>CM023452.1:3350350-4015350 GCA_013339765.2 Haemaphysalis longicornis | reverse complement strand
GTAAATTGCGCTTTCCTTAAAAAACCACGCGTTGTTTTGCTCCACCTTTACCACCATATCTACGGGGACGTTGGCTAGCAGCATCTTGTTTCCATTCGGCGCTTTTTAGCCAAGCCATCTATGCTGTACTGGCGCGCGTAGCAGCGCCTCGAGGAGAAACGGTGGGATGATAAAGCCGGCGCCAGACCGAGCACGAGTGGCAGCAGCCGGTAATAAAGCCATCGCCTTCTACGCCCACCCTAACTGCGCCCATGTCGACGTGCCCCGCACGCCTACAAGCCAGCAGCAACACCTACGTGACACCAAGGCTAGAACATTTGCAAAACCTTGTCATTGGTCGTGAACTCGGTGTTTCTCATTATGAGACTTCGTTAAAGTTATTCTGTCAGGCTGCCTCTGACGTAGCCCTTTTTAAAGCTACATCTGCAGCTGCGACACTGTATAGCGTGAACGCACAAGAGGTCACGCAAAGAGCTTCCATACGGGGTTGTGGTAAGCAGAACACGTTCGTTTGTTGCCGCCATAAGTGTAGTGCAGTATGCAGACGTTCTTGGCAGGAAGATAAGATGTACTGGGATGGAATGGGAATCTGAACAAGCAAGGAGGCACATTTTTCAATATTTGTTGCCCAACCAGAGGCACATCTCGAAAACCAAGCTCGTGCGGTAGGAAAGTGCAGCCAGCGACCGACTTTCTTTTTGCGGGACTGGATGTGTTTTAAAATAAGAAGCCAATAACAACCAACCCTAAAACGGGCAAAAAATAGTGCCTACAGTATTCATATGGGCAGTTGAACACACAGAGAAACCAACATGAACCCGTTTTTGTCAAACCGAATGAATGGCTTCTTCCTGGGCGATTCACGAGTAGCGTACAAGGAGAGCTTTTCTTTCGGACGAGTCAATTTATCCTGCTTGACCGCCAGGACCTCGCTGTAAGTTCACTAAACAGCCGTAGGGCAGTCTATTGGTGCTCATTTACGTAGAATAAGTTTTTTGCACCATTGTTCGTGCGTAGGACATGCACGATAGGAAGGTTCGATCGGCTTCCTGTAGGATGTCGCTTTCAATAGTCGCCCGCTTGCTGTGCCCGGGAAATTGGCGCGTCGACGATAGTTTTCAGCCGCCATCTACGGCTGCTTCCGAGCTCCAACAGCCCCGTCGTCTGCATCTCCGACACAGGTAGAAACAGAATTAATGGTTGCAGACATAAAAAAATGCAGCTGCATTGAGCATCGTTTGGTTGCTATAACGATCCTGCGAATGCCCATGTTTTACAGATGACAACGCAAACCATGTTTTTAAACGAAAATGGTGAATGCCACGAACAAAATTGAGCTACAAAATTGAAAATGCCCTGAAAGTCATTTGGTGCGATTGGTTCCGTGATACCAGGGTGTAAGTCGGTAAGTCGATTTCGCGCGTCACATTTATTGACAACTGCAACAACGCGAAGGGTTGCGCCTTCGGCAGAATTGGTGCAGATAAACACTTAAAGCACTGCGATTCTTACTGTGGCGAAGTATGAACAGCGTATAACATGCACTCTCATGCATTTCATTCCGCCAGAGGGAGCAATTTGCCACTGATTAAAAATGTGTACTATTGATGTCTACGCGCCTGCGGATTAACAATGCACAAAGCTTTTCGTAGATGTCAAAGGTGCCCGAGAGTTCAGTTTCTTCAGCAGCAATTGTAATTCTACAAATTCCTATTTTGTAATTTAAATCGGAGCTATAACCAACGGAAGACATTGATTAAAGGCCCACGAAGCTTCTTGAGGGCACAGGGTAAGGCGCAATTAAAAAAAAAACTCCCAACTCCCCTCGCGGGAACCCCTGTGTAGATGCGACGCATAGGCGGAGCAGCGAAGGGACCGCGTTTTATAGCGCGCATAACGTTGAGGGGACTGCGTAAGCCGGTCCCAGTCGATGACGACGTTGGCGTACTTGTAAAGCGGCGTGGACTCTAGGTGTTTGAGCCAAGCGTGGATGTTGCTTCGCTGGAGAACGGCACACCGGTTAAATGCGCAGCGCGCCCGAAGGAGAGGAAACCGCGGACGAGAGTACTGCACATGCGCCGGCCCCAGAGCGTCTGCCGCGGCTATGACGCAAAACAATCCAACACAATCCAATTTAATCCAATCCAATCCAAATCCAAATCCAATCCAATCCAAGCCAAGCCAAGCCAATCCAAGCCAAGCCAAGCCAATTCAATCCAATCCAATCCAATGCCCCTCGCGAGAGAGTGTTCGCTATCGGAGAGGAGAGGGGGTGAGCCGCAGAGAGCGCAGCTGGTGCTGCGAGGAGAATGGGGGAGGACAACGCCGACGACGCCGACGACGACGACAACGACGACGACGCTGGAGGGACAAGGCGAGTGAATCAGATGCTCTGCATCTAAAATGTGACTTTTTTTTTTCTTCGCCGTTAAGGAAGTTCAGCTCCTTATGTACATTTTGTATAACCACACGTGTCTTAGAAGGTGTTATTTCTGGCTTAAAACCAGTTTTTCCGTAATGAAGTAGTAAGTGATCAGGTCTGATTTTAGAATATGTTCCTTGTTTATTATCAATTTTTTCCATCAAGAAACTCCCACCCACAGATCAAAACGCTGGTCTGGAACCAGCTGTATTAAGAAATTATTTGGCAACCAGTGCATAGCTGATTTTTCATTCACGGCAACCCAAACACGCTGTTCATGTTTTTTCCAATTTTGTGCATCGGAGCCGCGCGCCTAAAAATGTCTCTGTTAGGCTTGAATCCTGAACCCTGAAGATTGCAACATTGGATGCTGTTCTTTCATTCAATGATGGTAGCATCGCACGAGCCAGCATATTGAAATATATCAGATTGAACCCTGAGCTCAACACAACCATTAAGCGACTGAAAGAGGTGGACCACAAGCAAGCATACTTTGTGAACAGAGCTGCACGACAGCTTTCAAAATAGCCAAGGCAAGACAGGCGACGTGCTCAAAAGCGGAAAAATGACTTCTACGTGGATTACGGAGCACGTGCTGCTAAATATATGACTCGAGTGGTGTTAGCGGCAAGACAGTATTGTTTTCACCTCTTTTCTTAAGTTAAACTAATTAGCTAAAACAGTGTTTTTATTACATAGGAACCATTATTTCCTACATCTTCAAGGATCACGGCCGATTCTTTTTCGTGTTATCTACATAGGATGTCTCGGCTACTGTGCCAGAATCGACAATATGCACGTAACGGTTCTTTTATTACAGAATTTTCAATATGCAATCAGACAGACCTAAGTACTGGTGGACAAAAAATAATCAAAATTTTATTTTAGTCTGGCTTCAGTAATTCTGGCACAGCTTAGAAAAAGCCCAAAATATGAAAAAAAATGATGTATGCACCATTTTGATACCCATAGTAGATACCGAGAAAATGTACCTCAAATTGGCCAAAAATGCATGGAAAGTATAGAACTTACCTTGTGCCCGCACACATCCCTGCATTTTGCCGCAGGCAAGAATGCAGTCCTCACGCAGTGGAAGCTTCCGCACATAGCGGAAAAATTCACGATTGAGTGGATCATGACATCATGGCCTCTGTAGACTACGCAAAAAAGGAAAGCTTTCACAAAGCTAACGTTCCTCCGGGTGAAGCGGCTGCTTGCGCTCAGGGCATAACGGAGAGGGATTTTCCGGGCGCAGTTAGGGAATTCTCGCTGGGGCGCTTGGCCAGGAATGTTTCGGAGCCCTCTGAGAGGGAACAAGGAGGCGGTGAAAGCCGCAAGAATGGTGGTACAAAGCCAGTGGTAATGAACCGACGTCACTTGCTTGACGCTGAGACAGTTGCGATGGCAGCCGAGCTCGCCGAAGATTTGTGTCGTGCCGTGAAAGGGCGGGTGAAAAGGAGCAAAGTACAATACTTGCCGCGTGGTTAACGAAAGTCGGGAGACAACGTGTGGTGTGCGGAAAATTCTGAGCAGTAAGAGGGCAGTACCCGTGTTAAGAGAGCATAGAGTGCAGCCACCGATTCTCGGGTTGCGAGAGTGAAAAAGGCGTTTGAGACACGTATGCGCTTCTTCTGAGGGAGATGCTACCCAGGGTGTAGCGACGAGGAGAGGCTTACAAAGTCAAATGACTAGAAGCTTGCAAAATCCTCACCATCACCGTTTAATGAGATCAACAAGCAGTTGTCGGTTCTTCATTACTCCGCAGCCACCATCGATGTTCCGCACCCTGCTTGCGTATAAACGCGTGTCCTAATAAACAAGATTTATCTTGTCAAGCCCTCCGTGGAGAAGCGAAGTTTTTGCCTTGCACAGGCAAGAGTGAGTGCGAGAGGCCCGTTTGGCTCCTACCAACCGAGGCAGTTGTTTTTGGTGACCTCTGTTTGCGTTATTCGTACATGTTTACATGTTTGCTGAGCGAGTCAATAAGAGTGTTGAAGGTGGAAATAGTTAAAGTTTTGTCACCGAATCGTCGCGACTAATTTCTCAATATCCTGCGCCGGGGGTACGTTGTCACCCACGTCCACAGCGAAGAGGACAACTCGACTGAACAATTATGAGGTTCAACGCGACGATGATACACAGGCGATGAGGCGCGCCGTAGTGGAAGGCTCCAGAAAAATTGGGGCCGCCTTGGGATATTTAACGTCCACCCAAAACCTCGAACAAACGGGCGTTTTCACCTTCACCTACACAGAAAGGCAACTCAAGCGCAGAGCAATGACATTGTACCGTCAGGTTAGAAGAACCAAAAAAAAAGGATTGGCTGTCCAGAAACCAACACCGAAAAGGAAAACGCCACGCGGTTCATCGAGAGTAGACACGCGAGAAGAGCAACGAAAATAATGCGGAGCCTTACTGCTTTGTGATTGTGAACTTTCAAGCGGGGGTGTATAGAATCACTACGAATTGTTTACCAGTAAAAGAGGCCGGCTAACGCGCTGCAACTGTTTCATTCTTTTTTGCGGCTTTAAACAATACTACTCACCATGAGTTTGCACAAGTAGGAGGGGGTTGTTCAAGTGAAGTTGGAAGAAATATGCGACTTCTAGCGAAAAAAAGTAGCAAAACATTGATTTAAGTGTTTAACGCTACGACGCTTTACATGCGATGAGGGGCATCGTAGTGGAGGGCTCCGGATTAATTTTGACCACCTGGGTATCTTTACATCCGGCGAAATCTAGAACACACGGCCGTTCTTGCTTTTCGCCTCCATCAAAGCAGCAGAACAAGGCAATAAAACATTGTTGCGATACTTCCATGAAGAAGGATAAAAGGATTACAAGTACAAGACCTGTTCAGTGTTGGTGCTTCGACCAGTTGGTGTTCCAAATTCTTGAATTCTCTCAGAGAAAAACCAGGACCACCCAGGACTATAGCCACACCGGCGTTGACTCGCAACAAAAGTTGCTGAAGGCTGATGAAGGAAATGATGCCTCCGCAAAATTTAACCAGCAAAACATACGGAGAGAAACCCCTGCGGTACACGCCACGGTTCTTGGGGGGCTAAGGCATTGGCTGCTGAGCCCAAGGATACGGCTCAGTGCCTGCTGTTCTGATGGAGGCGACAAGCCAGAACGCTCGTGTGTCAGGATTTTGGTGTACCTTAAAGACCCCCAGGAAGACAAATATTGATCCGGAGCCTTCTACTACGGCTCGTCTTATAGCCCAAACATCTTAAATCAATACTTAAGATGTTTGCAAACCGTTCTGCAAAGTTTCTCAGCAATTGCTCTTGTACAAATTAAGTTACCTTACCATGGGCCCTAATGTATTTATGTGGGTCGAATTTTTTTTTTTGCAGGTTGCTCTCAATATGTGCATGCAACAGTTATAGCTCTTCGACAGCTCGTGTAACCTCCAGTGTCCTCCAAGGATCTATGCTTCTGCATCTTCTGTTACCTATTTATGTATTGACCTGCTTAAAAACCTAGCATCCTCTAAAAAAATTTTCTCGATGATTGTGTAGTATACCGTGTAAGAGAAACCACTTGCGATGTTTTGTTGGACTGGACTGCTCTACCGGATTCCGGTTTCAGTAGCCTTGAAGCCTAAACACGAGCCGGACACCTCATAATTGCTCAGAAACAGTCGTCCAGAATCGTTCGAATATGTAGTTGCTTGTATCCTTCTACGCCCACTGAAATAAGAAGGTCCGAGATTATAGATGAGGGAGCATAATTTTATATTTCTGGGTGTCGTTTGCAGAAACAGCACACCTATTACCGAGTACCGAAGAGCCCACCAAAACGCTCCTTGGGCGGAGGCCAATATTTTGCGACCGCTCCTCTCGGAAGCCGGAAGTAAAATCACTTGTGCTATCTTCGCACGCCACCAGCATAGAAGGAAGGATGTTATGGTTCTTACCTTCTTGGAACATACGCACTGGGAGCATTGAACAGGAATCAGAAGTTTTGAGGGGCAATGTGCGGAATTCACTAAATTTCTCAAAGTACGAATTTGAAAAAACAATGTCGTAGAAGAATGCGGGCTGCGTGACACCTCAACGTGAAAGCACGTGCGTAGAACAGGCGCACCCCAGCCGTGCAGAACCCTGATTCTAGGGAAGCTGTAGCGTGTGTCAGTCTCCTTGATGACGTAATTCTCATCCAATACAAAGAAACGAGATCGAAAAAAAGAGCCGCCTACACAATGTAGCAGAACAAAGGCGGTTGAAGTAATTCTCGTTAGAGACAATTGCAACGAAAGCTCAGGAATTGATGCAAATGCAATGTTGCAGAATACATGTTGTCTATAAGAAACGTCAGGCTTTCCCCTTGATGCCCGTAAGTGATTCAGGTGCCCCGAAAAATGGTTCGTCTACTTCTTGTAATTTACGGGTTACTGTAGTAGCCCCTGCGATTGTTTACTCAGTGGGAGGGTGGTATGTACCAGCGAAAGTGTGTATATATTCCACCTCCTTCAATTGAAATTCAGCCCAATTTTCTTGCCCTGTTGCTTCCAAAATGGGGAAGGATTATTGATGACTAAAAACCGAAAAAGCTGACACAGTAATGCGGCTGAAAAAGACCTTCATAGAAGGCAGTACACTTTATGCAGGGCGTAACGTTGCTCAATTCTAACACACATAGTCCACGGCTTTTTACTCAACATAAAACCTCAACGGCTGCGCTGGTTGCTCTAGAAGAGAATGGCGAAATACCTTGCGCAATTTTCGTAGGAGTTCTTTTTCTTCTTTTATCCCTTCCGATCTCGCCTACGCCACTGACGCCATTGCGCACGCACGAAGCCGCTTCATTTCACTTGGCTCCACTGGGAGAATACCCCAAGCAATGTGGGGGGGTGTTTTGTAGCTTTTATATTCGTGTTCAGCGTTGACTCCTGCCCTAATGGCCGCCGTAAAAATTTGCAGGCCTGTTCGCAACACCAGCGCTGCTTGTTTCGTTTGATATTTTCTCGCTAGAATACTTTTCGCTGGCCTTCCACGCCCAAGCCCGTCCTGTTCTTTGTGCGCTGCCCTCAGTTGCTGCTGGCGTTTCGTCATCTGACCCCCCGGGATTCCTCTATCACCGGGTGCACCGCACACTATTGAGGTCGCCCTCTTTGCTCCTGTTGTTTTAGGGATCTACCTTTTTTCCCCAATAGCGGATGCGCACTTTGCAAAGGAACTCCCAGGGCACATTGCAGGACATGAAAGCAGTCGGGCCACTGGGGCTCTTTGATTTTCCCGTTATATATTTTTTTTCAATCTCAGAATGTGTTTCCTGTCTGGCTTTGCAATTTCTTCAAAGTCAATGTCGGACAAGTTCAAGTGACGACACATGTGTCGTTGAATTTTCTAGATAAAACAAAGGCACAGTTGATCGATCCAAGCATAATTTCGGTGTCGCGAATCAGCTTTCAACAGGATGACGGGTGATTGCACGAACTGGCAACCGTCCTGGCCATGACGACACCAACTGCACTCAGATGATACTGCATTTTCTCTTACTTGAGGGCAGAAAGTCATCCTCTTATTTATATTCCTTTTTTACAGGAATGATACGCTCAGCATCGTGAATCCTTGCGAAGTCGCCGTGGTATAATCGCAGAAATTACTGCGTTTGCGGGATGCCCGTCGTGGTTGGCGAGTATGGGCGGCCGTCAATCCAAACCTGAAGAGTAGGTGTGGACGGTTACCCTACATAAAGTTCGCGCACGTGCGTTATCTGGTGTGGGTAGTTAAAATTTAGTTGACTTCTAACCACATTTTTTCGGTGCGGCGACTGTTCTTTTTCAGCAATACCAGCCCACCACCAACGGCGGATACACAAACGTAATAAAGTAGCACTGAACCAGAATTCCTTGTGTAGTTGAACGGCAACCCCTGAGCCCCTTCATGTACCGTTGACGGCCATTAGTAAAGGGTGCCCCAATTCTGGTAGCGCTGGACAAAAACAAGACATACCTAGAAGCAAATTTGCTGCTAAAATCGTTTTCCTCTGAAAGGTTCACTCCCGCTTTCTACTGCCACATTTGTAGATTACAAAAAACAACGCACCGATGAACCTAAAAAGAAATCTCTGGGGATACTGTGCCAAACAAGCACCCGATTATCACTCCAGACAACGTATACCGACTTCAGATGCAGCTTGCAGGATGACGACAAAATGTCTGTAGCTTCAAAGTCGCGGATTATAAATTGAAGCATTATGGATATCGGCTGTTGCCATTACCTCGTCTGATATTTATCCCTAATTATCGTTCTTCCGAAGCTTAAAACGCCACTTGCACGAAAACAGACAAAGACGCTGGCACTGGTCCTACAAGAAGTTCAACAATCTGCATAGCCTTAAACACACATCACTGAATAATCATTCCCCACTTCTTCCCTACTATAGCGTTGGTGTTGCTTGCATATTTTGTATTCGGCTGTAGAATACATACTTCTCCAACTATACTGGTTACCTAGTCCGCAACAAAGTGATATCATGAGCTTTATGACATCACCCAAAACGACGTCACTGTGCGCCCTTGGCTACTGATAGCTCCGATAATTGTTATGATATTACTTGCGGTCCTTACATGATGGGTGACACTACAGGCTAGCGCCAGTCCCATTATTCATCACACGCGTGTTCTTGACCCAATGTCTTCGCAATGGCCTTGGATTCTTGTGTACGTATACGCCAAAAGCGTAGCTCTTGCACACCGACCTGACTGCTGCTCGGCCAAAACTGTAGCTCTTCTACGCCGCGTTAAGTACAATTGAATTTATTGATCCACTGAGTAATATCTTGGTCCACTGGTCAACTGGTCCACTGAGTAATTTCTGTAATTTCTGTGTGCTGCGTAATTGGTCCACTGAGTAATTTCTAAGCCTGATATAACTAGCTTTTTACGCTCATGTCATGTGCGTATATACAGAAATATACACTTCGCCTAGAGTCAACAGACACCTGTAGCTTAATGGGTTACGGCGTTACCGGACCGTTACTGTTGCACATTGACGCCTGGCACGTGCGCCCGCATGTACCGGATTCCTTGCGTCAATTGAGATGGAAAACATGATGTTGCGCGCCGTTGGCTGTTTCCGTATTATGGCGTACTAGCCGCCCAAATGCAAGTACATACCTCTCACGATTTAGACCCAAAGCGTATGACACAAAACTTCATTATCCAGGGCTGTTCATTTACGCGTGAAATATCTTGAATGTCGGACTTTTTAAATTCGATGCTTAGAATACAATATCCTTTTTCGCAATAATTGTAGACATTCATGCGTGCAGCGTTGCAAAAGAGAAGTAATGTCGATGGCGCAATCTAGTGGGCGCAATGTAATATTACCAGAATTCACGCCTTTGGAAGTTTTTTGGACTAAGGTATGTTGCAGGAAATATGTTGCAATAAATACGGAATAACCTACCTTCCAATACGATTCTTGGTGCGTAAAAGCGCTTCGCGAGTTCAGAAACGTATCTCGACTACAGAAGACAGGTGAGGCTCAGAACAAGTATGGGTGGCTATATCCCGAGCGCGTCTGATAAATCTCGTCGTGTGACGCTCTCCTTGGCGCTGTTTAACAACCACCACTTCATAAACAACCTCAAAGAAGAACACATTTCTCTATGCCTAGCAAGCATAGTCGCTTGGAGCAGTTTTTTAGCTATAATCAAGACTGCGGGGTAGACTTAATTGTTGCCGCCAGCTCAGTGGCGACGATAAAAGCAGTCCCGTTATGTTGCCGCTCCTGGTCACTGCGTGCGCGTGCGCAGTGGCGTCATGCACTACGTTATCTGTACGGTAAGAAGGTAAAACGACGAAATAAAGCCGTCTAATGAGCACAGTACGGCACTTTATTACCTCCTAACTGGAGTGAATAATATCGTTTCCGCTACGCACGAGGCGCAAAACATTCTGCTATTCTATTCTCCCTTCCGATTCCTCCGACACTGTCAAGTCTCTAACCTAAAAGAGAGTTAGCCAGTGTTTATGATACGTGTATCTTGATACTGTTAAGAAACACATGGTTCGTATTTGATAGTTCCTCAAAATGCGTCGCCAGATACATCTGAGTATCGGTTTCATTCTTGTTCGGGTGCTAAGAATTATGCGCGTTCACTTTGAACCAATCCCTGCAAAATCAGCGTATTTCTACACAAAATCGACTCAGACTGACATTTCGGATCCCAAGAGAAGGTTGTGACATTTATGAAGCCGTCCACCAACTGTCAATTAAGGTCGCACTGCTTCGCAACGTATTGCCGGGTTATCACAGCCATCACCAAAAGTTACGGGCCGCGATGACACAGGTTTCAATTGGTTGCGCTTCTGAACAAAGCAGATGCAATGGCCTCTTTTACCAGTTGTAGCCGCAAAACGCAAACGACTGCTCATGCAGACTTTTGTGCGAGGTAGTGATCCCCAGGTGGTCCACATTATTCCGTAGCCCATCACTAGACTGCGCCTCACAAACAAGGTTCAGCTGGGGTATACGCAGGCCGCCGAGTAGAAGTCAACTGAATAAGCGCCATTTGTTCAGTGTCACCCACTTACTGGCTAATGTCAGTTTTTATTTTCCAATTTTATTTCAGATATTACATAAACTTAACCCTGCAGGCTATCGGGTGTGTCGGAACAGATAAGGCGAAAACCTGTGGCTGGGGTAGTGCGAGCCAAAGTGCCCCTTCGTATCCCCTTTTATTGTCAAATAACCGCATAAATTCGCCGCAAATACTCACACAGACTATGCGTTACGCACCTTGTTCTGGTTAAGTATTCACTCAAAACTTGGAAATTCTATCAGTCTGTATTAAAAGGCCAGAAAGACAACATATAAGGGCTGTTTATTTGAACTGTTATACTACATTTACGGCAACCTAAATGTAATAATAAACGCAATAAGAAAACAAAACTAGGGAGGCGACTAAAAAGTTCTTTTCCCGAAATATAGGTTATAAAAATTGACCGAGGGCAAAAAAACTTTACGCAAATAAATATGTATTATAGGCTAGCCAGAGGAACGGTTCCCGCCAAACATATGTCATATATTTTTTTTGCCAGTAAGGACAGGGGATTAAAACGAAAGTTCCGAAAGAACACGTAAAAATATACGCAGATGCTTCGAATAGACGACCATCGCGGAAAGACACTGCGGAATTCTGCCGTTGTACAATGTTCGGCCGCACGGATTCAATCGCGTTTTGCAGGGACATCTTCAGCGCCGGTAAAAGGAGCTTAGCCACTGCAGACGGCGCATACTGTCCGTTCCTCTTTTGGTCCGACTTTTAGTGGTGAACATCTCGGGCTGTCGGAGCCTCCTATCGCCATCGTCTCACGTAGTCACGGTACTAAAAAACTGGGACGCTCGTTTTCCAACGGCCCACCCTGGAACGTTACACGGACTAAAAGAAAAGTGTATAATGGATGAAGCCGGATCAAACAAAACTACCATTATTAAAATATTTGTGGAACGCACCTTGACGGCTTCAGCAATTGTCGAGCACATGCAGCAGCTGTTTGTAGACCGGTTGTAATTTGCGTTACACTCATGTACCCACCGGCTGTCGATGGTAGGCCTGATGGGGTCGGGTGGTAGGTCGAAGCAAGAAAATGCATTCTTACTTGGGGCCGGGCCCGCAGTTGATCGCTCAGGGCGAGCCCACAGGGCGAGACGCAGGCATTCACTGCTCTCGCGTTGACCCCTGCAACTACCCAAGACTGGGGCAGATGGGGCATGCAGATTGCTTAAATACGGTTGAATGCAAGAGAGGGCGCCACCGCCTTAGCATGTACGCGGTTGCTCCTTCCGCCGGCGCAGCTCTGGCGCCCACTAAGTGTGCGTCGTGTGGCCGCAAAGACAATTACAAATTCGGAATACACTTATACGGCTGCATGCTTCCCCCGGGACCAGGTTTCACGTTTGTATAAATGGCTCGAGATTTTTGTTTGTTACTCTGCTTGCGGCATTCGAGTTTCAATAAACAGCGATTATTATACGATTAATGATTGTGAAGCATGTTGTTGCGTTTCCGGCAATAGAGCGAAAGCATTTTATTAAGGCGGAGCTTTCAGCCTCTGAGTAATTTCTCCTGTAGTCCACTCAAAACGTACTGTTGGAAAGCCAACTATTCCTGAAGGCCGTGGGGATCGTGGGTAAAGCGAAGAAATATTAAAACGCTTCCCCTGGTGTGCACCGAGACTGAAGCCGACGTCTATCCGACGGCGCCATTCCGGCAAGATCGAAGCAGTTTGGCTTGGGAGGGGAGAATTGACGTGGAAAATTAGAGTGAAGATGGAACCCCCCATCTCACGACGACGATGGTTGAACGCCAGGAAAGGTGCTCGAATGCCCGTATCACTAAATAGCAACTACAATCGCAGTGCAGTAACCCGTCCAGATAAGAAACAGGTCTTCGCATAAAGAGCGCGCAATCCTACGTCAGATTCTCCACGTATTCCGTTCGCTTCTAGGTTCATTCGTTTGGTGTTGGACTTGATTTTGGAAAGATTAGTGGTTTCCCCATTGTTTCGTTTCCACAGAGGGGTAGTTAACTTTAACAGGTAATTGTTTTGTTCCGGGGTACACAAAGATTTAACTGACGTCACAGCCGTCACGGAAGTGACGCTAGTAAAACGGAGCAACCGGCCTGTAAAGGGTGCACTCCTGCACACATGGTCTTCTTGCGGGGAAGCAACCTTTAGTACTAAAGAGTACGTTAGATTTAGGGTTGTTTGTTTTCGGGTTTTATATTTTAACACGAAACTGTTTCGTACCGGAATACGCCAGGATTTTCGGAAGTCATATCCGTCATGGGAATGACGCCAGTAAACCTTTGCCGAAGCGACCCGCCTGCAGGACGTCGCTTACGAACCACACCCACGAGACAGCCGCAGACGCGTAAATCATGCTCAGCTGCCGATTTCGCTGCACGTTTCAGTTTCGTGTTTTAGAAATTCCTATGACAGAGTATTCAACCAGTTTTTTTTACTTTGTTTTGTTGTAAGCATTAAAAGTGGGTCATTTTGCTGCCAGGCATGGAGACCGAATTTAATTAACGGCGTTGGCTTAATGCTAACGCTTTAACTTGCCATCAAACAGAAAACTGCCGGACGACGTCAGCGTCAGTAGCACGGAAGCGCCTCCCTACGTACGCCAACGTTTAAAGAAAAAGAAAGCAAATTAATTGGATTGAAAAGATCATAGGCGGGAACGGTAAGTGAACCAATGCCCTCTAGAAAGAGAACCAACTTGTAGTTGGGAAGGCGTTGCGGCACTCTAACCAGAAAACGCCGATAACCGGTGCACTCTAACCAGAAAACGCCGATAACCGGTGCAAGCAGCCCGACATACAATGCGTTTTACGTTGCTTAAAATACTGTTTGGTTGGGATTGGCTACTGGCTAGGACGCGTTTCATGTCCAGTGAATAGAACGGAACTCACTTGTCATGAACAGTATTTATTTGTCCTAGCACAGAAGAGGCAGCACCGTTATACAACGTGTGCACATTAGATTTGGCTGTAATGTGTTGCGTCGCGCGTGCTTTGCACTTTTTACACAATGGTCCCCATCATTATTGCCCAATCTACGCGTTAGTTTCATACCATAGCGCTGAGGAGTCTAAACAATCAAAATGTCAGCGGCCACAACCTCGGCATTAGCGAGATGGTGCTTTCACCGCAGCGGCACCGAAGATACAACAAACGATCGGAAGAACATAGCTATACGATTTAGGAACCACACAGCGAAATGCACCACTTTACTGATTAAAAATTAGTGCAATTGTACCCCGACAAAAAATAAAAACAATTGCACTATAAAACCAACGTGCTAACCTGGTGCCCCTGAAAAGTTACCTGCCCCATTCAATCACAAAAAGCTAAAGCCTACCACGCAGCAAAACGAGAAAAATTCACGCATCCGAAAATCGCGGTGTTGAACACAGACGAGTCAAAACACCACGGAATAGAACACTACTTGCTTTTGATAACCGAATGATTTAAGGGAGGGGGGGATGTTATCGGAAGTAGGGGACTGATGCGCTATTAAGTTAGACTATCACGGAATGATGGCTTCAGATAATTAGTGCGCAGCTGCCCAACCACCATATAGGGCTTTGATGTAGGCTCTTACCATGGGCAGCTATATTGACAATTTGCCAGGAAATAAACATGGAAACTACGATCGAAATGGTATAGAGTACGGTACACCAGCGAAGTCTATCATTTTTAATTTTGCATAAATTGCCTGTGTCGGTTTCGCTATTTTGGGGGGTTTTTGCTTTTCATATTTTTTTGCCGTATGTTCCTTCTTGTTCTTTTAGAAAGGGCCGAAATCTCCCCTTGCCCTGCTAAATTGCAACCCCGTGTTACAACCTCTTTGGTCTAGTTGGACGATATGGCTGTCATATTCATCCCTTATCAAAAAGACGTAGGTTACCTTGATTTTTTCGCTATTACAATAGCGCAACTTTCTGAAACCATCAGCGGAGTGGTGGCTCGGGTGAGTTGGTACATTACTGCCGATGTATCAAAACTCTGCACAAAGACGAAGGACCGACACACAAAGACAACACATAGTGCTAAGACACACAAAAAAGACAAACAGTAAATAGACACCGTGGTGCGTCGTCTTCGTGCAGTGCTTTTGAACTTTAGCGACCGCTCCAACTTAAATTGCCCGAAAAGTTATACAAAGGCACAACCATCCTATACCTCCCTTCTCGACAAAGACCCCTGGAAACTCCGTCTTCGGGTTCAGAAACTCATACACACGTTACACATGAAAGCTTGTGTAATGGATCCTTACGACACAAACTGTCTACTGCATATCCTTCTCCTCTATTTTTTGAGCAAGACCCTGGTCGTATGGGCGGGTGGTCCCGTGAATTTAGGGCAACGCTCCGTGCAGGTTCATCCGCGAGTACTCCACCGGGTCGCGCTCATGATTTGGGCCAACACAATACGGCCCGCGCGCACAAACCCGCTTGATAGACGTGTAAACGATGTATGGCCACTACTTAGCGGCAAGGGCTAGCGAGAGGGCTAGCCGAACTCAATCCACCCTCTCCGTCGAAGCAGAGTCCAGCGCACTCAAACCTCTTCCTTCTCCACAGTACTCTGTAACCACTGCACAAATTAGAATATCTGACATTGAATTGGCTTGGATTAGGTACTGCCTACATTGGATTCTATGTGTGGTTCCACCTCACCCATAGCTATACCTAAATATCTTTACGTATGGCACCGTTCGTGATAGTGTCAAACACACAAATAACCCCTTTCATCACTTCTTGCATCATTTCTTTGGTTCACTGGCTATGCCGAAAACTGGCCCAGACATCAAGGCTACTTGCTTTACCCATACCCTCGTTATAAAACTTTACTACTCGTTGTAAATGTCAACTAAAACACTCAATTCAGGGTGCGGTGATGCAAGCGCCTTACGTGTCACACGCCTGCAAAATCTGTTATTAGTCGTACATTAGGTTCGGGTGATATACCTTTGTGGCAAGGTACGCCAACCCCAATTATCACCCTACGGTGACGGTTTGCTTTTGGCATGGAAATGTCTCGAATTGGAAAAGGTTCGGCGAACATAAACGGTACTTGCAAGAGCTAAATGAGGCGCACTTGGCGTTAAATGGATGTGCTGTAAAAGGCCACTAACTTAACAATTATACAAATGTCGTCGAAAGATGCTTGACTAACACCACCTCTGCAACGCGAACGCCTCTGTTTTCCCCGCCGCGCACTTCTCACTCCCTTCCCCTACCATTTCCCTCCTACCATGATAAACACGAAGGAGGCTTTTTTTGTCAAGTCAATTTGATGATCCTCCTCTCCACTGCTCGCTCGTCATCTATTGGTAACCTTGCGCTGCTGTAGAAAATGGAATGCCGCCACGAGGTGTAGGCTCGGGTACGATTTTGGGGTCAACATATTTTTGAAAACTCATTTTTTTTATCAGAAATTTTGGACGCACATCTATTTTCAATTAAAATATTGTCCTAGCCCCAGCCCCGCCGGCTGGGGCTGGGGCTATGTCATGTCACGAGAAGACGATGAAGAGGGCAACGCAACGCGGCTCGGTAATCCCAGCCTACGACGACGAAGAAGATCTGTGGGTGCGCGCTGCCTGCGCGGGCTCTGGCTTGGCCGCCATGTAAATAATCTGTAAATAGATCGTTCGACTTTCTCATCGTTCATGTCGTCTGTCCTGCCGCCACGTTACAATATCAATCCCTAGTACGAACCATGCATTCATGTGTTTATCAAATATGCAAATATCTTCTTTCTGCTGGAAATTTTCACATATTTGAAGCATGCTACCTAGTACATTGGTATGGAGAGGTACTGTCTATATAAAATTATCTCTTCATAATTCCTTCACTTTTTCGCCGAGTTGCTGTATTGGGGGAAAGACAGACAGACAGAGACTGACAGGCAGACAGACAGACAGGCAGACAGGGAGACAGAGAGGGAGACGAGGAGACGGACGACCAGACGAACGGATGGTCAGAGACGGAAAGTCGGATAGACGTAAAGACAGACAGACACACACAGACGGACAGACAGACAGACAGACCGACAGACTGACGGGCGGGCGGACGCATGGACAGATAGACAGGCGGAGAGACGGAAAGACAGACAGGCAGACAGACGGACAGGCAGACGGGTGGGCGGACAGACAGACAGACGGACAGACAGACAGGGAGACGGACGGATAGGGAGACAGGGAGATCAACGGCACAGACGGATGGACAGACAAACAGTCGGAAAGACGGATAGACGTAAAGACAGACAGACGGACGTACAGACCGACATACAGACATACAGACAGACAGACAGACAGACTGACGGGCGGACGGACAGACGGACAGATAGACAGACGGACAGACGGTAGACGAAAAGACATACGGACAGACAGACAGACACAGACAGATGGACGTGCAGACAGACAGAGGGATGTACGGACGGACAGACAGACAGACAGAATGACGGACGGACAGGCAGACAGATACAGACAGACACAGACAGACGGACGTACAAACAGACAGAGAGACGTACGGACGGACAGACACACATACAGACAGACAGACAGGAAGACAGGGAGATTGACGGACTTACGGACGGACAGAGAGACAAAAGGAAAGACGGATAGACGTAAACGCAGACAGACAGACACAGACAGACGGACGTACAGACAGACATACAGATAAACAGAGAGACAGACTGACGGGCGGACGGACAGGCGGACAGATAGACAGACGGACAGACGGATAGACGGAAAGACCGACAGAGAGACAGACAGACTCAGACAGAGGGACGAAAAGACAGACATAGAGACGTACAGACGGACAGACAGAGATACAGACAGACAGACAGACATTCAGACAGACAGACTGACTGACTGACTGACTGACTGACGGACGGACGGACAGACAGACAGAGAGATAGACCGACAGACAGACATACCCAGACGGACACAGACAGACGGACGTGCAGACAGACAGAGAGACGTACAGACAGACATACAGACAGACAAAGAGGCAGACTGACTGAAGGACGGACAAACAGACAGACAGACAGACAGATGGACGGACGGATGGACAGACGGACGGATGGACGGACGGACGGACAGATAGACAGACGGACAGATGTATTGGCGGAAAGACGGAAAGACCGACAGAGAGACAGACAGACAGGCAGACTGAAGGACGGAAGGACGGAAGGACGGACAGACAGACAGGCAGACAGACAGACAGACAGACAGACAGACAGACAGACAGACAGATGGACGGACGGACGGATGGACGGACGGACGGACGGACGGACGGACATAGATAGAAAGCGGGACGGACGCAAAAACACACAGACAGACAGAAATTTTCGCTTTTAAATAGCCGAGCAAGACTACCTTCTTTAAAAAGTTGAATTTTCGGCACTGCCGACCCGAAAAGGAGGTGCGGTAACCTTTGCAACCGTTTCAACTTCAAAAGCTAGATAAGCGTATGCTGAAATGAAATTGCGCCGCGCGAATGTGTTTTCAGCGCTAAGACGGATAAACCTTAAGTGCCATTCGGAACACTTCTAACGAGCGATGCGCGGGGAAAGATCGCGGAAACAAGCTCTTTCTAACGGCACTCAACAGCCTCAAGAAAAGAGCCCGTTTGCTCAGGCGTGATTCAGAAGAAGCAGTTAAGTTTATAGGAGGCAATCCGAACAAAGGCGACATCCTTTTGCGGACGTGGAATTTTTCTCGTGCCCAGCCCCATTCCGCCATTGGGAACGGGCTACCGCAATAAAAGCTTGCATAACAATGACGGTCTTACCCTCTCCAAAACTTTCACTTGAGACAATGGCCGCGACCTCTTAAGTTCACTTGACTCCTGTGCAGATGACTTTTACTTCTTTTAGTGGGTAGCTTAGTTGGTAACCGAATTAGTTTGAAATAAATGACGTCACTGGCACATCTTACGCTGAATTTGTTTACAGATTCAAGAACCTGAAGCTCTTTAGACGCTGGAATTGTCTGGGACACATATGATCTAATCATCAACACGGGATTCGCCAAGTAGCTGTAGAACTCCACTGTGAACTAGCTGGGATTGCGATACAACAAAGCTGAGCCTTGGATCAGAGCAAGCGAAATCGCAGTGCTATATATAACGTATTCGTGAAATTAGGGTGGTGCTTCACTTCAGTATCACATCAGGTCAACGGAGGTCAAAAAATTATTCGCAAAAGTCTTCGGACTTGCGCACGAGAAGCCGAGGAAAACCACAATGCTCGCAAATCAAAAGCCAAATGCTAAGATCGTGTGGCTGCCAAATGTTTGCTAAAACCGAGCTATCTATTTTTTTTTGTTATCGCGCAGCACAGGCAACCGTCTTTCATTCAGTAACAGCCTTAGTGATGAATACATCTAGCAGAAAGACAATCGTCTATCTCTAAAAGACAATTGTCTTAACACTGCTTTTTTTGAAATCCATATTATTTGAATTGATAGTTGCATTGTGGTCTAGGGAAGTTAAGATATTGATTTTGTGCTAGTTGATAGGTGCAGCAAAATGTGATAAGTACAGTCGAGCCCGCTTATAACGAACACATTCGGAAACTGAAATCAGTTCGTTATATCCACATTTCGCTATATCTGGACACAAAATCCTTGTATACTAATGGTAACGGCAAACGAAGTTTTGTTCGTTATAGCCGCTATTTCGTTAAAACCGGGTTCGCTATAAGTGGGCTATACTTATTTATATTTCTGCACTGCGGCTTTTGTTTTCATTTTGTTTTGTGACGCGTGCGGTTGTGTCCAGCTGCCGTAAAGAAACTTTTCCCTCTTTTCCCTCACCAGAGCTGTGGTAGAACGCCTGCACTTGTTATGAGAAATAAAAATTCATTTCAAGTCCAATTCAATTATTATTATTCCAAAGTGCTAATAAATAGTAGTTACAAGAAACTGGCACCACACCTATGGTGTCTTCCTAAAGTACCATTAACTTGCGCTGACCACTTTTAAAAATGTGATTTTGTGTCTAAGAAAGCAGTGCGTAATTTTATATTTATGTAAGCTTGCTTTACTTGGGAGAAAAACAATTGACATGTAGGATTTGCTAGGCAGTCACTAATATTTTTCATGATTGTTAAGCCATGTGTGAATGGCTTTCCTTTTCCGCCCTTTTATCGCACACCGGTACTAGAGAAAGGTGTTCACAGTTTTCAGGCCTAAAGATCGACACTTACGAAAAGCAGTTTTCTCTGTACTACTTTCTCAGGTCTGTCAACACACCTGCTAGATGCTTTAGCGCAGAACGCATCCGGGAAAGTCTTACAAGAGATTTTGCAAGAAATTCTGGGAAAGTGCCTAGTTTGCTTATCAGGTTTGTTGCCAAGTGCGACGTCATTTCAGTTCTGCTAGTCCAGGCATGCCGAGCGTAACCGAGGATAGGAAGTTTTAAACATTGCACATACCATTTCTTTTGTTTCTAACTGCCACTTCAAATCTTAATGACAGTTTTTCGAGTGGCTCAATCGTTCTCACAAAAAAACGGCTAACAGAGCATGCGCTGACGAATATCAAACAATGGAAGCAGATGCATTCATGTGTTCCGAAATGAGTGCGTCTGGATGAAAGGAATTATTCACTGGCGAAACTAGCCATTCGGTGCCCACGCCGGGCTTCGGTAAATGTTCTTGGTACGGCGGGTATGCGAATCCGCCTACATAGGCGTCAGTTGACGTTCGTATGCTGTAAGAGATAAGGGAGTCTCAATCGGCAATCGGCTCCCACCATGGTGTTCCCCACATCTTTCTCAGAAAAGTTCGGCTTCAAGAATATCAAATGAAACTCTATTTCTCTCTTGCTGCGGTACAGTAGAGAGTGGGCGCACGGTAAAAAGCTGCAAAGAACGCAGCTTGAAGAGCCCGTACGCCCAACCCGACAGCATGGTTTATATACATTTGACTTTCCATGTTGTCAACCGCGAGCCCTTTGGTACCATCTGCAATCACCCTCGTTGCGAACGAAGCTCAGTTTGATATACCAACATCGCCGCGGTGGCTCAGTGGCTAAGGCGCTATCCTGCTGAGCCCAAGTACAGGGTTTCGAGCCCGTCTACGAAAGCCGCTTTTCAGATGGATGCGAAAAGCGAAAACACGCGCGTGTCGCGATGTCGGTGCACGTTAGAGACCCCAGGTGGTCAACATCATTCCGTGGTCTTCAACTACTGCACCCCCCATAGCCTTGGTAGTTGTCAGGCGCGTGAAACCCCTAAATTACGAAAACAAAATCGATTTAATGAAATTAAGGAGCCATCATTTGTCAAAAACGTGTATAGCTAGCGGCGTTTAAAGGGTACGTGAAGCCTAAATATAAGTTCTTCAGTCTGAGAGACCTAGCTTTTGGTAACTCTCTAAGCTCAACTTCCGCTCCGAAAGACGTTTCATAACAAAAAAAAATAGGAGAAATATTTTAGAAATGTCTGAATTTTGCGCCGCAGTGGAGTAAAACTGGTTGGAGTGACGTGGTATAGGACGGAGCTATACACATAGGGCCTCCTCGATTATCATTCCCGGACCGCCCAAGTACAGTCGAGGGCGCGATGCGGTGCTCGATTTTCTCGTGGATTTCTACGGGGCCTACAGTGCGAGGGCAGCCCAAGGACTGCCCGCGGACTACCCACGACTGGTTAATGAAGGATGCCCATAGTTGTGTTGGGTTTAAATGAATGTTGGCAATCACGTGGTGCAATCGAACAAAGCTATAGCCCCCCCCCCCCCAACCGCCACTCAGTCATGTATCTCGAAAGTGGACTTACTTCTTTCTGTCCGTGGCCACCAACCGCACAAACAAGATTGTGTGATGTATAAAATTCTCCGAGAAATGGCCTGGGGCCCTCCACTGCTCCACAAGTTTTCTATACTATCTCGATTATTCTTTTCAAATTCGCGGTAATACTGGCAGTTCTGTTTAGGGAAAAAGCAGTATTGTTAATGAAACCAACTTGTGATTTGTTTGCATGGCTCCCTTTAGGGCGGAGCTGCTCATTATGAACAGTCCGTCTCGGGTTCCCTCTTTGTGTTACACCTGTTGTACTGGGCCGGCCATCGGTGTCGCTCTGATCGACGCCTGGCTGTGCACGCGTTCGTGGCACAGAATTCATATTTTCTTGTTTCAAACACTCACGTTGTCTTCACCCAACCGGACAACGTGGAGCCGATTTCTTTAATCTTAAGAGGCTCGTGAGAGGCCGTGTCACGTGGTTATATTCCTGGCTTGGGTTTTTTAAGACCATAGTACTCTTAGGACTGCGCAAGCGGAAAACGTTCGGTCTGTCTGACTGTCCGCCTCTCCCTCAATTTCATCGCCCGGCCAAAAGTTGAGAGGGTTCTGAACAAGACGTTTATAAGTGCGAAACCATCCCAACCTAGTAAATCTGGTGGAATATAACTGTCCAAATTCCCCAGAAAAACAGACAAAAAGACATTAAGCGTATTAATAAAGGAGCACTGACACCAATTTTCGGGGTTAATATTATTGCACAGTTCGCTTCCTTCACTCAACAGAATACCGTGATTGAAATATGAGCGGCCTGCGACGCGGAGAACATAGTTTAATTGGATCTCATTTATCGCGCCAACGGAGCAGCGCGCGGAGCGGCACTCGGTAAATGGACATCAGCGTGACATCATCCAGGGAGAGCCAAAAGAAGTGACGCGGCAGCGCTCGTCAAAGGCTCGTGGCGTCACTTCATGTGCGCGGCCCCAAGAGCGGTGAGCGGGCGCAACACCCTCTCAAGCGGGCGCCGGTGACGTCCGCACAAATCGGTGAGGTCGGGCAGGGAGTCTGTCATATGCGCCGTTCGGGATGAAAGCGCGGGAATTTGAAACAAACGATTTTCAGGCCGTTCAATGTAATTAACTATCGCGCGCTGAAGTATTTGAAGTGCTGTTTCAGGTTCGCCAGGCCATTAAGCATCGAACAAAGCAATAAACGTGTAACATAAAATTTTCGTGTCAGTGCTCCTTTAAGAAAAAATACTGATATTAGGAGTATTTAAGAGAATGCTGCTGACATACGTGATGTTGCTAATTTCAGTAACTGAAACAGACGTGGGATCGATTTTGTTGTGATGGGAAGTAAAAAAAAACGAGTAGAAACGTTCACGGCAAAATTCAGAAAGGGCTTACACTGCACCCTAGACCTCGATGCGGCAGCCGAACCCAGCAGTAAAAAAGGGTCTCAGAAAATGAAGCGCGAGGAGTGCGAACAGTAGATGAATAAATTGAATTCTCCGTCGCTTTTATTGACCAAGAAGGAAGATGGGAGAGGCGGAGGGGACGTGAAGGCGGGTGGGGGAGAAAGAAGAGGCCTTTACGCTGCACGATCTGCGTAAGACTATCGTATTTGAAGGACATCTGTATACCGAAGCGAGCACATGCGCGACCACTTTTTAAAGCGAAGCTTTCTATGCCCCACTGATGGCGTTTGCTGTCGCCCTGAAACGCAGCGCACCCAAGCCAACTTTACACAATGGGTCTCACGAAACGATAACGATGATAAGCCAAGCCACATTAAGCTCATGAAGAAAAAACGCTTTCCGTGCTCGGAATATCACCTGGCTCCGTGGCGCTATGATGCCGGAATCCACCCAATTTCACCATTCCGACCTGAGAGACAGCTTGTATTTTTAACTTCGACTCAGCTTAGCACGGGAGAAAGGTTAGCGTTTTAGCCATGTTTTCCTTAAGAAAGGCGCTGTTTTTTCTTCTTTTCTTTTGCTTGCTCTCCGGCGGCACCTCAGCGGCTGTGTCGCGTACAAAATTTTTTGTGTAGTTTAAATTGATTGTGTTGCGTGAATCTTTGTATAATTAGATCTTTCCTATATTTGCTGTTACCTGCTGTGTCTCATTTTCGGGAAACATGCGCGAGTTCTATTGAGTTATAAATTTTGTCTGAATTTATCTGGGCTGAATAGTGTTATTTCACTCCATGTACATACCCACTCCTTCGATAGCCCTATTGGGCTGCAGTATGTAAAATTAAATAAATAAATAAATAAATAAATAAATAAATAAATAAATAAATAAATAAATAAATAAATAAATAAGTTATACCTTCATTTCCCCTGCACCTCTTTAGCACGCTGTCGACTGCTTTATTGTGTAAGCAATAGAGTAAGCACGTCGGTACACTTTTTGCGTCTATCCGTCAAGACAGCTAGCGACAAAAGAGCAAAAACGAGACAGAGGACAGAGCTGCCTTCGTAACGTGGACAACGCACCAGGAAAACATCAGGAGCACTCCTCCTGTGTATTCTTCGTCTGTCGTCTGTCTGGTTTTCGCGCTATTTTACGAGAATCAAGTGGAACGCCGCTCGCTGGCTGCCTTCTTCCAATAGCCAGTCACGCGCCACCACCATTTCGAGGGGTCCCGTTACTCCCGCCACCCCTTGTATTGTACGCGTTGCAAGATCGAGGGTGCAGTCAGGGTAGATCAACAAGAGGAAAGGACGGGTATGAAGGCGACGAAATGATGATGATAGTGGACAACGAAGAAAGCGACAGGCCGTAATTACGCTACCAAAGCGGGATTATGTGGCCGCTGAGACAGTTATAGCGCTAAGCACGGTTGGAACAGCGCACGAGGAACGTGCCAGTAACGCCTCGTTGCAGACTTGGTAAAATGTACTCTTGTCCGCGATATTTTGTAAATAAGGGTGGTTTGTATTTGCTGCGGTAGGCTAAGCGGCGCGGGCGGGGCATACCAGCGTGAGTCATTAACGCTGTGCATCGAATCAGACGTTCCGGGGCTGTACCTCGGTGGGATAGGGACGTTCATTTCGCTCATACAAGGTCTGTACTGACGCCGCCCCAACGCGCCTCACCATATATGGGTGCCCACATTGTCCACCTTGTAGTCTTCTACACGGCGACAATCTGCCCGCTGCTCCCGAACCTCGTTCCTCCTCTCTCCCTCGTTACACTGGAGCGTTACGCTCTCCTGATGAAGGGTATGGCTGCCACAGGAGGCTTTCTCACTCGGGGGCTGTTCAGTACTTTTGCATCAGTAACGAGGGGGGTTTGGTGAAGAGGGCAGGTATAGGCAAACCGACCAAATATTCGGTGAGAGCCGGGCACGATGGGGATTCAAATGCCGTTAGCGATAAAAGCGTTAGCTAGAGAGCGTAGCAATGAGAGCGAAATAAATACATTGTGACCTCGCATAGTCATGCGTGGTCTCCTTGCAGGGAACATTCGCGCCAAGTCCGCCTGTCTTGTGTTCGACTGAAAGGAGAAAAATTGCCGTTGCGCCAAGGGATAGAAGAAGAGATAGTTCTCCCTCCCTTGTTTCTATACTCCCTCGGTTTGCGCCTCTTCACAGGGGGCTGCCTCACTTGGCGTTTAATGCGCCACGGAGTCTTCGCTAATGGTCCAGCCTCGGGCACACTCGCGCAAAAGCGCACAAGCACCCATGCACGCACAAACAAACGCCTTCAGGCTGTCAGCCTAACATCGTTATCTGGGCGCCCCTCCCACTATTTTTATTCTCTCTAATCTGGTCTTTATCTGTTTTGCAGCGTGCCGTTGTAGCCTCGGTAAACGGACATTTCGTCCTTAAAAGCTTTCTACATTTTTTTCATGCGCATTCTCTGCATTCACGCGAAGTTTTGCGAAAAGGCCGCCCAACCCAACGCGGCCGCCGTATTTTATTCTTTCTTTAGTGACCGCTCCACGAGTTGTAATTAGGTAGTTTCAGCTAATGAGGCAATTATGAGGACTGCCCTGAGCTCTCTTTTTGCTCCGTTCGGGATCACCATTATCCCTCTTACCCTTCGTTTCCCGAGCTACGTTCCGGATCCTAATCAGCAACGTTTTACGGTGTTTTTTTTTTCTCTGGAGATTTTAGCGCTATTTGGGAAAATACTTTGCTTTAGCTTACCTCAGCGCAGCGCTTCACGGTGTTATCGCTTTGAAATACTCTTTAATTACCATTCTAAACGCTTAAATGGAAACTCGCAGGAACAACACGAACACCAATGAAATTCACGGCGAAGTCTACTTACAGGAAACGCTTGTGTCGGGGCTCGCTGCATCACTCGCAATGCATTCGGCCTGTGAGCATTTTGCCAGATATAAACGAGGAATTCCTACGGCACTTTTGCAAATAATTACTTATTTTCACCACATGAACCCCTGTTCCACCAGTGCGCAGTTCGTGTTTACATAGCCTCGAGGCGTTCTTTTGATTTCTTTTGGACACACCAGTCCTCATATAGATGGTGTTCTGTTGGCGAAAAAATTAAACCAACCCTTCCTAAACAAGTTGTAAGTACCGAGAAAGCTAAAAGTGTGTCCAACCTTCGCTGAAAGATTGTGCAATCTATCGTCAAAGCTTCAAAGCTTGAAAGTTTCAAACGAAGAACGAGCCCATGTCAGGATTTCTCGCGCAGAAAATAAACGCATCTACGAACGATCTCTATGTATACCCATACGTCGTCAGTTAGGTACAGGTGTACTATTTTACGTCTTATTCATGCCGCATGCGTGTATTATCTCATCTACAACATGTGCTTTTTTCGCGATTCAAGTAGCCGTTTTGACGCTAAGGAAGCCCGGTTTGACGTACTCATTGCGTGTCCAGAGATCTTATCGGACCTTCTCGGTCGGCCAACTTGTCCGTAGCGAAATTCATTAGTTTTTTGACAACACGTCATCGGTTCCACTAAGAAATCGTTCGCTTTAATTAACCTTTGCTTTCCTATTCAGTAGGGTGGCGTTAAGGAGATGCTTCGGAGACTGCACACACCGAAACTAGACTTCACCTTTGTCAGTGCGCAGCGTTATGAATGAACAGCCCCCTTCACAAAGCTGCGCGTTTCACACAGCGAACCGAAGCCAAATGTCTCGTGTCGCAGTCGATGATCGGCATTTTCTCTTACGACCGGCGTCTCACAGAATTTCAAATGGAAGCTTTCACCAGGAGATACTGAAAGAGGCGGTCCCCACGTGGAGTCCATATAATGGGTAGTCTTCACAGCAAGGTTGTAGAACAACGGTAGCTTTGTGCCGCACCTGATGTCTTTCCCCTTCCTTCTCGCTTCTCCCGTGTTAAACCCAAATATTTTCGCTCACATCAATTTATTGTTCTTGCGTTCGCATCGCTCGCGTGCCACCTGTAGGGAAATATTGTTACTTGTTGGCCTTGAAGGACTTCGATCTCAAGAAGTGTTTTAGTTTTTAAATTTACCCCACCATACTTGGACGCCATATATGCGCGTTTTATTTGCTTTCGCAAGCCCAAGGACATTGTCTAGTTTTACAGAAAATGACCCTGCGACATTCGGTTATGTAGACATGTTTTCCCAGAAATATGCTTATAATTTTCTTTTCTGAAGTATGTAATTGGTGCTAGTAGTTTGGATGGGTGTGACCTACGTTAAAGCACCTCGTCAACTTTTTACAGTATTCTAAATGAATAACAGACAGACAGACAGACAGACAGACAGACAGACTGTGAAAGACTGTCGCCTTGGAAATGGTCAGCGCGCGTATACACTCACCGAAGGTCACAGAAGCTTGGGCATTCAAGAGTATGAAAGGCCCTTCTTACGGACTTAAACTATTTTCTCATTGAAAATGAAAGATGGAGAACAAGTGTAAATTGCCTTTATGGACAGTACTCTGCAAATTCACAAAAACCATGCTATGAAAAAATAATTTAGTTGCGAGAACAACTTATTGTTGTCCTCTTTCCTGCGTTGGGCAACATTGAGATATACTGTCGTGCACGAACATGTTTCAACTCCCCCAATTGTGACACCAGGCTGAACTTACTGTATGCCGAAGGGGCAAAAAACGTATGGGAAAGCGACTTATTCTGCTGCACCAAAAAAAAAATAAAGCTGGAGGCCCTCACAGGGAGTTTCTTTGACATCCGATTTCTCTTGAAAGCGCGCACTGTTCTTGGATTTTTGTGCTGCTTGTGATTGAACTTTGACATGAAGATAATTTCACAGTAGCAACTACAGTCCTAAAAATCAATTTTCGATGCACGGGAATGTCATCTAACCAGGAGATCACAACGAAGATGAAATGGTATACGCGGGAAACCTAAATCAAAATCGTCCTGATAGCCCTCGGAGATTTTAGGGAAACCAGCCCAGCTGCTCAAAATATCAATTACAATAGCGCCGAAATAGAGCACCATGACAGCATAGGTCGCCAGAACGCGTTTTGCGACTGAAGGAGAGAACGCCAGTGTGGTGTCTTAGTCCGCAGATTGCGTTTAACCACATCGCCGTGACGAAAACCAACAGTTCTGGTGTAAGTGCTAAAGTGTGTAACATGAACTGAGCTTAAAGACGAGTGGCGATGGTTTGTGTACCGTGCGGTGATCCAACTGGACTGTACTGCTATTCTGAAATTACCTTCATGTCAAAGCTTAAAGACGAGGGGCGATGGTTTGTGTACCCTGCGGTGATCCAACTACACCGAACGAAAACCAGCATCTAACAAATTATTGCGAACCGTTGTGCAGCTACCTCCACAATTATTCGCATTCTGGAGGAAATCTTTCAGTTATTTTTCATTTTTTGTTCGCTTCAAATAGGCAAAATTTTGAGCAAGCGTCGATTCGCTGCAAGCCGCCAAGCCGGATGTTACGTACAGCACAAACAAGGTGGTGCGTCGGTTGCTGCAGTTGTGAATGGTCAAAGGCTTCGGAATCAGAACTACGTCACGATTTAAATGGATGCGAAATAATGATTTGGAAACGCACGCAATCCCGAATTCCGCCGATCTCCCACCGGACCTCGTAACAAATATAGTTAAACCCTTGCCGCGCGTGCACAATCTTGAGCTGTTGTAGGCTCACCTTCAAGTGCTGACATCCCGCTAAGCCACGGACGCTCGATGCAAGGCTAAGCACTCGAAACTCGCTTGGAAGTAGAGCACTGAATTTGTGCTGACGCCAATGATTGTTTTGAGTGTATAAAATCATGGGTATTGATAAAGACAATTCTAAATTTAAACAATTCGGCGGAGTAAATTGTTTTTTACATGCCACAATCACAGACGTAGATTAATCCCAGCTCGCCAAAGTGCTTGAGCATTTTTGCGAAATAGGGTACTGTTTGATGGTGATAACAAGTAAGCCCTACGAAAGCTGGGTTGCTTGTTCCACTTGAGCTATTGTTACTGTGCTGTGGTGCACGACGTCTGACATTAAGGTTGACGTGACAAACCTCGAAAAAACCAGGAACGCTGCATTTGCTATTTTAAGTCATGTATTCGTTGTTCACGGCGCTATTACAGTGCTGCCAAAAACTAGCGTTTGCAATCTTTCATCAGACAAGTCAGTTGAGAAGTTCCACGCACATGGGAGTACCATTTGTGATATTCTTCGCTACCCAAATCACTATAGGACCGCCTTCATTGTGCACACTAATTGGAAAAGAAATGCTAAGCCATATGTCTCTGCTGATTTCGCAAAGAAGTGATTGCTAGCCACATTTATAAACAAATGTAACCCCTAAGTATGTGTATTTTAGGAACCTACGGAGCGAATCAACGCCAAAGACCCTGTTTGACACCGCGAAGTTTCTCTCCGTAAGGTGCATTTAGATGAATTGTGAGAGTTTAGGTGAATAAACATTCGCCCTTATGATGCTTCTATTTTGCTTCATTTTTGAAATTAATAAAAGTCTAACGAATATTTTACCTGAAACTGCAAACAATAAGACATGCAGGTCGCAGTGTTTGCGTTATTGCAGACGCGAAACAGGCACACAGTTATTTCGGAAATAACTGTCACCTCCCCGCGGGAAAAGAGATGGTTTCCTCAAACACCGGGCCGGAAGCCACATTAGATTGCATGCTTCGCGCTGAAGCAGACTACAGCGTTTTCAGATTAGAAACTGCGTGGTCCGTGCTCTATAGTAACGAGAGGTATCGATTTCCCGTGGAAAGAGGCTTTAATTGCATTGCAAAGATTTACCGTACTCATCAGGTCACGCTCTCCCTCTAAAACGTTATTAATGGCTGCCATCTGAAGCGCCATGTATCAGACCGCTCACAATCGTACCAACGGATAAGTTCGCCAGATGTTTCGTCCAGAGCGAATACGCGAAATACAACGTTTAGTTAGAGATAGCAGGGTTAATCACTAAACGAGTATAACTCTGTTCGACGTTATATAAATGGTCAATTCTTCCACGAGCACGGCCCTGTGATAACGATGGTAATTTACTCGTACAGAACTGGTAGAAACAATTATTCACCCATCGTGTTTCCGGCGGGAGGATGCGGGGGTCGAGCCGCAAGACCGGAAGACAGAGCAGTGCAGGATGGTGCAGCCCAGTATCATACCCCAGATATTGATCCCTACGCTGGAGACGCTGCTGTGGCGTACATTTTACGAACATTCTTGGAAAGAAGTGCGGCGGATAATGCGAACTTGCATTCAGGAGCCACCACACGAAACAATAATCGAATGCTGGGTCGTCTCGTCACGAAGTGAGCCTGCGTGACAAGACGACCCTGTTGTGTCGCAGGATATATCTCCTACATACGTCTTCTCTTGAGAAGCGCGGTGACGGCCTTATACAGTAATCCGCGTCCGCGACTTAGCGCTTATTCGAAACATCTTAATGTGGTACATGAAGCCTCCAGAATTGAGTAGAAACTGAAATCAGAGGGCTTTTTCAGATACCCTACTGTTCCAACGGCAGCTTTGAACGCCTGTGAATTGCCTACCCTGTATACTTCGAAAAATGCGTTCACCCAGTGATCAGCTGTTCGTTGAAGGCGAAAAACGAAAAAAAAATTCCCGCGCCTTCCCGCGAGGGGAACACGAGTAAATGCAGAGCATTGGGGCCTCAATACTGATTGAAGGCAGTGTTGCTTCCATCGCTTCTTCCGTGATGCTGGAGTAGCAGACACGAGTAAACGTGGGCACGAGCGTCAACCAAGGAAGGAAGGAGCAACGCAGTGACTGAAACACGAGCGACCGCTAGCCGCTATATTTGCAGCGCGCGCAGTAGAGGGAGAGCAGTACGGGGGGGGGGGGAGAGCGCGCATGCGCAAGCAGCGCGCGCCCTTCCACGACCCACCGCGCTGCTATCACGCACCTGTTAGGCCGAGACCGCGACGGAGCGAACGGGCTGACTACGACGCATGCGCGCGCCAGCTGCTGTTGAGAGAGAGGAGGGAAGGAGAGGCGCACCTGCTGCGGACGCGAAACTGTTGACACCGTCCGACGCAGGAACAGGCGAGGCTAAGAAATGCTCTGCATTTAAAACAACATCAACGTGAACACTCCGCTTGTGTGTAGGATTAATAAAACGTCCATTCAGTGATCTCACTCGGCATTTGTACAAAACGATAGTTAAGCGTCCCTACCTTACCTCCCCCCTGTGTCTTTCGAAATAGCATTGCATTTCGCATTAGGTTGGTCTGGTGAGCCCTACGTGGCTTAAGTTAACACGAATGTCTTTAGCATTCACGAAGCTGCACTGGGCTTTTGCATCCCCGCACGAGCTACTCCGCTTCTTCCAAACTTGCAGACGTGTTTTTTTTTCAGTGGTTTCATGAACTTCCAGGGTTCGGGCTATAGTACGAACCAAGGATGTGCGTGAGTGGGTACATACTTAATGCCGCGCTGCCGGAAAATAAATGTAACATTTTCGCGTGGCTTATACTCCCATAAAAGCCGCGTTATTGCCAGGAATTCGTTAATCACATGCTGAATGGTATGTTTCTACGGCGTATTTATTCGAAACAAAGCCATTTTTAATGTCCGCGCTGCAAAACGAAACCAACCTTTTACGATGCGAGTATCACGTCTAACTGTGGCGACTATGGAATTCACTTGTGCCTCACGTATTCAGAGATGACAGATCAAGTGGCAGTACGGTTAGGTTGCTGCCGTCGCCAGCGCCCGTAAAAGCGGCCCAGAAGCACGCAGAACCGCCTCCCCGTGACGCTCTTGTTGGCGTTGGAGCACTCTACCAATACGCAGCTGTTTTTTGCAGGGGCAAACGTACTATTCATTTACAGACGTGCCGATAACACGTTGGTTAGGGTTCGTAAAGGAAAAATGAAGGGAAACAACCAGAACACTGCGTGAGCCCTGATCAGCCTGCAGAGCTCATCCCGTAAACGCCGCGAAGAAGCTGCGGCAGGCGGCGCCGCGATCGCGAAGGCGAGTGCGCTTGGCGGCCGCTTCTCGAATGTTCAAAAAATGGGTACAGTCTGGCTCTCGGTGAGATGCCGCCGCGAGTCGAGAGCACCAGCGATAGTTTGCGCGCGAACATGCCACGCGTCGTCGGGCAAATCCGGAAGTACGCGCGAGATATACCGAAGCCATGCGCATGCCGGCAGATAACCGCTGAGGCAGTCGTTGCTTGGGAAAATCGACCTGCTTTCTTTGAGAAGTTCTACGAAGCTTAGACTTGCGATCAGGGAAGGTCATGCATAGGCCTGAAGTTTGACAATACCGGCAAGAGAAATACCACTTTTCATTCTTCATTTTTAAGCAACCACGGCCTCGTTTGCCGCCGCAAAAATCCAAGAGGGCTTCAAGATGCGCGATGTTACAACTAAAACAAAAAGCATGAGATGTACACCCTGCAAAAATGGATGATCAGAGACGCTGATCGGACAGCGAAATTTGAGGATTCGGAATGGTGATGCTTTTTTTTTCATGCTTATCCAGTTTCAGGTATGAAACGACCCCACCATTTACCGTAGCACGCGGCCAATAGTGATGTAAAATTACCGGTGAGGAGAGCTTTAGTGATGCAGCCATATCGTTGAGTTCTTGGCCGGGAGTATTCTAATTTATATTTAGACGGCTCCTTTGACAGCAGTCGCGAATAGGGTTTTCCCAGCCATTCCTTAGCTGATTACGTTACTGCATGTAGCACTTTAGCTGTGAATGATCGCGCAACCACACATTTCTAAAAATGAAATTTTATAAAAACGTGTTAGTTAGTCCCCCCTAGTAGAGTAAAAACAACCTAAAAGACTTTTTGAAAACTGAAACCCTATATTCTGAGGCTGCATTTCCGCGAACTGTAATAGTTTTTGTAGATGTACTTTCTCAATCAATTTTCATAAAACTTCGTGAAATGTACGTTCTCAATAGATATTGGAAATGGGTTTTAGAAGCGATTTAGCTTCGAAGCACACAACACCAAAATTTTAAAAAACGTATTCTAAGGTTTTCGCGTACGCCAATCAATGTGTACGTTACAACTTGCAAGTTACATGTCTGGACTTAGTGTCCGAAGAGTTTTCCACTTAACTTGCAAAACGCTACGGTTGGTCATACGTTATTCGACAAAGAGCCAATAAATGTTCCTAGCTTATGGTTAAAGCAGAGTACTGCGTTTTTAGGTTCGAAAACTATTGGTATGTCCAAAAGGGTACCAAAGGGCTTTGAAATATTTTGGAAAAAATTTGGGTTACTTTACAAAGTTGTAATTCTTGGGGCTATTTACGGCCAATGCTTATGGTTTGACTGACGGTGATTTTGTCGGCGCGACGGTAGAGGACGGCAGTGCTGCGTGGCGTAATACAAGCCCTATTTGGAGGAAGATGGCGAACCGAACAAAGCACAACCCTGACGCTCCTGCTATCGTGGCCGCTTACTAAAATCATCCCTTTGTCTTAATAGTTGGTGTCTTGCCTTGAGCCACCGTTTAATATAACTAAATTTAATATAAAGGCGGAATATAACTTCCGTTTAATCAAGGTCTTATCACGTCATTGGCAAAACTATATAGGTTCGTTCAGCGAAGTTTCCACGCGATTACCATTCTTGATAAGCACGAGGAAGAGAGAGAGAAAGCTCTTTATTAGAGGAAAGCAGAGAGGTCTGCCGGCATGTTAACGCCTACATGCTACTCTGCGGGGTACAGGAGAAGGGAATAAAGTTGCAATAGGAAGAAAGGCGGAAGGGAGAGAAGAAAGAAGAAAATAAAATAAGTTAAAAAAAGTAGGTAGCGTGTGCGTTGGGGACCGTCAGTGCGACACGTGAAAAGTCTATAGACGGTTGCGCAGTGCAAGAATGACCTGGTCCTATATCAGCTCAGCGACGCCGATGTCATTGAGGTATTCAAATAATGCTGTTACCACTTTACGCTGAGACGAGGAAATGGCCATGGTCCCAGAAGTGCTTTTAAAGTTAGGGAACTGTTGTTGAGCCACTCGATCTTCTGTGCGAGGTTGTTCCTTGCTTGACCGTATATAGGGCACTCCAGTAAAATATGCTCGATGGTTTCTGGTGAACCGCAGTTGTCACAATAGGGGTTTGTGGTTAGGCCAAGGCGATAGCGGTAGGTATGTGTGAGCGCTACGTTGAGACGTAAGCAATGGAGTAAAGTCTCTAGCCGACGTGGAAGTCGCTCCGGTAACCTCAGTGCCCACGTTGGGTCGACATGATGCAGGAATGGGCTCTGGTTTTCCGGAAGAGACCAGAAGGGGCTTCTTTCCCTGAAAACACGCTCGTTTGCTAGTCTAGAGGCATCGCGCTTCGTGAAAAAAATGTTCCTCACGTTCCATAGTCGTAATCCTCTCTTAGCAGCCTCATCTGCTTTTTTATTGCCTATGATGCCGCAGTGGGCAGGGATCCACTGCAGTATCACTCGTTGCCCTGCGACACAGACTAGATGATTTAGGTAGGAGACATCACGGAATATATGTTCGTGAATGCTGAATCAACTGGCACGTCCAAGAGTTTGCAGCGCTGTCTTCGAATCTGTGAAGATTACCCACTGTGCTGGCTGCTGGCGGAGAATGTAGTGAAGTGCTTGTTTGATGGCATGAAGCATGGTAATGCACTCCTTCTGAAGACGTCTAACAATTTTGAACCAATCGCGTCCTCGGCAGGAAAATACGGATGCGGTGGTCGAGCCGCAATGCCAAAAAGCAGAGTAGTGCAGGGCGAGCGCTGCGTGGCACCTATGGTGTGGTGTGCCGCGTGATTGAAATTGTTTTGTCGGTGCGTTGGTTGCATATACCTAATGCGTACTTTACCCGATACAAAGTCATAGCAGAAAATTCAACGCGTGCCTACGTCTGGCATTCAGTGCTAGCGACGTTAGTGAAACCCAATAAGAACGAGCGTCCAGGCAGATTGCTACGATCGAATAAAGTGTGCAATGGCACCTCGGTTCGCTCAGGGTACTTAGTGACGTGTTCTGAAACGCAAAAAAAGGGCAAGGGATGCGAAGAGAGAAAACGCAGCTATAAATCGCCATATTTCTAAGCACATACGGCACCGTTTGCCGTCGAGAAAAGCCTGGGCAACTTTGAAATGCGCGTTGTTTCAAGCAGAACTACAACAAACGTGAGCCGAAGGGGTATGGCCGAGGCAAACTAACGTTTCTCAGGATTTAGAAAGCAGAGTTTAGCGATAGACGTTTTCCCTGCGACACGAGTTTCAATGCTACAGGGATCCTGGCCTTTAACATCTCTCGTCGACCTCGGTGCTGTGAAAATTATCGGTGGCTTCAGTAACGGTGCTTCCCTAATGTCTCGTACTCAGTGTTCACAATTTTATCCCTAGGCTCACTCTTTGGGCAGCAGCAGAGTATAAAACAACATAAACCGACTTGAGGCACTCAAGCACGGAACCAACATAAGACGGCTCAACACAAACGGCCCTCGCTATAATTTTGCTTCAGTGCGGACCACTACCGCCACCTGCAGGAGCTGCACCAAACTAGCCACACAAGTAATTGGAGCGCGGACTGTGGCTATCACACAGCTGTGGCTATCTGGCGTTCCAATTACACGCGTGATTAGAACAGCACGGGACAGCACGCACTGTGTTTTGAAGCAAATCTTCTGTTTACTGGCTTGTTCCGTCAACGTACGACAAAACGCCTTGCGGCAAAACAAACTTGATCATTGCTCCCCTCTAGCACAGCTCTTGCTCTCCTTTCGCGGTGGTCGTGGAATTGCGGCGATAGTTGAGGTGCTAACGCCACAATGGGAGCCAATCAGAGCTATCGTTCGCATCACGCCGCATTGCAGGTGCGGTTGCCCGCTCTCGGCGGTCAATTCATTTTCTCCCTCGGCAGGGGGTAGAAGGTGGACTGACTCTTCTTCCCAATACACCATTCTGTTCAAAAGAAAGTTTTTTTTTCTACTCTAGTCTACTCTGCATTTGGGCACACAGCATGGAAACACTCCCAATTATGCCAGTTCAAGACGAACGGTTGCCCGCGAAGTCTAACGCCTGTATTTGCTCCCAGTTTACTCTCCCATTGCTCTGTTTGACCTTAAAGGAGCCATGAAGAGAAAAAGAACTTGGTTTAATTTGAAAGAACTAGGATTAATTATCTCACTCAGCTCCATTACAGCCCCAAAAGATGTTTTTTAAACGAAAAAAAAAGCAAGAAGTATTAAAAAATTCAAATTTTGCGCCACAGTGACGTGTTATCAGCAAGAATGACGTCATACGGGCCAACAATAAAACATACTAATAAAACTAGAGGCCCCGTTACAGACGTCCAGCCATGTGTCGTCGCGACAGGTCAGTTAGGCGGCCGCCAATCGCACAAACAAGGTTCTGTGATGTCATAGAAAAGTTGCGGGAAATTGGCTAGGGGGTCGCGATTGCTTTACACTTTTTCTTTGATATCTCCGTTATTTTTCGAAGATTGCGATGATATTGGTATCATTGTTATCGGGACTAAGCAGTCTGTCTAATAAATCCAAATTGTATTTTGTCTTCATGGCTCCTTTAAAGTGCAGCGACACACGTCATTACAGATCGGGAAATGTCATGACGCGCTTTTTTTAACAGCAGAGCTGGTTAAGCTTCATCTTGGTATGCTGGCGTTCGCAAAAAAAAAAATACAAACAGAAAACTCCTTAGGCGCAAGGCGCGCTCGACCTTTGCCCAACTAAGTAAGGGGAGCCAAGCCTCGCCTAGCTATGACGTCATCGCAGCCACCGCGACCGCTTAACCTTCGTAATAGTCTTCCCAAAGCTCTTAAAGCGGCCTCTCGCTTGTTCTTCTGTTGCCAAGTTCACGTGAATTAGCGCCTCAAGTGGAAAGAACAAAACAGCTGGCGCTATAGGCGGTTGCCGCCGGTTCTAGCGGGTGCTAACGCGGTGCCGGTCGGGAAAGATGTGAAAGCCTAGGGACGAAACGATCCGGAAATCTATGTGATGTGGAACATCTGTGTCTCGGACGACGGAGAGTGTCCTCCAGCTCCGCTGTACTGCCAGCCTTCTACGTCAAGTGCAAGCTTCACCAATTTCTTTGTTGTCCACACAAAAACACGTACAAAGTCTTTATCTTTTGATGTACCTTTATAACCGATTTGTACACGTTGTCCCCGATAGCTGTAGGGATATGAGCAATATTTAAAAGGCGAGCCACTTGACAAAGATAAGCAGAACAAATGGTATTTGATCTTCTAATTATATGCTGACTGGGAGTGAGATCCTTGTGGAAGCGGCAGCGGGTTCGTAAGCTTTTAGATGCGACTGCATCTCATTCACTCGCCTTGTCCCTCCATACGGCGTTGTTGTCCGTCCACACCCCTCCCCCATTCTCCTCGCCGCGCGAGCTGCGCTCTCCGCCGCTCACCCCCTCTCCTGTCCCATAGCGAACACCATGGAGGAAAGAAAAGGTTAGGAGAGGCCCTGACGTCACATTTGTGAAGCCGAGTCCCGCCATGACTTGAGCCCACTGAGCCCAGCACTCTATCCCATCATCCTTTGCTATCTCCGGTTTGATTTGACTAACATGGCGTCGCCCTGCCCTCCCGCTTCGCAGCGAAAACAGCTTCGTCGCTAATTCCTCGGTGCGATGTCATGTTCTAAGCTGTTGATTTCGCCTTCAATTTGCCCATTCTAACCCTCACCCAAAGTTTCAATAAAAAAACGGCCTTCGTTTTTGAGATAGAAGGACGATTTTTCAGCTCTTAAGCCTGGGAAAGTAGCGTTTGTCGTCGTCATAGCAACAGGCTCGCGGGATGGCGAACGCATACGAGTTAAGGCCGCCTCCGACGGCGGAGTTTTCAAACTGGCCTAATCTAAAAACGTTTGTCGTAGCGACTGTACTGGTTTGCAAGCGTTGCGAGGCAGCCACATACCAAGCGCCTTAAAAATTTGTCCGTTCTATTTGCCCAAATTTGGCCGCCGCAGTTGTAAACAAGTAAGCAACACTGTCCATGGGCTCAAGAAAAATGACGCCACTTCCTCCACACTTTTGCAAGCATTGGAATGCTAGGGGCCTCTCCTGAGTTTCTTTCCTCCATGGCGAACACTCTCTCGCGAGGGGCATTGGATTGGATTCGATTGGATGGGCTTGGCTTGCTTGGTTTGGATTGGATTGGATTGGATTGGATTGGATTGGATTAAAGTGTATTGTGTGGATTGTGTTGCGTCATAGCCGCGCCACGTTGTGTCATAGCCGCGGCAGAGGGTTCACGGCACGTTTAACGCGATGGGAGAATCAACCTAACAGAAACAACAACGGAACCCCCTATGCGTCGCATCTACACAGGGGTTCCCGGGAGGGGAGGTGGGAGAATTTTTTTGTATTTTTGCTATTCATTGCATTTCCCGCTTCAGCCGCGCAATCAGGTCATCCTAGCTGGTGCTATAGGCGGTTGTCGCCGGTTTTCGGGGGTGCTAACTCGGTGCACCCGATTTTTCCTGAGTAACTTTAAATATGTGCGGCTCTACGTCAGAAACGCCGGGTCCATACCGGGCTGGGAACATGGATGCTGCCCCAGGTGGCCCGATTAGCATGGCTAAAACTTTAATAACTCGAGAACCCTTGGATGCACAAAAAAGTACAACCATTTGATGCGACCACCCGAGAAAGGGCTACCTAGATATGTAATCGGCTCTAATATAGAAAATGGTGAGGATGGACGTTATAACACTGGCAGCGGCCTCTTTGGCAGGATGAGCTTAAAACTAAACAGTATTTCGTAGCTGTACTTCTAAGTAGAGCAGAGGCTCATTTTTACAACGGCCAGAAGCCAGTGAAGCTCTCATCAGTAACCCAGCGTTTCAGCTAACTCCATCAGAACCTAGCTTATTTAAAGCAAACCTGAAAGCCGAAAAACGCTGGCTCAGTATCACGGCAGGCGTGCATGGCAACGTCGTCCGCGGAACACGTCTCTCGCTCTCTGGCTCTCTTTTTTGTCTGGCCCTCTCCGTCCACCCTTGGCATGTATAGGTATAGTGCTCCTTGCTCCTGAAGTCGCCATTATCCCGGATGCCTAAGGGGGTATACGCTAGGAACGTTTAACTATACTTGGAAGGCTCTTCCGGACACAAACAGCGTTCTCTCCCCAGAGAAGGATCTGGTTACCCTGGTGTAGTAGTTACCCGCCACCTCCCATAACTAACCAAATCATCTCTTGGCCCTCAGTCCCCAGCACCTGTAGTGCAACCGTCCACGGCGGCGGCGGCGGCCAGAGCAGCAATACAGCATGTGATATAAAAATCTCTGGCTGCAGACGTGCCACCTTTTTGAGCTTCACCCTGGAAAAGTTCGACGCACGCACGCTGTCTAGCGAGGGAGGCTTAGCTGTATTCTTGAGGAGCTCTCGGATATTACGTGAGATTTTATAGAGTTAAGCGAAGTGAGAAGGACCGCAGAAGGCTTTTTGAAGCTCACCAGCAGGCATAACCTGCGCTCGGTTGGACCCCAAGAAAGAGAAAACACGGGGTGGGATTTTTAATGCACAGAAAAAAAGCATGAACGTGAAGAAGTTTTTTCAGCATTCGCGAGAGAGTAGTGACTTTTGTGATCAAGCTTAACAAGCGATAGAGGTTAAACGTAGTGAAGTCTTATGCGCAAACAAGCAGCTATGTGTTTGAAGCCATAGACAGCGTGTACGAGGACATCCAATTAGCAATGAAGAACTCAACAACGCTGTTCAACGAAAAGGTCGGTAAGAAGCTGTGGTAATCCGGCAATAGTGGCGGTGGACAATCCCGCGCGATGGACATGTGCCGGCGGAGGACGAGGAGGTGGCGCGAGATGAGATAGGATGGAACAGGGCGGACTGGGCTGGGCAGTGGACCTTGGCGGAGCGGCACTCACAGTAAAGGTGTGATCGAGGGGGCTCAGTGTTTCTCTGGGGAACCGTGGCCGGGTGCAAGAACCCCGGTACCACAAAGCTAATAAGAGAAAGGTCGTGGGAAACTTCCGAACAGACAATCACAACAGCCGTGGAGATACACTACTGCGATTTGCTGAGAGAAATAACCAGAGGGTGATTAACACCGTCTTGTCTTTTACAAACAAAACAATAGGAAATGGCCATGAAAAAGTCACGATGGTACAACAAAAACTGAAATTGACCTCACTTTAAGTGACACCCCAGGTACTGTAGAAAGCGTAGGATGATAAGGAAGATTCAGAGCAGCGATCACATTAAGGTTAGATGCAAGCTACCGCTGAATATCAAAAGAGAAAGGAGAAAACTGATGAGAACTAACAAACCCCGCATGGAGTCAGTCAGGCCCTTATGGCTGGAGTTTAACTTCAAAACAAATTCCCTCTCCTAGACGAGCAGATCGGGGTGAGTGCAGAAAGGCTAAATGACACCTTAACACTGGCAAATCACTGAATCAGCAGCAGCTGTGGGCATACAACACGAAGAAAGCAAACTCAAAAACTAACTATGAAAACGAAGGAACTAATGGCTAAACGTTATGAGCTGCAGATATCAAGTACATCACGTCAGATTATATTAGCCGAGTTGCCGAAAGTATTTACAACAAGTAAAACAAGCAACACACGCTGATATAAAATGGCGGTGTTGAAAAAACGCTGCAAATATGGGGAAGATTGAAATCAACTAAGAGAAAGCTAGCCGTCGGCAAAGACAGGTTTTACGCACTGAAAGACGAGCGCGGTAATATTACGAACTACTTAGACGAAAGAAGAAAAATAGCACAACGATTCAACACCAGGCTGTATGCTAGCGATGTTAGACCAACGGTAACTAGTGATAGTAGAAGCTCAACATGCGATGTCCTAGTAACTGAAGAGTAGGTTGGAAATGCCACCAAAGGCACAAAAACAGGAAAAGCTGCAGGTGAGGACGGCATAACCGTAGATCTTTTGAAGGAAGGTGGAGATATTGTATTCAAAAGCTTCCTGGGCTATTTTCAGAATGCTCGAAGGCTTAAATGTACCCATAGCCTGGACAAACTGAAATTTATTCCGATACATGAGAATAGAGATGTTAAGTTGATTGATTGTAGGGTTTAAGGCGCCGACGCAACGCATGCGATGAGGCGCGCCGTAGTGGAGGGCTCCGGATTAATTTTGACCACCTGGGGATCATTAATGTGCGCCGAAATCTCGCACACACGGGCGTTTTTGCTTTTCGCCTCCATCAGAAAAGCGGCCACCGCGGCCGGGAATCGAACCCGCGACCTCGTGCTCAGCAGCGCAACGCCTTAGCCACTGAGCCACCGCGGCGGGCAGAGATCTTAAGTTAAGTATCTAAATAATTACAGACCCATCAGCCTACTCTCAGTTGACAAGCTGTTTTCCAAAGTTATGGTTAGTCGCATAGGTGACAGCCTGGATTTCGAACAACGCAGAGATCAGACTGGGATTCCAAAAGGATACCCAACCATAAAAGGCATTCACATTATCAATCAAGTAACAGAAAAAAAATTGCCGTAAATAAATCCCTTTTCATTGCATTTATAGACTATGTTAAAATGTTTCATTTCGTACTCACCGCAGCCGCGCCAGAAGCAGCAGAACACCATGAAATCGAGGGGAATTACAAAAAAATTGCCCGCATTTCCCCGGGGGGAAGAATGTGAAAGTGCGAATGCACGAGTTGAATTTGCGCGGTTCGGTAATGTTCGCGAAAGAGAGATCACACACACACACAACTACAATGAAAGAAAGATGCATTTATTCACAGACACCTATTTGTGTTGTCGTTGTACTTGATTGCTAGAGCGGATCTCAGCTTTGAAATTTCGTGTCAGTGCTCCTTTAAGCGGGTGCATTAGCCCTTCTCACGCCCGATTCCTGGCCAATCCCCCACGTGGGTATGTGCCATGTCAGCGGCCAGGCAGCGCGCGCTCATCTCCCCCCGTTGCCAAGGAAGGCGGGGGAGATTCCTGGCCATCCCCCACGTGGGTATGCTATGCGGACATCGCCAATTGATTGCTGGAGCGGATCTCAGCTTTGAAATTTCGTGTCAGTACTCCTTTAAGCGGGTGCATTAGCCCTTCTCACGCCCGATTCCTGGCCAACCCCCACGTGGGTATGTGCCATATCAGCGGGCAGGCAGCGCGCGCCCATCTCCCCCCGTTGCCAAGGAAGACGAGGAGATTCCTGGCCAATCCCCATCTCCCCCCGTTGCCAAGGAAGACGAGGAGATTCCTGGCCAATCCCCCACGTGGGTATGCTATGCGGACATCGCCGGTGGACGCAGGTTCAGGGTCGCTTAAGAAGTGCATCGCACTTAAAACTTTTATAAGACATGTGGAAGGAATGAACGGGCACGATACGTCTCCAGAAGCAGAGTGACGAATTCCCGATCTCGAAGACAGGTTCATACCATCTCGCCAAATTAATTCGCAGCATCTAGTGAGGGCTATTAATTATTAATTATTAGGGAGAGGGTCAGCACTTAACAGATAGTACGTGCAGACCCCGATGCCTGAGAGAAATCCGGCCAATAATAGCTTAGGTTTGGGAAGGGAAGAACACGGCAAGCACTCCCAAATAATCAAAAGTAAGCTACCCCTGTCACTCAAAGAAATAGTCAACAACAAGTGCGTACTGCCGGTTATGACATACCGAGCTAGAGCTCGGCGGCTTACTAAACATCTACAAAGCAAACCTATAGCTCAACGTGCCACGGAAGGAGTAATGTCAGGAGTAACGGTGAGGGATAGGAAACAAGCTAAATGGATGAGATAAGAAACTAGACTAGAGGGTATCATAGCTCAAATAAAGGAAAAGAAATGCACCTGGGCTGGCCGTCTAGTGAGACGAAGCGGCAACCGGTTGACAATAAGGGTAACATAGCGGATAGCAACAGCTGGGTCGAGAAGAAAGCGACGGCTACTAATCCAAATCAGGAATGAAATAAAAAACGTCGGAGGGAAACTGGACTCGAGCAGCACAAAATAGGAGCGGTTGGAGGTTAATGGGAGAGTATTTCGTGCTGCAGTTGACTTGAGTGGGCTGATGATGATGACTTTTTATCACAGACAAATATCTAGCAGAACACACGCATAGCCGTATTTCTCGAAGCTTTATGTTCTGGCGGGTGAAGTACACGATTATTCCAGATTATCCTTGAGCATAGTCTGTTCATGAAAAAAATTATAAGTGTTCGTTTGTCTTCGTTGGCTAGATTCGTCTCCAAGTGTTCTGCAGACGTCGACGCTTAGTATAGAGCCTCGATAGCAGCCTCACCGAAGCTACTTGTTCAATAATCACTGCCCAATCTGCGAAAAAACCTTCCTGCACAGAAACGTAAGGCCTACTGCGACTGCCGTAGAGATTGCTAGCCGGGTATACAGCGTCATGTTTTATTCCTGAAGCACGGGCTGTTCAGCGCGTCGCAGCGATTGTGAATTGTGGGAGCGGGAGTGGCTGCGGCAAATCTTAGAGCCAGCATCAGCACCGGTGCGAAGGGTTGCGGGCTCTCCGTGCACGCCTGTGTGGAAACTTTTTGCGGACATTACCTGGGTGCGTGCTCTCCCCAACCTAGTCTAGTAAAGCTTCCGCGCTGAAGTGACAAGAGTACGCTGACCCACGTGGTCCGGTAGCAGTATTCGAGAGTCCTAAGTACAAGTGTACCATTCGCAGCCGCAGCAGTTGCTTACTGCCGAAACCGTTGACACCCCATTGACCTCCCCGCACTACACTGTATACCACGGCGATATGCGAATTCGTGGTGAGAAGGATTGGAGGACCTTGTGAAGCGTTGTGAAACCAAGCGTTACATGGCAACGCGAAAGGAGTATCCAGCCGCCTATGTATGCAGAAAGCTTTTCCGGTGCACTTTCAGGTGCTTGAGCGGAACAAAAACGTGCTTCAGCGGAACAGCTTGGCCGGGTTCAGAGGAAATGTATCACACTATCGCATCTACCCCCGGCGGTAAATGGCCACGGCCCATTAAATTGAGCCGACAAAGAACCTCTCTCGCAGCTGAGCGCGTCTGCATGAGCTCCTTTGTAAGTACAGTTGGAATGAGAAAAGCGGTTGGGGCAATACTGGCGCGGGCTGAGCGGCGCCAACGGGTCCTTGGGAAACACCAACCGCCCGTTGCACCAAATGGGTCGGGCACGCCTCATACGCACTTCCAAGAAGCAGGCAGACTAGCATCAGCGGTACCTTCGGGAGAAGAACCGTGAACGAAAGCAAATACCACGAACGCTCAACGTACAATTAGAAACGATTTGATGAACCATAACGAGTACGACACGGGTAAACAATGCGTAAGCGTTAACCAATGCGCCAATGCATTCCGTGAACCCTTTGCACGGGGTGCATTGGCTCGTTCTTGCCTGAGACAAACCTTCAGGCCAGGGCATGTTAACGTAACATACATGTGTTCGCAAATTTCTGTGAAGCAAGTTATCTCTCGAATATACAAATCTCTGCCACCGCATTTAGGAACTGTAGCATGTCTCACAAAAATCGTAGTCGCCCCAGTCCACTGTACTTTCTTGCTTCTAGCTTCTGTAGAACTATAATATTCACACGCACGCCCAGGAAAGTCGCTGTCAGAACTCTGAAATTATCAGCGTTTTCAACGTCATTGGTGGCTTTTCGAGAGAGTATATTCGTCACAATCTCACAGGTCGCAGCCCTTCACCGTTCATTCCGTGCATGAGCCGCATTAATGGGCAGCGTTTCAATGCCGTATTTGCATGGACACCGCTTTATCAGGATTTCATATTTCCGACCTGAACAGGTCCAAGCAGGAAGGCACAATACAGTAACAAAAACAGGAGAAAAGGAAGGATTCGGTATATAAGAGCAGGTTGGCAGTTGAACAACAATACACTTAGCAAGGCAAACACGTTAAACCCTTAAACATTTGCTCTTCAGTGATTTATTTCTTGCACTGTTCGGAGAAAAAAAAACAAATGCATCTGTGCTTCCTATATATGGTTTTGCAATTCCTAGGTGGCGACATCGGCTATGTCTTGGCGATATTGGTGTTCTGTAATGTGTTTTTCTAGTCCTGTTTGGCGGTGCAAAACGGAGCGAAAGAAATGCAAGTATAAATTTACGCCATCGTGACTCCAGGATATCAATGTCACTAGCTGTGATTATATCAGAAGAGGAATCCGTCAGAAGGAACTTTGAGTATATACACAGCACAGATTTGCTCTGTATCCATTCGGATTCATTGGCAGCGTCAGCGAATAGCGCCATAATTCCTAGAGGACCCTATACTTGGCTCCTAATTTTTGCTACGTGAGTGAAAACCGTTACGAACAGGTGTTTTGGAAGGGAGCTATGATTGACTGAGGTTCACAAGGAGGCTCGGACTCTCTCTGGGTCCTTTGGGGTGAGATCGTTAGTCCGGCCGTGGTCTGGCCGCACTACCTGCCGCCTTAGCGTTAGTGGACGGTACCCGCTATGCTAACCATCTCGTATGTCACGCGCTCGTCCGGCAGAGTTTTTGTCCTGGCGGACGCAACCGTCGCCGGAAGCCGAGTACTATACTGTTTTCCGAGATACAGTTGGACGCATTACGTTGACTCGCATGCAGTGCTGTTGCTGCGATTGATGACGCAGCCATATTTTTAACTCAGCAATTTTCTGGGGACATAGAATGTAGCCACTCTTTGAAGCGTAAAAATGTCAGGCTAGAGAATTTGAAAGAAAAGAGGTTGTTTGATCTGATGCATTTTCGTTTCCGGGAACTGCAGTATTTTTTACTTAATGCTCAATCTCATTTGGCTTCCGATTTGGCATATTTTGTGCATTTATAAATACGGCAATAACCCTTTTGTTCGACCAACACTTAGGTCTGCAGGCCATAACGCAACCTTATTGCAGACGCGAAACACTGTGCATGTTTGTTGGTGTCCGAAACGTTACCCATTAGCATTAAATTTGAAGTATTAGGCAAATAGCGTATGGCTACGAGCAAACTGATATGTTTACATTATTTTGGAAATTAAAGCTTTTAGCGAGTGAAATTTGCTAACAAAGACGATCGACCAGCAATCGCAAAAAAGTGAATTAAGTAAGAAGTTTTAATACCTCCCGCAATTTGTGCCCCGGTTGCAAGCATTTATTATTTGAAAAAAAAAAAAGCCGTACTTACGGTAACATTGACACTATTACGTCGCGAAAAAGCGCTCGTCAATAAGTAGGTTACTGAAAGATGTAGAGCGTCAAGTGTCATAGTATATTAAACTACGGACTCTGCGATTCATTGAAATACTGATGGGTTCCTTTAGACATGTTTCAATGTGCAATAATTTCACAAGCACTCCCCTAGGATAACGACAGAAATTCACTTACAGAACGCGGGGCAAAGTTTTCGTCTATACGTGGGGTTCTAGCTACAAGAACGAAATACATGGAATCGAGCAGGAGGCCGCCGCCACCACGTGAATTCGATTGTGTCAGAATGTGTGATCGGGCGGCTTTTATCTGTGCGCTAGCGGCATATCAGTGTTAGTTGCGTATCTTACACCTAGTTGTCCATCAAAGCCTGCTTTATCATTGAAAATAATGTACGAGCAAAATCGTTATGTTGGTCATATTTCTAACAAGATAGCTTAAAAAAGTTTCATCTTTTCCATAATATTTATTGCTTCAATCACTCCTGTGTTGTCTACTGAATCAAGCGCTTTTTGATAGTTCATAAATGTCGTGTAAACGGGTTTAGTTTAATCTGCGCACTTTTCTATTATTTTGTATGTGGCATAGACGGGCGCTACTCTAGATTATCCATTCCTAGACCAAAGGCTATCCCAGAAGGCTGGAGTTTTGCTTTCTCCCGAGTTTCCAGCTGCGTGTGTTATTGAGGTAGTGACAGTGCAGCATCCGATACACCTTGAGCGAAAGCCGGCGCCATCGCGGCGCAGCACGCCTCGCATATTCAGCGTGCCGTATTGGGGCCGCATTAGGTACGGCCTGCGATATCATCCGCATGCAGCGCCATCTGAAATGGATCTGCAATACTCATTCCCTAACATAAACTAGATAGCGTCACTACTACTTTGAAACCCCCAGCCTGGCTGTTGGCCACACTCGGCGCGAGGTGGTTCGTGTTTGCTTCTGTTTTTGCTTCCACTGAATTTGTTTCCCACGTCGCTTGATGGTACACCCAGTGAAAATCTGCGCAAGCAAAGCAAAAACTTCGCAATCGAAGGTGCTCACTGTAGCGACCGAAAGGGGCCCGGCTCCCGAACATCAGATGTGGCGTTCGTTTATGGCTTGGTTGAGGGTGCACGGCGATCACTTGTGAGAAACAGTCCCACTTCAACGAGTCAGAGAGCGTGTTTTTGCATTGTCGAGTGCGCTTTTAGACGTTGAAGTCGCTTCATGTGTCATCGAATGCGCTTTTACTGTGTATGCAGAAGGCTGCCGTGGGAAAATTGTGTCGTCTTGGCGAACCATATCAGCTCGGACAACAGCGAACCCCAGTTCGGACCGAACACCCCCGCCACTGTCGCACCGTTGGCTCACGGTGGCCTGGGGACTTCATTTTTGTTTGGTGCTATGTTCGTGACGCTGCCAGCGGGCATCAAATGATGACTTCGTGGCTACAACGCTACTTCAGCAGCGAAGTCAATGCCATGGGTTGGTGTGACTATAGGCCGCGCCTTCGAATGGGCTGAGCGTGTTTGATTAACATTAAAACTTGCTGGAAACTAGGGAATGGTTTTTAACGGCCAAGTTGAACTCGTGACGCTCGCGGCGGCCGCTGCTTCGACGTGGTTTATGTTGATGGTCGCCGTAACAGGCATATTTCTACCTCAACAGGTCTTTTAAAAGGAGGAGGAATTTGAGTTTGTGTGCATTGGCTGGGCAGTCATCTGGCGGTCGGCCCCAGTTTGCGACGACTTCGAGGCATCTTTCGCTCGATGACCGTCGTTGAACAAGAGTTGTGCTCGCTGCTGTATTACGCGATGGGCAGCTTTCACGGAAGCGTTGGTAGCGACCGCAACATCGACCGCCACCAGTTGAGAGTCAGCGGTGAGTGCGCAATATGATCGCTGGAGACCGTTTACCGAGACGACTCCTTTCTTTCAAGCGGTTCACCGGGCATGGTTTCCGCACGTTCTAATCGCGCATCTATCCGTCTGCAGCCGGAACCTGCGCTTCCGTTGTAGCCTGCTCGCAAAAAATTTTCGAACGAGGTGTTGCATGACCCTGCGTTTTATTTATAGTCAGAACGGCAGATGCGTTCGCGTCACAGTTTTTTTTGTAGAAACATAACACGCTAGGTAGCTATTCCCTTTTTGCATGTGCAATCAACGGCGCCAATCAATTATCAGTGGCGATCTCACATTTCGACGGCTTTTAGTCAGCGTCACCGTCGTATGGCAGTAAGCACAGCAAGGGAAGAGAGTAAAATGGAGAGTTGAGAGTTAAACCAACCGTGTGACGCTAGAGGGAGGCTAAGCGAGAGTGGGAAGATGGGAAAAAAGGGGGAAATAGGGGATTGGACCAACACCCTCCAGGCTTTGAGGCTGCCGCCGTCACGTCAGAACGCAGAGGCGGAGGCAGCGCCCGGTCGCCGAGGAGGAATGCGTCTAGCATGCACTGTGAATTAAACAACTGGCTACCTCCGTCGCTAAAAATGGAGGTATACGGTTGGAAACATGGGATATGGCAAGTAAATCTCACGCATTATGACGCCTTTCTCCTTTCTAGCTGAGCAAAAAATGCTTGCCGGTCCCCCCCCCCCCCCCAAAAAAAAAATCAGTGCTCGAAAACGTCGTTCTTCAAGCTTCCAGCACATTTCCAGGGAGGTAGTAAACAGAATGAAACATCTGGCGGCCGAAGTGCCTTTCCATTTATTGATTGTTAGCTAAATATGAAATACGTAACAAAAATTTCTGTCTACAAATATCGAAAAAAAATAATTCGAATACATATTCATAGTGGCATCTCACAATGTACTACCGACTCGTTAAGAATTCATCAAGGCTAAAATAATCAGAGACGACTCGTAGAAGCGCGTAATTATTCGTTGTTTACCAAAATAAAGCTTACTTTGTAAGGGCGATAGTGCGTATAAACAAAACAATACCTTTTTTTTAGTTGCAATCGCCAGCAATCGAGCAAATAGTGTACAAACGCCACTGACAAATGGTATGTACGTCGTAAGATATTGTCCATGCTTCATGAACGAGATCGAAAAAGAGAGCATTTTTTTACACAAATTTATTTACATTCACTAGAAAGGCACTTTCAGAGCTATGTTTTGCCTAGCCTTTGCAACTTCGTTTTCCAGTAAGAAAGAAGTTTCAGAATCTTATAATGCACTATTCCGCTAGTTCTTCAGAAGCATGTTTCTGCTACACCACAACACGAGCTTGAAAACTAGCTCCCTGGTGTGTTCGTCATTGTATTTGTCATAATCTGACGACATGTCATAATCATGTCAGCATCTCTGCGGCGAGGTCCGTAACCACTTAGCGATGGTTTCAGAGCTTCAAGCCCCCTTCAGCGTGTGCTAATTCTTACACGATGACGTAATTATGCGGGGCAGTATTTACAACAGACATACCTGTATTCACAAGGTATCCTTTGATCCATCGCTCTGATGGTACGCAATGCTGTTCCGCAACGAACACTGAAATCACCTTATTAAGTGTAAATGTTTCTCTACATTTTTCACACTTCAGTTTGTTTGTCCGTCAACGTACGAACTCCCGTGAATTACATACGAGACCAAGAAGGGGAGCTGGAAGACCTTTGAAAAAATGAGTCCTCGTATAAATGAACCTTTTTTCGTATACGCTCTACGTCGACTTCCAATATAATACGCTTTTTGAAGGCGAAGCGTTGCCTACTTCTCATTGCCCTCGAAGAGCGTAGAATATTCTGCGGGATAACTCACCGTAGAATACTCCTAAAGACATAACGTATCTTTCGGAGTAGCGAGGACACATTTTCCACGTAGTTCGTCGTGTTGGGGAAATCTGAAATCGCGCACTTTTCACTTGCGGAGTGAGTAATTTACACGGCACTGAGGGACGCAGGACTTGTCTGACATATAGAATTCAAGAAGGGGTGTTGCTTTGAGTTCCACCCTTCGTCACAGCACGGCCGATATTCACAATTTAAAAAAAATCAGCGTAGAAATCCACACTGGCAGTACAACGTGCAGGCACGTGCACCTACGTGTTCCGGCAACAAACTGGCGGCACGGTGTGCTGCGGCAGTACTTGTGCTTCGTTGAAATATATAGTGCGCGGTCACTACAATGTTTTCCCTCTACTTTATTTTGTTAAAATACCACTGTTGTCTGAATAAGTCTTATCCACCCGCCGAGAAAATTCACCTTTTTTCTTGTTAGAATATAAGCACAAATGCCAAACATAAATTTGTGCTTCGTTATTGGGGCACCATGTAGTGGATCACAAGGAAAACAGGCGGAGAAAAATTAATTTAACACGTGCTTTCGTGGGTCCCGTTCTACCACCTCCCCCTCTAACTCCTCGCTGCCTCCATCCACCACACCTACGGCTGCAGCCGCCACCACCCGGCACCTGCACTCCGTGACGTCAGCAGTCCTCCGGCTTGCAGTGTAGAATGTTTTATTGGACGTATTGAAAAAAAAAATCACTCTAGAGAGCTTTGACGACAAAATCCGTGAAGGGCAAAAGGAAACAAAAGACAAAAATCTGAGAAGTTGTGTTCGTTGTTGCTATTCCTTCCTTCGAACTCATGCCCACTTGAGAGATTGGCTTGAAATTGGCAGCTTTGAGGAGCTAATGTTCCCCAGTTCGCACCATTCATCACAGCTTTGAATTTGAGAACTAAATGTTGCAGGATAGTGCGTGCCGCGTGACATCTCAACTGTGATGGCACAGGAGTAGGACAGGTGCACGCAGGCCTTGCAGTCACCCCATTTCTAGGGAGTCTGTGGGGTATTCCAGTCTGCTTGCTTACTGTAGGTCTTTACGAAATGAAAGGGAATAAACTTTAACGCAAACCCGGTATAGCAGAAAAGAGGCCAGTCGAAGTAGTTCATGCCAAAAGACAAAGAAACTGGCAGCGAGAAAACAAAACTCAAGTGCAATGGATTAGTAAAGAAGTCGTTAATAAGCATCGCCAAGCTTTAGGCTACAAAGCACGTAGGCAGACTCAAGTGCCCAAAGAAAACTTAGTATCGAAAAGCAGACGAAGGGTGTTGATAATGCAACACTTCGCCGCAATTATTTTGAATGTGGCATGTTTCCATCACCCATTTTTCTTTTTGGCAGTCGGACTTTTCACGTGATTGCGTTGTCCGCCAGCGATGCCAGAAATGGGCAGAAACTGCTGTTTAGTGCAAAAAATGTAGGACCAAAACTCGTATCAACGCCATTAATAAAAAAATTAATTACTACAGTAAAATACAATTTAATAAAATAAAAACCGCGATCAAGTCAAACAGTTGGAATTGCTTTTGCCCAGTAGCCACTAGTGCAACAATGGAGCGAAAGAACGCACTGAAAAGTGCGCGACAACCTCATCGAGCCGCCTGGGAGCGCGCTTCCCTGGAACGGCAAATTTACCGCCATAATCAACAAATAGCATGAATCGCATTGTTAAAGCGCTTGAACTCCGCTTCGACATATTATCACCATCCTAAGTTTGCTCTCTGCTCTCTCTGCTCTCCGCGTTTTTAAAAATCGAGGCTGTCGCTAATGCTCTTAGCTTGGTAATACAGGTAACAAATTTATACAGGAAGGGGAAGCAACTGCGTAAGGCTAAAAATAGAGAAGAAAGTTTAAGCACGTATCGACGCCCCGCACGCTTCTTCGAGCTGAAATGTTTTCAACGGTGTATTGTGAATGCATGGTACAGCAGAATGTGTGGAGTTTGTCGAACGTTTTCTTTGAAATAAGCATTTAGGGATGGGTGTGAAAGCTTAAATAATTCTGAGGTGGAGTTTGCCGCAGCACGAGCAGTGAAAAGGTGCATTTTTTTTTTTGTCTGTGCGCGTTCGCGAGCGCCCCAGAACAAATCGCGGAAGTGCCATCAGCATGAACTTGACCCAAACCATCCACCTCTCTGTTTCGATGATGTGATGCTCTGCTCGTCGTTTGTCGGGAACTTTGTAAGTGAAGATGGATTTTTGCCCCAAGTTGATATTATATTGTAGACGTGTAAAACTCGTTCCACATCGACCGTATTTCGCCTGCGAATTCGTAACTTGGCACTGCTCGCGTGACAGAACGAGCTATTCTCGTTGCTGCGGCACATTTCAAAATTTTGGAACAGTCGAACTTCTGTGAACGCCACTTGGCATTTGGCATGTGTTCGCAACACTGAAAAATAAAGATAGATGGTTTTGCCGTACGAGCGGCGCCGCAGCTGCGAATTCACAAGCAAAATTTGCACAATGTAGAACGGGCCTAAATGGGCGCCGTGGACAAAACGCAAGTTTGGTTAATTCGAAAGTATGCCTCGTTAGAATCACACCGACAACACTTTTAACGTAAGCTTCCCTGAAATAAGCTACATTATTACGAAAAAAGGAAATGGCTATGTGACCCACCACCTCGTGTCTTGCAGCACACTCCATGATGTCATAAGCCCTGCTGTTCGATTGGCTCAGGCCGGCAAAGGCAAACGTAAATTAGCCAGGGCTCATAAGCATGTCGAACGAGCTATTGGCGCTTACATTTAGGGCACACAACCTTTATACCGAAGTAAGATTTGTCCTGTGAACAAATAGGCCCCGAACCAACACGTAACCACCCCAGCAGTTACTGTGACCCTTTGCCAGCTGAGAATGCTAACACAGCCGTCGTACGCGCTGGACGTGTCTGAAACAACACTGACCAACTGACACAAGCGGCAAGATCACTTACGGGACCGTGCTTTTGTAGTTATAGCTTACATTTTCTGAAACCATCAATATGAACCGTAATAAACATAAGGCAGGAGTAGGAATCCTGCCAGAAGCAAAGTGGGATTACTTGCACTTTAGTACTATTGCAGCGCCATCTATAAAAGTTGGCCATAAGAAGATAACCCACACTGGCACTTAAGCTAAGGCCTTTTAGGGGCCTTAACTTCATCATTATTACAGCGCCATCTATGAAGGTGACTGAATAACAATATAATTAAACAGGCGCCTGTAAGATGGTAGCAGCCCTGGACACTAGGCGATACTGCTTTTAACACATCACCGTCGACGTCACAAAAACACATGATTTAGCGGGAGAACGATAATTTTGAGTTGAATTTTTTGGTTTTAATGAATAACGACCCGTTTCCTGCCGGACAAGCGCTTAGGACTCTATAAACCATTGAATCTTTAGAATAAAACAAACGTATTTTGTCTGCATGGCCCCGTTAAAGCGGGTTTATTCGGAGGACGAAGGAGCGCGACAGAAACAAGCGCCTGTTTTCAGTGCGCTATTTCGCCGGAATCAGCCGCGGACACAAACATAGAAACGTGATGGCACGAAGTTGATGGTTTTGTTTCGTCTTAGATACAAAATACATGGGTGAATTATCAGTAAACCTATGTTGGGAGCTTTGTTGTCTAAATACCTCGTAGCGAGGCAGTTCTTATACTTCAGCGAAGCAATAACTTCCGATGGGTATTTATAACTTCGCTGTTCGATGAACATTTTTTCGTTCCGGTCTGAATATATATGCCCGTAAAGCAAGTACCCTTTCGCCTTCCCGAATTCAGTGGAAGATCGTTTTATCTCGGCTCGCACTCCTACTTTCGCCTCGCGGTTCGTTTGGTGTTTGTATGGTGGCGGAACTCAATCCTTTCACTGCTGATTTCCCTTGGCGCAATGCGCGAATAAGGTTGCCCAGGACCCGGCCGCAAATTTCTTCCGAAGCTCGGTGATGTCGGGGTTCATGTAGCGAAAATCACCGAGACGGTACAAGAAATGCGAAACACAGCGTGATGGATGCGACGGAACGCTACAATCGATGACTAGTCTGCGTATTGTGATTTCTTTGTTATTGTCTCTCCTCCCTTGATTCTTTCCTTGTATGATCCTGTGTGAGAACTCGGTTCGTCCGCTTAAGATAGGGGAACCGATCCACACAAGCCAAGTATATTTTATATTCTATGTAAACGACATACATTGGACGAGCCAAAAGGTATCTAGTTATTACGGCGTTACCTGTTGTGGGGTAGGTGAAAAAAGAGTCTACCGAATCCGCAATAAGTGCTTGCTTACGTGCATTGTAGCCTTTCGTGACTTAGATCTACGCCCCGCCGATGCATGCGATAAACATTTGTATGGTGATTTCTGTCATGGGCAGTTATTCTGCGCACGATGACATTAACCGTTAGGTAATAGAAGTCTAGTAGCTTTTGCTCACGGTATATATGCTCGCAAGGTTTTCAACCTGCGAACACTATTGATGGAGCCGAGGGATCGGGCAATTGCACGACGACACTGCTCAAAATAAACCGCCTAACTGTGGCGGCATCTGGTGGAGAGTCACCGTAGAGCGATATTTGTGCACACGGCACGGAAAAGTGCCCAAATATAGTGTTTTTCCTAGCTTCCAACTTTCGGTCAACCCTAATGCACCCGGCTGACAAGTCGCACTGACGCGCTCTGCACTACGAGGAGGGCCCCTCCGCTGGTCTTCATTCTGCTAATTTGGTGTTTTTTGTCTTTACTCGGTAAGTTGTAATCGATACTCACGTTGCAAATACGGTGTCGTTTCACGCGACCGTGCAATTATAAATCACACTTCCTACTTGCGGTGCTTTTGCAAGAAAAATTAAGTGCGGGTGAGAATGGGGCTGCACCCGGGTTGTCGCCGAAGGTGAATTAAAACGTTTATTCTATTTGTATTATGAGTCACAGCTACTATGTTGAATAAATACCTTCGGCTAAACTTAAATCACCATTTGTTCGACGTTGTTAAACACACAACTGACGAGATTTGACACTTGAGTGACTGAAACACTTTATTAAAAACGAGAGTCCCCGAGGCCCTGGCGCGAAGTGAGGGTGCAGAGAATGAGAAGGAAGGGAGAGTCCTCATTTCACGTAATGTACACAGTTCTAGTTTTGGGGCCCCTATTCACAAAATTCACACTCCACTGAGTCAGTGGAACCAAAATGCACACTTTGCATCGTTGCCATTGGTCTTGGATGGGTATGGTGACTCCGGGACAGTCGGTCAGACGGCTACACCAATTTGTGGATACCGTTTTCAGGGCGTACTTGGTTAGTATTTATAGAGTAGCGAGATCTTCATGGACACGAATAACGTGCTCCAATTCAGGCACGGCAGTTTAGTAGCTCACATGGCGCCCTGACGGCGAATGCAGGACCATAGCCAAACTAAGTGGAAGTGATTTGGAATGTAATCATGGTTACAGTGGGGTTATCGGTGCAATTGAGAGCGTGCTGGGGCTGACCATTTATGTGTAATGTGTGGGGTATAACCCAGGAGCGAGAAGGGCTTGAGAGGTGCAAATGTGCCAACGGGAGTTTCCTCTTCCAAACGCTTGCTGCTTCTTTTTTAGTAGGCGTAGCTGGAATTGTCAATTCGTGAAAAAAGAGGGGAACTGGTGTGGCGGGCATCGTTGGAGGTGATTGTAGCTTCGCCCTAGCAGTGTCGTGATCCATGCTGTTGCCTTGTGCGCCAAATATATGTCCCTAAGTCCAAACAATGCGAATTTTGAATCCTTCGTGTGTAGGTCTCGTATCCTGGTCGGGCCAGTTGTCGCTGTAATGTTCGGGGAAAACAGACGATTCAATTCTCGGGCAGCAACGCAAGAATCCGTGATAATGCGAAATTTCTTCGTGGTGAGATGGGAGGATGGTCATAAATTTGGCGGTTGGCTGCCAGAATGCCCACAAGGTCTACTTCTTTTATAAGGCCGTATGTGTTAGAATGTTGGAAGTTCGCCTGAATCCATTCAATTCTGCAAGTCTGTAGATGTCCAGGCAATGGCCGCCATCATTCTAGTCAACGACGCGTCGGTGTAAATGTTCACTTCGTTGCCTGCCTTGTCATCTGCGTGCGAGCGAACGTATTCTTCGCGTACAGTTCGGTTGCAGCGCCGGATTGGCCGGATCAGCCGGCGCGAACTAATTCTTCTGTTCCGGCGCTGAGCCGGAACGGAAGCTTTGCCTACGAACGAAAGGGATATCACAGCGCTGCTGGTGCAGGTACTAGTAGTGCAAGGATGGGTAAACACCAGAGCTAGTGGCCCTTCTTCCTTCGTCCCTAGTAACAGCGCAAACAAAAAGAAGAATAGGGCAAAGACACAGCGCTGTGTTTGTGCCCTCTTCTTTTTGGCTATTGCTGCTTGCGCTGTTACTAGGTATACCATTGCCAACTCGACCAACCGTCCGTTTCACATCCCTTCATCGGAGACCCGGCTGTTGCACCTCACATAGATTTTCACTCTTCCCGTAGAAAGTCCTCCATGAGGGGCGGGCCAGGATGTGTTTAAAATGTCCGCAGGCTTTCACACTGTTCCCAATGCGGACCGTGTTAGCACGGGCTAGAAACCGCGTCAATGAGCTTCGCCAACTCGGCGTCCGGGCTTCCCACTTTAGGCGCAAACACACGTGACTTGGTCAGTAGAATAGCGCGCGAGATATCACGCCTTAAATGCTGGGCACAGTGTTCTCGACGATGTTACTCCCCGACGACGGGCTCCTGACGATTCTCACGCTCACCTACGGAGAGTGTGTTTTCTCTGTAGTTTTTACGAGCCCCTCACGTGGCCCAAGCCCACGCTCATGCGAGGACGATGCCGCGCGCTCCTCACGAGGCGCACGCTTAGGTGCGTCAGTGGTTTTTCTTGGTATTTTTTTTTCTGGTAACATTATACGGTGGAAGTGAAACCTTAAACAGCTCTGCTGGTAAAAGATTTTTTTCAACACGTTATCTCGTGAGATGAGAACGTGAAAAAGTCTTTTTTTTCTGCCTTTGCAAGGGGTTACCCAAGCATTGTGCCCACGTCGACGCGAAGCCTACAATCTCCACATCGGCCTCACGGCGTCCTGCTTGTCACAGAATGGCGATACACGCAGCTGCGACACTCACCTCCACAGAAACGTACGGCCAATTAAGGCTGCTGTCAGGGTACCCAATTGGGGGGTACAGTGTTGTGTTCTATTTTTGACGAACGCGCCGTGGATCGCATCGCTGATATTGTGAAATGAGCGTGAGGTGTAACCAGCGTCTGTCACGATATTAAGGATAGCATGCTTGAACACGGCTTACGTGGACTCCTTTCGCGGACAACAGCTAGGTGCGTGATATCGCCTACACAGACGAGAAACGCTTCCGTTTTTGACTGCCGCTACATGCAGTAAACGTTTGCCTATAGCTGTACAAGGGAGTGTCGAGAATATCAGTATTTGACTCGCGGCAACAGTAGCTGCTTACTCACGCAGGAAATTCCAAAAAACGTTGAAACACGTCACAACGCCCTACACGCCTTGCCACGAGACAATCACGAACCTCCAATGAATAGTGAAACGAGATTGGTTGAGCTTTCTGAGCGTTTTCCTCATTTACACACTCAGACAGCGACAGTTCAACGTAAAATAATTGGGATTGGTTACCTGTAAAAAAAGACGTTTTCTTCAGTGCACACAAAACTCATCTGGCGGGCATTGCGAAATTGCAGGCCTGACAACAATCAGAAGGTTTCGTTTCACCTGCAATATGGTATACATGTTCCTCTTTGCCGCACGACACACACATATAGACGCCTCGCACCACACACACACACACACACGCACGCACGCACACACACACACACACACACACACACACACACACACACACACACACACACACACACACACACACACACACACACACACACACACACACACACACACACCACACACACACGCACACCAGACACACACACACACCACGACACACACACACACACACACACACACACACACACACACACACACACACGAGCGCGCTTCCCCCGGCAGAGGTAATACATCATTAGATTTGTCAATGTTATTCGACACCTTCTCACCTTACCCCGCCCTTCCCTGTGCAGTATATTGAGGGTCCGCGTACAGGGGCAGGGATTCATGGGAATTCGCGTGGATATCAGTTTACCAAAATAGGTTCAGAAGACCCAGATGACCATTTTATGGCTTGCAAATTGTGGTTTATGTGAAAACCATTATGAAGGGGCCTACAGGGCGACGGAGAGAGAGAGAGAGAGTAAACGTGTTTATTGCGAAAAGCAATGGGGAGGAGTCCTCAGTCCAAGACCCCTTGAGCTTTCCCCGCCTCAACAGCCCTCAACACCAGCAGGCGCTGGTCATTGAGGTCAGAGCTGGTCAGAGCTCTCTCCCAAAGCTCGCAAGAAGGAATTGAGGGATTTCGCGAATGTAGTGGGGCGTGCGCGCAGCCCCCTACCATATGAAAGAGCGTCCCGGGGGCTCCGCAGAAGCGGCATAGCGGGGAATATACGGTGGGGTGCAAGATATGGCATTTAGTGGCTGAGGTACAGTAAAATCGGTGATAGGCCTTTGGCTCGCGGTAGCCGCTTCGTGACGTAATCTTTTAATTAACAAGGGAAAGTGATACGGGCCAGAGAAAGACCACCTTTCATTCTTTATTTTTAGGGAACCATGGTCTCGTGTGCAGCCGCAAGAAATTCAAGAAGTCTTCAAGACGCGTGATATTTCAACTAAATTAAAAAAAAAATTGGCCGCGTATCTGCTCCTTTCGTTGCAAATGTCGTCAAAAGGCGATAGTCTTTGTAGACATTTGCCAATGAAATACCCCCCTTTGCTTTACCGCTCACCTCTCATGCTGTTCCTGTACCGTCGCGCTTATTCCAAGGTAAAAACACTAAAGGTTTGCGCAAGGCGCTTTGAATTTACGCGTTCCACTGCTACAAGCCGGGTTCCTCCACGGCAGCGCTGCAGTGCGGTGGAGATGCGCGTGAATGGAGGCGGCCGACTAGAATGTTTACAGAGCCGCGTGGCCGTGCTCCACGTGAGTTCCAAGCAGACCATGAAACCTAGCTCGTGAAACCATTTGTTGCTGTTGCCGCGTGATTTTTCCTATGTCGCCAGGAGGCCGCGGGTTTCTGCAGTATATGTACAATATCATTTTGTATCAAAAAACCAAGCATCCTTGAGTTTTTTAATAAAGGAACACTGTAAATATTTCCTGTGTACTAAGTTCCTGTCTTATATTTGTGTAATGTCTTGTTCTTGTTCAGCAAAGTTGACAAGTATGAACATATAAACCGGGCTTAGACATTTACATGTGGCTGTGAGTACATAATACTATCGCGCAATCAGTTTTACTTTGGCCGGGTGGCTGAATCGAGTCACAGACAGACAGACAGACAGACAGACCAAAATTTCTGTGTTTAAGTAGCCAAGAAAGACTATCGTCTTGAAAAAAGAATAATTACATGCACCACCTTGCAAAGACGGACGACAAGTGAAGCTGATGGGGTGTGAAGATACGGAATGGCGATGCTTTTTTTAATGCTACTGCAGTTTCAGTCATGGACCTACCGCGCCATTTAGCGTAGCACGTGGCGCATTGGGATGTGAAAATTATCAGCGAGGAGAACGTCAGCGGTGCGGCCATATTGTTGCAGTTGTTTGGAGAATTCCTTCTTCGATCGACGGCTGCTTTTGCCCCAGTACAGTGTATGGTTTTCCAAGGCATTCCTTTGCTGATTACCTTACAGCATGTAACGCCGTAGCTGTGAATGATGGCGCAGCCAAATATTTCTAAATCATTTTTTTTTATCAAGTAATTTAGTCGTCGCTAATACCGTACAACTACCATAGAAAACTTTTTGAAAAGTCAAACCTTATTTCCTCCGGCTGCATTCCCGCGAAATGTAAAAGTTTATGTAGATGAATGTTCACTCTCAATTATAATAAAACGTTGTAAAATGTATGTCACCAAAAAATATTGGAAATAGTTTTTAGCTTCCACGTGCATACACCAAATTTCAGATGCCGTTTTTTGATGTTTTTTGCGGACGCCTATGAATGTGTACTTTACAACCTGGAAGTTACAAGTTTCAATTAGTGTCCAAACAGTTACCCTTTCTCTTTGAAATAGCTGTGGTAGAACAATCTATTTTACAAAGAGCACGCATATAATACTAGTTTGTGGTTAAAGTAAAGTGCTGTACCTTTACGTTAATAAACTATTTTCTTCTGCAAAATTGCACCTGGCTGCTTTGATTTTTCTTGGAAACAAGATTGAGTGACTTCAAAAACTTGTCATATTTTTGCCTTTTTGTGCCCACCTTTTCAGATTTATTTTTTGTAAGCTTAGGCAGCAAAGTAACATAGCAACATTCACAACACCATAGCTCACTCGCCTAAATTTGCTGACGTTTAAACATTTCTGTAGAGGAGGAAGTCGGTAGTTGTGCACGGCGAAATAGTAGGCCTACTTAGAGGAAGATGACCATCCTGATGCCATAGCCACCTACTAAAATCATCCGTTAGTCTTCATAGTTCGTGTCTTATCTTCTGCCACCGCGCAACAATATACTGCATGGTTGACATAGAAAATATAATTTCCGTTTAATTACGCCGTCATCGCTTCATTCACAAACTGTAAAAGGGGATTGAGCAATGTTTCCAAGTGCAGACCATTGTGATATGCATGGTAATGCACAACTACTGAACATGGCTAAACAATTTTGCACACATCGCGTTCTCGACTTGAAAATGTGGATGCCGGGGTCGAGCCGCAAACACACAAAGTACTGCCGGGTGCAGCCACTGCGTGCATCGTATGGTGTGGCGTGCCCAGAAATTGCACTGCTTTCGTCTGTGTGTTCGTTGCATGTACCTAATGCTTGCTTCACCAGAGGCAAAGTCCTAGCATAAAACTAAACGCGCGCCTAAATCTAGCATCTACTGTTTGCGACGTAAGTAAATGAACACCAATAAGAACGAGCGTTCAGTACGACGGCTGCGATTGGCTAAAGTGTACAACTTGATCCCGGTTCACGCAGGGTGCTTAGTGACGTGTTGCAAAACACACAAAAAGATGAAAGGATACGAAGAGAGCAAACAACGCTTTAAATCTTTTTTATAAGGTCTCACGCCACCGTCTGCCGTCGAATGAAGCCTGGGCAACTTTGAATAGCCCTTGTTTCAATCAAACGTAGAACAACAAAGATGCGCAGTTCAACTCTGCGAAGGTGGATGACCGAAGAAAAATTGTCGCTCAGGATTTCAAAGGCACAGTGTTGTTGTTTTTGATACCAAATAAAGAAAGATTGATTCATCGATAGATCGATTGATTGATTGATTGATTGATTGATTGATTGATTGATTGATTGATTGATTGATTGGTTGGTTGGTTGGTTGATTGATTGATTGATTGATTGATTGATTGATTGATTGATTGATTGATTGATTGATAACATGTCAAGGGACCACAGTGCTGTGAAAATTAGCGGTGACGACAACTATAACGTAGCAGCGGTGGGTCGTGTGCTCGGTGTGCGGAGTTGTGCAACGCAGGACGCCTCCTTCGTCAGGAGCACGGAATAGTACCACACAAGCCGACTTTAGGAACAAGAGCACGCTAACTAATACAAAACTCATCAACACAAACGCCCCTCGCTATAGTTTTCCTGCAGAGTGGACCACTACCGCCGCCTACAGCAGCTGCGGAAACTAACCGCACACGTGATTGGAGCGAGCACAGACTGCACGCACTGTTTTCAAGCAAAGCTTCTGTTGACTTACTTGTGCCGTCAGCGTACTTCAGAACCCCTTGCAGCAAAGCCAACTTTATGAATGTGCCCTTACTGCGCAGCTCTTGCTCGCCTTTCGCAGCTGTCACGGAATCGGGGCCACAGTTATGGTGCTTGCTATTCGCGCCCCAATGCGAGTAAGAGTCATGGCTCGCATCACGCCACAATGCAGGTGCGGTCGCTCAACGTCGTCGGTCAGTTCAACTTTTACCGCGGCAAGGGTAGTTCGCTCCGCGGAAGAACGGGCTGTGAATATAGAAAGTAAACGTTCCCAACAATCGCAAAATAAACGATCTAAAAAAAAGTATACCAAACATTTGTGTTCGGGTAAAGCGCGGCGAAATGAAAGGTTTACTTGTGGTCTATCGATAGTTTTGCGTTTTCTTTGCGGTCATTGCGTTTTGATTTGGACAGAAGTGTTTCTGTTTCGTTTTGGGTCATTGCCTTTTAATTTTGGTCGTTTTCGTTTTCACTGACGTGAAGCTTTGCTTGCACCCCTGTTTCGGAAGGAGATGCATTCGTTATGCCTTTTTTTCACGCTACGAATTGGTTCCAGTGTGGACGACTGAAGCAGGAGGAAGGTACGCTTCAAAGCAAAAGAGTACAGTTCGTCCTTTGCGGTAGTAACTGCTTTGCTTGCCACAGTCCTTGAACTTTTTCGGGACTAATGTGAGCGGACAAACGGTTAGTCCGCCTTCCGTTGGCCTCTTCCGGTGCACCGCAAGGACGAACTACTTGAATGTTGTAGGAGAAAAGAACAACATCAACAGCCCTATCGAACCATCACCTTGCGGAAGGTGTACCAAACACTCTACCACCTGGCCACGCAGTAAGCCTGACGGATAGGTAGAAAAAAATGAAGGAGGCTCACAGTATCGCGTAAGACTTAGAAGGTACCGAATCTGTACGCAACAGTAGCGTGTTTTCATTTTTTTTTTGCTCACAGCGTCGTTTAAGCCTAGCCGCTGTACGAGGTACCACAGCTGAATGTCCTTCCTCTATCGCACACGGTTCTGCTTCGCTAGTGGGCCTCCTTTCCTCCGTTCACTGCGCGGCGGCCTCTCGCCTTCCTCCTCCCGGTCCCGCGCACGCCTCCGTTCCCTCCTCGCTTATGTCTATCCTGCCGCCTATCTCTCTCCCGCCATCGGGCGGCTGCTCCATGCAGGGCACTTGCGGAAGGGTGTGCAGTTTGATCTCATAGAGCTCGAAGGGACTGGACAAAACTGGACAACCCGCGAAGACAGCCGGCGGTAGCTTAGTGTAGCTTGCGCTACAAAATGTACGTAACTCGTAAACCGTGCTAGTACTTGGCGACAACGCCAAGTTTCATTTTGTAATGTGTCAGAGTTTACAGCAATGCACCCTCGAACCAACTCCACATCTCTTTTCTATTTTGGCCACTACTCATTGCGCTTGAATATAAATCTTCTCATCTAAATCAACCTACCGCTTTTGTACTTACATATTTTCAGTATTTACTCAAAATTTAGTAAATTAGAAACAAGTAAATCCCTAGCTAAACGCATTCTAAAACATTTTCCCGCAAGGCAAGGCATGTACCGACAGTGCAAGGTAACTTCAAGACGCTTGTAGCTATCGCCCGCATTTTGAATTTCTCCTTGTTTTGAGCAGCAAATGGTGAGTTTTCCTTGTATATTAAGCGCATCAATATGTATTACGCATAGAAAATCAGGTTTCTTCATTCAAATTTTTCCAAATTATGCTATTCAAAAGCTACAAAATCTTTGGATAGCCTATTTAGCTCACGGGGAAAGTATTATGCAAGGCAGCTCTTCAGTAGAACCTGAGAGAATAATGTGGCCGTCGCGCGTCGCCCGTCCTTGACATGACCCAAAGCGTTATTTAGCTTAGGCAATTTTTTTCCCTAGAATTTGATATTTTCTCGCATAGCACTACATAAAAAGCCCGAATGATCGCACTGACTTGAGTTTGGAAATTGTGGAAGTGTGTACAGATATTTGCGGCAAAACGCATCGACAACGCCATTACAGGTGATTAGGGACACAGCAATGAGCGTAATAAATGTTGCGTTTGGGCATCCAGTTGCTCTCCGCGGGTATGAATATTTCCGCCACATTTATGCAACATGGGGGTCAAATTTTTCACTAACGCTTTCTTGCCCGGTTTCGGAATCATGAAGACTTTCGCGATGTTCCAGTGCTTCGATATTCTCCAACGTTTCTCGCACGCGTTAACGCACCGCGTGAGCGCTTCGTTTGAATCGTTGTCTTGATTTCGGACCATGTTACTGGCTACCCACTCGGGCCTCAGGCAAATCTAGTGCGGGAGCTTTGTACAGCTTCGCACTTCGGCTGCCGTGAATAGGCGGTCGAGAGTTTCGTTCGAAGCCCCCGCGTACCGATATTAAGTTTTCTCTGGTGATACCCCAATGTACGTGTCTCGAATTTCTTTATTAGGTTGCTGTCCAATCCCTAGCATTTGCGTAAAATTTTGCTCATATTGTGCTTTTCGGCGGTGTGGCTTTTCTTCCGATCTAAAATAAATCTGAACAGTTCCCAACTTTTTGCAAGTGCGTCGACCTTCTGTGCCAGTTTTAGCGAGTACATTGGTTTGGCAGTCCTCAACTTCCCGATTCTAGATCGCTAATGTCTGCGTAAATTACGGTTGAGCGTCTTTTTTTCGTTGATCGTCTCCACAGTATCCGCTTCGATATCCTCATGCGTAGAAGCTTGGCGTCGGCCTGTTTGATTTCGTCTTCCTGCAAAAACGGTTTGGTCGCTTTCTTAACGAGCGCGTGTAAACTTCTGGACACACAACTCGATGTCGCTGACGTCGCCTGCTTCGTTTCCTCCTTCTTGGGCAGCTCCCGTCTTCCTGAATTCCTCCAATTCCATTATCTTAAATAGTTTGTGCCCCTTGGGCTTTTCCGCGCCTGCCACGAGTGAAGTGGCCCTTATCAAGTGCCCACTGCCCAAGTTTTGTTTTGCAATTTAAATGAGTCAGGTTCGGATTTTGTATTCTTCGTAAATGCAAGCTCGGGCGAATTGTGGGCGTTCGCGCGAACATCTCGAAACACTCGGATTGCGCACCACCCTGGATGAGCTGTACGAAGCTTAGGGAGCTTTTTAACCAGAAAGGCTCCCCAAAAGCCCAGCCGGGTGGCACAAGCTAGGAACCTTAAATGTTAATTACGGATTAAAATTTGATCCAAATGAATATTCCACCACTGATGTTCCGTACAGGTGAAAAAATTATCATTTTTATGTTCAGAAATTTCCTATTGTTTCCAATTTATCCGGCAGGCTTCTCAAGATTTGCCCACAAATTTTTCTGCATTCTCGTTTGCAGGTAATAGACCTTTACGTCGATTCCTGTTTGGGTTTGGGTCGTTAGCCAGCGCCACCTATACCTACTTACGTAGCGTTACGGACGCGATTGGTTTATAGAGAATGGGAGTTTCACGGGGAAATATATTCCACTACATCTGCCGCTGAGCAGCCTTTAACTATACACTTTACGTTTCGTACCAAAGAGCGTGGTTCATTTGCATGCTAAAGTTCTAATTTAAAGCTACAAGTATGAAATAAATCTACACATTATTAAGTAATTCAGGCTTTTTATTTTCCTAGATTTAGTGCTGTGCCTAATATAGTACCGGAATAAATAAACTATGCATTTAGCTCACTCGACTGTTCTCCTGTGTGTGGAGAGCTGTCTTGAGCGTAACTTTGAAGCTCATGCAGCAAATCCTTTCGGAGTTCAATCTGGAGTGCACGACGCCGTGGCATTCAGAGCCTCGCTGGCCAGTCTATTGCGCTTACGCGTCTTAATGTCACCAACCTATGAGAAAATATGCTCTGCCTCAGCGTTTGATGCGAGGTACAGTTTACTCAACTTATTTTCCTTTTTACTCCCAGAGTCCTGAAATTCCCTGGACCGATTAAAGATTCCCTTATTACCTATTGGCCAAAATTACAGCTAAAATTTCCTCCAAAAAGGGAACATGCTCTGCACGAAACATTACACTCTTCCACAAGACATCAGGCCACGGATATATGTCCTGCCGTTTCCTAGAAGAAACATGCACGCTATACAAAATGCGCGGAATGCACACGCGAGTTAAAAAACGATTCTGAATGTTTGAGGACGTGATCTACGTAGATGCTCCCTGCCTACGATGACTATGACGCCATGACGGTTGCAGTAGTAAACCAACAGGGCGATTCTTTCACTTCCGGCACGATCTTCACGACGTCACCTTAGCGTGCGGACGACGCGGCCATTGCCCTGGCAATGGGGGTATCTTCAAGTAGGAATTAATAATAAGCAACGCGAACTCGGCCAACCTAAATATCGCGAGTGGCCGCGTGTCGTCCGATGTCGTTTACATTCTGCTAGCCGACTTTACGCGGAGGCCGAGTCAGAGAGGTCCAAATCGTCGATAGGTGGCTCCATAGGTCGGCGTACTCACTCGTGAGTACAATCATTTGTACTCATTTATACTCAAACTCACCAGTGAGTACGATGATGATTGAGTACACACTCAGCAAAAAGGTGAGTATGATGACGAGTGAGTACAGGGGTAAGTCCACTACTCGTGAGTACAGTACTCATGAGTACACTACTCATGATAATGAGTACTCAGGAGTACAGTATTCATGAGTATGAGTACTCAAGAGTTTGAGTACTAATGAGTATGAGTACTCATGAGTACCCAGTACTCATGAGTACACATTACTCGTGAGTACACAGTACTCATGAGTACACAGTACTCATGAGTACAATACTCATGAGTACAATACTCATAAATACTGGTTTTGCGAGTGCTTGCACTCTTGAGTATATGCACTCGTGAGTACAGTAGTGCAAACAAGTTTTATGACGAGCTCGAGTCCGGACGCGCGTGTACGAGTCCCAAACATTTAGCGGTGCCGCTGTGCAGCTTAACAGTCAAGGATGGCAAAATTAGACAACGAAAACTGCACCTCCCCCCTTTCCCGGTCACTGTTTGGCGCTGTAAGCGCTTCTCGGCGGTCGCTCGCAAAGGGGTCACGGTGAAGAGGGAAAAACGAGGGGGTGAGGGCCCGGCGGGGAACGCGGCCGCCGTTGCTCTTATCCTATGGCACTTGTTGACTGCCGCAGTTATTTTTGTTGATGCGGCCTGTGAACGCGTGGCGGCTTCATTGCGCTTGCTCCCTTCCAGTTGTTTTAGGGGAGAGGTGGTGGAGGCTGCTGACAATGCACGCACTAGGCGTACTGAAGTCCCTCTTTTTCGGTCTTCAGAAGTTTCCGTAGACGCATGTCACGCTGTGTAGTCGTTTCGTGAGCCGAGCCACTGATTTCAACAGTCGCAGTTAATTTACGTAACTCGCATCAAACCGACTGCGTGGTTTGTAACGTTTGTCTCACCGAAATCGTCCGCACCATTCCGCTGTGCGTATTCAAGCGACAATTTTGCTGATGTACGTCCGCCCATATGGTTTTATTAGGTTCCCGTTTTGAAACATTTTGGTCAGGTTCGCTAGTAATCTGGTCTTGTGTACTGCCATTTACAAGTGAGCATATAGTCCCACCGTACAGGCGCGGCGGTGGAATTAGCCCCAGCAATGGAAATAAAATATCCCAGTACACCTAAGCACGTTTGTGAGTTGTGAATCGGACATCATAATATCCAGTTGAACGCGTGCGACGCCTTGTTTAGCCTCGCATATTTTGTTTAGCCTCGCATAATTAGTTAAACATTTTATTTTTTTCTGTTTAGCCCTTCATTCGAGCCACGACCTAGCTAAGATGTTGCAGTCGACAGGATCAGGATTTGAGGCCATGAGAGGACGAACGGACGAAGAGACGAACAACGTGGACGAACCGCACCACGACTACGAGAGTGCGGCACGCAGACGTGAGGCACCGACGGACTCCATGTCAGTGGTGGTCGACACCTGCTGTCTTCAACGGAACGCTACGTCCTATGCTCTGCGAAGAAACAGCAGTTCGTTTGCGCACTACGATTACGAAGGCTACCCTGCTCTGGCCGTAAGGACAACATCGTCTTGCGTCTTCTAGAGGACAACGGAGAACGTCGCGATCTCTCCAAACGAACGAATGTGCCAACGCTACTTCAGGCTGCCTCCGACACCAAACGGCAGAGGACCCTGCAAGCGGCGCTGTTTGAGAGCAGGAGGCTGCGTGAGGAGGAGGAGGAGGAGGAGGAGGAGGAGAAAACTCTCTTAATGTACAAGACAGAGTTAAAGAGAGGGAGAGGCGGTTAGGCCTTTCTTGCGTGGGTGGTATTCCTCAGTCCGGGATCCCATTGGTCGAGGCCGCCGCCCGTGCCCGCTGGACGAGAGCCCGCTGAGACTCTAGATCCGAGCAGCCGGACAGGGCCGCCTCCTAGCCCTCCCTCGTTGGCTTCACTTTGACTTTTAACCCTGGATTGTACTGGCAGGCCCATACCATATGGTACGTGTCTGTCCACTGAACGCAGAAGTTACACGAACCCGAGACGGACGGGTGGATGTGTTTGAGCATTGCGGGGCTGTATAGAATGAGCCCGCCTGCAGCCGGCGAAGATATGGCGCTCCTCAGTTCTAACCAGGCCCTTGGCGGGCACCGGGAGCGCCCGCCTACCTTGGCGCAGGTACGTTGTGACCTCAGAGAATGTGGTTAGCGGGAAAGGTACAAGTGTACGGTCAGAGCCTGGGAAGTCAGAGGAACTCCGGGGGAGAGACGCTCGGGCGGCTGTGTGCGCAGCCTCGTTCCCCGCTACTCCCTGGTGGCCAGGTACCCATACAAGTTGTTTTATGGTGTCGGATATTTCTGGATTGGCATTTGTGAGAATTTTTTCTAGCTAGGAGTGCTATCTGACCCCTGATGAAATTTCGGAAAGCTTGTTGCGAGTCAGACATTATGTGCGTTGCGTCAGAGTGAGTGGCGGCCAAAGCTATAGCCGTCTCTTCAGCAAACTCATTTTTACTCGTTTTCACCGATAGTCCATCCACCTGTATTCCCTCATGCAGGACCGCAACTGTACAGATGCCCTCCGGTGTGGGCTCCGCTGCGTCTACATAATACACGCCTTTACGGGTGCCATATTGTTTTGTTATGGCTGTTGCTCGGGCTTGCCTTCTTCCCGAGTTTCGGTCAGGATGCATATTACGGGGCAGAGGTTTAACGATTAGTTTGCGGCGCCAAGGGGGAGGGATGTCCGCTCTGTCTTCAGTGGTAGGGGGTAAAGTGATGCGGAGATCTTCAAGGACCTGCCTGCCAGTAGTTGTCATTGACAGTCGCATGATTTGACTCGTGTACTGAGCCTCTATGAGCTCAGTGATCGTATTGTGCATCCCGAGCTGTGTTAAACGTTCGGTGGACGTTTTAGAAGGGAGTAATAACAAATTGAATAACGTCATTGCCCTTAACAAACCTAAATCCACGTGTGAACAAATCAGCCGCATGATCGGTCGAGTATCAGGCAAACACGGGGGCCCCCAGGAATGCGAGACGCTCCGCCTAGTGCAGGCCTTCGTCATCAGCCGCATTGAGACCCTGTCAGTCGTACCTTGAGACCCTATCTCAGGGTACGACAAAACGATCTTAAGAAACTTGACAATATGATCAGGTCAGTTGTTAAGAGTGCGTGATGAACGAGAAAGTTTTCAGAGACAACTGGCGATAGCCGGCCGCACGTTTCCCGCGGTGCCTGGACTGCACGAGATCCGGACACAGGCAGAATGCACGACGGCACGCACATGAACGAGACGACGCATGCAAAATTGTGATTGCGTGCTCACCGGACATCTCCCAGGTAATCGCCACGATTACGGAAACGCATCGAACGAAGGTCAGTGCATTTCTGGCGAGATAACGAACACACGTTGCTCTGCTACATCGCCCACGAGGTACATCGCCCACGCGCAGGTCATTCCAGCAACGAGCAACGAGACGCGCAACGTACGCAGCGTGCACGAGCCAGAAGGCACCACGTTCCTGGCACCCGCTATTCCGGTACAGACGTACACGAACGGAACGCTGAGAGCACGGAACGCAACGGAGCCAGTACGTACATTTTTCGCTCGTGCTGTACCGGCGCCGGTTCACGCAACCAACGACATCACATCCGGATTGGTGGATATGGCCACGACAAGCGAACAAGACGCACGGCGGCCGAAATGCACCATACGTGGCGAGCAACCGCACACCAATTATAGGGGAGTTTCCTAGATAAAAACGAGACGCACAGCGCACGAAACGCACCAGAGGCGACGAACGACATCCAACTTGAACCATTGGAGCTGACCCGGCGAACGAAATGCACAGCCCACGGAACGCCACCAAGCCAGCACACACGGAGGAGGAACTACTATTCGCGACATCCTCCGCTCCCACTGCTGCTATCCGGACTTGGCCCAGCGAATGTTACAACCCGCAGAAATCACCTGGCCACAAGCAACAATAGACCCAGCGCACGCAGTTCAACCTACCGGAACGTCACGAGCTCTCCACACCCGCTGCTCCATCCCGATGTCCAGCAGACGAACGACATAACACTCGTGCAGGTAGGTCCCGTCAACGAGCAACGACACGGCCAGCGCATGCGGCATGTCCGAGCTAGAACGAACAAGATCCCCGGCACCCACGCTCCGACCGAGACTCAACCGACAAAACACCATTTCGTACAAGAGGACGCAACCGCGAGCAAGCGGACTCGGGATGAACGGAGCCTGCTTGTATGGGAGAGATAGCGATTATAGCATTTTCGAAACAACGGGCAAAAGACGAGGGCTTGAGCGACGACACGGACACGGCAAGAACGGAAACAAATGAACCCGACCCAGACGAAGGCATAGAATGCCCTAACGATGAAGTCACGCTTGCGACGCCAAGGAATGTGGAACCGAACGGGCGGCATGAACCACGCCTGCTTCCCCACCATTGCGGTTTCACTTCCGAAACAACCAGTGCGACTGCGAGCACGGAGCCGCAACGACCTTGACCGATCAGCCATGCCACCCTACGAAAACGCCACGCTACCGCACACTAAACGAAAAGCCAAACGGCTCCCGCACCATACGCAACGCACACGACAATTCAAGCAACATCATCAACGCGCCGAACTATACCATCCCTACACAACGCAGCTCGCCACCGGACAAACCGGACGCCTAGGCCCCCACATGCATCAAGCACGCGACGAGCTACACGAACACAATCGCCGACGGAAGCGGCGCGACTAACGCAACGCCGTAAACACTGTCGAGTTCAGGTCTGACGAAGGGAATCCCACGAAACACACACAATAAAATAAAGCAGATTTGAAATTCACCGAAACTCAACGAGACGAACACCGTCTTAACGAAGTTTCTAGTATCCGGAACAATAAAAAACAAACGGCAGCATCGAGCATCTGTGAATAAGCGGACAGTGATCTGGACACGAACGGACGTCAATCTATGCGAACGTTTCATTGTGCCTGCGGGCAGGCACAATTCAGATTTGGAGCACGATTACGAGAGTATCAGCGCGCCCGGAAACGAAAACGGACGACAAAAGCTGCCATCCGAAGACACACACAAAACCGCAGTTTAGGGCCACGGCCGCACCGACAAGTCCCGAGCTCCCCTGAGCCCGAACCGGCCTAGACTTCGTTGTTTTATTCCTGAAACAAGAGGAGACACCAGACGCAACGCGAGTGCTTACGTTCCATTTCGCTCTCTCACATGTGCGTGCCTTCGCGCAGTAAGTCGCCCTACGACAGTGCACCGTGTCAGACGTTTTCTTCCTCTGTCCTGATGTATATGTAACCTGTATTTTTCTCATCAATTAAACATTTTATTTTTTTCTATTTATTCTTTCATTCGAGATACGACCTAGCTAACAGTGCAGAAAAGTTGATTATTCGTGAGTAATACAAATTGAATACTCAGGAGTACAGATTGAGTAGTACTCATGAGTGCAGAATGAGTAGTACTCGTGAGTACAGATTGAGTACTCATGAGTGCAGAATGAGTAGTACTCATGAGTGCAGAATGAGTAGTACTCGTGAGTGTAGAATGAGTAGTACTCATGAGTACAGAAGATTGAGTACTCATGAGTACAGATTGAGTACTCATGAGTACAGATTGAGTACTCATGAGTACAGATTCAGTACTCATGAGTACAGATTGAGTACGAATACTCGTGAGGACAAATGAGTTTGAGTACAAGTGAGTATGATTACAAATGAGTATTTGATCAGTGAGTACGAGTGATTTTGTGAACAGACGATCTTTTTGAGTCTGAGTTTGATTGAGTACAGCGTGAATGAAAAAAATTGTGATTGAGTTTGAGTGAGTTCTTTCTGTTTTGCCGACCTATGGGTGGCTCACTCTGGCTTTCTTAGAATTGTGAACGTGCACAATGCTGCTTGAGGTCTAACTAACCGAGACAAAGTCGACCTTTCCATCGTTTCATGGCATTCGTTTCGCCAGTCGGGCAAGGTCAAGCAAGGACAGGCAGGGACAGGCTGGTCTCGTATGTTGACGTCATAGATTATCATATGTTATAGAGGGCCAAGTACCCCGAAGCACGCAGCAGCCTAACCAAGTGGCGCCAGTGGCTTGGAGGCTGCTCAAGACTAACACTTCCCCAACTTCTTGGCCTACAGCCGTTGCCACTGATGACTATACACGGACGGATGCAAAATTGCGAGGGCAGGGCGAATATGCAACTTATGATATGTTCGTGCCCATCTAAACATACAAGTGAAGACAGGAAAAGAAACTACAGTTTGTAAGAAAACAAAACCACAGCGCTGTGGGACACCATGGTGCTCAGTTCTGACCAGGATGTTCAAGTGCGACTTGTCCATACAGGTGAAGTGGCCGCCATTGTCCAAGGACTCCTCGCAGCCACCCAGAGGGGTAGGACGACTGAAGGGGATCTCCCCACTCTTTTTCCCTAAACGCCATCCTCGCCAAAAGAAAGTTTTCCTACTATAGCCACGCCATATTTGTGGACATACAACAAACACAAACTCCAAGTTACGCAATTGAAGGCGAACGGTAGCCCGCGAAGGCTAACGTATGTACTTGGTCCCCATTTATTCTCCAGTTTCTGTCGTTGGTATTAGGGTGCAGCCAAACACGTCGTGCTCTGCCCCCCAACTCGTCTCCTGATGACCCCCGAACGAAGACCTAAATTTTCTGCATGTTCTAGGTGTGGTTTCACTTAAGAGTGACCTGACCAGGGTAGTGTGAAATGGGGTCTACACTCCCCCTCCCAAAGAAATCAATGATCATCTATCTCCATCTATCATCTATCATGATCATCTATCTATTCTTACACGGCATTATTTTGGCGCGCTGGCTCCCATTGTCGACGGTAGCATTGCGCAGGTCAGTATCTATAAAGCCGGTTGTGCACAGAACAGCTGGTGCAACAGTAGCCGCTGGTTCTAGCGGGTGGTAGTGCATTCCACTTGCGAGAGATGAGATATGAAAGACTGTGAACGAAACCATCCGGCCCTGCCAGTCACGGAGAACTTTCAGTGGCAACTTCGGAAATCCAGCCGTGTCTCCGACGAACAGAGAGGGGCTGCTAGGTCGGCCGCTTCTCCAGCATTGCACCACTCGGGCTAATGGCGCCATGTTTTTTAAGTGCGAATGCACTTTATAAGCGACCCCGAACCTTCCGCCGTCCGCATAGCAACAGCTGCGGGTGCGCGCGCTTTTCGTCTTCCTTAGTAACGGGGGGAGATGGGCGCGCGCTGCCTGGCCGCTGACATGGCACATACCCACGTGGGAGATTGGCCAGGAATAAGTGCGAATGCACTTCTTAAGCGAGCCTGAATCGTCGCGCTCGCATAGCGCCTCCTCTCCCCCCCCTCGCCTACTCTCCTAAAGCCCCTTTACTACTCTCCAGCTCGCAACACCCTCTCTCGGCGCGCCAGCCAGGCCACTACACTATATAAAAAAAAACAGCAACCGGCGCCAGGTTTCGATCTGCGGACTTTGCGGCCGCAGCGCGACGCTCTACCGACTAAGCCACGGACGCGACGTTGATATCACTGTTAGTAACGCGCCTTATATCTTTAACGCATTCAAACTACGTCGTCAGCGGCGTGCGTTGGCGACTCAGCGGCGTTATAGCGGCTTGATAACTGCGTGGTGTACACGTGATACTACAAACCCGCTAGTTCTGCATTCTCTCACGTCACTGCGCCTCCTCTCCCTTCACTCCGGTCGGCGCTTCGCAGCTGCGGTGCGGTGCGCTCCTCCTCTCGAACATACACGTTAATTCACCAAGATTTCCGCAGAGGGACCAACGAGGCGTGTTAAGCCGAACGTGATCACGAGGGGGCGTTAATGTAACTAACGGGCAAAATGCCACCAAACTTCAACAAACTCCCCCTCATAGCATCACCCCGTGCTTCGCACTTCCTCATACTCCCCTTCGGGGAAATGCGGGGGAATTTTTTTTTTTTGTTTAGACAAAAACACGTACAAATTATTCGTCCTTTTTATGTGCCTTTATAAACGATTTGTGCATATTACCGCCGCCCCCGTGCGGAACTGAGCAGTATTTAAAATGCGCGACTTTTGCAAAAGCTAAGGAGAAGAAGTGGCATTTGATCTAATGATATCTCGCCTGGGAGTCGTGGGATACTTGTAGGAGCGGCAGCGGGTTCAAAAGCTTTCTGTGCTTTAGTTATTGATTGCATTACGCGTCTGAGCCACGCAACCAGGTCTTTCGTGGTTCCTGCTACGCTGTGCCCTCTGTACTCACGGCGCCGCCGTCAAGACGGTCGCGGCGTGGTGGCCGTCCGTGCATTCACGCGTGCTCGCAAGTTTTCCCTTTTTTTCTGGCCGTCCGATTGAGAGTAAATCAGAACAGGGCATCACGCTTGTGGCAATCATTTTCTCCTGGCGACCAGTGTACATCATTGCGTACGTGCCGATTGCGGCGGCCGCGTGGCACGCGTGCTCAATTGTAATTGAGCACGCGTGCAGCGGAGGCAGCGAACAGAGTGGTCGCCTGATAGTCGCCTTCCTATTTCACAGGTTTGAAGGTTGCCCCAGGAATCATCTACAATTCACCGCCTCGTGGAAATTTTCGTGCTTGCCGACTCGCGTGCACCTGCACCGACTGCTGCATCGCCTCGCCACACCTCCTGTTTCCTGGACCACGTGTGGCTTTCGTCATCGAGTGGATCCTTTAAAAGAACGCTCCGTCCACCTCAGCATCACTTGTCAGCGGAGGCAGCGAACAGAGCGGTCGCCTGATAGTCGCCTTCCTATTTCACAGGTTTGAAGGGTGCCCCAGGAATCATCTACAATTCACCGCCTCGTGGAAAGTTTCATGCTTGCCGACTCGCGTGCACCTGCACCGACTGCTGCATCGCCTCGCCACACCTCCTGTTTCCTGGACCACGTGTGGCTTTCGTCATCGAGCGGATCCTTTAAAAGAACGCTCCGTCCACCTCACCATCACTTGGCAGCGGAGGCAGCGAACAGAGCGGTTGCCTGATAGTCGCCTTCCTATTTCACAGGTTTGAATATTCTGCAGTAATCTTTGTTCGCTTAGTCAGTAACTTTTTTGCTGCCTCTACTGCCAACCACCCAGCGTCATTGCTATTGTGTGCCCTTGTGTATGATCCGGCATTGCTTGGGTCATGGAAACTGACATTGCTGACCTAAGGACGCGAGGTCGCTGATCTTAAACGCGAATTTCGGAACGAAGTAAGGGAAATGCAGAAAAGCTGCGAGGAAATTAAAAAGGAATGTGAAACCTAAAGGCAAGAAAATGTAGAAATGCAAAAAAGCTGCGAATTCTTCAACAAAAGCTACGAGGGAAATGAAAAAGAATGTGAAACTACAAGGAAAGAAAACGCAGCTTTGAAAACTGCACAGGAATCACTGACTCGGGAGGTCGAAGGCCTCAAGAGGCAACTGCATGACACTTCTTTGAGGGTAACGGCCCAAGACCAGTATTCCCGTAATAAGAACTTGGAAATCAAAGGTGTGCCGGTTACAGAGGATGAAAACCTAGTGAATGTGCTCGGCAAGGTTTGGGACGTCCTGGGTGCAAAAATTGCGGAGCAGGACATTGAAACTTGCCACCGCGTTCCAACGCGCAAAAATGACTCAAGACAAAACATTGTAGTAGTACTAAACCGCCGAGCACACCGTGACGAAATCATTAAGAAAGCAAGGAAAACAAGAATCACTACTGAAGATCTCGGATTCAACGTGACAACTCCAGTTTACGTGAACGAGCATTTGTGTCCAGCGCTTAAAAGATTGCTTGGGATGACTATCGCAAGAAAGAAGGAAATGAACTGGCGATTTGCTTGGACAAAGGGAGGCAAGGTGTTCGCCAGGAAAGCGGAAGCATCCCCCATCTTCCGGATAGTGTGCGAGAGGGACTTAGAAAAGATTAAATAAACAGATGCTCGTACACGGTTACATCCGACAGTTAGTCTTTTATCAATGACCGCCCCAAAAGATATCAGTTGTCCGAAGGAAAACGGCTGTCTAACCTTTTTTCATTGCAATGCACAATCCATGAAAAACAAACACGATTTATTGACAGTGCTTTTTGATCAATTTTGTTTCAAGTTCGACGTTGTCATGATAACGGAAACCTGGTATACGAGTGACACAGAAGTGCTGCGCCATTCTGGCTTCAACACGTTCTTTCTAAATCGGTCCCACCGACGAGGTGGGGGTGTGTTACAGCTCGTGTCTACACAGCTTTCTTGTAGTATAATGAACAAATTTTCCACAGTTACGGCAGATTATGAAGCTTTAACGATGCGGTGTGAAAATGCTATTTTTGTTGTTATTTACAGCCCCCCCGATGGAAAAATCAAAATTTTTTTCGCATTTTTAGAAGACCTTCTCAATTTTGTTTCGTCGTATGGTTTACAAATAACTATTGGTGGGGACTTTAATATTAACCTATTACAGGCGAGCGCACACTCGCGTGATCTAGAGCTACTTCTGGGTTCTTTCGGCTGCATGAACGTGATCAAAGAACCGACTCGTATTGGCCGTCTTTCACAAAGTCTTATTGATGTATTTATAACCAGTGATTCAGGTAGCAGTATCATGTCCGGTGTGATTGGTGTACATATAGGTGATCATTTACCTATATATATGTTCTCAAAGCACACAGAAATGCTAAGATGTAAGCAATGCCCCGAATCTTTCGCTTTTCATGATATTAATCAGAATACCTTGACTACTTTTCGTCAGAAAATTCACTCTATTTGGTGGAATCCTTTACTTCAGTGCACCACTGCAGATGGTGCCTACGATACTTTTCTGGGATCATTGAAAGATGCATATAAAAAGTCTTTTCTTCTTAAGATGGTCAAGAAAAATAAGAATACAAGGAAACCATGGATTACAGACGAATGTCTGAAGATGATCCGTAAAAAAAGATTTATTGTACCGTAAGTTTGTAAAAACAAAGAACAGGGACGATTTTGTAGCCTCTAAAAAATACCGAAACTTTGTGACAAAGTTGTTGCGCTATACTAAAAAAACGTACTTCGAACATGTGTTTTCTGAGGCTTCCTCCCGGCGGGATGTCATGTGGCGGAAACTGAATAAACTTTTGCACCCCCTTACCCCCCGCAACGACGACTTTGAACTGACAGTAGATAATAAACCTCTCAAAGGTCAGGAACTGGCAACCAAGTTTAATCACTATTTAACCAATCTTGTGCAATGCTTCCCACAATGAAAACGGTATGAGCTTCCTAAAGGATTATAACCCCCCACACAGCCTTTTTTTCTCCGGTAACGCCTCAGGAAATATGGTCAATTTTCTTGTCACTAAAAAATAGCAAAGCCATAGACATCGATGGGCTTCAGATTCGGCCTATTAAGTTTGTACTGAATCTTCTTGTACCGCCGCTTAGCCATATATTTAACTTATGCCTTACTACTGGTGTTTTCCAAAAAAGATGCAGCACCGCTTAGGTCACACTACTGTTTAAATCCGGGGACAAAAACAATTTTTTCCAAATATCGACCGGTTCTGTACTTCCAGTTATTTCAAAAGGGTTAGAAAAAGTAGTCGCGAAACGCCCTGGTGTCCTCCGTGACAAACACTGTATTATATCATCAAAACAGTCGGTTTTTTTCGTAAACATCTGTCAACGGAATTTAGCTTCCTAACGCAAAAGAATTAATAATCCAGGGATTTGAAGAAAAGAAGGTAACATTAGGTATATTTATAGACTTTTCCAAAGCATTTGATAGAATTAGTCATTTAACATTGCTTGAAAAATTACAAACATTATGGAATTCCGGGGGCTTCCCTTACTCTTTTGCAATCGTATTTAAGTAACCGGCAACAGGTCGTGGCAATAAAGGACCACCACTCTGCTTCACAAGAAGTAAGGGCTGGAGTTCCGCAAGGCAGTCTTCTAGGGCCAATTCTGTTCAATATTTATATCAATGGTATCGTAGAAATCACTGACATTGCACAATTTATTATTCCGCAGATGATACTAGCATTTTCGTTCAATCGTCTGATACTACTCAGCTTCGCATTTAGCAAATATAACCCTCCAAATGCTTCACAAATGGACTAAAGCGAACTCGTTAGAAATAAATACTAAGAAAACTAAAGCAGTGTTATTTTCACCAGCTCAAAGATCTGTTGACAGAAATCTTGATTTGTATATCGGATCTGAAAAGATTTGTATCGTTAGTGAAATAAAAAAACATTAGGTATTGTTTTTAATGAGCATTTAAAATGGGATGCTCATGCCGATCACGTCTGCACTAATTTATCTCGAGCGTGTGGGGTGCTTTGTAGGTTACGGCATGTGGTTCCATCAAATATTAAACTTATTCTTTATCATGCTATATTCGCAGCTCACATCAATTACTGCAGCCTCGTATGGTTAACCACTTCCGCAAAAAATATTAATAAGCTGCATTTATTTCAGAAAAAGGCCATTCGACATATCGCAACTGTACCGTATGACTCACACACTAACGGACTGTTTCTTCAGTATAATCTGCTTCCTGTCCAATGTATCTACAAATTTAATCTTCTAACACACTATAAAAATAGCTTGCAACACAACGGTGCAGCTTATCTAAGTCTATGTAGTTTAAGAAAACCGGTGGACGTACCGTACGAAATAAGGGGAAGGAGCTCATGGTTCGTGTCCTTTTCGAGAACGAATTATGGCGATGATAGGTTGCAATTCCGAATGGCCCGCCTTTTAAATAACCTAGCCGAAAGTGGCATAGCTGTAAATACAATTTCTAAGGGAGATTTTAAGAAACGTTTACTGCTGAACATCGAACAGTTTAACTGAAAATATATCAAGCGTTGTCTCTCGTTGTGACCTGGGTTTCGCCAGAATTACTTTTAGTACTTTTCAATGGTTTTAGTGGCAGCGCCTTCATTCCCTGCACACTGGACCATCTAAAAAATACCGTACACTGGTTTTGTCAATATTGTGTGTATTTATGTGGATACTCGTAGTGGATACATGCAGTGCAGATATTAATGAGTGTATACATACCTGTATATAACATAGACCTTTCTTTAAGTTTAGTATTTTTTCTTTGTTTGTGTGTACACAGGTACCGTACATATCCAATATTTCTCTTTTTATGTACCTGTGTACCCCATTTTTTGTAACCTTTATATGTATGTATGTATCTATGAGTGTCTATATGCGTGTATGTATATCATTTATTAAGTTTCCTTTACAAAATGTGCGCTATAGTGTATTTTAATGCTTTTCTCTATGTTTGTATGTACTAGCGACATGTTAAGGAGAGATTTATTGCTTTAGGACTATTTCCTGTGTTTTAAACTCCTGTTCCCTGCTCGGCCACGCCAACCGTAAGGGGCAAACACCTCGTCAAGCTGCAGTTTTGCAGCTTTTTGTGTTTGTCCTCGCATTTCTATGTACGAAATGCTCAATAAAGTTGAAGTTGAAGTTAATCGCTTGGAATGGTTATTACGCCTCTTGGTTTGTCGCTCCACGTTTTAAACAAAACAGGGGAGAGTTGCCTACAGTTTGAAGTCACCACCCAAAATATCTTTTCTGGGCACGATTAAACGCGAGCCGAAGAACCCGTGCAGAAAAGCCGGCGGAAGCGGCCCACGCCTTTTATTGACAATCACTGAACGGCTACCGGAAGTGAGAAAGTTTGCGAGCGTCTTTGAATGCGCTAAGATCCGCCTGCGCGCCAATTCTGTCTTGAAAGAAGGTGCCATGCCTGCAGAGTGCACAACGTTAGCTGTCGCAGCCTGCTCACAGGTAAACCTGCAAACACCCCGGATCTACTTACCACTTCGTGCGCCAGTGCCTTCCTTCTCATATCCTAACTATTCTCCTTCACACACGCAATGAGAGTACGGGCTGACGACCTTGCCGTTTGAGAACCAGAAATACCCGGTAGATCGGGCCTCACCTGCGGCCCTCGCAATATACCAGCCTTTCTTATAACCGCCAGTAACGGCTTTCTTTTTAATCGAGAATTCTCGATTATCTGTAAGCCCCGATAACCGTTTAATAGCTTTCTGCTCGTGCATTTAGCGTTTAAAATGTCTACAGATCAATATCAAAGTTGGTCCCAATCGAACCACACCTAACGAGGCGAGTCTAGATTTGCTGCTAACTGCCAGAATAGTGTATCCCCAGCCATTCTTGTGCGAGTATCTTTCCTGCATGAAGTGCTGTTGCTCCAGCAAAAGGGCGCAGCCTCATATTTCTCTAAAGGGTGCCGCTCAACGTAAAAAAATGTTGGCTTTCTTGGAGCGTTATTGTGCCATGCGATAGCTTTTAGGAAGCATGAAGCCTTTTTTTCCTACTACTAGATACTGGAAACATGGATTGAATAGATACTGGAATAAACTTTGGTCCTGAATGACAAAACTATGACATTCACGCCGCAGTTAAGCGGTATTGTACACAAATTAGTATGTACGCTGGGTGTGTGCCCAGAAAGCTCGCCATATCCAATGCAAAAATTGATGGTGACGACAAATTTTACAGAGAAATAAATTAAGCTCCGCATTTAGATCTGGTGTACTCTTGCGTTTTAAGGCTAGAAAGAACACGGACCGTTTACTGTTATAGCGAGAGATGTCAACTGACTTATCGATGGTTGTTTGCTTGGCTACACGAAAACTTTAATAAACCAGACACTATCTCACCACCGTTGTTATTACTTAAAGTTTTCCGTTCGAAACGGCCCATCGCCGGTCATAGCAGTTCCTTTTCAGGATTATGGTCGCCAAATTTAGTATGTTTTATACATGTTACTATTGCTCGCTCCAAGGTATTATAATAAGCGTGCCTAAGTCTGTCGCCCAATATTTATTACTTTGGCTAATTATTCCACGAGCACCGGCATGCCATAACGGAAGTAAGGTACTGTCACAGAACTGACCGGAACATTTATTCAACGATCGTGTTCCTGACGGGAGGATACGGGGTTCATGCCGCAAGAGCTCTAGGAAGAACTGTGTAGGACGTACGGCGCAGCGGCTGTGTGTATCGGCAGGGGCGGTGTTCTGCGCAATTGACGTGCTTTCTTCTGTGCGTTGGTCGCATTTACCGGATGCCATGACGGGATGTTAACAGAAGCTTCCCGTCATGGCGGACCTGTTTCCACAGAGCTGCGCGATGTTCCAAACTTTCGTCAAGAAATCTGCCATGCAAGTTCAAGTCGTCTCGCACATCTCTTTCATAACATCCTTGAGCACCTCGATACCCAATTTGAAACTCCTAGCACCAACATAGACAGATATAAACATTCTCTTTGTTTTTTGCGGGGGTGGGTTCGTCGATTTAGGTGTCAACGCAAGTAAACCAAACCTAGCTATTCCCGCGAAAGGGTGGCCCATTAAAGGCCCTACTGTCGTTATCGCGGTGCTATTTCGATAGAATAAGAAGTTAAATCAGCTCGCTAGACACATGTTTGGTAAAGTTAAAGCTGAAAGCCAGAATGTGAACACATCACAGTAGGCGTAGCCCTAATCAGCGAAGACGGCAGTGCGCGTCACAGAATAAGGCAAACAATCCACCCGGCGGGACCCTTGAACATTTGAAATAGGCTTCTAAACACTCTCAATGCATCGGACAGGCTCTAGCAACAAAGAAACTGAGGATAATAACAGCGGTCCTCGAAACGCGATATAAAAATCGCAGAAACCGCAAGCTTAAACGGCCCAGCTTGTACGGGTAATTTTTAAATAAAAAAAGGAATTATTTGCCAGGCAGGGTTTAGCGATTGTTCGAAATAGTAAAAGAAGACCTTCAGGAGCACCGCATACTAGGTTAGGAAGGTGGAAATCTTTAAATAGGTTTAGTGCTACTTCCAGAACCCGGTGTACATACCACGCCAGGAATATTTTGCCGCCCCTGGTGACACAATTATCATCGCCAAAATTTTAATACCTCGAGAACTAATGAATTCACAAAATTACAACTACTGGTGACCGCCCGGGCAGGGGCTATCTAGATATGTAGCCGGTTCTAATGTAGAAAATCGGGAAATAGCGTTTTTGCAGACCTGTCGTTTCCGGCGTTTCCAGGCTCTTATAGTGCACAGGGTTGTTTACCTTTTTCGCAGCTCTGCCTAAATGTCACAGTTGTTGGTGCAGTGTTCGATAAGCACCTTTTCTTCTGGTAGTAGTATTAAAAAGGTGAGGAAGGATACTGATACACTGACAGCGGCCACATTGGCAAGCTGAGCTTCAAACTGCCCATTTTTCGGACCTGTATACTTCAGCGTAACACTGGCTTACTTTTCCAATGGCCAGAATCCAGTGAACCTCTCATCAGAAAGCCAGCGTGTCCCCTGATTCCTTCTGAACCGCGCGTATTAAAACACAAACCGACAAACGCCGGCACGTGTTGTCTCGGCAGGCGTGCACGGCCGCGTCGTCTGTGCAAAACGTCTTTCGCTATCTGTCTCAATTTTTGGTCTGGCTCTCTGCGCCAACCCTTGGTATGCAGGTATGGAGTGCTCCCTGTCCCGGAAGTAACCATTATTCCGGATACCTGGGAGGTTACGCTAGTGAGATTTAACCATTCTAGGAAGACTCTTGGGGACACAAACATCGTTGTCTCACCGTTTATCATGAACGCGAAAAGCAAAAACGCCCGTGTGTGCAAGATTTCGGCGCAGTAAAGAACCCAATTGCTCAAAATTAATCCAGAGCCACCCACTACGGCGCGCCTCATCGCCTGCGTTGCGTCGGTGAGTCAGTCAATCAATCAATCAATCAATCAATCAATCAATCAATCAATCAATCAATCAATCAATCAATCAATCAATCAATCAATCAATCAATCAATCAATCAATCAATAATCAATCCATCCGCGTTCTCTCACCAGAAAATGATCTGGCCACCCTGGTGTACTAGTCCCCTTCACCTCCCTTATCTAAGCAACTGAACTCTCGGCCCTCAGTCACCAGCACCTGTAAAATACCTGTTGACGGCGGCGCCCAGAACAGCGATACAGCAGAGGGTGCTCATAATCTCTTAGTCTGGACATGCCGCCTTTGAAAATTGACCCTGGCAACGTTCAACGCGCACACCATGTCCAGCGAGGGAAGCTTAAGCTGTACTACTAGAGGAGCTCTCGGACATTAAGTGGGATATTATAGGGTTAAGCGAAATAAGAAGGATCGAAGAAGCGTTGAAGGAGCCCACCAGCGGGTATATTCTGTTCTACAGTGAACACCAGAGAAGAAAGAACACGGTGTGGGTTTTTTAATCCACAGAAAAAAGCAGGAAACGTGGAGGAATTTTTCAGCATTAGTTAAAGTCTTGGCTATTGTGATCAAGCTAAACAACCGATGGAGGTTAAAGATAGTATAGGGCCTATGCGCCAACAACCAGCTTTGATGTTGAAGCCGCAGACAGTCCTCTACAAATACGTCGAATCAGCAACGAAGAAGTCAACAACACAGTTCACAATTGTGATTGAAGACTCTAACGCAATGGTCAGAAAGAAGCCAATAAGATAAGGTCAGTGGGAAGATTCGGAATAGACAATCGCAACATTCGAGGATATACCTTGCTTGGAAATGCAGAGAGAAATAACCTGAGGCTGATGAACACCGTCGTTTAGTAACAAAAGTATCAGGAAATGGAACATAGAAAATTCCGGATAACACTAACAAAAACCGGAAATAAATTTATTTTAATGGACAACCGAGGAATCGTACAAAACTTCGAGGTGCTAAGTAAATTTCGGAGCAGCCATCAGTAGGAGGTTAGATGCAAGCTAAGGCTTTATCTCAAAAGAAACAGCAGGAAACTGGGGAAAACTAAGGAACCCCGCATAGAGTGGGTCAGGACGACATCGCGGGAGTTTAAAATACTTCAAAACAAATTCGTGGTTGTAGACGAGCAGAACTAGGCGAGTGTAGAGAGGCAACATAACAACCTAAGATCAGCAATCAGTGAACTAGCAGCAGCTGCTAGCTGCTGGGTGGGGGGGGGGGGGCAACATGTAGGGAGCAAAATAAAAAAACAAATTAAGAAAGCGAAGGGACTAATTGCTAAACTTAATAATATGATAGTTTGAAGTACGGCAGGTCAAACTGAATTAGCGAAGTTGTGGAAACTATTTAACACAAGCAAACCATGGCAGGGTCGAGGAAACGCTGCAAATATCGGGAAGCTTGAAATACCTCCTGCGCTGCGTCGCCGTGTTAACCACTACAATCACTCATCGAAATCAACATAGGGAAATGTGGCCATAGTCAAAGACAGGTTGTGCGCACTCAGAGACGTGCAGGGTAACTTTGCGCACAAATTGGACCAAATAAAAACAGTGCAAAAGGATTCAGCGCCAGGCTGTATGCCTGCGACATCAGAGCAGGGGAAACTACTGAAAGTACAAGTTAACTAGCGATTGCCCAGCAGTAACTAGAAATGAGGTGAGAAAGGCTACCAAAGGTATGAAAAGAGGAAAAGCGGCTGGTTACGATGGCATTGCCGCGGAACTTTCAAGGATAGCAGAGATATCGCATTGGAGAATCTTCCTGTACTGTTTTCGGAATGCTCCAACGTATAAAAAGGCTCACAGCCGGTAGAGACGCTAACATCATTCTCATTCATAAGAATGGAGATCCCAAGTACCTCAAGAATCACAGACACATCAGCCTACTCTCATTTATTGACAGGCTGTTTGCCAAAGTTATAGTTACCCGCATACGGGAAGCCTGTACTCTTCCAACAATTCAGAGAGCATACTGCTATTCGGAAATAGTACTGAACCATGGGTCACATCCATGTAATCAATAAAGTGATCAAGGGATCGAAAAATCTGCAGAATGAACTAGACCCGTTTGCAAGGCATTTATAGAAATACTGAGAAAGCTTTGATTTCGTACTCAACGCAGCCGTGCAAGAGGCGCTAGTAATACTATGTAAACACGGAGACTTACATAACACTTCTAGAAGTCATATATAAGAAATGTGATGGGCAGGATAACCCTTCACAAGCAAAGCGATATATTCCCGATCCGAAAGGGAGTAAGTGAGAGTCCTGACCATCTCGCCAAAACTATTTACAGCATGTTTGGAGTGGTATTTAGAACGGTTCTCTAGGAAAACGTAGGATTAAGGATAAATGGGGAATACGTTCAGCCACCTGAGGTTTGTGGACAACATTGTCTTGCTGAGTGAGAGCGCAGAACTCCTGCAAGCAATGACTGAGGAGCTACAATCAGAAAGCCTGGGGGGGAGGGGGGCTAAAAATAAATATGAATAAATGCAAAGTACTAAGTGAGTTTATGCCAAAAACATCCTCCTCAAGATGAGGAAACGAAATCGTAGAAGTAAAAGTATATAACTACCTTGGACAGATGGTAATTGCTCATTGTAACCACGAGAGAGAAATGCGGCGCAGAAAAGTTATGGGGTGGCGAGCACTCGGCAAGCACTTCCAAATAATGAAAACTGAACTACCCCTGTCACTCGAAGAAATAGTTTAAAACCGGTACGTATTGCCGGTTATGACATACCGAGCTGGAGAGAGAGACAAAAAAAAAACTTTATATAATAAGACGAGTCAAGCGGGTGGTTTCCTCAGTTCAGGACCCCGTTGGATCCTCCAGCCGCCTCTGCCCGGTGGATCAGCTGAAGCTGCTCTTCAAGGCTATAGCTGGCCAGCACTTCCTCCCACTGCTCCATCGAGGGATTAGATATCGGGGAAAGTGGGGGTTAAGCTGGCACTCCAACACCATGTGAGACAGGCTGCAGGGCGCATTGCAGAACTGGCACTGGGAGTAGTATATTGTTGGCCAGAATAAGTGGAGTTTGGTTGGGTGGGGGAACGTGTTGGTTTGGAGGAGACGCCAAGAGCGCTCCTCTGCCTTGCTGAGGGAGGGGTGGCCAGCAGGTAGCATAAGCCTGGTGAGCCTGTAGAATTGGGTCATCTCCTGGTATGAAGTTACGGGGATCGCTGTTTCTAGACAACTTTCTCGCGGCGCTCGGCTGGTTAGATCTCGAACAGTCTCATGAGCAAAGACAGTTTCGCAGAGGGAAGCGTGAGCTGCTGTCCAGACAATCGACACCCTATTCTTCGGGGGGTTGTGGCCGAGGATCTTCATGGCGATTCACGAGATGCGGCCTTGGAGGTAGCTCCTACACGCTGACTGTGAATCCGTGATTATCACTTCCGCTGGGGTCTGCGTTACTGCCAGCGCAATAGCTACCTCTTCGGCCTGTAGCGTCGAGACTTTGGAGAGAGTGAGGCTCGTGGCGTGGCTAACCTTATTCGTCACAGTCGCTACCATAGCTCCTCGGCTTGCATAATCTGCAGCGTCCGTATAATAAACCATATCGTTTGAGCCGTAGTTTTTCTCCTGGGCTCTAACTCGCGCCTCTCTCCGACCCTCGTGGAACTGCGGGTGCATGTTTCTGGGCAACAGGGCCACTCTGATGTTTCGGCGTAGTTCGCCGAGGGATGTCTACTGTGGTTTCAAGAGGGCGATCAGGGATGTTTATGCCCAGGTCTTAGCATAAGGGCCCTGCCTGCATCCGTCCCTGCTAGCCGGTAGCGCTGACTGAGCAGGTGGCCCTCAATCAGCTCGTCCACAGTATTGTGCACCCCAAGCTTGAGCAGACGATCCGTGGAGGTGTAGGGGGCAGACCCAGGGCCTTTTATACGCCTTTCACAAGAGCGTATCTAACTTGTTCTTCTCAGCCTTGTTTAGTAGGGCATAGGGCGTCACATAGCAGATTCTCGACAGGACGAACGCCTGGACGAGGCGAAGCATATCCGCCTCCTTCATGCCTCTTCCCTTGGTCGTGATCCGACGGAGCATGTGGGCAAGCTGACAAGTCGTGTGTTTAAATTTCCTTATCATCGTGGTGTTTGCGCTAATCTGCTTGAATTATCATACCTAGAATCTTCACTTGCGGAGACGGGGTAATGGTAGCACCGTCCGCCAGTGATCTCCATCGAAGGGACATCTGTTTGCCTAGCACCCTTTCTGCGCACTAGAAGCAGCACAGTTTTTTCTGGGGCGCACGAAAGTTCACAGTTCTTAGCATACTCGTTCACGGTATCAGCCGCCATTTGGAGATAGTCCTGCATCTCCCCGACCGAGCCCATACCGGTCCACATTGTGATATCGTCGGCGTGAGACCGCGGTGTAAGCCCGGAATCGACTCCAGTTGTTTAGACAGGCCGATGAGGGCAATGTTGAATAGGAGGGGGGTAGGACCGCTCCTTGTGGCGTGCCGGGTCCGCCGGTGCGAAGTCGGTTGTGTCTGAATGTCTCAATCTTGAGGGTGGCTTGGCGCCTGGCGAGAAAGTCTCTGACGTGGGTGTATGTGCGACTGCCACACCCGAGCTCGTTCAGATTAGTGAGTATGGCTTCATGGCTGACGTTGTCAAGGCCCCTTTTAAATCTAAAGCTAGGATGGCCTTAGGTGTGTGGGTGTTGGCCCGTTCTATGATGTCCTCCTTCAGTTGCAGCAACACATCTTGCGTCGACAGGTGCTGTCGGAACCCGTATATGGTCGGTGGGAACTGCTTTACGTCTTCCAGGAAGTTCTGCAGGCGGTTGTGCACGACGTGTTCGAGCACCTTCCCGATACTACGACGTGAGGGATATTGACCGTAGGTTTTCGATGCCGAGATGTTTGCTTGGTTTAGGTATTAGGCGCACCTCAGCGGATTTCCATTCAAGTGGGATGGCTCCTCTCTCCCAGCACTGATTGTAGTAGCCTGTGAGGGAAGCTATAGAGGTTTCGTCGAGGTTGGCCAATGCTTTGTTTGTGATTTGGTCCATACCTAGCGCGCTATTTCGGCGGATCTTCTGAAGCGCAGCTTTCACCTCAGCCGTGGTAATGGGTCCATCCAAATGCGGGTTTGGATGTCCCTTATAGTCAGGGGCCGCATAAGGTGGGTGCATGGGCAGGTATTTCTGCTGCAGTTTTCTGAGCAGATCCTCTTGGGAGCCCTCAAACTTGTGAATAATGGTGTTGCTTGGCGGCTTACAAAACGTCTAGAAAGCGAACTTGGTTCACCTCAACGGGCCACGAAGGAATAATGTTAGGAGTAAAACTCGGGGACAGGAAACAAGCTACCTGGATGAGATAACAAATTAGAGTAGAAGATATCATAGCTCAAATAAAGAAACAGAAAGGCACTTGGGCTGGCTATGTAGTAAGACGAAGCGGCAACCGGTTGACAGTAAGTGTAACATAGTGGATACCAACAGATGGTTCTAGAACGTGGGGACGGCCATTAATCGAAATCAGGGATGAAATAAAAAAAACGTCGGTGGCAAACTGGACCTGGCAGCACAAAATAGGAGCGGTTGGAGGTCAAAGGAGAATATTTCGTCCTGCAGTGGACTTGAGTGGGCTGATGATGATGATGGTTTATCACAGACAAATATCTAGCAGAACGCACGTATAACCGTATTTCTTGTAGCTTTACGTTCTGACCGGTGATGTACACGATTACTCTAGACGATCATTGAGCATAGTCGTATAAGGAAAAAATTCCAAGTTTGCATTGTTTTCTTTGGCTAGGTGAGTCTCCAATGTTTCTGCAGAAGTCGACACTTAGTCTACAATTTCAATATTGGCCTCACCGAAGCTGCTTGCTGAATATTCACTATGCAATAAACGAAAAGTCTTCCCTGCCCCGAAATGTAAGGCCAACTGAGACTGCCGTAGATATGCCTAGTCGGGTATGAATTTAATTCCTCATGCACAGGCTGTTGAGGGCGTTACAGCCATTATGAATTGAGGGAGCGGAGAGGGCCTGCGGCAACTGTTAGGGGTCTCCGTGCACGCATTTTTTGGAAACCTTTTGCGGACACCAGCTGGGTGCATGCTCTCTGCAACCTAGCCTATAAAGCTACCGAATTGAAGTGACAAGATGACAAGAATGCGCAGACACAAGTTGTCTGGGAGCAGTACATTAGAGCGTAGTGAATAGAAAGCTACACTTCGCTGACGCAGCAGTTCCCTACTAATTTAGAAACGCCGAAATCTTCGGCACCTCATTGGCCTTCCCGCACTACAATTTAAAATACGGCGGTACGCGAATTCGGGGTGAAGGGATTGGAGGAGATTGGGAACTGTCTTAAGGGGGAGCGCTACATGGCTAAGCCTAAGGAATAGCCGGATGTCGTGTGTACGCAGAAAGCGCCGCCGGCGCAATTCCACGCGCTTCAGCGAGAAAAAAAAACGCTTGGAAAGGGTATAGAGGCAGGTGAGAAAGCTTAGCCGGGTTTGGAGGTGACGTAGCACACTATCGAATCTACCTACTGCGGTTAGTGGGTACGGCGCTTCCAAGTTGCGACAAAAGGCCTCTCTCGCCGCAGAGCGCGTTCGCAGTAAGCTACTTTGTAAGTACAGCTCAAATGATAAAGGCGGTTACAGGCAATAGTGGTGCGGGCGGAGCGGCGCCAACGGGTCCTTGGCAAACACCAACCGCACGTTACTTCCAAATGGGTCTAGCACGCGCCATACGTACTTCCAAGGAGCAGGCAGCCTAGCATCAGAGGCACCTTTGGCAGAAACTGGAACGAATGCAAATGCCACAAACACTCAACGTTCAATGAGAAAGCATTGAATGAACCATAACAAGTACGACTAGTGTAAACAACGGCTATGCGTTGCGCATTTGCTGGTTAATTCTCTGAACGGCGTGCATTGGCACATTTTTGTTTGAAACAAACATTGAGGCCAGGGCATGTAAACGTAAAATACATGTGTTCGGAAATTTCCGCGAAGCATGTTATCGTTACAATACACAAAACTCTGCTCGCGCACTTAGGAACCATGGTATGCCTCACGACAATCGTAAGATTTTGTTTCCATTCCGATATCACAAGAGGGTTCCGCACCGCGAAAAAGCAAAAAGCTAAGCGTGAGGCACATGCACGGCTGGAGCACGCGTTTGGCATGCGACTGATGATTACTAGTGGTCGTTACGACCGGTTTTGGCTTCGTGCGCTTCCCGGAGAAGGCTCACGACGTGCGACTGCCGAGCCACAAGAAGTCGTGCCTCGTTGCGACCGTCGTGCGGCCAGAGCTAATGAGACCCCGATGGTGTGGTAATAAAGACTTCACTGGGAAATTTTTTTTCAGAGCCCCGAGGAGGCGCCAGTGGCAAGTTACGAATACTTTGTGGGGAGATGCTCTCCACCGCGGCCGCCAACCAGGGTGTGCTCTCCGCCCACAATACATTCATCTGGTAGACATGTGCTGCCAGCGGAATCAGCCGCATTGACGAGCGAAATCGTCGGTGCATACCGACCCCACGCCGCTGTAGTGAACATATATAATGCAATGTATAACGTAATAGCACCATTCATTTTCACTTCAAGTTGATAAGCGTTTTTTTTTCCTACTGGGATTTCGCTTGCACATATCTAAATCGCCCGCAGTGCGCCCAATGCTGGAAGGTAAACATGGAGTGAAAACAGTGGGCGGAGCGGCGACGCCGACGACACATCGCTGGCCCGCATTAGACCATGTGGATAAATTTCACGCGCTGCAAAGAGATCGCGTGGAGATGAGTCGCATGCCAATCGCATGCTATAGTCGTGCAGGTGTCTCGCGCTGTACGCTCTGGTGGACGCACAATACACGGTACCTTCTTATATACTTCTAGTGCCTGTATGAACAGAATACAAATGCACACGAACACAAATGACGCTGGAAGAAGTTTGAAATTATTATCGTTGTCAACGTCATTGGTCGCTATTTGAGAGCGTACTTTCGGCACATTCTCACAGGCCGCAGGACTTCACCATTCATTTTCTGGAGGGGCAGCATAAAGGGGGAGCGCTTGATGGTCGTCTTTGCATAGCCGCCGCTTCGAGCAATATTTATTTCATTTACTTCATTTCATGCTTCGAACCTGCACAGGTTCAGGCAGGATGACACTATACAGATAAAATGTGGTTGAACCCTCTTTCATAGGAATAGGTAAAACACGGAAGTGAGGTGTGCCTTTATAGGATCAGTTGAATGTTTATGCTGCATGGATATCAACTGGCACACCGCTAGTTATATTTCCTCGGTATGGCACCGTCATACTTATCAACATTAGACACTGGATTGCACGTTCCAGGGCACTGCGTAAACCCGAATAAAACCACACGTTTTCGCAAATCATGCGAACGAAACCGAACGGGTTACCAGCAATTCGTTTGGTGAACGCACGGTCCGCTGAAGCAAATAAGCATGATTTGAGGGGCTGTCTGCTGGGCGTGCTTGGCGAGAACAAACCTACTGGCGCTTCGCTTTCGCAAGTGTGCGACCACTGCACCACTGCACTGCCGTCCCTGCTCCGTGGAGAGTACGGCAGACGGTTGCGTTGCGACGAGCTCAGCTGGCGCCAACTGTCGGCGCTCATTAGCATAGTGATGCACTACTTGGCTTCTCCTCTCTTAGACGGAAGCACCATAGAAATAAAAAGAGGTTATAGGAAAGATATATGGCGCGTTCATAGTGCTGCCTGCGCTTCAGCTCGTAGCGGAGTCGGTAAAGCCCCGGGCGCCTCGCGTTGCAGTGACGGAGCACCCGGTTCGAATCCTGGTGCAGCGCGTTTTTCTGGCGATGTCATTTCCATGACGGATATGACGTCAGTCACATCTTGGTGTATACCTACCGGCATGAAACACTTCTGTAATAAAGTAACAGGCTGATCCATTCAAGGCAGGAAAAAGAAAAATTCGGTCTATAAGAACCGGTTGGCAGTCCAAAAACGGCACACTTCGCAAAAAAAAAAAAAAAATTCCCTCGCACAGCCGAGGGGGAGAGTGTGTAAGTGCGAATGCACGGTTGTTGATTGCGCGATTACGGTGGATATCGTGATCTTGGAGTGGAGAGGAGGCGCCCAACACCCGCAGTCACTGAGCGGAGAGAGGAGGAGGAGAGTAGCGCCCGCCGTTACGGCGAGGGCTAAACGAGCGCCCTCACGCGTCGGAATGCGGAGCGCCCGCTACGCGAGCGAGAGCTCTCCCGCCCGAAGTGGAGAGGAGGCGCCCAACACCCGCAGTCACTGAGCGGAGAGAGGAGGAGGAGAGTAGCGCGCGCCCATCTCCCCCTATTGCTAGGGAAGACGAGGAGCGCGCGCACCCGTAGCTGTTCCTATGAGGACGACGGCGGCGGACGATTCAGGCTCGCTTAAGAAGTGCATTCGCACTTAAAAATAATAAACTCGTGAACAGTTGTTCTTCGGCAATTCCATTCTTCCACTGTTCTGGGGAAAAAAATTAAGTGCATCTGTGCGTGCGAAGTATGGTGTTAAAGTTCCTAGGTGGTGACGTCGGGTAATATGCTCGGTGTAGGGCTGTTCGTATGTGCAAAAGGAGGGAACGGAAATCAAGAACAAATGTCCGCTGTGTTGGCGCATGCAGTTCAATGGCACTAGCTCTGATTAGGCCGGACGGTGAATCATTCAGAAGAAAGTGAGTTTATGTACCGTACAGCTTTTCTCTGTATCCATTCGGATTAATAGACAGCGTCAGAAACTAGCGTCAGAATTCCCAGAATAGCCTATAATTGGCTCCTACTCTTTGGTACTTGAGGGAAAACCGTTACGAAAAAGTGCTCGGGATATGGGCGTCGAAAGTTCATAATGGGGCTCCTCCTCGCTTTCTGCACTTGTGGCGTTAAATTTAGCGTCAAAAGTGGAAAATGCTAGGGGGGAAAGATATGCCAGCTTCAATTGTTTATTTCTCCGCAACCAACGCACCCGACGGAGTTTTGTACTGTTTGAAATTTTAACTAAAACAGAAAATTTTGAAGAAGGATACTTCGTTTACGATAGAGGTTTTTCCCCTGCGAAGGCAGTATCAGTCATGGAACGACACCGGGCTGATACCGTACGGCCTGTCCGTACATTAAAGTACCGGCTAAAGGGCCGCACTGTCGTTGCGCGTTCGACCTGCAGAGTTTCTGCCCCTACGGACGCAACCGTCGCCGGCAGCCGAACACTATTTCGGTTTCCCCAGGCAAACTTTGGCGCATTACGTTGACCCGCATGCAGTGCTGTTGCTGCGACTGGCGGAGCAGCCATATTTCTCTAAGTCGGCAAATTTCTGGAGACAGTGTTTAGGAGTTCTTCGAAGCGTAAAAGTGTCATGCCAGACAATTTCGAAGCTGAAATATTTTTTTCTGTAGCTCCATTTCGGTTTCCGCGAACTGTACTGCATGTACGAAGAGTTTAACCACGTGTACCTTTGAATTGGGCAGATTTTATGCACTTATTAAAACTGCAATAAGCATTTTGTTTGGTGAACTAACACTTACACGGTCAGGCCGTAGTGCAGCGTTATTCCCGTCGAAACTTCGTGTGCACGTTCGTTGCTGCCCGAAAACTCACAAATTTTCTCACAAATAAAATGGATTATTGTACTTATAAAAAGAAAGAACAATATCACAAGTGAAATTTACTTTAGAGCAACGGTATACGTTGGTATTTAAAAAAAAATGCGTTGTCTAAAACATTCTTATCAGATACATCAACAAAATGTGGCAAACTATAATACGTAAGTAAAAAATTTATTACATTCAGCAATTTGTGCAGCACGACTTCAAAACCTAATATATGTACACCTGCACAGCATTTGCTTGAAAATCAACCTTGCATAGTTTCAGCTATTAGAAAAAAAAATTACAATTAGTAATGAATTGCCGTATTCAATTTCCAGAGTGCGCCACTTCTTGAAAAAAATGTATAGGGCTTTGGCACGATGTGTAAATAGCGAATGTATACACCAGCACGTCCCAACGATAACGGTGATAACACACTCGCGCAGAACGCGGGAAACAACTTTTCGCCTTTCTGTGGGGTTCTAGACGCAAGAAAACAATGCATAAAGCTGGCTAGAGGGGGCAGCCAAATCGTGGATCGAATGGTGTGGCGCAATTCGCGATGCGCCTGCTTTCATCTGTGTCTTTTCTGCACATCAGTGTTATTTGCATATCTGCGGTCTAGTTGTGTATAAAAGCGTATTTTATAAACGAAGAATATATAGCAGAAACATTGCTATGTAGGTATCATGTCTACAAAGAAGGCTTACAAAGGTCCCCTCTATTCCCTAATATTTTAAAGCTACCATCACTGTTGCGTTGTCTGCTGAATCAAGCGCTTTTCTGATAATCCATAAATGTAATGCACACTGGTTTAGTATCGCCTGCTCATTTTTCTGTCACTTTATATGTGACATAGACGGGATCTATTGAAGAGTATTCTTTCGTCAACGTGACTTGCTCTCTCCGCTAGAAATCTTGCCTTTCGATTCTGGAGTCCCTCTTACCTTGGTATTTAAGTTACACATTACCACTGGAAAGGGCAGCAGTTGCGTATTAGGACTAAATGAATAAAAAAGCATTTAAACACGTTTCGATGCCAACACGCTCCTTTGCGCTGCAATTTCTTGCAACAGTGAAGAGCGAATGCCTGGCAAAACGGGATTTCTGGAGATTGTCGAAGGTTTTTCTTAAAACAAGCACTGAGGGATGAATGTGTGAGCGCAAACAAAATGTGAGCGGAGAATTTAGCCGAGCACGTCAAGTGGAAAGGTTCTTTCATTTGTATGTGCGAGTGCCCGAGCGCGCCAGAAGGCAGCGTAGAAAGGCCGTCAGCCTTGGAGAAAGCCTCTACGTAGTGAACGAGGCGCAACTCGCCCCGCTATCTCTTTTAGTGATGTGATGCCCTGCTCGTGGTTTCTTCGCAACGGTTCAAATGAAGACGGATTTCTGGGCAAGTTGCTATTTCATTCTAAATGTTTAAAGATTTGATTGGTTGATTGATTGATTGATTGATTGATTGATTGATTGATTGATTGATTGATTGATTGATTGATTGATTGATTGATTGATTGATTGATTGATTGATTGATTGATTGATTGATTGATTGATTGTAGGGTTTAACGCGCCGACGCAACGCAGGCGATGACGCGCGCCGTAGTGGAGGGCTGGGGATTAATTTTGACCACCTGAGGATCTTTAACGTGCGCCCAAATCTCGTACACATGGGCGTTTTTGCTTTTCACCTCCATCAGAAAAGCGGCCGCCGCGGCCAGGAATCGAACTCGCGTCCTCGTGCTCAGCAGCGCAACGCTTCAGCTACTGAGCCACCGCGGCGGGTACGTTCAAAGAGCGAAATTTAGACGAAGGACCATGGAGCACGACAGAAACAAGTGCTCACTTGCAGTGGGCTATTCGCGGGAATCAGACGGGAACACAAAAATACAAACATTATTGCACAAAGTTCGAGGGGTTTTTTTTTGTTCTTAGAGAAAAAATAAAAGGTTGAATAAGTAGTAAAACCTAAGTTGCGCAGCCGTGCTATCTAAATACCTTTCAGCGACGTTCTTATACTTCAGCGAAGCAATGACCTCAGATTGGTTTTAAGGTGTTCGCTTTTCGTGCTCATTTTTTGTTCCTGTCTCAATGTACATGCTCCTAAAGCCCGTATCATTTCGCCTTCCCAAATTAGCAGGAGCTCGTTTTGCGTCGCCTCACACTCCTATTTTCTCCTCGCGGTTCGTTTGGAGTTTGTATGGTGGCGAAACCCAATCCTTTCACTGCTGATTTCCCTTGGTGCGCGTCCCGAATAAGGTTGCCCAGAACCCGGCGGCAAATTTCCTCCGAAGCTCGGTGATGTCGGCGTTCGTGTAGCGAAAACCACGGAAACGGTACAAGACATTCGACCCGCCGCGTAATGGATGCGGCGGATAAGATACGACCGATGATTAGGATACGTATTGTGATTTCTGTGTTGTTGTGTCTCCTGCCCTTCATTCGTTCCTTGACTCATACTCTGTTAAACCCCTGTCTGTCCGCTTATGATAGGGGCACCGATCCCGACAAGCTAAGTATATTTTATATTGTATGTAAGCCGTCTACCTTGGGTGAGCCAACAAATATCTAATTAGTGCGGCGTTATCAGTTGTGAGGTGCATACAAAAAGATCGACTTAATCCACAATTAACTGCTCGCTTCTGTGGATCGTAGCCTTTCGTGGCTTGGATCTACGGCCCGTCGATGCATGCGACGAAGTCTTACGATGTGCAACTAGCATCACCGGTCTTCTCTTCACAGTGGAATTGTATTTGTTCTCCCGTTAAACATTTTTATAGTGATTTCTATCATGGGTAATTTTTTTGTGCACGATGACATTAACCTTCACTAATGAAGTAGTAGCGTTTTTGCTCACTCAATGGATGCTCGCGATGCATTGACCCTGTCAACACTCTATTGAGCGAACAGATGGATCGGCCGATTGCACGACGGCACTGCTCGAAAGAAGCCGCTAACTGTGGCGGCATCTGGTGGAGGGTCGGCGTAGGGTGATACAAGTGCACTCGGCACGCAAGATTGAACAATTTTAGCCTCTTGCCTGGCACGCACGCTTCCAATTTGCCTTCAACTTTGTCAACCCTAAATCAATTTGGCTGACAAGACGCAGTGACGAGCTATGCAGTACGAGGAGGGCCCCAAGCTGATCTTCATTGTGTTAATTCTGAGTTTTTTGTCTTTACAGGGTAAGCTAAAAACGATACTTCGGTCGGCGAGCCTGTATCATTTTGAAGACCGCGGAGTTATCATCACTCTTGGATGTTGCGGTGCTTTAGCCTGGAAAATTAGTAGTGGCTGTTAGTGAATCCGCCCCTGGTTTGTCGCCGAAATAGAAATCAGAAAGTTTCTTTCACAGGGATTATAAGTCGCAGCTACTATACTGAATAAATACCGTAAAACAGATTTGAATTCTCCCTTTATTGACGTTGTTCAACGCACAACTACCGTATTGACCACGAGCGTTAACACGTGCGTGCAGGGCCGTTTGAGCAAGCAGTTATCAAACTCTTATTCGCTCTTTTTGCACTGAGAACAATGTTAGGCAGCCATATAACAACGTGCTATAGCTTCTTTGTGGCCCGCCATGTCCCCTATCCCCATCATCTGCTGTCACGCTCACCGCAGGAACACAGATGGCAAGGACCGGTTCCCAGTATAGAAAATTTCATAAAAATACAAAAAAAGGTCCTGGGCCTTATATCTTGCTATTAGGGGGCTGATATTTTCGCTCGAAAAAATGCGCTCGCCAATCCATTCGTGTTTAAATATGAGGCCGAATTCAGAGAAAAAGGGGCGTTCTTAATCGTTATTATTTCCATTTCCCACATTGTCCTTTGCGCAGTGAATCATGGCCATCTGTGGAGGGAGTATGATAACATCAAACTATTCTAACTATTGTGTTATCTGAAGTATCCCAACACGAATTACATGACTGTTATCGTCTACGACGACCCTACCATTGGACCGAAATTCATTTTCTTGTTTTAATTATTTAGTTCACAGTAAAGTTCTTAATGATACTAATTACAGTTACTGTCAATATGTGCGGATGTAGTATGCTTACAGAAAAAGGCTGTAACAGATGGTTTATGGCAACTATCTGCAAAAAAAAAGTTAGATAGCAATTACCCGCTAAGACGACTTCAAGCTTCCGCACAGGAATAAAGCCGTAGCTGTACCAAATTCTTATAAATACAATTTACGTTTCTACTGTATCAGCGGATTTCACCCTCGGTGGAACGGGGTTTACTTTTAAAGCTATGCTTTCTACATCTCAATGATGCTGTCCGTACGGGAAAGCGCACTAGTTAAAGAAGTAGCAAAGCAAATTCGCGATAGTAGCGAATGTTTAGTTACAAAATTGAGGAAAACAGTCTGCCTACGGGGGTAGACGCCACACACACAAAAGAATAAACAGAACAATAAAACAAAACAGCAAAACAAAACAACGTAAAAGGAAAAGGACCATGACCATGGCGATGAATAGACTCATTGCAATACTGCAGTTCCTCAGGCGCACTTCAAGCAAGCTTTTACAGAAGTAGAAATGCATGTTTCCACTACGAACATATATGTAGGCTGACGACCAGGGTGGCTGGCCAGTGGCTACGCGTCAGAGTAACAGAGAGAAGAAGGAAAGAACGTAGAGGAAAAAAGGTCATCAGGATGCTAGTGACAGGACATCAAGAACAACACTGAGAAAATGCAGGAGGGACTGGACCATGCCAAAACAAGAGTAGGAGACCGTCCTTACACTAATACCGTACATTTAGTTCCAAAAAGGCCGAATGTCTAATCCTTTCAGTCGTAGCACCAGTGAGAAGAGAACGGCGGATACGGAAAGTGATCGTGGTGATGGCAATTAGAGGACACAGTTGTAGCACTGCGCTATTTTTGTATGTGTGTTCTGTCTCTGCAGCGATGGACGCTGAAACGTCTAGCTCAGAGGCAGCTATGATATGTGGTCGCCACGAGCGTACATTCATGTACCAATGAAATTCGCACACAAAAATATGCACAAGAACATGCACAAATGAAAAAATACTGCTGATTAAGGTACAATAACAGCGCTCTATTTGTATATTTTTCAATCCACAGTCACCAACTTTGTTTTTGTAACTAGGCAACTCCTCATTTAGATTTGCATTAAAAGAATTCGAGCTATTTGTGTTTTCTCGTTCATATTTTTGTATTCGTGTCTCATTCGTCCATGACTGTACCTAAGAGAAAGCCTGGGGCGATGATTCAAGGGTATTCAAAAGTGCCTCACAGAAAGGGAAAGGGCAGGCTTTCGCTGCCGCTAAAACCACCACCACCAGGCGACCCCCGACAACCTCTAAGACGGAGGAATACGCGCTAGACATATATCCTACGGATGACGGAGACATTGTCGCAACAGCGGATGGCATAATCGGCCACAGTGCAGCCATAAGAGATAGAGGATTGCCTAAATTAAAATAAATTGTAATTTTTTCGCTTACCATTACGCATGCAGTATGAAGTGGCGTCCTGAATTTCTTTACTATAAAAAGACGAGACGGAGTCCCCAGAGAGGCATTCTGAATATCTTATGGTTCATATCCTAAAAAGTTACGGCCTTACTTCCACAAATAAAATATTACCACCACACCACTGCCACCTCCGCCTGTCATTTCAAACACCGCGGAACCATTCCCACAAAGAAGGAACGGAAGCCATTCTCGCACGTGCTGTTGAGAAAAAAAAAGCGTCCATTCATTTTCTGTCCAGGGTCAGTTGCGTATTCCGGCTCCATGGCGGCTTTTCACGGCGCTTTAGAAAATCACACACGAAAACAAACTTGTTTCCCCCGGTTGGAAAACACCGCCGTCGGCCCTGATATTTGCCTATTTGACGCAGTCTGCGAGCAATGCCAGCTACCAGTTTTCTTCGGGCGGAAGTCGATGCAATTGTGAATAGACACGCCCTGCGCGCCGAGAACAATTTGTCTGCCCAGCTGGTGGGGGCGTTTTCATATCAAGCCGTATTGACGACCAAAACAAACAGCTTCGACACGCCAAACAAGCCTGGCCATCGTCTTCTTATTTTGCTGTTTTCGCAAACTTGATTGTCCGCTTCGTTTTCTGCGATCTTTATTTCACCAGTTAAATGCCAGTCTGGCAAGTTGAAGCCGCCGTACCGAAGCCAATAGGATGACAGCCATTGGAACTCAATTGAAATTAGGCACTGCCCTAGTCTGAGCGAAATACCTTAATAAAGTCAGTGGAGGGCGCTGTTTTGTTCACCCAGTAAAGCGCGCGTATAAAAATGCGGTCATATTTTTAATACCGGTATGCTCCATTCGCGCCGCCATCTTGGTTTGGATTTTTCGCTCGTATTTTTTTACTGGTCCTGTTCACTGGTACTCATAAGAAATAATCATTAGCTTTACTTTTGAAGTAAATGATAACACAGAGAACTAGGAAACAAACGGATGCAAAGAAACAGAATGTGGCTTCGCGAGAAGTTATGTGCCCGTGCGTCGCACGCAATGGCACGGAGGGACTAGCTGAGCCGTGGCATTCTGTGGCTGTTGACTACAGTAGAGAAAACCATTGATCTTCAAAAAGGCAGTTTTGCATGTGTCTTCCTTTACGTTGGTGAGCTGACCGCCTTCAACAATTACGCGCATCACTTGATACCGCAGACCACTTTCTATGTTGGGGACCTCAGGCGTCGAGGGCAATAACATGGGACACATTGTCCAACCCAAATCGAGCATAGCATCACATAAAGAAACAATCTGTTTTTTTTTAATTTTGGGTGCCGTATCTGGTTTTCAGGGAAGTAGCGTCTCTCAAGTATAATATTATAATTTTTATCCCAGCCATAGAATGGTACAGGAAATTCCCCGAGCTATTTCACGCTCAACTAACAGCTCCTAATAATTTAGCACATTCCATTTTCATAGCTAATCATACCGGTGCCACAACATTTTATACTGTCAACTTCAGTTTATTCTTGCCTGGCTATGTTCATTTCTGCAAGGACACAGTATTTTAAAGTGGTCATTTGCGAGAGCGTGATGATATTTGTGACTTTCAAAACAATGTGTTTTACTTTTTACCGAAGAGCAACTACTTCATTGCCTAGTATCATCAGAATGAAATACTCATGTAAACCAGCCACAGGTACTGCAAACGTTGGCTCCCAAAATTTCGGGCCCCGTTAAGCTACTTCGAAAAAGCCAAAGTAGTGAAGATTTCTACAGCGCAAGTAAACAAGTCGGTAGGTCGCCTTCCTGATAGAGTGAGCGTGGCGACGCAAATTTTTTTTGTTGGTCTCAATTGAAATCACCCACATTTCTTCCGTTAATAATTTGACAAGCTTAAGCGGGGCGGAATAGGAGCGGTTTAGCAGTGTCTCCTGTCCGGTTCTCCCAGGAATTATGATGATGATTAGTGGTTCTCCATTTGAGTAGGGACGCCGGTTGTCAGCAATCGACTTGCCTGTTTGGTTCCGCCTGCTTTGCTACCCATTGCTAACCTAACAGATTTGCCTTCTTCTACCTCCTCCCCTAAACCGTGTTTCGAACTCCCATCCCTCACTCCTCCATTTTGTTCTCCCCCCGCTGTTCTAAATTCCCATCTGTTTGCTTACTGCCACTACGTACCCACAACTTTACTACTTTTCCTCCATCACCACTCCATCTGCCTCTTCATCATCTCTACGGTCCTACAGTTGAGCTACAATACAATAATATATACAGAATACAATAATAATATAGAAAACTACAATAAGAGTTTTTTAGCCCATCACCTAAATTACTCAAACACCGAGAGTAGTTTTTTCTATCTGTTTTCAGAGCGCCACAGTTTCGAGTCAACCAGGGTGGCACAACCTGAAATCTAGCGTGTTCTCATTAACAGCAGCAGAGTTTGGACGCACTGGGTAGCTCGTAGGGCAGTCGTACCAGACTAAAGTTTTGCAACAGCGTGCCGCCGGGGCCGTGTTTTTCCTAGCTGTCTCCATTATGAAATTGCGGCTGTTTGTTTTCTGCAGCCTTTGGTTAAGCCACGATGAGCGAAGGGCCGGGATAGGGCGCAGTCAGGCTTCGGCAGAGCGTGTCCCTGAATACTGGGGATGACTTTGGGCTGTAGATGTCATTTGTGCATAACTTACACCGACGCGTGATCCATCCCGGGAAGTGTGGGTGCAGCGAACATTTTCTGAAAAAAAGAAAAAAATTGAAAGCACTCGCAGGCAGTTTTTTCACACGCCATTGTCTTGGATGCGTGCACTGTTCTGGGGGTTCCCCATGTTTGTTTTCAAACTTTTTCAAACTCTACAAGAAGATCGTTTCAAAGGAGCGGTAGAGCTGAAAAATTAATCTTCAATACAGCGTTAGTCATCCTAAAAAGATATCACAACGAAGGCGAAACGGTTGTGGCGGCAAACTTAAATCTTCGTGGTAGTAAACGGAGATGGTGGGAAAACCGGTGCAGCTGCTAAAATTTGAAACCACAATAGCATCGACATAGAACACTACGACAAAATAGCTCACCAGGACGCGATCTGCGGCAAAATAAGAGAGCGTCAGTGTGCTGGCTTGGTCCGCAGATTGCTTTTAACCACTGCGCTGTGGCGGAAACATTTTCACTGTGTGTGCTAAAGTGTATACAACACTCTTCAACTTGAAGCTGACGAGGGGTGATGGGTTGTAACCTCTGCGGCAAAACAACTAGACCGAAAGAAAACCAGCAACCGTCACATTATTGGGTACCATTTTGTGGCTACCTGAAAGGCGATGTGCATTTTGGCCAAAATTTCCAGTTTTCCCTTTCTTGTACTTATAAGCTGAAAGCAGACGAGCCGGATGTGACGCAGAACAATCAAGGCGGGGCGTCGGTTTCTACGCATGTGTATGCCCAAAGCCTGGATATCACAGCTACGTCACGATTTAAATGGATGGGAAAGGGACATTTTTCAAACGGGCACGAATCAGATTTCCGCCCCTGTCCCATCCTGCCTCTCGAGTGCACACTCTGGAGCGGTAGTAGGCTCTCCTCCATTTTCACACCCTTGGCCGGAAGCAAAGCAATTAAAACCTGTTTCGAAGTGGAGCGCCTAATTCCTACCGGTTTGAATGATTGTGCTGAGTGTGCAAAATCGGTGGTCTTGATAACAGATATTCTGAATTTCAAATTCCGGGCAGAGTAACGCTCTTCTAAAGGCGATACGGTAATCCCTCGTCAATTCGAAGTCCTAAAATTTCACTGAAATTTTTAAGTTAAGTGGAGTTTGGAGTTGAACAAAATGCCAAAGATATGGGGAGATAATACAGGTAACAAAAGCTCCATTGTACGAGAGAGCTTTCGCAATAGAGCCAAAAAGCCAAAGGCACTTTAATATTGCGTAAGAAAGAACTGCGTTATGCGGGCCTGTTTGGCGTTTTTATCTCGTCCAAGAAAAGCGTTCTCGGGATCCTCAATGTATCGCATCAATTGTCGGTTGCCACTGCTACATTCTTCCTTGTTGCGAAGCAGGCGCAGCATCTTTGTTGTTCTCTGTCGTTGAGCACCCTTCTCGATGCTCCTCGTAATCCTCATAATCCGCTGCGTCGTCAACAGCTCCCTCAACGATGTAGGCATCGGAAAGCAGTCCGGTAACGGGAACATAATATCGAATCCGTTGATGCGCTTATCAGGTGGATGCTATTTTTATTGACCTGTTCGAAAGCTTTCGAAACAGTTCTTCCATTCGAAACTTTTACTTGATTGATTTGATTGATGTTAGGGTTATGGCGCCCACGTAACGCTGGCGATGAGGCGCGCTGTAGTGTAGGGCTCCGGGTTAATTTTGGCCACCTGGGGTTCTTTAACGTGCGCTGAAAGCTAGAACACACGGCCGTTTTCGCTTTTCACTTCCACTCAGAACAGAGGCCGCCACGGGCGGGATTCGAATCCGCGTCCTCGTACTCAGCAGCACAATGCCTTAGCCACAGAGCCACCGTGGCGGGTCCCAAACTTTTACTTAAACTTAACTATATATTAATAAACACCAGCTGCTAGTAGATTGCATGTCTAGTTTTCTCTTGCACCGCTCACAGTATGTGCTTTTTAACTCAACGGCATCCAGCACCGCTGATGTAACTTCAGGTGTTCCGCAAGGCTCGGTGCTTGGGCCCCTACATACCAGGTAACATAACGTCTCAGGTTAGGTTATACGCCGATGATTGCGTAAATTATTAAATGATTACTTCTGCTGTGGATCACGCAATATTTAACCATTCATTTTCCCATTTTTGTTAATGGTGCCAGACCTGGCAAATTAATATCAAATTGGAAAAACCGTCTGCATGGCATTTTCAACTCGGTCATCCGCCCATCTAATTCCCTACTCATTCAATGGTTGCCTTTACAAAGAAAAACGGGAATATATGTACCTCGGCCTTCATTTTGCTCATACTGTGCCCTGGTCCAAGCACACTCATATCACATATAACAAAACCCTGAAGAGATTAGGTTACCTACAGCGCGGTCTCCGGTAGCGCCAAAAGAAATCAAGCTGTTACCTTTATTACTTTAGTAAGGCCATTACTTGATCGCCATTATGTCGTTTGGAATACTCACAAAGCTTCTGACATATCAAAAATACAATCAATTTAAAAAAGCAGTCTGTTTTATCTGCGAAAGATATGAGCGCGATTTTTCGCCGCCGTCAAACTGACCTACTTTGGGTTTAAATCCGTTATTCCTGTACACCTGGATTAGTTCTCCGCACTTGCCATCGCTTCATAGGTATTTGCAGCTTGCTACACCATCCTTTGCACACACGAGAAGCCAACAGGGGCTAAATATTACTCCATTTCACCCCAAAACTGATTTGTTGAGGTACAATTTTTTCTTTGTCTATTCAGCTCTGGAACTCGCTACCCGGTGATACTCGCGGGCTCCCTCCAGATCAATTTCTGATGCAATATCAAATGAGTGTTAAATAGCGATTTCTTCGTATTCTTGCTTTCATTGGTCGTGCCTTTGTTCATTGTTTATCTCCTCTAGTGTTGTGAACCAGAGAATCTGTGCCATGCGCTCGTGTTTTTCTTTCATGATTTATATCCCTCGATCATTTTGTAAATTCACTCTTGTAATACCACTGAAAGGGGCTGCAGTATAAATAAATAAATAACTAAATAAATAAATAAATAAATAAATAAATAAATAAATAAATAAGTGAATAAAAAATAATAAATAAATAAATAAATAAATAAATATAAATAAATAAGCGTAAGCCTCGTACAGCCGAAATTCACCGTTCATGACCGCGTTCGGCGTGAAGTGGGAGCTAAGCGTTAGGACGGAGATGTTACCATCTGTCTGTAGCGGACTTAGCCTAGTGTACTCTGTCAACATTTCGAATCGTCCGCCGTCGCCCTTCAAAGCGCTTCGTGATAGAAGGGGGCACCTGGCGCCTATGCATGGCCCCTGTGGGAGGTATATACACGACAAAATAAAGTTTCGCCTGAACCGATACTTCGAGCTATCCGCGTTCGAGTTAACCAGGGATCACTGTAGTTTTCTTGGGCTACGGAAATGAGAAAATTTTGGTCCGTATGTCCATCTGGCTTCCTTCGATTCAGCCGTCCGAAGATAATTTAGAAGTGTTTCTGGACGAGACGTTTATACAGGCTAAACATTTCTAATCTACTAAATCTGGTGATATGCACATACTAGTAAAGATGGTTGAGAAAAGGAAACGCTACCTATATTGGAGGTAGAAAAAGCATAAGTGATATTAGCGGTGATCTATTAGTTAAAAGTTCAAGGCTTTTTCATTTTCGCGATAGCAAATAAAAAAAAATATTATTGGTGAAAAGATTGCTTTCGCACAAAATCAACAAGCGCTCGAGTGCAACAGTAGACGTCCTAGCGGAATTTTGAGAAATGAACGTTAGAGAAGCGTTCCAGTAGGTGAAGCGTGAGCAGTGGAACACGCTAAAAGTGAATCAACTGGAGCAAGCCATCCCTGTGTTTACCATGGGAGCAGCGAGACGGGAGGGAGAAAGCTGGCACGAGTGGCGGTAGAGAGAGATTGAGGGAGAGAGTGAGATAGAGAAGGCTCTTTATTAGAGGAGAAAGCCGAGAGGTTTGCCGGAATTTCCACACCGACATGCTACTCGGTGCTAGAAGGGGAAGGGAGGAAAGAAAAGACCCGATAGATAGCTGAGCAGAAGAAAGAGGAAGGAAGAAAAGAAAAAAATGAGGGGGAGGAATAACAAAAATTCACGCATCTCCACGAAGTGAACCATGACGAGTGGGCGAAGCACTGGTAATCGTTATTACTGTAAATCACACGTGGCATTGCCCACTTGCACATATAACTGAGTGACAACGCGTGTGTGCAGTATATACAATTCCCAATACAATTCAATCCGATATAATTCAACTATCCAATCATTCATTTCTCAATCCAAAGCCAATCCAATCCAATGCTCCTCGCGCATGCGCAACACTGTCTACACGGACGCCAACCCAGGACAAAGCGAGGTCCTAAGGAGCTTCGCCCCTAAAATTTGACTGCCCAGTTTGTGCAGTAGTGCGATTAAGAAGTCTGAAGATTCTGTTTTGTAAATTTGAAATCACTGCAATGACGCCAATCTCATCCAGATATTCGAACAACGCTGCCATTAGTTTGCGTTTAGCTGATGAAGAGGGCCACAGACCAGGAAGTACTTTCGAGGTCTTTGATCCTGCACTGAGGCACTCTAGTTTGCGTATAAGACTGCACCTTGGTTGTATATATGCGGAACATTCCAACAGCAAATGCTGCACGGTTTCCAGCGATCCCCAGTTGTCGTAGTAAGGGTTTGATGTGGCCGCAATTTGAAAAGGTATGATTTCGTGATCGCTGCGTTCAGGCGTAGTCGGTGATACAACGACTCTAATTGGCGCGGAAGTATCTCTAATGGCAGTACATTGCGTCTTTGTATTTTTGTGCCCTGTGTTCGCAATGCAATGTTAGCCTCACCTTGTACATATTATGCTTACTTGCTCTTGTCTTGTTTTTACTGTTTTTTTTTGCCTCCCTTACGCTGTGCCCCTACGGGGGCCTGTAAGGTTTTTGTAAATAAATAAATAAATAAGTATGTTTTGAGCCACCTGATGAGATATTTATTATCCAATAACTCATTTTGATAGCGCGAAGTTCGTTTCCTCCAGCTGCACTGAGGTGAATTTTCATAGTTTTGTTGACTAAACTTCACTGTGAGGCAGTTTATTTGCTGCATTTTTGCATTAAAAATTGTAACGCAATTTCTACTGAAAAACGGTGCTAATGCGGGCTTATTGGTACATACTTAAAGTTTGATAACAGCGCTAAGTCAGAACAAACTGGAGGACAGACAGTGCCCAATCTCGTCTCGCCTTTTCTTTGTCCTGTCTTGGCGCTGTTATCGAACTTTTAGAAACACTGAGCCACCAATTCCGCAGTTCAGGGTTGTTGCAGACGCGAACCAGGCGCACGCTAATCACGGAAATGTTTGCCGCCTCCCCCGGAAAGACATATGGTTGCCACACAGATCGCGACAGGAAGACAAATTAGATTGCGTGTTTAGCGCTGAAGCAGGCTACAGAGTTTTCAGATTAGGAGCCCCGCGGTCCATGCATTATAGTAACGAAGGGCATCGATTTCCCGCGGAAAAAAGGCTTTAATTGCATCAAAACTGCTTTCCTTACTCCGAAGATCGTGTTTTATTTTATATATGTTTAATATTTGTTGCTTACTTGCAATGATTCATATCACTCCTAATAGTAACACGGCAGAAGTTTACCATGTACTTCGTTGAAAGCGAATGAGGGAAATACAACATTTAGTTAGAGATTGCACAGTTCATTAAAAAAAAATGTATGTAAGTTCCCTCAGCGATATTTAAATTTCCAGTTTACGCACGAACACAGCCCTGCGATAACGACGGTAATTTACCCCTACACAACTGCGGGAAACAATTTTTGACCTATCGTTTTCCCGACGGGACAACGAGAGGGTGGATCCGCAAGTCCGGAAGACAGGTGAGCGCTGGAGGGCGCAGCCCCTGCAGTTAAGTGGCCACAGTACGCCGAGCGATTGGCTTGCTTTGGTGTGTGCATTAGTTGCATTTATTTAATGCGTGTTTTGTCCATAAAAATTCAAAGCAGAACCCAGGCATTTCAATATCTCGCGAACCGACATGCGCTGAACGGAGGCGAATAGTAAGGTTGCAGAGAATCCCAATTATTCCGAGCCGGGTGTCGCAGACTAACGATAATGTAGACGGAATTTTATTTGTTATTTAGTTCAGGAGTTAAACCGCAAAAACATTGTTTCAATTTTTGCTCCAAATGAAAACTTCAGGTAATTCCACATTGATTCCAATTTCTGTGCAGACAGGTGGAAGATTGCCGCCGGTTCAATAGAATTATCCGCTAAAGCAAGTCCACTTAGCCATCTCCACTACAAAAAAAAAAAAAACCAAAAGAGTAGAAAAAAATGGCCTATAGCCCGTTGAACATCGCCTTGAAAATGTCTTGCGCCGACTTGCTATATAGGCAGTCAGGTCTATGCGACACGGACATTTGTTGTTGTGTGCTATATATGTGGCTCCGTCTTTTTACCGCGGACCGCAAATGCCAAACAGGAATGCACCGGACGAAGATATTTAAACTAACGGCAGCCCTACAACAGAAGCAGCAGGGTGGCAGCGTCATCCAAGTAAGCATGGCGGCCGCAACTTGTGAAAAACGGTACGACGCTTTGAAGTGTTGGTCAATGTGAACGAAACTTGCGTTGGCGCGTGCCCTAATTTTAACATCGAAGCTGTCCCTGATGAACGCTCATGGGACGAGGTGTGGTAACGCGGGCGCCGCGATGCATAGCTTGGCGAAAGTGGGTTTCGTTTCCCACCTTTTTTGTCGTTTTCCATGAGGGGAACACGGAAAAAAATCAATAAATAAACGGCGTAGGTTACTGAAGGCGAGAGAAGCGCGAAGCCAACGTGCAGCGTTATGGGGAAGAGTGGTGGTGGAGCGGGGGCCAAGCAGAGGCTAGCGGAGCCAAGGAGATAAGGAGAGGAGTCAGCCATCGGAGAACGCGCTCCCAACAGATGGTACGGAGGAGGGCGCATATTAGACGAGTGCGCTTGAGGGTTGTTTCTCGAATGTTGGGAAAAACTGTAAAAGCGGGCGCCCTCCGGAAGAAGTCGCCCTTTCGGGAGCGAATGCGAAAGCTGGCATGCGAACGGTCAAGACGTCGTCGTGAGAATCCAGCAACCCACTCGAGGGACACCGAAACATTTCGCAAATGTATAGATAGTAGCTCAGACAGTCTTAGTTTGCGCGAATCGATCTGATGGTTTTGTAAAGTTGTAAGAATCTTAGTCTTGCGATTAGGGAACGCCAGGCGTCTTCCCTGGTAAGATTAGCGTTCGGGACGTCCAGTCAGCGAAGCTGGGCTAATTCTTTTTCAAGTGAGCAGGACACAGTGGATAACGCAGGCTTTTTGTGAATGCTAAACGATGACCCAAGCCTACCGAGAACCACGACTGTGCTGTCAAATTGGGAAGAGCGGAGAGAACGCCAACCAGGACTGTTCCCTTTAGCGCAAATAGTCCTTGATGTTACAGCCGAACAAGACAGAAAAGAGAGGGGGGCGGGGTTAAGCGTCAAATTTGATTTTATGCAGCCAGAGGTCACCTAAAACAATTAATGGTGTGATGCCTCTGAGAGGCGCCCAGGTCCTTCAGACGTGTAGCAATAAGTGTTGAAATTTTCCTGCGCAGTTCTAACAGCTATATACCGTTCCACATTTAAAAAAAAAACTGAAGAACATCATTTCATATTCTTTGATAATTTGTTTCCAATTTTCGCGGCGGGAAAACATGAACCATTTTGAAGCGTTCATTTTGAACCACTATTTTTTTCTGTTCTGGAGATGAACCAAAACAGAATCTTAACCTACGAACAAAGCAGAAATCACATCTGAAAAAAAAAATGCTGAGGATTACCATACTCCCTCAGGCGAAATTTGAGCGCAGCGTGAATTGCAGTCCTCCCGGTCACGGCGCATGACTGCTGCGTCTCAGGAAGTGGTCGCGTGATGATGCGAACGTACGCGGAGCTCGCTACTTTGCCGTTATCTCCCAACGCCACCGCCGCCGCCGAACATGGTGTTGCAAATTGCGTTTGAACGTCCCGCGCAATTGTCATCGATGGTAGTATGCCTCTGCGTCGGCGGCGCAAACAGCATCTGAGGAAGTGATCGCAATCTGCACCTGGGGAAGGGATGGCGAACTGTGTCTCAGGAAGTGAACGCCTCTTCGTCGAGCGCACGACGGCACGATCTGCTAGGGCGTCATCTTGCGGCGCGTCGCCACCACCCAGGGTCTCACTACAACCCCCTCACACTTTTGCCTTGGGTCGCCGCCGAGGACCGGTTCGCGCCGGCTCGGCATAACGCACCCCCTCACACTTTCGCCAACGTTTATCCTCCTGTGTTTTTTTATCTTTTGTATTCGGTTCTAGCTTCGTTCGCTCGATAACGAGGCCAACGGCGCCGTCAAACTTCAGTAGCGGGCGCCAAAGCGCGGTGCACTGAAACATTTATTTCTGACACCCTATCTGTGAGATGAGAACGCAAAAGGTGATTTTCTGTTTTTGGAGCCTCGTTCCGACATCCACGCTTAGCCTACAATCTTTACATTGGTCTCACTCACTCCGTTGTCTCACTACAGCCACTGCAACACTTCCCTCTGCACAAACTTAGGTCCAGCTAAGAGTGTGGGCGAGATACTGAATCGGTGTACAACGCTCTATTGTTGATACTCATCCGCTCGCTACAGCAGCAGCTGCTGCTAACGCTGAGGAAGCATGCCAAGCACTTTATAGCACCGAAGGATTCCCCATATGCCTTGCCTCGAGGCAATCGCCACTACACGGCTAAACAAGGTTGGTTGTGGTTGCTGAGCATTTGGCTGAAAAACGCGCTTAGGCAGCGACATTTCACAGTAAACATAAATGTGATTGGTAAGTTTTGAGAAGCACGTTCTGTTTCGAGGAGAGAAACCTGACCTTGCGGATATAGTGATATTGTATGCCGGCCCGTAATCGGAACGGTTCCTTTCAGTTTCACCGGGGCGGCCGCATAGAGAGGCTGGGATGGATGACGCAATTCGTATGGGCATGGCTTTACCAAGATGGACTCAGAAGACCGAGAAGTTTATTTTTTTTCTTTATTTTGTATTTATTTATTTATTTATTTATTTATTTATTCATTTATTCTATTCCCCTTATAGGCCTCTGAGCCAGTTCTTTGCCTTATAAAGTTACATATATTTATTTATGTATTTATTTATCTATTTATTTATTTTTTACTCATTTTATTTATTTATTCATTCATTCATTCATTCATTCTTTTTTATTTATTTATTTATTTATTTATTTATAGTGTAACCCTCACTGGAGGGTCATTACAGGGAGGAATACAAACAAGAAAACAATACACAATAACAAGACAGACCCTACGTTTCATGTTGCCGGCAGTACAATTCTAGCGAACACTCCACGCTTTGACATTCGAACTAGTAACAACATACTCTGGAATATATGACTGGCTTGTAATTTTCTCTTCTTATGTAGAAAGCATTAGGTACGGGCGTCACAAAGATGGCGAAGATCAAGTAAAGTGAGTGACTAGCCTCCGGCTCGCTCTCGGTGCTGCGCGACGTGGTCTTCTAAGGGGCTGCGTAACACATCTGATCAACGTCTTCACCATTTCCTTCACGTCGGCAATCATAGTGAAACCTATAGTGATTGCCAGCACAGAGCGGCAATACACCATTCACTCGTCGCAGCAGATCCGCCTTCCGTTCCTGCGTTGCTTTTGTGGCTTTTTAACTGGCTATGAACGCATTTATTGCTGCAACACTCATGCACTGGAAGGACCCTTCTGACCGAAGTGCATCCATAGTTAGTCAAGATGGCTTTACAGAAAATCTGTACGGCCATTGTTCGTAGTAATCGTGTAATGATGAATTGCCTGAATAATATTGTTACTCTTTAGGGATGTTTTCCCCCGGTATTTGAGTGTTTTCTGTCGCTTCGACTAAAAAAAAACCTCTGCGTTTCTAATAATTGTTTATTAGAAACGTGTATGACGTGTTTTATTGGCTTTTGTGTTTACCCAAACTTTATATTGCATACTGGTTATTTCTTCTTTTTCTCCACTATTTTTAATTCTGTTACAGAAATGTAACTCCCTTACCTAATTGCTCTTCAATTGACGAGTAAGGTGTAATACATAAATAAATAAATAAATAAATAAATAAATAAATAAATAAATAAATAAATTGAAAGGCAGCCGGCAAATATCTGCTAAACCTCTGTATTTATGTAATTAGAGCGCTCCAAGAACGCAGACCAGAAAAGAGAGAATTTTCTTTAGCCAATTTCGAAGTTTTGTGATGGCCGCAAAACAATTTTTTGGCTAAAGTACTTTGTGACCTCCTTTTCCAAGTTTTGGGTACATTTGTTGGCTGCTTTCTGAAGGCATTTTTTATTAGAAAAAAATTATAAAAATAGCTGCACGTTCGCGTAACGTAAAGGGGCAAGGGGGCCAGAGAAATGCCAGCTTTGGGTTCATTATTTCTATGCAAAAAAAAATATCGACAGCGTCGGAACGCGGGGCCTCTAAACTAGGACAAACAAAAAACATTACTGCACCAATCAGAAAAGATTATTGACCGGCAAAGCTGAAGTGACACAGAATTTTGAAGAAATATGCGGGGTTGAACTACATTTTTTTTACTAGTGAAGTTTCAGTCGTCGGCCTTTTCCCTAGCACGCAGCCATAGTGGTGTGAAAATCGCCGCCTGCGCCAACGATATCAGTGCGGCCATATCATCACAAGCTCGGCCGAAAGAGTTCTTGCCCCGGTGGGCGCCTCGTTTGGCAGCAGTGGGGTATAGGCTATCTCTAGGCTGCCTTAGGCTGAATATGTTTACGTATGAAAGGCTGTTGCTGGGGATGATAGCGGAGCCACATGCAGTAGCCGACCGATTTCTCGGACATTGAGGGGAACGAAAAATAGAACGAATAAAAGAGCAGTCCGAAAAATCCGCGAGTACTTACACGTATGGAGAACTTACGGAAAGTCCAAAATATCCACCAAGTACAAATTTTCGGAGCCAAAAAAAAAAAAGTCAGCTCCAGTATCTACAGAACTTTAATGTTCTGGAGACATTGGACTTGGGCATTCTTAGCAAAAAAAAAATGCGCGTACCAAGTTGTGCATTGTGTGCAATTAATATATATTTTAAGGGTGTTTTACTTTCAAAGTACAAACATTGACATATGCACACCGCAGTTTAACCGTTTTATTCCAGGCTTCAATCACTGTGCACGTTACAACCTACAAGCGGCAAGGTTTATGAGCAAGGTACTTTCCATTTCTTTTGCAGGGACTGATGGTTTCCCAAACACTTAAAAAAAAAAAGCAAATTTATTTGCGAATTTTATAGTTGACGCAAGATAATACTTTCTTATGATTAAAAAGTGTTGTCGAGTAGAGCAGCCTTAGTGAGTGCGAAATATAATTTAGGAAAAACGCTCAATTGACCTTCACAATTTTATTTTTTCGGCTATTTACGCCCCACTATGTGCAAGTTAGTTTTTTCTATGCTACAACAGCCGCTGTCCTTATCAGCCTTGGGAGAGTCGTCAAGTCATGATTATTTACTGGGTGTGTGCTGTTTTGTTAAAAGAATGTACTATATAGTGTGGCATGGAACAGTGTAAACCGGGTTAAAAAAGGACGACGTACCAACGGGCGCACCCCCAGGCGTTCGTGCTACCAAGGCCGCCCATTAAAATCATTCCTTCACATGCCATCGAGTAGTGATGTTATGCACGGTTGATGCATGAATATAAATTTAATTACTCTTTTATCGCTTCGTTGACCAAACTCTATACATCGTTTAGCAATTTTAAAGAAAAAAAAAACACTAAAGCCAACCAGCAAATTCGTTTTAAACGAGTCTGACCTTCCCATAGCCGTTTTAGCGTTGATTCCGTCCTGAAAGATACCTTAGTTGCTGAGAAATGGCCGGTCAAACTCTGATGAAATGTTACGAAAAAAGCGACCGCAGCCGCTGTATCCGTCATGATAAACCGAACTCAAGAGTGGCAGCGGTGAGGTATAGCTGTATACAAGCAACCGAATACACAGCTGCCACGTACCGAGTGGTTTTGTCGGTTTCGGTCGAATCAGTCATGCTTTCCCGAACCCCCACGTGCTTTGCAACTCTGGACCACCAAGAAAAATGTTCCTTCAATGGACCCGTGATCAGTATTTGTTCAAGTAAAACAAATTGTCCTTCGGAGCCCCCACGCACTTTGGCGTCGAACCTACCGGCTGATGCGTAGCTCAAACGTTTAGTCGAAAATTGGAACATCGCCGGCCCAAGCATGGACGAGTGGCGCCGTCCAGTGGCAGCCAGGAAAGACGTTGCGTGCACCAGACGTTTTCACGACTTCCGCTTAAAGTTGAGGGGAATAGCCAGTGGCCGTCCACGTTTTTGCTTTTATCTATCCTAATATTAAAAAGCTACACGTAATAGTGGAATACTGGTGTTCTCGGTTAGATAATCTATCGACCTACAGCAACATGCATTCTCCCTTACATGCCCATTTATATGGAATAATTTTGCCTATACCTATGTAATATTGTTTGGGCCGAAATAGGACTAATGTTAGGATTTTATTGCAATGTTGACAAGTTTGAACTTTGTCATAAGAATTAGTAGTTTGCAAGTGCTTTGCCTATACAAACTTCTCGTTCAAAAATGCCTTCAACTACTGCCCGGGCGGCTGAATCCAAAGCGAGATATACAGATAGACAAATCTTTTTTCGTTTAACTGATCCATGAAAGACTATAGCCTTTAAAACAAGATTTAAATCTTTATTGCTGAGCACAAACAGCATCGTTTCCGTCAAAAAAGGCCGATTGAATTTTAAAATGCAGGTCATTCCAATTAAAACAACCACAAGAAAAAAAAAACATGAGCCGTTCCACTCTCCCAAGCTGGATGGCTGGTAAATACTGTCGTTGTTTAGAATGCTAAAAAACGGCAGTGTTTGTGACACAGTCTTTTCCCTGCTACACGAGTTTTAATTGTGGGAATGATCCTGGGATTTGCCGTAACGCGTGAACCGGAGTGCTGTGAACATTGGCGGTGACGACTATGGCAACGGCGCAGCTGTACCGTTACCTGCTCGGTGGCGCAGTTATTTTGACAGGGGTCACAAATATGGCTCCAATCCTCGGTGTGAAGGTGGTTCGATAGGAAAGCCTTATACGACACCCACAACAATTGCCCATGAAACGTCACTCAAATGCACACACGTATCTCTACAAAGAGTGTAACCAGCGATTGTGCCCAGCCGTTACCTGGATTCGTGGTGGGCGGCATCCAGAACGCAGCAGCAGCGTCGGCTACGGCGGCGCGAGAGCGGCGGACGCCGCCGCTGTACCCGTGCCTGTTAGTCGGGAGAAAGAAAACGGAGAGGAGTGTCTTTCGAAGGGTGAGGCAGGGAAACCTGAAAATCCTGATGTGCTAGCTTGGGGCTACACCACCGCGCTACACAAGCGCAGACACCGAAGCAATTGGGCATGTGTCTCTCGTGGTGTCTCTCTCGTTTACACACGCGTGCATAAGCGGTATCGGTTTATGCGAGCACGTGCGTGGAGTGGAGGGAGGAAGCGGAAGGCGTGCGCGCGGAAGTAAAAGTTTCATGCTTTCGCTGACGACCCGTACGTTGTGCTGGCGAGAGGCTTACAGGTGGACGTGAAACAGCCGAATGCGACCCGTCTGGTGTCTTCTCTGGTCTAACGTATCGGGTTGTGCGTTACATAGTCAGTAAGATGGCGAGGACGCCAGAGGGAAACAGACGGGCCAATGAATGTTCGCCGAAAGAAAGCTCCGAGTTCTTCCCAGTTTTTTTTTTCGGATAAGTGGCTAGGAAGTCTGCTCAATCGCAAATTACAAAAAAACGTGGTTTGTTTCGGGCAGTCCATCTGCTGCGTCCAGCTTCGAAGGTCATCAATCTTCACAGAATGGAAGGGCTTTACTTTCAGGGAGCAGCGCTTTGGTGGCCGCTACTGCGGTTTGGCGGCGGCGACAACGTCGTAACCCAGCGAGCGAACACAGAAAAAATTTAAACCATCTTCCCGCGAGGGGAACCACGGGATACAAGTAACGCATCGGGGGTTGCCGTTGCGTTTCCGTTACGTTAGCAATGTCAGCGTGTGGATTGCTGTTGTTGTGTATCCTATTTACGCAGCATGTTCACCCCCGATGCGTCGCATCTACCCCATGGTTCCCCTCGCGGGAGATGGTATAAATTTCTAACCAAGCGCAAGCTAAGCGCTAACGCACAGCTGGCACGGCGACGGGAGCGAGCGCAGCCGAGCGCAAGCTGCGCTGCCGCGCTGAGCGCGCTGACGCACAGATGGCGCTGCGGTGAGAGCGGCGGAGCGCGCAGCTGCCGCAGCGAGGAGAATGGGGGAGGGATGCGGACTACGCCGCGACAACGACGCGGAACAAGGCGAGTTAAAGAGATGCGTTGCATCTAAAAGAACGGCGGAGGAAAAGTGTGGCGAATGTGTAAGGGGGAGGCAATTAAACGTCCCCGTCGTGGCGTGGCTCATCCTAACCTTGTGACTTTAGTGTGGGAGAGTTCAAACACAAATAAAACAACGTGTTCGGTGGCGGCGGCGACGCGCAGGGAGATAACGGTCGAGTAGCACGCGCCGTCGTGCGTTCGCTCATCCTGCGATCGCTGCTTTAGACGCAGCACCTATGCCCGTGACTGAGAAGACTGCAGTTCACGCGGCGCACAAATTTCGCATTTGAGAGAACAGTGATTGTCATACATTTTTTTCGGCTTCACGACTGAAACATCAGAGGCGAGAGCTGAATGCAGTACCAAAGCTGCACTGGAAAAGTCTTTTCTGCTCACGAATAATGGCGAGGCGAGGAACTCGAGCACAAAATCCGGTTGAATCGGCCCACGCATTTTATTGGCCTGCACGGCTGCACGGCTGCCGGGAGTAAGGAAGTTTGCGCGCGTCTTTGCACCTTAAAGATGCGTATTGGCGGTGAGATGTTTGAGTGGCGCCCCCTGGGTCTGACGTCGGCTTAGGGACCCGCTCCGCTGTCGTCTGCTACGTTCGCGCTGCTGCTACACCCGCGCCGCGGTTGTCCGGTTGTGACTGGCAGCAGTGTCTTTGCTAGAAATCACCCGCTTTGATGTTTTGGTACTTTAAAAAGCGCGTTTTCAATCAGATTCTGACAGCTCTGAATAATTTCAAGCTTTATCCCGCACAAGTTTACAACATACGAGGAGAGAGAGAAGGACATTCAGAGAGCATCGCTCAGAGGATCGTGTGTAACTCGTCCTATCCAGCGTATTTGCGAGTTTCAGTGCTCAGATCTCCTCGATAGTATTCAAAATGCGTAGTCTTACCTTACCTCTTTCTGGGATGCTCTTTTGAAGACTCAACAGTCTAATGCTACGCATCAAGCAGCGGGTCGCAGAGCAGGAAATAAAACGGGTGTTTTCAATTTTTTCGTTCTTGTTGACTTGGTGTAGATGAATGTTTTTTTTTTCTGTGCCCAACGCATTGATTTTTCTGCACCCCCTCAAATCTCCTAGGAGGTTTGGGGATGTGTGCGAGGCTCACAAAGTTCGTGTGGCTATGCAATGCAATGAGATTTGTGCAACGGCGCAGATAACATTGTCCACAGTACTCGAAGGCGGCTTTTGTGCACCTAATTTCTATCGAACCATCGTTATCGTAACTAACACAATCTTTACCAGAGCAGTTATGACATGATTACGGTGTTGAAAACTTGATATACTTGCAAACGAACGCAATACATAGTATACATGCCTATTTTCAGTATAACACAATTCGAAACCAATGACTACGTCCAGACAGCTCTTTATTGTTTTCCAACCCCTTCAGTCGCAAAGAACAAATCCTGGCCTACTGGGGATGACGTTGGGTGAATTGAAGAATGAATCTTACACTCGCATCTTGGACTGAGGAGCCTACCCACTAACCAGCTCGATTTTACTGTTGAAGTTTTTTCCTCCTCCTGGTTCCTCCTCTTGAGTGTAGTTTTGCTATAACGCCTATCTGAATATTGGGATGATATGGCTGTGGCATAGGTACCGAAATATCCCTCCAAATCTGAACAAACATAGCCTTACTGAATGTTTGCCATGCAGGTTACTCGTTTTGCTCAATAAGCCTGCGTACTGGTTAGAAGCCTGGTATAAAACTAGCACGCGCCTATACACACAGCAGGTTATTTGGAAATCTACCTACATTATTTGTACCCCATAGTTCATGTCGGCATACTTTCATGCCGTGACAACGTAAAGTGACTTCATACAATAGTTTTCAGCGTTGGGAAAGGTTGCCAAATCTGTTTTACCTTACATACGGTTAGCTGGAATCGTAGTGCCTTCTGACAAAGCCGACAGCCCCGAAGGGCTGGAATTTGTTTTGGTCTTTCATTTTCGCTTTTGTCGGTTGTTAGCCTCCGGCTGTTGCCTTTGTTCGAAAGACTGCTGAATACAGAGGCTGACGCCTATCTCCGACTCTTCGCGCTCCGCACAGGACCAGCTTCGCAGAAATGCATGGCGACGCCGGCAATGTTTGTTTCCGGAGCGGTATCAAAAGCTATACTGAAAATCACGCTTTGAGCTAGTTTACGCAATTTTAAGTCTTTTGTTACGAAAAAAAGTTGCGCATACGCGAGATCTTATGCGGACAATCACAAAATCTCAATCGCGCGCAAAGAAACAGCAGAGAGCTCGAGTGAAGCAGACGACAAATGCGTGAATCCATAAGCCGACGTAACGGAGGCGCCCTCTGCAGCGCCGCCCGTGGTCGCGCTCACCGCCAATATGCACCAATTCCGTCTTGAAATTAGGTTCCCTCCCTCCAGAGGACAGAACATTAGCTGTCGGAGCGTGTTCGCAGGTATACCTGCAAAGTCCGTATCTACTTAAGAATTCATTTGGGAATGCCTCCACCACCCATATTCACAGGTGGTATCAGAGAGAGGGCTGATGAGCTTGCGGCTTGAGAACCAGATACCCGGTCAAGCAGGCTCCCGCAGCGGGCCTAGGCCTTGGCCTTGTCTATTCCGAAGATGCCGGCCCTTTTTTTTGCCGGCTAGTAATGGTTTTCTTCTTGAAAATTCTGGTCTCAAAGCCCCGTAGATTTTAAATTGTTTAACTGTATTTTGCTCATGCACGTGCCTTTACAATGCCTACGAAGCAATTTCAGGGTTTGTCCCTATTAAAGAACACCTAACGATGCTGGTCTGGATTTGCTGCCAGATTTCGCGTTCTTTCTTATTCCGCGATCAGTGCGAGAGCCGTCGATATAATTATCAATGACATAAAGTAACCCAGCTTTTCGTTGCCCAAAGAATATACCAGACCCAAGCACAACACGTTCCCGAGTTGGAAAATTCAGAAAAGTTTTCCCCCAGCATTCTTGGGTGAATTGTCTTGCCCGCATGCAGTGCTGTTGCTGCGAGTGAGGGTGCAGCCGCAAATTTCTAAAAAGGCTATTGCCTAAACACATAGTTTTGGCGTTCTTGGAGCAGAATAGTACACTGCGAGACTTTTTTAAGGCGCGGAGCCTGTTCACGCAGGGGGCATTTTCAGCTACTGTAATACTTTGTATAAATGAAAGTCAACTATCATTCAGCATGAAATTTGGTAAACATGATATCGGTATACCGATTGGAATAGGGTGTTATTATAAGGAGAAAATTATGACATTCATGACGCCGTTAAACGTCATTGCAAACGCCAATTAACGTTTAGGTTTATGGGGGCTGCAAGAATTCGCAATTTTCTTTGCAAAAAGCGAATTGTGGGAAAGAAGTTTCTTTTATTGCGAAGCAAATTAGATCTTGCGGTTAGCAGTAACGTGATTAAAAAAAATTGATTAGAAAGCCTACGTTCCTTGCACTGCTATAATGAAAGCTTTCAAAAGATCCTTTAAAATTGTTTAACTACACCACAGTTTTACACATTATCTCTTACGTGCCGCACTTTATGCACTCGGTATTTTGAATTTATTTGGGAAATTGACACTACCGTTCCTCAAACGTTGATACTCCTTTTAACGGGTGGTTAACTACTGCAAACTTAGCACGTACGCGGGTAATGCGTTAAGTGTTATATAAGTGGCTCAGTTTCTATACGCATATCATTGAGATGACGGTGGTACTTTACCGCTAGGGAACTGGGCGAAGCAATTTTAGTGTCGAGTGCTTTGGCGCCCGACGCTATAGTTGTGCGGCGGCGTGGCCCATGTGACCGAGCGAACGAAGGGATTATCGAAGACAAAAAGAAAACAGAGGAGGGGGCGAAAGTGTGAATTGGAGGGCGGAATGCCGAAGTGGTGCAAGGTGCAACGCAAGAGAGGCTCTGATCTATTAAGAAATAGATATGTTCCTACATGAGGCCTATTAGGTCAAACTCTAGCAAATTTGTTAAACACAATGATATCCCATTGTTACAGACAAGAAATCAGTGCCAAATGTACTTCACACATTTGAAGAGCCTTTTCTAATGCTATTTCGCAGCCGAAAAGATTTGATGGAAAAGCACACTTTAAGGTACGTTTGCAGTGTGGATTTTAAGGCGTAAGCAAATGCAGCTACGCAGTGATAGTTCGCCGTTGCCTCTTCAAGATAGGACTACTGTGCTAGCAAAGGCATTTCAGACGCTCAACAGTTGCGTTGAAAATAGAGCTTGGATATGAGTACCCTTCCGTGAGGATGTGACCGCGCATGTTTGAAGAAATGGTTTGGAGAGCAGGCGAAACGAAGTCTAACAACCATTGTGTGAATTTCAGAAACGTAGGAAACTAACAATACGTTGAGATTTTCTCATTCAAAACTGTGAGCCTTGTCACGGAGACTGAATATCGCATTTTACAGTTAAAAATGTTATTTTGTACAAGCTGCTTCAACTGACACCAAGATTCGAACCTGAGAAATTCAGTTCAGTCAATGTGGCGTGGTAACATGAATAAGAATCTCAAACTGCACTTAAAAGTGAAAGTTGAGGCTAAATAGTGCCCACATAGGCGCCAATCTTGTAAAAAGAAATTTAAAAGAATTTTTAGGCATTCCTGTGCAAACACCAAAACCGCCTATTAAAGGCACTATAAAACCACGATAAAAGACCTTCTTAACGAATACTTCGTGCTCACATATCGACGTAGGGCGATAGGAGCATCGAGGAACAGGACCCAGGGTCACGGCTCTGCTAAGGACGCCCTGTAATACCTATTTCTTCTCTACGAGCTCATGATTGAGATTTCGTGCTCAGCACGCCGTCTTCGTTCTTTTCAGCAACATCCCCTCATCCTTGAAACGAAGGCTACCCCAAATACACGTAGAATGCTTGCGGAGGAGTCCGTTGAAAGATATAGTATATCAATTCTTTGCGCAGTGTTGATATTCGGGTCAGTCACAGATTGTCAGCTGTTTTCTTCTCCAGTTGCTCTTCTAGTACCAATGGTGCTTCATAAGGATGATCCTTTTTTTATAGGTGATGAAGGGACAACAACACTCTGTTGCGCTGAACGGAAAAAAATAGCGGACTGTCGTGCACCTGGGTAGACCTTAATGTCGTCTTATTCGCAATTGTCCGTGCGACTGATCCTTTCTTATGTTAAATCGCCTTCTAAAGGTGCAGGACCAAGTTCCCTTTCGTCACACGGAATAAGTTGGCACTTTGGGGGAATGTCCAGTAGTTCTGATACCAGGGCTCATTCTGGCACCCTTACTGTTTTTGATGTGCTTGTGCCAAGTCTGTGTCTCTTGCGCCATTTCAAGCCGGTTTTCATGGCGTCACTGTTCATGATTGCAACAAATGGCTTCTGATGATCGGGTACGGGTTCAGGACTTAGGTTTCAGACTTCTTCAGGCTCTCCCATGTGTGGCTATAGTTAATCTAGCAATGCCCACTGCGTGGCACTTGTGGCAGCGCTCACGTCGTCTCCTAACACTGGGATGGTTTCTGCAATTGTCTCCGCTATGGTGATTAGTCAGCGCACTAAGAAACCTTTTTGAGAACAGCTAGAAAGGTCCACCTCCGGTTCCACAATGCGTGGACACGTGCGACGTGAGACGCGGTTTCAGAAGGTCTTCATAGGAGGTTATCCTTTGTGTCTGGCTGCGCGATAACCTGTAGACAGATCAGGCTCATCATCGATATCTTATGACTACGCAGCGACTTCGCGCAAATAATTATGTAGCAGTATTCGTCTGATTCTTCGTGATCTTTTTCAAAATCTATGAAGTCTGGGAGAGCTAGTGTCTGTCGGCCAAGCTCATTTATGGTGTCTTGTACATTGGTAAGAGATTTGAGAAGGATTTTAGCCGTACGTATTTTGGAAGCTGGTTATTGCACAATCTGTCAATTGTTTTGGTGAGTTCGAATATCGGAGAGTGTCCCTAAGCCCTTTCAGCTGGCCGACGACCTCGCTGCCCTCGGTAGGCTGAATGTCGGCAGGGAGGGTGTTTTGGCCACGATGCTGCTCCTGGACATCTCAGGGCGCCAGGTACCACGTCGAGAAGCCAGCCATGACGGGCGCCGTTTGAGGGCAAGGCCTCCGGAATAAAGAGATCAAACAGTTTCCCAGGCCTCGCGCGCCTCGAAGTCATGCTGCGCCGTCATCAGGAATCCCTTGAGCCATTCCTCTAGGGTTTCACGGGAAAATAGTTGTTTAGAAACACACCCCAAGTCCCTGGCTCTGTTAAGGACGCTCTTTATATCTATTTTTTCTCTGTTCTCCGCTTGGACCGCCCTCTTCGTCCTTTTCCGCAACAAGGAGGCAGGGAACAAAATAGCAATTTGCCTAAAGGCTGGTTCCAAATAATCACTAACCATGCTCCGAGGACACCTCTCTGTACGGAAGCTTAAATCATACTGAAACTGCCGCAGAGATGCCTAGGCGTGTATACAGCGACGTGCTTTATTCCTCATGTATGAGCAGTTAGCGCGTCGCTGCGATTGTGAATTGAAAGAGCGGAGTTGCTCAGGAACTTGTCAGAGCCAACGTCAGCCCCGGTGCGTAGTGTTACGGGCTGTCCGGACATGCTTTTCGCGGGCTGCTGTCGCGGATGCCGTCTGAATGGGCGCTCTTTCCAACATACCCTAGTAAAACTTTCGCGTTTATGTGGCACTACTGCGCCGCCCCAAGCTTCGGAAATACATGTCAGCCAGTTGCTTCCAAACACAGAAATGCCATAAGCGTTGATACCCCATATATGCCTTTCAACACTACAATTTATAACAGGACGGAAGGTGAATGTGTGGTAAAACGGGTTGATGGAGCTTGTCCGGTGTATAAACACGAAGTGTTACAAGGCTACGAGAACTAAAAATCTGGAGGTGCCTACCCAAAACGTCTTCAACGCAAGACGACGCACTTTTGGCAGATACCCAGGCTGCAGAGGAGATTGAATAAAAAGAAAAATTGAGTGGCTTAATAAGCGACTTAGTTGCACTATCGCATTTACCAATCTTGGTAAGTGGGAGCTGCGCATGAAAGATAGCAAAAAAAAGTATCTCGCAGTTGAGATGAGAATGGCGGTTAGGGGCAATAGTGGTGCTGGCTGAGCAGCGTCAACGTGGCATTGGCAAACACCGACCGCAAATTACTTCCACATAGGTAGGCTAAGCATCTTACGTACTTCCAAGGAGCAGGCAGTCTACGATCAGTGATGTGTCTAACAGACATGTGAATAAAAGAAAGTACCACTAACACGCAAAGTATATAGAGAAATAACTTAATGAACGTGTAACGAGCAAGATACGACTAAACAATGACTCCGCGTTATAGCTTCGCAGCATAGGCGCGTTTTTCCTAAGACATTGAGGCCAGGGCGTGTAACCGTAAAATACATATGTTATTACACTTCTGCGAACCACGTTATCCTTATAATGCAGGAAAGCCTTCTAGTGCATTTGGTAAAGGGTATGCCTCATCAGAATATTAAGACTTCGTTTCAATTTCAATTTCCAGGAAGCGTTCCCAGTTGAAAATGCCAACAAGAAAAATCTCTGTAGTTTTGTCGTATTTTCGCGTGTCGTACTGTCATGTTGTCGTATTCTTGTGGTGTCGGGATTGTGATGTTCTGTCGTGTGTCGTATTTCTGGATTCATTTTGATGTTCCGTCGTGCCGAATTCCTGTCTTGTCGTGATCCTGATGTTCCATCAGTAGTTGCACATGGGTTGAATGTAATGGCCAATTGTGAAGAGTATGTCGTAAATGACAGTTATGTTGTGGTTACAGGAATATCGGTCGTAGAGAAAATTGACTTCGTCGGTGCGACAGAAATGTATGTGGTTACAACAGATGGCTTTGTCGTAACAAAAGGACATCTGTTTCCACAACGAAGTTTTTTGTCATGCGGCAGGGATTTTTGTTAGGTTTTTGCAGGTATTCCTGTCGTGATTTTAGTCTGGGTTCTGCTCTGCGGTGCAATCAAAGTGAAAAGACGCGCTATGGTAAACGTGGCAGCAGTGGCGGATTTGAAGGGAGGCGGGGCTATAGCGACTCTCGAGAAATCATAATAAAAGGAAAAAGTGATGCTACTATAAGTTCTTGTAATGAAGTCAATTTTGCTGTGGAATTTTGAATTGTCATGAAATGCAACCTTTTGCTAGCTTTTCATGCCGTATTCTAAATTCACTTGTGCAAACAACTTGCTTCGGAAGAGCTTAAATCTCGAATTATTGATGTTCCGTACTAAAAAAAATCCCTTTTCTGGGTTCAATGATTCCCAATTTTTAGCACTTTTCTCCGTATGTTCCTCATGAGTTTCCTGTAAATATTCCTAAATTCGCTTTTTGCTGCTGATGTTTGCTTACGTGAATTCCAGGTCGGTTTTGGGCATTAGCCTGGGCCACCTTTGTATACTCTGCATAGCTTATCGGATGCAGATGCCGTTCAGAGAATCAAAGTTAAAGCGTGAACTAACTCGCTAGTCGTAACTCGCTAGTCGTAGCACTCGCAGCACATTAAATTTAATGTGCTGAATTAAAGGGGCCGTGCAGACAAAACAGAAGTTTATTTCATTCGAAAGATTGCCACATTAGAATCGTACTGACACAATGTTTTACGTTAACATCGCTCAAATAGGCTATATAATTAGCAAAAAAGGGAATAGCAATGCGACCCACTGGCTCATTTCGCGTAACAGAACCTATAATGTCATATATGACTGCTCTGCAATTGGCTGAGGCCGTAAAATGCAGACGTAAGTTAGGCAGGGCTTACAAGCTTGCCGAACGAACTATTTGCGCTTAAATTAGGGGCCCATTCTTTTATGGAAGTAAAAATGATGGGGTAAACAGTAGAAGTTACGAAAGCCCACGTAAACGTAGAAATACCAGTGCTTTCTCCTGTTGGTACTACCCGCACTATGCCTGTTTGAACTGCACAGCCTTGCGGCGCTTTCGGGTTGTCGCAGACGACACTAGCCGAGTGGCGTAAGAGAGAGAGAGAGGGTATAAACTTCTTTATTAGCAGAAAAAAAAATGTGGAGTGGGGTCCTCATTTCGGGACCCCATTCGTGGTGCCAGCTGCGATGGCCCTTTCAACCAACCGAAGCTGGTCTTCCGGAATGTAACTGAACAGCACACTCTCCCAATGCTCATAAGACGGACGAGGAATTCTGTCTAACTTGGTCGTTTTCTGAAAACCCCACACCATGTGGAAGAGCGTGCCACGTTCGCTGCAAAACTGGCACAGAGCGGAGTACTGGCTGGGATACATTAGGCGCAACTTCCTCATGTTGGGAAACGTATTAGTTTGTAGCAGCCTAAGTGATCTCTCCTGGGTTTTCATTAACTTTTCGTGGACCAGAGGATAAACTATGCGCTCGAGCCTGTAATGCTGAGTGATCTCGTGGTAGGTGAGCAGTGGGCTCGCAGCCTCTATCCCTCGCGGTGCCCGGTGGGTTAGCTCTCCGGTAGTGTTATGGGCCGTGTTATTGCCCTGGAGAATCGAATGTGCTGGAGTATACAGTATTTTTACTCGTCGCTGAACAGGACATTGAAGAAGAATGTTTAAGGCACATTTTGATATTCTTCCATGGAGGTAATTCCGGCATGCCTGTTGTGAATCTGCTATAACTGTCCCTGCGGTCGTCTGAGAGAAGCCGAGGAGGCTACCATTGCCAGATTGGCGTAAGCGACGCTGTCTGACATTACCATATTGGTCAAGAGAACAAAATGTTTCATGAAACCATTGTTTTTCTACCTTAAAAACGCCAGGTACAAATACGGTCAAAAACAAAGCAAAGGCAGAAAATGGCCTTTTGCGGTATGGTTGGGCCATCTGTGTTGACTAGCGGTAAACGAGGCTCCGCGATCGGCCGGGGGGCGCTTCTTGTGATGTTAGTGCAAGCGCCATGAAAACCCACGATTCGGTGGGGAATCAAAATTTCAACTCAAATTGATTAGTTTCTCAGCGAAAAAAGCACCGTTTTCTTCCGGGCAAGCGCTAAGGCCCTATAAACACAAAATATTTCGAATAAAACAAACTCGCATTTGATCCTCATGGCCCTTTTAATGCCTTTAGAAAATATTTAACAATTTCTGCATTTTATACGAGGACCGAGACTGCTGGCGCTCTTAAAACAAAGCTTCCTAACGCTACCAGCCAACGGTTATATTGTGGCGTGCGGGACAACAAACTCCCAACGCGGCGGAGGCGGCGGCAGGGGGTAGGGGCGGGGCGGAGGGTTTCACTCATGGAGCACACTACAGATGGCGCGCCGAGTTTACCCACCGTTCCTTGCCCGGAAGTGCCTGCTCGCTGGCGGGGGCGTCGGCGGTACGGCTTTGTCGTCTGCTTTAGCGATCCCAGGCAGCACAGGACTGTTCGGCCTAAAACAGGCCGGTGTACTTTGGCCGGTGATTTTCTGTCCGGCCGTTTTCCGGCAGCCATGTTCGGCCCATGTCCAAATGTTGGGCCTTTTGCCGTATACGGCCGTACTCCCAGGGCTGTCCAACGGCCAGTGTTCGTCGGCCAGTCGACCGGCTTACGGTCATACGGCCAGATTCCAGCCGTAGGGCTCCGGCCATTCCAAAGCCACCCGTGTACGGCCGAAGTACGGCCGCCGGAGGACAGCCTAGATGCGGTCATTGGACTTCAGCCGGACTAAGCTACCGGAAATACGGCCGTGCTACGGGCTTGGAGTTCAGCCACAGTACGTTAACTGTACTGAGGCCGGTCACTGCATGTCGTGCAAGCTGATGACTCATTCGCGCAGTGCAGAAGCAGCACAAACACAGCATTTTGGGTCCAATGCAGCCACATCAAAGTGAGCTCGCGCGCAACCACCAGCCGTCAAGCTTTCAGCGCTGCCTTGCTTAATTACCAGCCTCAGTTGACAGCAAAATCCATTTATTAACAGTGCTTACAAATTGTCGTTCCTTTAATTGATGTGCCTCATTTACTGTGGACCACAGAAATATTCAGGTCTTTGTAGAGCTGGAATAGATGTATTGTCCAGGTCCTGATATCCTCTGTGGGGCGGCTTACCTGTAATAAACGGGGAAAGAGGAGGGGGGGGGGGAGGGGCGGGCGGTGGAGGGCGCATACTTTAGTGGATTGAATTTCAGAGAGATAAATTGCGCCGCTTTTAGCCAATTTCTTTTAGGGCAATATTCCGGAACACTTTCATGCTATGACTACATAAACTATTTTTATAACAGGTGCTTGACCAATTTTGATGTATATAAAACCGGCGTGAATGCCTTTACGGAGCGTTTTTGGTTCTCAACAAGACACTCAGGAGCATTTAATATAACTCCTTCACTAAAAAGTATGTCCAGTTTTTGCCCATTTTTCTTGCAAAGACATTTTCTACTCGATCAACTTTTCTGATGATCTTGCGCAGGGCTGATCCTAAGAAGGAGCGAACAGGTACTTTTATTTTCAATCTGTTTTAATGTTGTTTTCATGAGTATACGTCCACACCACTTAATAGTACCAAAAGAGCTTAATTTTCTTCTAATGTCATACTACGTTCAAAAAATTCTAGACGGGCAGCGAATGACGCACTGCTTCAGGTGGCTGCCGTTGTATCCCTTTGTGTTCACGCAAGGAAAGGCGTAAAATTAGAGTTACATAATTTGTTTCAAACCAATAACATAGCAATGGTAACATGCATACAGGAAACCTTGCATACTGCAAACGAATAGGGCAATAAATATTTTATTGGTCAAGGTTCAATGCGTAGGATTCTCAACCCGTCGGAGGAAAACTTGCGCCCTCTGGAAGTTTATTATTTATTTATTGTTATTTATGTTATTTTAATCATTTATTTATTAATTGTTTTATTTATTTATTTATTTATTTATTTATTTAATTGAATCCTGCTTGCCTTTGCATGCATTACAGAAGGGAGATACATAACACTAAGCATTAAATATGAGACAAAATAACAAAATAATTCTACAAAGCGCGCTGAAAATCGTCAATATAAACAGTTAATGCAATCATACGTGGAAGATAATTACACCTAAGTATTGATGTAAAATAAAATAAATCGCGCAAGGCGTTACCTTTAGGGAAAGTTAATAATTTGCTTTAAGCTTAGCGGTCCAACTTGCGATATGTAGAATGGCACTTGGACATACTTCTCCCCTGCTACAACAGTTTTCGAATCATAGATATTACGAAAAAAGTTCAACCTGTGGTTTCGTCTGTGATCTTTCACGTCCTGCCATTTCAGTTTACTTTTACTTTCTCTCATGCTAAGTTGAGCGTGCCAATTACCTAATACGAATCGCACTGACATATTCTGTATGTTTTCGAGGGTATCAGCCAGCTCTTTGGTGAAGGGATCCACGAAAACACATGCGTACTCCAAGATTGAGCGCACATGAGTGAAATACGGTTGTTCTTTTCAGTTAGATGGAGGTTCGCTGAAATCTCGTCTCAGAAAGCCAAAAACATATGCAGCCGTAACTTTTATGGTGTGAACCTGCCTATTTAACCTCTAACCACTCCCTAAATAAACTCCTAGGTATTTATATTCCTCGGCTGTTGTCACAGCAGCATAATTTGCGGTATACGTATCCAATTGGAATTAAGGCTTTCTTGTAAAGGTGCCGTTAACACACTGTTTAACATCCAAAAACGTTTCTGAATCAGCACACCAGGATGTTATTAAATTCGAATACAGCTGCAGGTATATGGAATCACGTTCATTCGCTATAGTCCCGTTAACTACACAGTACTTTTGAGAAAATCTATAGGGCCAATAGTAATAACAATGCAAAAACCGAATCATTCAGTTCATAGGATGAAATGTACTACGCAGAAGGTGATATGCAACATCATCATTTGCTTTTTTGCAGTCCAAAAATATACAGTCAACCACTTTAAGCTTATCTATTGCAAGAGCCAAATCGTGCGTGAACTCAACAATCTGCGTTGAGCAAGAAAATCCTGACAAAAACCGTGTTTGCTAGGATGCTGGCGATTATGTTTACCCAAATGAGTCATATCCCAAGAGTAGCTAAGCTCACCTTCAAACATCTGAACTAAATTAACAGCTAGGCTTCGTCAGTGACAAGGCTCTGTTTTATAGCAAATTTAAAATAATTTTGTTTCTTAATAGGCAGTCGTAAAATCCCCTGAAGTAACATAGTGCAGGGCATGAAGTTGATCCTACCAATGCACGAGCGAGTCTCTTCTACGTTTATCACCAACAACATAGTGCAACATTGCTTGTCGCAGTTTAATTGTAAGAAGAATAACTTGCGCTTTTGCTCGCACTTGCCTTTCTTTGGTGGGGAGTCCTTAACATGGTGGCGGTTTAGCTCCTGCGTGGTGGCCGCTTGCTCGACGCCCTTGAAGGCCAGTTATTTTGGTGAACCATCTCCTTCTCGGATCGGACATCTCTGGCGGGTCGATGTCTCCAATGCTCTCCATTTCTAGAGCGGGCGAATAGCCTCGAGCTGATGCGTCGATGAAGCCGGCGGCAGAGGCGTGGTAGCGGCGATGACTGGCGAGGCTTAGCTCACCCGTCGGTGTGGCACAGTGTTCTTGTGACAATAAATGGCATTTCGATGGCCTAAACGGTTCCCTGCTAATGTCCAGTGAGTCCTTTCACCTTGCCCGTTCACCGAGAACACTCATTACTGTTTGACAAACGATGTTCGTTCATTTAAAACGTAGAAGAAAACACGGAGCGGGATGAAAAACGCGTCCCCGTCGTTCGGCTCCCTAACGGCTTTTTCCTCCCCCCAGGGATAAAACCCGTCGGTTCTCCTTCCAAACACGTCTGTGCATGAATTCTCGGGCGCCCCAGGCGCGAGGCCGTTGTTCGGCTGTAAGCCGTTTGCCGAAAAAATGACGTATAACCAGATACCTTACAATAGGCCGGTCTCCTCTTGACACCGGTTGCCAAATAATTCTGTGGCCATTCGCTTGCCGTAATTCGGCCGAGGATAGGTAACCGAATGAAAACGTATATCTGGGGCCGTACGTCCGCCGGACGCGCGTTCACCGTTGAAACAACGAATGCACGGCAGCCGCGCTCCGGCCGGTCTCCTTTCGAACACTAACTGCCGCAAGAATACGCATATTCTGTGGCCGGTCGCTTGCCGTACTTCGGCCGATTACCGCTTCCCGAAGAAAAAACAGATGCCCGAAGGCCGTACTTCGGCCGTTCTCCTTCTCAACATCGGCAGCCGTAAGAGAACTAAATATCTGGCATCCGGTTAGCTGCCGTTGTGCGTCCGGACACGGCGGGGACGGAAAAATGCCGAAGCGCTGGTTGCCGAATGTTGGACGTAAATCACGCATGATCAGATGGCTGCCAGAACCTGGATGCTGGCCGGACATGCCAGAAAGCGGCCATAGACGGGCCGGTCTTGGGGCACACCTTCTGTGCCGCCTGGGATGGTTGTTTCCGGCCAGTTTTGGTGCAGCTTCGCGCCAATTGCGCGGTGCCTTCGAGCGGCTTGAATAACTTGTTGGATAGCAGCTCCAGCATACCCCGCACCCGACGTAAGTAACTGGAAGTATAGCAAACATACGTTAAGAATTGGTTCGCAGGGCCAGAAAACCAAATGTACAAACATACAGACATCTCGCCGCTAGAGGAACGCTACCTTTTGGTCACTGGTTGCCACGAATGGGACTCCCATACCGAAATTGCCCAATAACAATTCGGTTGTGTTTTGAGAGAGGATACAAAAGGTGAAAGTAGCAACTGGTTCTGATAAATAGCGACGATAAAAGTTTACTAAGCTTTCCCGCAATTCTGAACTTACTAAAAAGACTCGTTTAAATCGATATAAATGGGAATCACATGCCGAATTATTTCGGTGTCTGCGCTTGGGTCGAGCGGTGGTGTAGCCCCAACCTAGCACATCAGGATGACTAGGTTCCACTGTCTCACCCCTCCAAAGACGCTGCTCTTCGTTTTCTTTGTCCCCACTCACGCCCGGGCTATTGCGGCGGCTTCCACCGCTCTGGCCCGGCCGTGGCCGACGCTGCTGCTGTGTTCGGGACGCCGCCCCCACGAGTTCCAGGTAACGGCTGGCAGAATCTCTGGTTTCACTCTTTGTAGAGCAAGTGTGTGAATTCAAGGGACGTCGCATGGGCAATGGTTGTGGGTGTCATTTAAAGCTTCGCTTTCCAACTACCTTCACAGCGTGAATTGGAGCCATTTTTTTCTTGTCAGCTACGGCCAAAGGCGCACCCGAAATACTTTTTTTGCGGAACGCGCAGGAATACATGGGAACAGACCTCAGCAATTGAACCGCCGCACCTTCACGCTTTAATAGTGCTTCTTCATGGAGTAGTTTTCCCTCTTTGCTTCCACCTGGGTTCTGAACTGTATTTACAGCGGTCTTGGATGCGTGTGGCTTGGGATGACACAACTGCGTATATCTGAACGTAAATCCGACGCATTCTCAATGGAACTTCTAAAAAAAATTAATAAACGATACGAAGTCCAGCTTACTGACAATATTTATACTTTTTACTACATGACTTTTAAAATCCCCTGCATCTATCAAAAATCCCCGTTTCCATTTTGGCCACAATTACAGGGGAAAATGCTCCGGAAAAAAATTCCTCGTACGGAACATCACTGTCTCGAACATCATATTCAAAATGCAAACAAAACGGTCTTTGAATTCTATTTTCCCTCCACTGGCGTCATCTCTAAATAAATGAAGTAACTCAAATGAAGAAAAGAAGTTCTATGACGTGCCGGCAGGGGTTTTTCCCCTTCAAGGTTTTTCGTGACTGAGTGCTTAGATTTTGGGGCCTACTTCTACAATATGACATTCCGCATATGGCCCCACATGTTCTGTATTCACAATATGCAATGTCTATAGTAGGTTGTAGATTTTTTGGCTGATCACTGTAAACGCACAGCTATAAGGTACCCCTAAACTTAATATGAGGTAGTAGTAATGATGAAAAACATTAACCTTCCTAACAACGGTGTGCGAGCAAACGAATATCAATTCTTTTCAAGATCCCCTTTTTCAAAAATAGATGAATAAGCCTAAGTGACCTATAAGCAATGCCTTATAGCCTAAACTGCTAGGCGTGGTAAGGGAGCAGCGTCAAGCTCTTTTCTTGGATTTCTCAAAGTATAGTCCTCAGTACGTGCTTGATGCGGGTTACTTCGCTTTTGGACACCTGTAATGAATGGCCCCGGCTGGGTTCTCTGTAGGTGGTAATCTACATTTTTTCGCATATCACTGGCATTTTTGTACTTTTATTGGACTCAATTAAGGCTGTGATGGTATTGTTTCGAGTCTGTTATACCAATAATTTCATTACCAGCTCTGCCAAGTGTGTTGACTCAAGCCAACAATTTTGGATCAGCCATTACAAGCAACATATTAAACTCAGTAAAATTTGCCGAGTGAAGTACCAAGCTATAGCATGATATACGGTCAAAACTGGAGCTAACAAAACCCAGTCTTACGAACTTCCCAATCTAACGTACAAAATCGGATTCCCCCGAAGCTGCCACTATGACTCAGTGTTTTTACGAATTCGAACTGACGAAAGAGATACAGCGCCATTCCCAATTTAACAAAGTATTCCGAGAAACAGAAACATTTGAAAAAGAAACAGTTTTAAATGTGCTTCGTCAGAACCCAACATTTATGGCCATCAACTGGTTGTAACATGACAGTCCCAATTTTACGAAGTTCTAGATTTAAATAAATAATTATGGGTCCCCGGTGCCTTCGTTAGATCGGGTTTTATGGTTATGTATACGAGTTTTGTATGTGAGGAGTTTAATATTGTTGCGCTTAATTTGTTTCTATGCTTGTGAGGGAGAACCATATAAACTACGCACTGCGTAGTTTATATGGTTTCTGCCTGTCCTAGACCAGTTTTACTGGCATTCGCACTGATTTTTCGTATACATACCCACGCGTGTTGTCTACTTTGCATTTTTTAATTAAATACTAATAAAGTAATAGTGATGTATTGTGAGCCAGTATTTTTCGGGCACACATGAAGACCTATCGGCTGTTCCTGGGTGGGCAAATAGAAGCTATTCATAATTCCTATACTATTATTACTACCGTCTCTTGGAATATTAGCGTCATCATAATCATATTCACTCCATAACTTACAACCACCCTTCACATTTTGGGCACAATAGAATCCACCACAGAGCGAGAGTACACCGCACCTTCTGAATACCACAGACTCTAAGCACACAATACTCATCCGCACGCACAAAATCCGCCGGCAAAAGTCAGAAGTTATTAGTGTTGTCAACGTCATTGGTGGATATTTGAGAGCGTACTTCCGGCATTTCTCATAGCTCGCCGCATTCAGCGTTCAGTTTCTGGGGTGCTCGCATAAAGAAGCAGCGCATGATGGCAGTCGCACGGGCGACGCACGGGCGACGCTCTTGCAAGATTTCCTTTCATTATTTTATTCCATCCTGCGGATCTGCCCAGGTACAAGCAGGAACACGCGGTGCAGAACAATGCGTTCCGGATGATCCGTTCATTTCAAGAAAAAGAATGCTGTATAAAATTACACCATCTTCCCGTAGGAGAACCCTGAGTAGTATGCGAAGCAGCCATGGGGTCGACTGAAGTTCCCATTAGTTTTCAGTTCGTCGTTTCCATTGACGTTCAGCTTCGCGTGCTTTCGTTGTATCAGTATATTCTTGACGTCGTTTAAATGAGTGAAGGGACATAAGCCGCGCTTGTAGCGCATGCTCCCGTCTCGGTTTATAGCGCAGTGCGAAGAGCGCCACGTCCCTCCCGTTGCGGCCAGAGGGTCGTGGGATCGAAACCGGGCGCCACCTAACTATTTCTTTTTATAGTAGACTGCGCTGACGTCAGCCCAAACGCTGACAGGGATGAAGGGACGCGCATGCGCAGTAGAGTGCGGACGGCGGACAACGACGAGGGAGGGAGGGACACAGCCCCGAGCATGAGATGCTTCGCATTTAATAAGAGCAAGTTTGCTGTCCAACAGCAGCACACTTAGCAGGGCAAACGCCATAAACGCTTAAACAGTTCCTGTTCGGCAATTTTATTCTTCCTCTGTTCGGGAAAAAATATGTGCATCTGTGCGTGCTAAGCATCGTGTTAGGGTTCCTAGGGGGACGTCAGGTATTTTTCGTGTATAGTATTGGTTGCGGACACTTTTGCGGGTCTTGTACTGTTTGGCTGTGCCAAAGGAGGGGAAGAAAATTAAGTTTAAATACCGCCACCGTAACGAAAGCAGTTCATTACCAGTAGCTCTGATTAGTTCGGGAAGGTAATACGTCAGAAGAAAATTTGAGTATATATACCGTGCAGCTTTGCTCTGCATCCATTCGGATTTATTGATATTGCATGATGGCGTCAGAATGCCAACAAGATCGTATGGCTGTCAATTTTAGACGAGGGAAAACCATTAGGAACGGGTGCTCCCGAAGATGGCGACGATCGAATAAAGTACATAATGGGGCTCGGCCTCAATCAGGGCGCTTTGTAAAGCTATTTTCAGCGTCAAAGCGTACAAGGGATAAGTCGGAGAGATATGCCAGCTCCAATTGTTTATTTTTAAGCAACCAAGGCACCCGCCAGTGTTGTGCAATGTTTGAATTTCTGACTAAAACTGAAAAAAGCACTAGCGGCTCCACTGTACAACGAACAGGTGCAGTGCTGTGAAAACAGGCGCCGACGACAATGCCTAAGGGGTGCCTGTTGCGTTCAGGCAGGCCGAGTGTATGCCCTGGCGGACGCAATCTTCTCTGGCGGCCCAGTATACGTTTTTCTTAGACACCCTTGGGCCATTACGTTGACCCTCATGCATTGTTGTTGCTGCGTATGAAGGCGTAGCCACATTTTTCTATATCATCAGTTTTCTGGAAACAGGAAATTTAGAATGTTTTCAAGCGCGAAAATTCCATCCAAAACTATTTGAAAGTGCAACCATTGTTCGTTCTCGCGGCATTTTCTGCTAACTTTAGTACCCTTACTAAAAATTCAATATCATCTAGCTTTAAATTTGGCAGATTTTGTGCATGTAATAAACACTGCAATAAGCGCTTTTTTTTACGTACAAACACTAAGACATTCACGCCATAGTGCAGCCCATTGCAGTCGCGCAATAGTGTGCACGTTGACTGGTGCTCAAAATTATCCCATTTCCTTGCAAAATGAGGTCGTTTTCCCTCTTTTTGATTTGGCAGAAAAATATGCATTTTACGGAAGTACAAGCGTCGCCCTTTTAAAAAGCTAGCTGCAACTACGACATTTTATAAAAAGGTTTTTTTGTTTTGCTTCGGCGAAAAGCAGATTAAAATACAAGTTTACTAGTTCTGGCAATTTGTCTTTTTATTGTTAAATAGAAAGTATTTATAAACCAATTAACATCTTTTGCAGCATCATTTGCGTTCCTCGTTTCGGTTTATTAAATTCGGAAATATGCAAAGTAACAAATGATGCAAATTGTAAGTAAAGCCTCCCTGATTGATAGCAAAAATGTTTGATTGTTTAGCCACGTGTAAATGGCCGATATTTATTGGAGCACATCCCAATAATGGCGAAGGTAATTGTCTTGTACAGAACGCGGAAAAATGCTTTTTTAGGCCATCGAGGTTTCCATCAGGCAAATGTGGACTTCTAGCTGCAAGATCGAAGGGTATAGAGCTTTGAATGACGGTGCAGCTGCCGCGTCGATCGGATGAGGCGGCGCGACATGAGGCGGCGCGATTCGTCTGCTGGCTGTTGCATATATATCAGACGTGTTTTATCATTTTATCAATGAAACATCTATAGCACAGTACTCAGTATGCAGGTCTTATGACAAAAACAAGTCTTAAATAGAAACTCCCCTCTTCTTTGGTCTCTTAATGATTTTATTAATGCTGCATTGTCTACTGAATCAATGATGATGATGTTTGGATGTTAATGGGGCAAGGCCAACTGAGGCAAAGAGTGCTAAGAAAGGGATTTGATAACTGAGATGAATACGGGGCACTCAAATTGGTTAGAAGACAACAGAAGTGAACTCAAATAAAGACAATGCCGACAGCTGGAGCAGGGATCCAGGATGAAGAGCGAGATTGATTGATGGTAGGGTTTTAACGCACCGACGCAGCGCAGGCGATGAGGCGCGCCGTAGTGGAGGTCTCCGGATTAATTTTGACCACCTGGAGATCTTTAACGCGCGCCGAAATCTCGTACACATAGGCGTTTTTGCTTTTCGCCTCCATCACAAAAGCAGCTGCCGCGGCTGGGAATCGAACCAGCGACCTCGTGCTCAGCAGCGCAACGCGTTAGCCACTGAGCCACCGCGGCAGGTATGAAGAGCAAGAGTGCTTCAAAGAAAATGAGGAGACTCGTATATAAGACCTCGTATAAAACTATGGATGGTATGAGATAAACTTTAAGAAATGAAGCTCTCCCAGAAACGTAAAGATGAGTTTAACAGAAAACGTGGCATCTTTTAAAAAAGTATGATGGATGTTGTGAAATAAAATTTCTGTGATGTTCTCTGAAGAGTTTGCGTCGTGTAATGCCGGGTGCCTTGCAATGAGTCAGGTTGTGTATAACAGTTGGCCCTCCACACACCTGCTACGCAAGAGTATTCGAGATCCAATAGAAGGTGGGAGTTAGTTACATGTGTGTGGCCTGTCCGCAACCTAGCTAATGTAACTTCACTGTATTTGTAGTGTGACTATTTGATTGTCTGCCTGTTTGCTCCAGTGCGTTAGCCTTGTTGTACTGATATGTTCTCTGAGGCTGGACGTATGTGTAAAGTAGTGTTGTTTTGTCGAGTGTGTTTCGGAGTGCAGTTGGCTGCGGTCATTTCATTCGCCAGCTCATTTCCGCTGAATCCAGAGGGCCCTGGCACCCAACACACTGTCACTTCAAGGTTGTATGAATAGGCTAATATAATTGTTCTCAAAACAAGATTAATGATGTTGGTTTTCGATTACTTTCTGCATGAGAATGTACGCACGACGCTCAGCCAATCTGTATAAATGATGGACTTAGGAATATTGTGTTCTACTATGTGACTTGCAACAAGAAAAATGCAATATGGTTCTGCCGGAATAAAGCTGATGTTTACATTCATGGTTCGGCATGCATCAAACAGGGGTCCGTGTGCAGCATAAGAAATCGCAATGAACATTTGCGACGCATTACTGAAAATATTCGGCATCTCCAAATTTACTACGCGGATACATGAATTGCTGCAAAGTTACACTATTGATATCGTTTTTTATTGAATTGCGGAGAATACAACTACCACAGTATAGGGCGGAGTGCCATGGTGCTATAAGGTCAGTGTGAAATGATTTGAAGGTGTCTAAAAATTCAAAATGATGTGAACAAGATTAATACTTGGTGCAAAATATGGGGTATGTCATTAAGCCTCGAAAAAACTGTCTTTATTATGTTTAACAGAAAAGAAAATGTCCACTACCCAACTTATAAAATAAGAAATTTTAGGATGTGTAAGGGAATTTAATTACTTAGGAGTTTACTTGACATCAACACTGTGCTTGCACAGACACATCGATCCTATTACCCGTAAGGCTTCAAAGACATTGGGTTTTCAGCGCCGCAACACAAGCACCTTCCCACAAACTGCCAGAGAAATATTGTACAAAATTAACATAAGGCCTATACTCGAATATGCTTGCACGGTATGGGACCAGCGAACACCTCTTGGTAAAGCTAAATTAGAAAAACTTCAAAGCCTCGCAACCAGGTATGTGTTATGAAAATTGGCAAAGAGACAAGTTTTAGTAGAAATACCCGCTTGGTCTTACTAAACTGGAAATCACTTGAGCATCGTAGAACTGTATTTCGCTTAAAATTATTTTATCAAGTTTATTTTTCACAGAATGGTATGCCGCGTGAATCGTACATTTTCGCGCCTCATCACATATCTGCCCGCATATTTATTTATTTATTGATTTATTTATTTATTTATTTATTTATTTATTTATTTATTTATTGAATACTGCCAGCCTGGGAGCCAGGCCCTGGGCAGGGTGGGATTATGTGTTTACGTTCACAAGGATGCAATATTTAACTCGGTACTTATTAATACAACACAGAAAAATAACGCGTCAATCATTGACATTGACAACATTTGTCAAAGAAAAAAAGAAAACAAAAGAAAACACAACAGAGAAAGCGCATACCTGCACAGAAATGTTACGCGCATGACACTTAACGCGCCACTGCAGAAGAGTGAGCCGATAACGACTATTTGCAATTAGAAAAACACGTCACGATGGCAAAAATTGCTATACAAGGAATAACTTAAAAAAAGGAAAATGTACTCGGAGAAAAACGTTTACACATCGCGGAGGGAGAAAAAAACAAAAAAAACGAAAAAAAACGGCAACAATGTTTACACAAGAGAGAACACGATACGTATGCGCACAACTGTTTTGAAAGGCAGCGTTTACAGACAAGAAACCCCTACGGCACAGAGAACATGAAAGTCACAAGGAGCGATTAGCACACAGCAGTATTAAATATACCCTTAAGGAAGACGTTAGACGGGAACAATGAGACAGATACTTAAATATAGAGGTTTTTCACGAATATATCCACAGTAGGGCATTCGACCGTACTCAGAGGTAGGGAATTCCAACTAGCGACTGTTTGACGAAAGAAGGAATGTTTAAATACGTCTGTGCGACAAGACAAATCTGTAACTTTTTTCGTGTGATATGAACGCTTCGGCCGGCGATCGGTCATTGAGAGGTAGTTTGCTTTGTCTATGCCAAGTTTATCATGGTATAATTAATAGAACAAATTTAGCCTGTCCCGGTGTCATCGCGTTTCTAGTTTTTCTAAGTTTGCGGCCTGAAGGAAATTCTATGTGGATACGCGCCAGCTATAAGAATTAAAAATAAATCTGACGGCTTTTCTCTGCACTTTTTCTAGTTTGTCGATGTTCGTTCGCGTGTACGGGTCCCATACCGGCGCGGCATATTCTAGTACGGTTCTAATGTATGTTTTCTAGGCTAGTAATTTCACTTCCTTTGTTGAATTTCCCAATGTTAGTCCTAAATATCCGAGCTTTTTTATTGCCTTATTTGTGATATACGTCGTATGCTCATTTCACCGTAAATCAGAAGTAAAAACAACACCTAAATATTTGTAACTGGACACTGTGTCTATATAGCAATTACCGACATGATACCGAAAATTCAGTGGATGTTTTTTACGAGTTATAGTCTTCGAAACAGTTTTTTTATATTAATAGACATTTGGCACTCCAGGCACCATTCCTGTATATTGTTCAGTGACATGTTTAAAATTTCTTTATCGTTAGCTGATTCGATTTCATGGTATAGCACACAATCCTCGGCAAATAACTTCACTTTTATTGATATGTTGCTAGCGATATCGTTAATAAAAACGAGAGACAAAAGAGGCCCTAACACGGATCCTTGAGGGACTCCATATTGAACTACTGCAGATTTGGAAGTTACGTCGTCAATATAAACGCCTTGTTCCCGATATGAGAGATATGCTTCTAACCATGAAATAATGAATCGTTTTGTAGAATGTGTTTCAATTTCAAAAGAAGTTTAGGATGCAAAACACGATCAAATGCCTTTTCAAAATCGAGGTAAATGATATCAACTTGCCGTTGCCTGTCTATGGCTGATGCGAGGTCATGAATGGTTTCCAGCAGCTGTGTTACCGTGGACCATACCGTGGACCGTAGACCATATTTATAAAGTTCGTGAGATAGATTGTAAATCTAGTGCGTTCCATCACTCATTTTTTCCTAAAACGATTCGTCAGTGGGACAGATTACCTTCTGACGTGTTTGTACACCATTCTAGTAACACGTTCCTGTCAACAGTTACGTCACTCGAAGGCCTAAACTAACATTGCCATGTGTTTGCTACAGCGCAGGTTTTGCTGTTTCCTCAAATCTCCTGTCAAGTGCGCTCACTATTCTGTAATTGCTTATTGTAATACATGAATTGCATTATTGCAGCCTCGCCGAACGCACTGTCTTTTAATCAACGTACCAATGCTGTCTTTTCACGTGGTGTGTTGAGGGCTATCGAAAATGTTATATGCCTTTTCCATTGCTTTATCTGAACCTTCGATTCCCGCTTGTGTAAAGTACTTGTGAGTGCCTTTTTCCTAATTATTGTAATAATGCAGCATTTTTACGTGGCATGTCTTCGGCTATTTGAAATGTATATATGCGTTCTTTTATATCTTGCTTTCTTGCTTACTGATAAGTACTTCTTGTGAGTGCCTTTTTGTGTACCCCCCCCCCCCCACTGTAATGCCGCAAGGCGCTGTGGTAACTAAACATTACTCAACATTAAGCCGGCATTAGGAAGCGTTTGGCGCAGAATTTACAGGCCTTCATCCCTAAAAGCTTCCTTAGCTAACTTCACAGTGACATAAGGCTCGAAGTCTCTAGCCGCTAATAGAAAAGCGTTAGCCTAAATTGGTATATCTCGAACAACCACTCAATCCTTTTCGGATGGTTTCAATATGACCTATCACGCGAAACTCATATACTCTTGATTTACCTTGCTACATGTACAACAGAGATTGGGTAACGGTGATGAGGTTGATCGGCCGGTTATATGAAAGTGTTTGATAAATAACGTTAGGAACTTATTATGCCAACAATGCGGGTAAAGTACAATAAAAGGCAGCTACTGATTAACGCTCAAATTCAGGTTGCAACTTTAGATACTGCGCGTCGGCAAAGATTGCTTATGAACGTTGACCGGAAGACGTAATAATTCGGTGAATTCTACCTCTGGGGTTCTTCGCTGTCGTGGTCAAGTAAACGAGCGGGTTTCTCTGAAAATGGCCATCTCAGTGTAGAAGCAAATAGAAATAACTTTCGCGGCCCGCGGTACGTCTGGCCACGGTGAGAAATATGGTGGCAGCAGCGAACAAGCACATTCCTTCTCCGGCAGAGCGCATGCCCATTTCGAGATTAGTCATTGAGAAAGGTGGAGACCGACCCACACCGCACCGAAGGAGGCACGGAAAGAAAATTCTGGGATGCGATGAAAAGGTAGAGGGGATACCCCTGCTTCCTGTTTTATTTTCGGTTGTTTGTTAAGCACACTGCTTTTGGCGACGAGTACCGAAGGAAGCGGCCGGGCTAGAGGGGTGGCGTGCGCCCAGCGCGCATTGCACTGTAGCCCGGCCGTGCGAAGAAAAGTTTTCGTTGAAAAGAAGGGTCAGGCATTCCGCGCTGTGTTAGTATTCGTGCGGGCAGGAATGATAGTGACAGATAATTTTCCCTGAGTACTGAGAACAGATATCGTTTTTTCGAATGAAGAAAGCCAACGTTAAGCGATGTTGCATTTACGAAATAAAAATAATTACCAGGGAAAAAGTTAGAAAAAATGTCGAATGATGGGCACATATCTCCGCACTATTTGCTATCGCGATGGCCCTGCTTATGTACTCAGCCAGCCACATTTTGTCCCCTTGCTCATTTGCGCGGGCATGGCACAGTTGCCTGGGGCTGGGAATTTTTGATTCAACCGCAATGTGTTCAAGTAGATGTGTGACGCCAAGCAAATGTGTCGCTTTTCGCTGTCGTAAATTTCGGTGTTTACGGTGACAGTATTACGAAAATTTCAACATCAACTTGAAGTCATTCGAAAATGGATACCTGCGATACCGCGACAGGAATTTCATCGTACAAAAAACTCCAGGGTGAGTGAACTTACGAACTGAAAAGATTGTATAGTGCAAGAAATGCAGGACGGTTTTTGATGTTCACGAATACGTCTCCAAACTACCCTGCACCACATGGGCATTGCAACATACACAGAAGTGAAGATTTGGCCGTGGTGATGAGACAAAGATAATTATTTTTTGGCGAACTGAGAAAACTTACAAGCAACTAATCGAACGGACTTGGAAAACGTTTTTTATTGTTGCATTGTGTGCGACCGTTTTCATTGTTTTTATTAAGAGTGCATTTCCATTTTAGCCACCATACTTGTAGCTTTGTGCGTTGAGTACTGAGTGTAATGAACGATTTCTGAGTGTTCTCTTTTCTGTGGACTACCCAGCACCTGTTGGTATTTGTGTCTTGTAAGAGTTTGGGGGGAATGTGCCGTGTAGTGTGGCTGTCGAGCGAGTAACGTAAGCGTGAGCCAGAGTGTTGGAATGCGTGTGCTGTGGGTTCAATCGGCGTATGTGAGCAACTGTTTACTCGCGGCGAGGTCGCGTAGATAGTAGCCCTTTATGTAATAAGTGGGTTGAATACACCGTTTGGTTTTGCTTTTCTTGAACGCCTGTGTTTAAGTGTTTGTAAATGAAAACTGGCGAAGTGTTTGCAATCGCAACCTTGCACTCCCCCTATATCACTTAAGCGTTCATGGAGCATATGTTACCCAATGCAGCTCGGCACACAGCCTCAGTTCTACAGGAGAAGTCCCAGAGATCCGCAAGGCTATATGCCGGCATGGCAGCGTGCTAATAGTTTCTTAGCGGCTGCTGCTGTCGCTGTGTTTCAAGTAGTGGTGATTCTCTTCAGGCCGCAAGCCATGCAAAAATATCGTATGGCCGGCTATTCAAAATATTTTTTCTTGTTGTGTTTCGCTATTTGGCCCAATTACCTATAGAAGTTTCTATGTCTGCCTTTAGCGATTCCTACCGACATTCCTATGGGTGCCTTTAGCTTCTTCTATAGCCATAGCGATATCAAAAGAAGAGCTAACGACAGCCATAGAACAGGCTATAGAAGAAGCTACTAGACACCCATAGGAATGTCGAGAGGAATCACTAGAGACAACCATAGAACCGACTATAGAAAAAGCGAAAGACGCGCATAGGAATGTCCATACGATTATGTAAATACAACCACACAACCGGCTATAAAAACTCTAAAGACACCCATAGGAATGTCGACACGAATAGCTAAAGATAGCAATAGAATCGGCTATAGAAGAAGCTAAACACACCCATAGGAATGCCGATACAATCGCTAAAGACAACCGTATAACCGGCAATAAAATAAGCTAAAGACACCTAACGAATGAAAAGAAACCTAACGAATGTCGATCTGAAAAGCTAAAGACAGCCGTAGAACCGGTCATAGAAGAGCCGAAAGAGACCCATAGGAATGTCGAGAGGAATTATTAGAGACAACCATAGAATCGGCCATAGAAGAAGCTAAAGGCACGCATAGGAAAGTCCATACGATTACGTAAAGACAACCACACAACCGGCTATAGAAAACGCTAAAGACACCCATAGGAAGGTCGATACGAATAGCTAAAGAGAGAGCTAGAAACTGGCTATAGAACAAGGTAAAGGCACCCATAGGAATGCCGATACAAATAGCTGAAAGAAATCATGTAACCGGCTATAAAAGAAGCTAAAGGCATCCATAGGAATGCCGATACAAATGCCGTGTTGCCTTTCACGAGGAAGCAACTGAAAACTTTCATTCTCTCCCTTGAAGGTCAACCTATTAAAACCGTAAAAGAACATCGCTTTCTGGGTGTAACATTAGATCGGCAACTTTCCTGGGCTGCACACATCAAGATGCTTGAAGGAAATGTCAATGCAATTATTAATATTCTTCGTAGGCTTACGGGCACATCATGGGGTGGACGTACATCATCACTACTACAGGTTCACTCTGCATTAATTAGGCAAAGAATTGCGTATTCAGCACCAATTCTGCACGGGCTTTCCAACACCGCTGAAGAAAGACTTCAAATGTTGCTGGCTAGGAGTTTGCGCGTTTGTTTGAGAGTTCCCAGACCATCGTCAAGTCCTCTTGTAATTGCTGAAGCTCGCCAGCCTCCCTTCCCAGTGATGCGAACTGTAGAAACGTGTCGGAATTTTTTTTTGATTATCATCCCAGCATTCCCGCCATCATCTTAAACAAGGTCTTTTAGAAAGGAAAGGTTGTAGGATGCACAGGACGCTTGAGGCAAATATAAGCATTTTACCTATGTACGAGGTTTGGCCAAGTGATCCTGTGTATCCGCCATGGCTTCTTCCAAGTCCTGCTATTCAGTTAACTGTGCAGGGTCTATTCCGAAAAGGGGATTTGCCTGCTGTCGCTGCGCAGCAACTGTCTCTTTGTTCAATATATATGCCTACCCTGGCTTCACACATGTGTACACAGACGGGTCTTGTCTACATACCTCCTCTACATCTGCTTTTGTAATACCGACCCTACACTATGAACACAAAATTAGGCTGTCCCATTACACTTCCTCAACTACGGCAGAACTTTACGCTGTTCTGTTGGCCTTGTGGTTCATCGGCAGTGTGGCACTTCCACAAAATTGGTTGATTCTTTCTGACTCTCAAGCAGCATTAGCATCTATGAAACATACTAGCAATGCTTTCAACGATTCATTGGTGTATGAAACTTTGAAAGCATTAACGAGAGCCTCTGAGGTGCACCATATTGTGTTTCAATGGATTCCTGGCCACTGCAGTATTCCCGGCAATGCAGCGGGAGATGTGGCAGCTCGCCAAGCGCACCAATTTCCAACCTCCGACATATTGCCCCTCTACATTTCGGACTTGCGACATATTTTAACGAGAGCTAGTGACAGCTTTTGCCATGCTACATGGTTTGACGAATGGTCCCAAAGTAGCCTTCTCTTTGAGGTTAATCCCTTACTACGATTCCAAATTCCAACACCTACATCTAGATGCTTAGAGACGCTTATACATCGCTTCCGTATTGGCACTGCTTACACAAAGCACTTTCTCCACAAAATCGGCAAAGTTCAAAGTGCAAGATGTTTATGTGGTCATCCTGATGAAACGATTCATCATGTAATCTTAAAATGTCCCCGACATGACGATGCCAGGAGGAACTTTAAAAGTGTGCTAATGTCCTTAGACAATAGGCCGTTTAACCTCGCCAAAGTTCTTAAACCATGGACAACACCCAGTCAGCGACGGCGTTCTTTTTCTGCTCTTAAACTCTTTCTAGAGACTGCTTTATTAGGACTTTATTAGTAGGAAATGTTCCTCTACCTTTGGTATTATTGCGCTTAGAGTCTCCAGCCGTGACTGCTCACACTACGTTTTATTGCGTTTCTCGTTGTGCCGTTTTTCCTTCCTCCATTCTGTACTGCACATTGTGACTTCTTAAGTGTGTGATTTGTTTGTAATCTTCTGTGTGCTTTGTGATCTCCTGTTGCGTGTGACGTTTCCCCTAACCACCATCAAGTGTCTACCATAGTTGCTGACTCCTGTTAAGGGACACCAGGGACAAATTTGTGTTTGCAGTATATTGTGTGCATTGACTCCATGAATCATTGCAAGAACTCTCCCGCAAGAGCTGCCTTCGCCGAACTGGCCAGTGAGTTTGAGACTCTTGGAATGTCTATTACGAACAGTAACTTACGCGAGAAGGAGTAGCCGGCGCTCCTATAAAGCGTCAACCTCTACTATTTTTCCACCAGGTATTAAAGAAGAAGAAGAAGCTGAAGACAATCATGTAACCGGCTATAAAAGAAGCTAAAGACACCCATACGAATGTCGATCTGAATAGCTAAAGACAGCCGTAGAACCGGTTATAGAAGAAGCTAAAGACACCCATAGGAATGGCGATACGAATCGCTAAAGACAGCCATAGAAACGTCCAAAGATGATTGGGGCAAATAGCTAAAGTCGATCATAAAAGTATTTTCTATAGCCGACCAGACAATATTTTTGTGCGGGTAGTGTGTTCCTAGTGCTGACCAGGGGCAGGCTGGGTGTCGGTTGTCCATTGAGTTTCTGTATTTGTGTCCAGAGTATGTGTGTGTGTGTGTCTTTGTATGAGTTTATGGATAAGAAAAAGGCGCGCCAACTCTCTCTTTTCGCCTCACGACGCTCACGCTTTCCAAAACTTTTGCCGGTGTAGACGAGATGAGGTTATCCGACGTGGGGTACCAGCGAAGGACACCCCAAGCCTCGTTCTGGGCCTCTCACGCTCGCCAGCCATCGTCGTTACACCATGGACTCCTTCCGTTGACGGGGCGCCGGAGGCCCGGGAAATGGACTTTCCGGTGGCATCGAGGATGTTCGTTGTGAGGAGTTGGGCGGCTTCGTCTACGTGCAAGTGTTTTCGACCTGTGGTAAAGTTTAGATGTATCTGTAAACGCACTCCAGTTTGCTCTTGCATCGCTAAACTTGCTGTAGGCAGGTGAACGGTTAGAGCATCCACCCATGTATGTTAGTATGGTTCGGAAATGGTCAATACAATATGGATTAGTGCCAACATCCCCCTGAATACAAAAGGTGTACTGCTGAACCAATAGTCACGTCCAGGTGGGAGTAAGTGTTCTGCCCTAGAATATAGTATGTTGGCTGTTTCTTATTAAAAAGAAATGCTGCACAGGACGTTACGAATTTTTAATGAGGCAACATCAGGCATCTGTTCAGGAAGAGCTCCAAAATGGAATATGTGCATTTAAGTAGCCTATTGGTACATGTGGCTCAGGCATCTGATCTATCAGCGCCTGAAAATCATAACTAGATAGCTGGAAATCAGGAGAGATGAGAATGGAGTAAACTGTTATTAACCTGTATAATATATTATTGCTGTGACAACAAAAGCCTCCAGGACAGTGTTTAAATTGAGAGCATTACATGCTGTTATTTTCTGGGAGACAATTTTAGATACCTTAAAATTATTCGGGCAGTTTTTGTGTTCTCTTTAGATGCGTTTCCTGCAGCTACAATACACTTGGTTGATTGACATGCAGAAATCTCAGACACAGTAGAATCTCGATAGACGTATTTGCCACTTAAACGGAGCGCTAGCCTGCAAGTTGGTTGGTTTTGTACTCAAAGGAAAAAAAAACTTTCAGTTCACAGAAATAAAGCTTCCGCCTCACCCTTTAAGCGGAAGCGGAAATGGCACTTATTGTCAAACCCATGGCATACAGCACCATCTTTTTCCGTTTCCGGTGGTTTATTCTTGTTTTCTTTAAAAAAACATCACAGTTCTTGTTCTAGTCGCTTGGTCTTGATTCGAGCCGCCGAGTTTACAGGGCTTAGCGCCTGCCGCCTCGTTCGTGCAATATAGGTGATATTCGTGTTTCATTATCGCGTTGCCGTCTTCTAAAATCGGTGGCTAGTACGCACTCGCAAAATCGAGGCCTCAGGCGAGCAAGCAATACTTTCACGTTAGAAAAGAAAGGGCATCATTCTTGGCTTAGAAAGCGGCTCTTTGATCGATTTTCCCGCCTTTTTTAGGACTCAGTGACACAGTGACATTTGCTTTGCGAATGTTGTGCCAAAACCTCTTCTAGGATTCTTGCTTCCTTGAAAACCATCCGCTACATTCACCTTCCAATGATTAGAGTTCCATTAAATGCCCCTAGAAGTATGTATTCACATAAATTTGAACTTTTCACTTCTCTCTCAGTAAAAACAACTCCTGCTAAATGGAAATAATTCTTTGGGTTCCTTGAAGTTCCATTTATCGAGAGTCTACAGTTGCAATGAATGTTTTCTGTTCTCATTGTTTACATTTAGGAATGACGGGGTGCGTAGGCGTGTGTTATCGTTCATGGCTTTTATTGTAGGAGGGGTCTTTTTAGTTTTACCTGTTGGCTTGGGCGTCGCAGCTCGTTCCTTGCACTGCGATACAGGCAGGTGCGGTTCGTCGTCCATTTGATCACCCACCAGATGTCGTGGGGGTGCTGGGGCACATGGTCCCCTGGGCTTACGACCCTTCGCGTGCTCTTTGTTAAGTTTGCCACCAATGATGTCGTCAGGAGCGCCAAAGGTGACACGGTCGGTGTGGCTGGGGTAGGAGAAAATACGGGGCCCCCCATGTCCACCTTCTCGGTACCCTCAGCTGTATATCAGGCCGGGGAAGCAGGGGCAGGAGCGGCATCGGTCCCGATAGAGACTGTTGCCACCGCAACCACTGCTGACTGACCAAGCGGTGTGGTGATGGCTTGGGCTGCAGTAGACAACTTGTTCGAGGCAGATTAGGGCCAGATCAGCCTCGCTGACCTGATTCACCGCCGAAACCAGACCGCCCCCCGGCGAGCGGCGTCAGAGTACTTCCCCAGAGGGAAAGAGGCGAACCTCTTTCGCGCCTCTGGGAAGGACACGTTTTCAGTGATTTTCAGGTTAATTATCTCCTGTTCCAGTTGCAACATTGCACACGTGCACGAGTATGCCGCATGAGGTTCACGATAGTTGCTACAGATAATTTCTTGTGCCTGGATTTATCTGTGCCGTGGTCATGTGGTGAACATCCTACCTAAGAATGTTTTGCCTCAAAAGGAGTTGGTGCCATGCCCGAACCGTTCGCACTTGAAACAGCGCCGCAAGTTTCAGATTTGCGGCTGGACGAAACAATAAAAAAATCCGGTTTATATGGGTCCGGAAGTGCGAAATGGTTAAACGTAAACATATGTACTTTGTTGTGGTTTCCTTATTATGTTGCGGCATGGTGATATGCCTCACTGCCGTCACACCCTAACCTTTCGAGCCTTCGAGTATATCGGCTGCCGGCGCATTCACTAAATATGGCTCCGAAATCACAGCCTGAAAGATTTTGAGGCTTCAGTGGGATGATACTCTGATGTAGAGAGCTGCCATGCGAGCCCGTGTCAGGGGGTTTTTGGCTTGCTGGACTTCGCCAGTTCTCAGTTGCTTATCACCGAATGACCAGCCAAGGATGCCTTCAAGGAATTTTAGTTATAAGAAACATTGACCGGTAACACGCAGGGTGACTTGTCAGCAGGTTCAATAATCAAGAAGTGGGGATAGTTACCCGGCTTCGGGAAAAGAATGGTAAGAAGGAGCGGAAATGAACCTTCGGTGCGGCCCTTTTGCGCGTCCGACCATGTTTGGAGAAAGGGGGTTACGCTTTACCATATGGCACAAAAAAGCAATGGAATGGAAGATGATAGGTGTAACATTAAGTGACAAGAAGAGAGGGGAGTGGGTCAGGGAACGAACGCGTGTTAAGAACATATTAGTAGAAATCAAGAAGAAATTGACGTGGGCAGGGCATGTAATGCGAAGGCAAGATAACCGTTCGTCATTAAGAGTAACAGACTGGATCCCTAGAGAAGGCAAGCGTAGCCGGGTGCGGCAGAAAGTAAGATGGGCAGATGAGATCAAGAAGTTTGCGGGGATAAATTCGTCGCAGTTAGCACAGGACCGGGGTAATTGGAGAATAATGGGAGGGGCCTTTGCCCTGCAGTGGGCGTAGATAAGCTGGTGAGGATGATGACGATGATTATGATTATGATGATGACGACGACGACGACGACGATGATGATGAAAGAAAAAAGCCGGGAACCGGGGTACTTTCTTTGGTATCTTTACCCTGTTGCCGAGAGAGATCCCGGAGCACGCAGCCTGGTAAGCAAACAGGGAGCCCATAGGCCGCAGGTTGGCCGAGGCTCCACCTTAAACACATCGCCATGGTTGGTCACAGCTTATGTCTGGGGGCACGGGGCCCGCGGTGTCGCCAATACCATCACAACCAAGGTTTTTCTGAAACAAGCACTCAAAAATGAACGTGTAAGCGTAAAATACACCGCTTGAAGGGGCACCAGCGGCTTATTAAGACTAAAATTTCCAAAAGAGTCCAAACACGTAACAATGTCCCACACGCTCTTTCTCGCTGCAATTTCTTGAAAAGGTGAATCGGGACTGTATGGTAAAACTGGATGCGGTGAGCTTGTCCAAGGTTTTTTCTGAAACAAGCAGTCAGAGATGAACGTGCAATCCTAAAAATAATTTTGCGTGGGGAACGGTCGAAAGGGCCATTCGGTGGTATGTACGCGTACGCGAGCGCACAAGCAGGCAGCAAGGAAAGGCCTTCAGCTTTCACAGCAGTTTTCCCGTAGTAAACCTAACCAAACTGTTTCAGCTCTCCGTTCCGACGATGCGATTTCCTGCGCGTCTTTTATTTGGCCGTTTTTAGATTTAGGCAGTTTTCTGGGCAAGTTGGTATCCAGTGGGAGACGTCTAAATTATCACAAAGTATAAACCAATGGCGAGGAAGGACGACAGAAACAAGCGCCTGTTTTCAGTGCTCCGTTTAGGCAGAATAATACGCGAACGCAGAATTACCAACTTTTATCGCACAAAGTTCAAGGCTGGATTTTGTTTTGCACATTAAATAGCGGTGTTGATTATTAGCAACAACTGAAACAACTGAGTTATTGAGGTGTGTTCTCTAAGTACCCTCAGCGAGGCAACTTTTATACTTCGGCGAACCAATACCTACCGACTAGTTTTTAGGTCTTTAATGTTGGTGTCCGCTTTCCTTTCCGGCCTGAGTACATGTGCACCTATATTTCGTCCCCTTTCGCCTCCACAAATAAGTCAAAGCTCAAATTGCCTCGGCTTACACTCCTATTTTTCGCACCGCGATTCATTTGGTCTTTCGACAGCGGTCGGGCCGAGTCCTTTCACCGCTGATTTCCCTGGGCGCGCTTTCCGCGTGGGGACGCGAAGGCATCGACTGCAAATTTCTTCCGTAGCTCGACGATGCCAATGCTCGTGTACCGAAAAGCATTGACATGGTAGTACAAATGCGAAGCTTCGGGTAATAGATGTGATAGAACGATATTATCAATGATTAGGATGCATATAGTGTTTGCTCTGTGATTGTCTCTCCTCCTCTCGATTCGCTCCTTTTGTCGTTCTCTGTTAGGTCTCGGTTGTTTTGCGGATAATCGGGGCATCGGTGCCCACGAGCTAAGTATAGTTGCATGCTATGTAAACGGTTTATCTTTGGGGAACGAGAAGATAAATATATTACCATTGTAAGTTGTAAGGTGCATACGAAAAAATGAAGGAAGGTCACACTAATGAGTAAGCTTTCAATATAGCGAGTGTGTACGCAGCAGCAGCGTGTTTTCCCTTTTTCGCCTCACGGTGTTGTGCAAGCCTCGCCGCTGTACGAAGGACCACAGCAGCATGTTCGTCTTCCTCTATCCTACACTGTTCAGCATCGCCTGAGGCATTGTGGCCTTTCCTCGTGGCGGGCGGGTATCGCTGCGGCGGAGGCCTTCTCGCATCCCTCCGCCACATCCCGCGCAACGGCTGCCGTGCACGTCTCATTTCCCTCTAGGCCTATCTTGCCCCGGACGCCTATCTCTCCCCGGCCTGTCTTGCCCCAGCCGCCTATCTCTCCCCGCCATATCTCCCCGCCATCAGGCCGCTGCTCTCTGCCGGGCGCTTGCAGAAGGAGATGTGGTTTGACCTCTAACTCTCAAGGGCAAAACTGGTCACCCGGCGAAGACTGCCCTGGGTCGCGTATTATAGCTTGCGCTACAAAAACTCTACTGACTCCACTATAAGTGCTTGCTTCCGCACAGCGTAGCCCTTCACCGCTTCTATCGACGTCTCGTCGATACATACGGCAAAAGGTTACGGTCCGCAACCAGCATCACAGTTCTTTTCTTCTTATTTAAATTGTATTTATTCTCCAGAGAGAATTTTTCACGAAGATTTATGTCATGAGGAAGTTTCTGGTGTCCCATGACAACAACCATTACTAATAGAGGAGCAGTGCTGTACCTAAGCAGAAAATGTGCTCGCAAAATTTTGAACCTGTTGACCGAACGCGCCGACGCAACGCAGGCGATGAGGCGCGCCATAGTGGAGGGCTCCGGATTAATTTGGACCACCTGGGGATCTTTAACGTGCGCCGAAATCTCGTACACACGGGTGTTTTTGCTTTTCGCCTCCATCAGAAAACCGGCTGCCGTGGCCGGGGAGTCAAACCCCTGACCTCGTGCTCACCAGGGCAACGCCTTAGCCACTGAGCCACCGCGGCGGTCTAAAACAAAAACTCTAGCAGCCAGCACTAGTGGTGCAAGGCTGGAGGAACGGTGGAGATTTGTGTCGACCTAGCTGCTTCTCCCCTGGGATCCGCTGTCAGTGAAGGGGACCGACCGAAACGGCTTTGTAAAATTCGGCTACACCTAGCCTCACCCGTAAACACCCAGTCTCGTGTAGCATGGACATCTAAAAATATAACAAAAGTCAGGAATTCCTAGCAAAACGTAGCAAAACGTAGCAAAGCTCGCAGAAGCTACGCCGACCCCAGCTGCAGTGTTCAGTAGCCTTCAACCACTAGTACCAGCTTCGCTAATTTTTCAGCTCCAATTTTTTTTGCTACCGCCAGTCGACCTCCTTTTGAGCCGCGTCTTCCCCGAGTACAGGGGAGCCCGGTTGCGAGGCAAGCTCTTGAGGCTGCTGGAAGCTGGGCCCGACTAGAGTTTAGCCCTGCTGGGAGGCTAGGTCGGGAGGCCAGCTCATGCCCTCCGCTCTTTGCTGGCGCGCGCTGCTTTCGCGCTCTCCCTTCTCCAGGAGGCACCGGGTGTGTCCTTTTTCTTCGTGTTTCTTTTTTTTTTTTTGCAGACGCCACTGGCCCAAGCTCCAGCTTAATCAGCTCCGCTGTTCAAAATTGGCGGGAACAACTTTGCTACGAGAAACCGATAACGTTAGTTGAAGCTATGGCTTCTTAGCATGACTGCGAATAAGTCTTTTGCTTCTTGATTTATCTTAAGCAAAGAAGTGTTTAACGCGGTAGATATTCTGAGAAAAATGGACCGAATCTATAACCGTGCACAGCACCCCTTGTTTCTGACTGTCAATATCTGTCGCGGTTTGTCCAGAGAGCACATTAGTGAACAGAATATGAACTGATGGGAACTGATGATAACTCATAGCCGTACTGTTCTTGTTCTACCTGGCGTACGCAAAGAAGGTGCAACAAACCGTCTACATTCGCTGACTCCAAGATCTGGAGTGGTGGTATTACAACTTCTCAGTTTTACTGTTGCGAGTAGGAAAAGGAAAGACGCCCTCTCCACCGCTATTGCATCATGAAGAGCAGATTCACTAGAACTGATTACTCAACAGGGAGTGGTACAGGCAAGCTAGAGTCACAAAGTTTAAATTGTGGGAATTTCTTTTTTAGCATGTCAGTTATGTCACTAGGTTTTCTCTTAGTGAGTTCTCACAGTCAGTACAAAATATTTATTCGAATTGGGTTCGATTGCCACATGGCGCCAACACTCTTGTTTTTTGATTGGTCGGCTTGCGACATGTTCGGGTACTTTTTGTGTAATCTCCAATGCTGGCATAGGAGATAAGACATGCTGACGTGCCTGTACGGAATATTCACAGAGATTACCAAACTGTCGCCGCAGCGCACATCGACGAAATGTTTTAATAGGACAGCCTTAAATGCCCTACGCGTAATGCGGCGCCCGCCGTCTGTAGCACTGAAATATGGCCCCACAGATAGCCGAAATCACGCAGAGAATAAAAGCAAGGGAAAGAACAGAAAATTTCTAAGATTCAAACGTATGTAGGTTTAAGAAGAAACCCCTGCCCATCACCAACCCTTGGATTCAACTAACAAAAGCGTGGATCTAGTTAATGCGTTGTGGCATTGGCCGTGAATGCGCGTCTTAAAGTGACACTGAAGTGATTTGTAAACATTTCGGGATTACTAAGGCAAATTTTAGTCTGGAGTCGATAGGCCATGCTTCGACACCTCTGAGCGCGTTTACGTGAATTTATTTAGCAGAAAAATCAATTTGAAAATGCTGCCCTCCTCTCTGCATCCTCGCCATTTTCCGTGGCATTTTCGTGTGGCGTCAGGAAGAGATGACTTGGCTTGACTGCGCTACTGCACGGCTCGCCGACATTCCGACAGAGACGGTCGGTTCAGTGTTTCAGTTCTTCTGGGCACATGCGCATTCGTCGTGTTACGGGAATTAGTTCCGCGGGCCGGCCTTCACCATGTCCGCGCATTCGTCACGGTCGGGTGCGCCTACTCACCCTTCTTCCTCGCCCTTCCGCACGCGCAGGCACAGTCTGGTTCCGGTGAACACGGTAACTACGTACACGACAGAACAGACGTACTGCTAAAACTCTCCACCAAATCTAAGCAGCGTTTAGTCCGCCGGACGCCGATGAATCGGCGCAATTCGTTCGCTCAGTTGCACCTAAGCCACGACTAATGGAAGAATGTACCTTTCTTTACTTTGTTAGTTCGTACACTGTATCAAGCTCCAGGTCCAGGTCCCTCCACACAAGTGCTGCACAAGCGCCCATGGGCAGTTTCGCTGAAAAACCTAAGGTCACTTGAAGGCTGGAGAAGAGTGAGCGAAATCACTATAGATAAAAATTACGCCCACCTCCCCTCGCGGGAACCCTGATGTGATGCGGCGCTAAGGGGGGTTCAAGCGCAAGCAGAGAGCAACCGTCGACCGAAAGGCCGCCAGAGAGCGGCACACCGGTTATATGCGCAGCGCACCCGAAGGAGAGGAGACCGCGTAGAGAGAGAGTACTGCACATGCGCATCACCGCGCGTAGCGCCGCCCACCGGTTGAGTGAGAGCTCACTGGGCCGCACACCCGCAGATGTTGAAAGAGTGTGTTCGCTCTCACCTGGGCGCGCGCCGGCGCCAGTGCGTCTGCCGCAGCTATGACGCAACACAATCCACTTTAATGCATTTCAAATCCAAATCCAATCCAATCCAATCAAATCCAATCCAATCCAAGCCAAGCCAAGCCAAGCCAATCCAATGCCCCTCGCGAGAGAGTGTTCGCTATCGGAGAGGAGAGGGGCAGAGTGGAAAGGCTGCGGACAACAACGGACGCTCGCAGTAAGGACAGGGCCGCCGACAAGAGATGCTCTCAGCGTCGCATGTAATAAGAAAATAAAATCAACTGAAACCTTTACCGTACAGCGTAAAACTGGGGAGCAGGTAGCACTTTTTTGCGCCGAGTGAAAAAGCACAGCGGTCAGCAGCACGACCACACATCTGCGAAGGCTTTTTAAGTGCAATGCACTTCTTAAGCGACCCTGAACCTGCGTCCACCCGCGTTGTCCGCATAACATACCCACGTGGGGGATTGGCCAGTTAAGTGCGAATGGACTTCTTAAGCGACCCTGAACCTGCGTCCACCGGCGATGTCCGCATAGCATACCCACGTGGGGGATTGGCCAGGAATCTCCTCGTCTTCCTTGGCAACGGGGGGAGATGGGCGCGCTCTGCCTGGCCGCTGACATGGCACATACCCACGTGGGGGATTGGCCAGGAATCGGGCGTGAGAAGGGCTAATGCACCCGCTTAAAGGAGTACTGACACGAAATTTCAAAGCTGAGATCCGCTCTAGCAATCAAGTACAACGACAACACAAATAGGTGTCTGTGAATAAATGCATCTTTCTTTCTTTGTAGTTGTGTGTGTGTGTGTGATCTCTCTTTCGCGAACATTACCGAACCGCGCAAATTCAACTCGTGCATTCGCACTTTCACATTCTTCCCCTCGGGGAAATGCGGGGAATTTTCGTCTAATAAATGCAATTGCTAGACGTGAGATGTTGTCGAAATTTGGGGGATTGGGGGACGCTTACTGCGCGAGCACTATGCAACAAATAGTCCCCTGAGCTGCTTTAAACGCTAAAATTAAAGTGTAAACTGGTTGTACATTATACGCCATATATTTCCTCCCCCGGCAGCATTGCCCCATGGCCGAGTGGTATGTAGCGCTAGGTATGTTATTTGGGAAGTCGGAAGTTCCAATCCCCGAGAATACCTGTTTTTTGTAAGTTGATTTTTTTTTCATTTTCGGCCGATGTTTTCTCTACTGAATTCGCCATTTGTAATGTTCACTGCTCCGCGAGCGAGTTCGCAGAATGGGGGCAGACTGACACTGACGCGCTAGCGAGTTCTCGTTAGCGTGCTGTTGCCATAAGCACCGACTGCTTGCGGGCAGTGGGCACAGGCCAGCATCAGCAGATCCTTGGCCTGGTGCGAACACGCTTTTTACGATACACGCGTGAGGGAGGCAAGCTCCAAATATGGGGGAAAAGCGATTGCCATTTGAGCGTCTGCGGTGGCGTGGGGGGGGCGTTCATCCACTGCGTAGGCCTCGGCCAGTGATTGCTACGATTCCAAGCTGTCATGTGAGGCTTATTTTAGGCATTTTACAGCCGACAACATGCAGAAGCACGGTAGGGCGATTATTGAGGTATCAAAAATGCCCGTCCATCGATAACGTCAGAGGTAAAGCATATTGTTTTACAGAACCGAAACCGAAACTTGTTTGATTACTATTCTTGGACATCGTCCAATCACGGTGCACCTCCTATCAATGCCACAGCCTTTAGTTGGTGCGGCCACCGCAGACCGCGCATGGCAGTTTTTCTTCTTTCGGACGTTATAAAATAATCACCGACTTATCTACCGTATGAACGATCAAAAGAGTCTACGCAGTGCAAGCAAGAAAGCGAGCTTCACAAATTCACTTCAGTGTCGCTTTAAAACATGTATTTAAGCCTCCCGGAGGAATTTTAGGACGCCAGTTTAAGAAGTAGAAAAGCAAAGTAGCGAGAGTAGCGCATGTTTTTGGCTGACAAGAATGCAGAAGGAATCAATCGTGTGCCTCTTCGGGGATACGCTCCACACAACAAAAAAGAAGAATGAAACGAAACAGAAGAATAAAATGGCACTAAATGAAGGACCGTGACCCATGACCATGATGATGAAACGATCCGATTGAACCACTAAATGCGCCCAGGTTCGTTTTATTTATGCTTCTTACAGACGTAGCGAGGCAGGTTGGCGCTAAGGACGTATATGTACGCCGACAACCGCGAGTAGCTACACCTTTAAATTGCAGTGACAGAGAGAAAGGGGAAATGACGTGGAGAGAAAAAAAAACTGAATATGATAGTCACAGGACAAAATCACTCCACTGGAGGACTACAGGAGTGGCTTGATTATGGCAATTACAACAGCATGGAAAACGCGCTCAAAATATGATCGTATATTTAGGGTCAAAAGGCGACTGGCAAATCCTGTAATCGTAGTACCAGTAAGAATAAAACGGCGCATTTGAGAAACGGTAATGGCGATGGTAATTAGAGGACCAGTTGTACCACTGTACTGGTTTCTGTATGAATGCCGCGTCTCTGGAGCGCTGAATTGTGAAGCGTCTACCTCAGGGGTACGTAGCTGCGATATCGGGCCGCTACGGACGTACCTCAGACAAAACCTCCGACGGTGATGCAAAGGAATCAAAATGTGCCGCTCAGTTAACGAAGGAGCAAAGAGGCAGGCTTCCGCTGCCGCTAAAATCATCGCCAGCTGATACCGTGATCACCGCTAAGATGCGAAGGATACACGCCAGATATATTCCTCCTGATTACTGAGTCATTCTCGCAAATGCAGGTGGCATAATCCCCACTAATCAACCATAAGAACCAGGGGACCCCCGAAAATGAAATAAAAGGTAATGCGTTGGGTAAATATTATTTCAGCAGTGTTTGGTATCGTCCTGAATTTTTTTACAGTAAACAAAAGGGAGAGACACCACAGAGAGACATTCGTACTAAAATATTTTTACTTTACGGATTTGAAAAGTTTTAAGGCTTTTATTTTAAAAATAAAGTAACACCACAACACCACTCTCACATCCGCCCGTCATCCGAAACAACGGTTAACGTAGCCGCCCACAAAGAAAAAAGTAGTCGGTCTCGCTCGTGCTGGCGGCTAAAAAGGGCCCCTTTCCCCCGGGTGCTCTTGCTTATTGTGGCTCCGTTGCGGCTTTTCATGGCGCTTTGAGAAGTCAGAAACACAAATACAATCCCTCTCGTCTGTTTGAAAACACCGCCGTCGGCCACGATATTTGCCTATTCTAAGAAATCCGAGAGCAAAACCAGCTGCCAGGTTTCTTCATGCGGAAGTCGAGGCCATTGTATATAGACACGGCCTGCGCTGCGAGAAGAAATCGCCTGCGCAGCTTGAAAGGACGTTTTCATATCAGGACGTGATTTAGACTCCCACGAACACGACTACCCAAACAAACACCTTCCAGAGTCCAAACAAGCCCGGTCATCGTGTTCCCCTTTGTTGTTCTCGCAAACGTGATCGCCCGCTTTGTTTAATGCGGTCCTTTTTCATCTGTTAATGACCACTCTTGTAAGTTGCACCCGTCGAACCTGACCCAACATAAGGACAGCCATAGGAGCTTTATTAAATGTAAACCCTCTCTTAGTCGTAGCCAAAGGCTTTATTAAAGTAAGTGAAGGGGGAGTGTTTTTTTTTTTTTCACTCAATAAAGCACACCCCTAAAAACGCCGTGATACTTTCAGTACTGGACTGCTCCATCACGCCGCCATCTTGGTTTGGATTTTTTTACTGGTTGTATTCGTCTTTGCCTTTGCTTTCCTCAGAAGACATATGCGGCTAATGTTTGCATACCGAGTTCGCGAAATTGACAAAAGTCGCACTAGTTCACCGTATTTTGTATTCCGCCGTGGCCCTCCTTTATGCACAACGTGTTTCAGCCTTTCAGTGCCTGCTTTCAACTTGGAGCGCGAACTGCAAACTCAATTCCGGTTTGAGAAATGCGCACGTATCTCCATTTTGAGTTGGTTCTCTGGCGCTTTCTGACACAGCGTAAAGGAAACAAATGGAGCGTCGATGGGGTGCATGCGCAGAGCTTCCACAGGGAGAAAAAGGACCTTCCCGTGAATTGAAACCCTGTCCCTGAAAAACGTTGTTTGCATCTAAGAAAGAAGGTCGCCAGCGTGCGAGTCAATTTGCATAGCCAGATTAAAGTACGGCAGCTGCGCATTTGTGCACATTATATTGAACAGGGTGTAATCAGGTTGCTTTCTGGGAATAATTTTCAGCACATTCAAGTTGAAGTTTATCGAAGGCGATATTCAAGTTGAAGCACAATAAGCAGAAGTTTAGTTGAAGTACAGTGCATTTTAGTTAAATGTACTTGTTAAGTGAGGAATAGACAATAAACGACCAAACGGGCAGTAAACACTGTGACGGTTCTAGGTCATCCTGGAGGAAGTGAAACTGAGATCATTGATATGTATAAGGTACTGACATATTCATTTGAATCGTATCAGCATACATTTTGAGGCAACCTGGGCGATATTTAGGCATTGCGAATGTGAAAGGTGATAATCTCCATTTGTAGGCTGTGAGGTAACCTGGGCCCCAAAACATACGCGCCGCAGCGCCGTCAATGACTGCAGCTGCGCTCCGAGCGTAGCGCCCTAGCTGCTGGCGACTGCTGCGCCGTTGAAAGAATCAGACTAACTGTCAAACACGCGCTCCGACGTGGACATCACGCCTCAGCTGCCCCCTCCCCGATTTTAAACATTATTCTGTACGAGTGCGGCAGGAAAGCAAGGTATGAACGACTTAGTAATCCCACGCAGAGGATGCGGGATTACTGCGCTGATGTTTTTCGACTTCACCGAACAGCTTCATCCCCGAAGATCGGGCACCACGTGAAAACATCGCGGAGCGTCGAATTTCGTGTTCACCGAAAAAAACATGCGTTATTTGGAAATTGAAAAGAATAGGTCGCTTTCTCTTGTTTTTCTGGTTAGTCGGGAGGCTCGAGAGGTATTCTGCGCGTCCTTTTCTTTCCTTTGTCGGCTTCACGCGAGGTAGTTTCGATCGGCCCTTCCATACGTGAATTCAGCAGAGTATATCCGTCAATGTTTACCAGCGTTGTGGGGCGAGATTACTATCAAATCACTTGATTCATTTTAAGCTTAAAAGCGGCTAGTGATGTGCATCAGCCCGAGCTGTAAAAAAAGGAGCGCGCCGCAGGCACGTACTTGTGTTGACGTGTGGCGACCGACAAAGTGTGGCGCATATCTGCCGAAGGTAGCTCTGGGTGTCTCTGAAGTAGCTCCTGGCCCCCGTCTCTGGGTAGCTCTCTGGGTAGCTCGGGGGCCCCGTGTGGCTGTCTGGGTGCTGTCCGGTGCCTTTAGTAGCCTACCAACGTTTAATGTTAAAAATCGCAGCTAGATGTGCGTTAATGCTACGAAATTGCTTCCCGCAGCCATATGTACGCGATCTTGTTCAGCATGCGAAGGTTGACGTTGTGGTCCGGTCGCAGTGGCGTGCGTAAAGAAGGGTTGTTCGTTTGAGGATTTTGTATATCTTTTAATTTGAGGGGGCGGGGAGAGTGGGGGGTGAAAATCGAGTGCTTTTATTATTTAAGTGATAATAGGGGGTAAATCGGGTTCTTTTGTAAAACAAATCCAAAATTCGTGTTTTTCGTGTTAATATACAAATGTACAAAAAATACAATCGGTTTATCTTAATTGAAGGTGCCGCAAGCTTAGGTATAACCATTAAATTTGGGGGTTTTTTTCAAGCTGGTTATCGCAGGGATATAGTTCTCAAGCAAATACTCCCCGAAAACTCATTTTTTGGAAATGAATCAGTAATGATAACCGCAAAGAGCATTACTAACTTCTAAAAAAATAGACATTTTATTCACAATAGGATTTTTAACTATTTTTTACACATCGTTGTTTAAATATGGGCATCCGTTCGAGACCTGTCCAATCGTTGAACATATGTCAGTTGAAATAAAATTCTGTCCACATCTTCTCTTCCATTAGCAAAGCACATTAATATCAGTGCAGCATTTGCCAGCCCAGGATAGTGAGTGGTAGGGTTATGCCAACACTCAATGTATTAGATGGTTTGTTGGGCTTGCTTCCCGCGAGTACTAGTTCCGAACGGCGGAATATCAACGTACCATTGTGAAGATCGCTACTTTTAAAAGTTACGTCGCGGAAAAAATCGGGTTCAACCCGAATTTTCTAAAACATATAGGGGTGTAAAAATCGGGCTTTACCAGAAAACCAACAACTCTACGTATGAGTTCATTTCGCGGGATAGACGCCATTCTCACGAACGACGAAAGGCAACACATCAAAGGAATAAGTAAAAGAAAAAGAATAAAGAAAGCGAAAGCACTGAATCTATCCAAAGTAAAAATAAAAGCGTCGGGGCGAATCCTTGCTGTGCATAACTTTTCGATTGCTTGGAGCACTTTTTCTCGACGGAAATCGCAAATGGCTGAACGCCGTGGTGTGAGTAGACATAAACCCTCGCCATGATTTGTGCGTACCTTGCGACATCTAATTAGGTACCGATAGTAAACATTGTTGGATGAGCGCAGCCCGTTTCCCTCCTCCCTGCGTTCTCTAGTAAGTCGTCGTAGCATTGCAGCTGCGTCAACATTTTTTTGACGGCAGTATAGACGCTCACAATGTGTCTCTTCATGCGCAACTTACCGTCTCCGTATATCGTTCTTCTCACGAGCATATACAAAATCGTTGCTGACATCTCCACACCCATCGCTCTGATGAGCTCCAGGCCTTCGGGCAGCCGCAAAGTACTCCACGTGAAGCCATTAGAGGCGCCGAAGGTGTTTCCTGCCCTTGGGGAAACACATCAGGGATCAGTGGCGCCCGCTCGGTCCGGCTGCTGCAACATCATGGCCGACCCACGAACAATCCCCTCCTCACCGTCGATCTTATGACCAGAAGCATGATGACTGCGCCAGTTTGCCTTTTGCAAGCGTTTTGCGATTGTTTGGATGCACCGGTGTTTCAGGGCTACTCGATGATAGGACGGCCTGCTGAGTTCTCATCTTCGCCGCTGATGGGGTTAGTTTCTCTTCGCGCCGCTGCTTCAGTAGTGGCGCTGAACATCGTTGAAAGACGAGCCACGGCAGCTTTGGCGCTTTTTGTCCAGGAATGTGTTTCACTTCGATGTGTGGCTTATAATATTAGGGCGAGAGCGTTAGGTGCCTCTTCAGTCGTGAAGTGCGCCGATGTTGACCGGAGCGCCTAAGCCGGGTGGTAGAAGAGTCCCCTCGTAGTTAGCGCAGAGGGAGGACAAATGCCGTAACGGGTGGATAAGAGTGCACCAAAACCACTGTAACTGTGAATGTGGAGAAATAGTAGCACAAACTGGAGGTGTCTGAGCTCACACTACAATAATTATAAATGGGTCACGTTATCAACCTAGCTCCACTTGCAAGAGTATCTGTGAAAGCGACAGGTCTTTTTGGCTTGGGTTTACCATGGCTATGCCCACAGTTTTTTTTTTTAGTGTTAGGCCTGGATCAGCGCAAGCGAAAGGCTTGCGCTGAAGTGCGCACACTAGCGGCCACTCTGGAGCGCCGTCACTAGCGAGGCTGAGCGTCGAAGCGCCGGCGAAGCAGCCGTCAAACCCTCAACTAGTCACGTGGTAGTACAGCCTCGGGCCTCCAAGCTGCCGCGTCTGTGACGTCGCTCCGCAGCCAACCAGGGGGCGTAACGTCACACCTGCTGCACTTGGGCTCCGGCGACTCAAGGTCACGGCGACGATATAAACGACCTCGCGAAATACGACGTAGAAAAACTTCCCTTTAAATAATATAAAATAATTATTCTAGTGGTAACGGCAGGCCATGGAAGGCCACAGAAGTATCCAAATAAATGCAGATCAGCGGATTTAAGCGCTACTAGCACTTACGGATGATAGTCGTGGGTAAGTAAATGCGAAATATTTGCGTCCATCGATTCATAGGTCCACAAAAAACTTACTCGCAAAAATGTAGTGCCCGCCTATTTTATTCAATAATTTATATTTACTTTAATACGTTTGTTGAAAAATAAATCTTTTTATTTAACTCATATTTCTCCCCTACGGCGTGCTTCAAAGCCAAGGTGTGGCTTCCGCGCATTTACACAACATCAGAAAAAAAAACTTTTGTGCCCTCATAGATTTTTAAAGCACTCTGAAGCACACCTTCATTTAAATTAGCCTAAAAAAGGCGAGTGATAATCCACTTTTATTGCAGAGCACTAATCCGTGGTATTAAATTCACATTAAGGCTCCCTTCTACAGCCGTTCTCGCATGCACCATGGGGCTACGGACGCTTCCATAAACAACGGCGTCATCCCACTTATTTCATAACCATGAACATGGGCGTCAATTGTGTAAAAACCGTAACACTTGGTACAGTTATCTTTGCGGTTATGTACGGCAATATTAGTTTGATGATAGGTGTGTCGTGACTCGGGAGAAGGTCGCTTTGAGGGACAATCACCGCTGCAATTCACTAGAGATAGTTGAGTTGGGAGACACCGGTTCCAGACGCAAGCAGCGGGACTCGTGCCGTTGTCGTCGATTGCAATCTGATAGAGCACGGCTGCATAGCTTCTTCGTTCAAACTCGCCTGCTCTTAGGTTTGAGTGCGTTGAAAAGATATTTCAAGTTAGCTCGATTTCAATATAAACTTTTGACGAATGACCCTTCTAAATGCATCAAGCTGTGCCGCGCAACCAATTATTGGCAGCAGCTTTGTGTGACTGAACTTTCCTAGATTAGCTGAGAAGTCTAACGCTCCGATTTGCTTAATAGCCATTTAAAAGTTGCAGGCTCTACTTAGGGTACTTTTGCGATGCTATAAAAAGACTCCACTTCCTTTATACCAGTGCACCAAGAAGCGGGCGTCAACTATCACGTCTCCACGTCAGAAAATGAGACAGCTGTTTCTAAAGACGATAGCTTTTCTAGGGCTATTACACGAAACGTTCGTGTGTCTGCTCGCCGGTCACTCCCTTTAGCGGCCAGACCGCACATTAGCGTGACCATTGAAATCTACTGAAGCCGGTGCACCGACCCGCCGGGGTGGCTCAGTGGCTAAGGCGTTGCGCTGATGAGCACGAGGTCGCGGGTTCGATTCCCGGCCGCGGTGGCCGCTTTTCTGATGGAGGCGAAAAGCAAAAAACGCCCGTGTGTGCGAGATTTCGGCGCACGTTAAAGATCGCCAGGTGTTCAAAACTAATCCGGGGCCCTCCACTATGGCGCGCCTCGTCGCCAGCGTTGCGTCGGCGCGTAAAAACCCAGAATCATCAATCAACGAAGCCGGTGCACCCGTCATTCATGTCGCCTTTATTTAGAGCGAAGGAAACCTCTGGCACCACTTTCGCGAAAGCCATCGGCAGAACCGACAGTACCCGCGTTTTTTTATTTAATACACGTTGCTTTGGTTTCAAAGTGATTGTGTCGGTGAACAACGTAAAGGCCGACATTCTGGTCAGTACGTCCGTATTTCAGTATCCTTGCTGATTCATCTTTCCTGCCAAAAGTTGCGGCAGTTCTTCAGTACCGAGTGTATGGTGTTTTTATGAGAGAAGGGACAGACGTGCCCCGTTGAGATCTTCAGTTTTGACGAGATTTTTATGTGTAGGTCTTTGAGCAGATAGAGAAAAAAATTGGCTCCAATCCACGCGGTGAATGTGGTTAGAAAGCAAAGGCTTAAACGACACCGGCAACAATTGCCCATGCGACGTCACTTGATTTCACACCCGTGTCTCAACAAAGAGTGAAACCAGAGATCCTGCCAGCCGTTATCCGGAATTTGCGGGGCCGGCGTCCCGCGGGGTCGGAGAAGGCAGCCAGCCATGCCTGCTTTTATGTGGTGCCACACCAGAAATAGACCCCTCCACATTGCGCAGAAAAGGCGAAAACTTTCCGGCATGTGACATTGAGGGACGCCAAAAAGAACGCCACGTGCCGCCCCACTCTCCGGGTAGAGTGCGCAGCTTTCGTCGGGTTGTCCGCGGTCGAGTTGAGAGGGAACAACTGTGCGCGATTTCTCATCGCGCGAAGCCTGGGTGATAGTGAACAGATTTTTCATAATTCTTGTGGAAGGAGGCTTTACCCCAAAACACATTCCGAGTAGTCGTTAAGCGCTGCAGGGTCAATTTAATACACTGATAGGTATGTTTTAATGTTATCCTATAGTTAATCGCCACTTCTCATACTGCGCCACTGCAGCATGAGTTTTGACAGCTTTTAAGAGCGAAGCTCTTTAGCAAATCGTAAGTTATCGTGGTCGCAGTTAAAAATTACAAGAAATTGCGGAGCGCGCACATGCGACCGCGGGCCACGCGGTGACCACCCGGCCGTTAACAAACCAGGAAAATGCCCAGCCCTCCGCTGTGCGTCCCAGGCGAACGCTTGTCACGTCAAGCATACCCACTGAGGCAGAGCGGCCAAGATTATAAAAAGAAAAGAAACTGCAGCGCAGCCATAATCCTGGCAACGCCTGATCCGAACGTGGAAGACATGTTATTGTGTGCGCCCCTATAAGGTCATGACCTATCATTATCACTTCCTTAAAAAGTGAACAAAGCTAACACCCATAGCAACAATGACGGAGTAAAGGTCGTTCTGGCAGCGGAGACGAAATAGTTCAGCTGCAATCGTGGGCGTACACCGTCGTGATGGTCGTGAAAGTTGATTGATTGATTGTAGGGTTTAACGCGCCGACGCAACGCGGGCGATGAGGCGCGCCGTAGTGGAGGGCTCCGGATTAATTTTGACCACCTGGGGATCTTTAACGTGCGCCGAAATCTCGTACACACGGGCGTTTTTGCTTTTCGCCTCCATCAGAAAAGCGGCCGCCGCGGCCGGGAATCGAACCCGCGACCTCGTGCTCAGCAGCGCAACGCCTTAGCCACTGAGCCACTGCGGCGGGTTGGTCGTGAAAGTTGCGTGCAGCTTCGATGCATTGAAGTCTTATGCGTTAGTGTGAGCTCCCTATACTTTTCAATATGTCTAGCACTGATGCGAATAAACATACGTCTTTTGTGGCTGGAATGATCCCGACCGAGTTATCAGAGGCAAGGTTTTTGAAATTGAACAAAGTGGCATCTTGGCCCCATCAGAGTGCCGTATATACTAATACAGTGATGTATTAGCATACGTCACTCTAAGACCAAATTCTAAAGTATTTCAATAGTTTTTTATTTTTTGCAAAGCAGTCTTGCAGTCACTGAACGAGTAAAAAATTTCAAAGACGTTCTCAAACCCGTACGGGTTCCTTGTTGACACGAGGCGAAAAACGACAAGCAGTCGAAGGTTAAAGGCGAAGCTTGTGAGGCAGTAACCGCGTGTGTATCGATGGCAACGTCCCTTCTTGGCGGTACATGGCATCGGAGTGCGTTTGTATGAACAATGATTCCAGCAAAAGGCGTGATGCCAAGTTGGGCGCTTTAGAGCTGCAGCGTAGACCCAGCCAATATCGTGCTGCTGCTTGTGCGCGAGTTCGGCAATCGCGTTAGAAGTTACTATGGAATTTTTACGTCGCGTGGCTGCCCTTTTATACTAATGGGGAACTTTACGGTTTCGCCTATGTACACGTGGTTGCAACCGGCGCAGGGGATGCGATAGACAACACCGGAGAAGTGGTTATCGTGAAGCGCGTTATTTACTTTTACCAACATACTTCAAAGCTTGTTGGACGGCGCGTGCCTAAGCGTTGGTCATGATAAGCAAAAATACAGGCAAAATCACGGTACTTGCTGGGACTACGCTGCAGTTCTGTCTAAGGAACGCAGCTTTACATCATGCCTTTTCGTGAAAACGTCGCTCATATAAACACACTCCGATACAATGAACGCAGAAGAATGGACGTTGCCATTGATACACATGCGGAAACGTAACAAGCTTCGCCTTTATCTTTCGACTGCTCGTCCTTTTACGCCTCATTGTGGAACCCGTACGGTTTTCGAAAGGGCTTTGAACATTTTGATTTCGTTAGTGAATCAATACTCTTTCTTCGTACAACGCCTAACAAGACGTAATTGCGTCGAGCCCTTGACTACATCATTCTTTTTGGCGTGTTTTCATTCCACATTCGTTTTTCGTGGAAGGAATGAAGCTGCGTGAATTTCCAAAGGCCGGTTTTTTTTTTCAAATTGAACTGACTTGTTTTGCGGGCTTCTGGCCAATTTAAGACACCAGAAAATGACTGCACTTTTGGGCAATACCACTGGCTACGATGCGTAGCATAGCGCGGTCTTCACAATAATTTATTCTTTCAAACCGTAAGCTATACCGACAGCGCGAAACTCCAGGAAGCCCAGGGAGACGTGTATTTGAACATTAAGGATTTCGCATACACGAGCTCTTAGAATTGCATAGTGTTCTAGAAATTTGTTTCTCTCTTTTTGAACTTGTCCCACTTATAATTATGCGCCAAAAAGCATATAGTATGCTTGCGACACATTCATCGTTTACGCCGTATTGTCGGCTGCGCGGCATGCTTCTTACAGCAAGATCCTCATGCTATTTAAACCACACAGATTTGTACTGATATATACTAGCGAGAAATCTGTAGTTGCAATCTCGTGCCGTCATGGGTGTCCAGATAGCAGCTAGATACGTTCCTTTCCCACTTGGCTTGGGAAAATTAACAAAAAGGGTAAATTCATTCTTTCTTGCTCGTCGTGCATGAAGCTTGGAATCAATCGCTGCAAAACAAATTTCTCGCACCTCCACTCTTCAATGCTAAACATCTGTAAATAATCTTTTACAATATTCTTTTCTCCGCGCCAGAAAATCTATTCAGCCGGATCACGAGCCACGCCAATGATAAGAGCGCATTCCGACCCAGTACAAAGTACAAAATGGAGCGCTCGCTCGAGCGTGGCTCGCCTAGACAATGGCGCCAGATTTTTTCCTACTATAGGTTATTATTAAACTTCATGCTGCAAACACGCCTAGAAATGAAGTGCTAGAGCTCCCGTCGCGCCTTCTATCGACCGGTTCTTTAGCCGCTTCCAAACTTCCAGGAGGACGTGAACCACCTACCCGGCCCCACAACTTACATCCGGGGCAAGCATTCGCCAAGACCGAAAGCTAAGTGACTGAAGATCAAGAATGATGAAGTTGGTTACATTTTATGGTGCAGTTCCGAATATGGGCAAAGTGCGCCAAAGAAGAATTTCATGACAGTGGTGTGACAGAAAATGCTAAAGCATTTCAGTGAAAATAGACGTGGGGTGGTGATGATGGCTGGGAATAACGGCAGTGATGATGACTGGTGTAAATGATCAGGTTGTCCAGGTGCATGACAAGAAATTAGGTGCAAAAATTCGGCATCGGTAAGAAACAGAAGAGTGCGCTTATGAGAAATCACGGAATCGTAATATAGAAAGTATGATGTGGATACTGCCGATCAAGGCGCACCGCACAAACATTGAGCCAGGTGCGCAGCGATGGAAGTCGCTTGGAGCAGCCTAAATGTTTTCATGGTGTATGCAGGTCTACGGCCACTCCTTTATCAGTGACGTTCATCGATTTAGGCCAGCTTAATTAGTACACCCAAAACTCGTGTTCAGTAGCGTGACCGAAACAATACCATAGTTCTGGGACGGAAAAAAAATTTAAGCGAAGCTTTATTTCCTCCTTCTGCTACGCCATGCTACACTGCTGCTTCGTAGTGGCATAGCGCGACTGTTGGTGTTGTCTTACACCGGACAGCGCTAGCTAACTTCCGCTTACAGCGCCCTCGGGACCCGGAAAGCGAGGCCTGGTAAGAGGGGGGAGAGAGATTCGCCTGGGAAAGCTTGACTCCTCTGTGTATGACGTTTTCGGCTGTTGGAGCTGGTGGCGTCTTGGCCAAGGAGATTGAATCCTTGCGAGCGTCTCCTTATGTCCAGTCTTTCCGGACACACTCGCCACAGCTGGCGTTATCAGCAACTACGATAAACAGAATAACACTGAAAAATCGCCCACTTCTCTTCTGACTTCGCTCTGAGTGTCGTCGACAGAAGGTAGTCTTCTGATTCTGCGGCCGTGTAGCTGCTCTTCTGTTTTCCCCAGCCTATCTCTTGCGCTGTTCTCCTCCAGGGTCACTCCTCCCACAACAAACATGATTGAAGTTCGCTGGACCTAATCAAATTTTCCCACATTCCAGTGGTCGCGCCGCATATATTGATGTTTTCTCATACTGTTGGTTTGGAATGCCACCTCGCAGCGTGTGCTCCAGAACCAAGTTTTTTTGCTTTTTTCTTGTGGACTAAATGGCGCTTAATATTTGCTATCGCAAATATCAAGCACCAATCTTTTTTTAATAAAGCACTGCCTAGCTTCACCTATATTTTGAATAAAGTATACCTCGCGTTTTTTTTTTTTTTGATCAACAATATTGGAAAGAACAAGGTATGGTATCATATACAGTGGTTTGCAAACAATTTGCCGATATAAGCTTCACGTTTCAGAATTTTTTTTAACTTTTGGCCAGGTGGCTGAATTGAGAAAGATATAGACGGACATACCGATTGACAAACAGATGTCTTCCTGTTTACCTAGCCCTAAAAGAACTATCATGTTAAAAAATCCATGTGCCAGTTCAATTGAACCCACTATGCCACACAGAAAGCATTACCTTACGTCGATTCCTTCTGTACGTGACAACCGCCATTTTTAAAGTTTTAATATTAGCTTTTCTTATTTGATGTCTGTGAACAGAAATCCTTTCTCTCGTGAAATGACCTTGACCAACCACGACGTTTTCTTCGCCGTCACCTTCGTCTAGCGAACAAGTCGTTGTACAACGAAAAAGCATGCATGTGAGTGAGACCTTGAAAAAATGCAAGGCAAAGCGCTCCAATGATTGTGCAGCCTTCTCTGGAATGGGAAGCAGCGAACATGAAGAGGAAGCAAAGGACAAACAGCAAAGACACCATAAATGTCTTACGAAAGCAGCACCCCCTTTCCGCAATCGTTTTACGAAACTCTCCATAATCGCTGGCGGGCTTTGCTCTCTTTTTTTTTCGCCTCATGTGGTGTGTTCTAGTGCCTTCCCTTTGCTCAAGGGGACACGAAACACTACTTACTTAGTATCTAAGCCACGCGTGGCGCACTCCAGGCTTCCTTCATTCAGCGTTCACACAGCGGGAACATGCGAGGAATGAAATTTTTCAAGCATCGTCCGGGGTAAGAGCTCTTAAAATATGCAAAGGCATCCTGTGTAATCGCGTTTGAAGCCCACGCCAATAGCTCTGGGGGCTTTTACCGGTGCATATTTGAAATCATCGCAAATAAAAGTTCCTTACGAAAGAAACCTAAGGGTATATATTTTTATATTGGGAAGCATAAACGTGAAACTGAAAGAGGAGCAGGCAACTGGAATATTTGGAGCGATATGACAAGGCGCAGTGGCCATATTAAGAAACCACAAGGTAAAAATATTGCCTTGTAAAGAGGTCAGCCATTGAGTGGTCCTGCGTGCACGCAAATAATACAAATATGCTGTGTACAGTATAAGAAAGCCTTGCAGCAACATATACTATCCATATCCTGTACGGACCTAAATGTATTATGTGTGTGTGGTGTTTATCAATGAGATATAATGCGGCCAACCTATATACGTCTATACACCAAAAGAATAAAATAGTCATAATATATATATTCACATATAAAGGGTACAAAACATATCCCCTGTTTGTTTTGTCACATTCATGTGCGCCCACAGTGGGCGCACACTCATGTCCGCCCACTGCTACATGCAGGTAGCAGTGGGCGCACATTTTCGTCAAATAAAAGAACTCGGTAAGGGCAACAAATTCTACGTTGTGGCTTTGTATATTGTGCCACGGACCAACAGCTTCCTCGAAGGTAAGATTGGCCGAATAGTTACGTGCTACGACAAGCCATACAATAAACCGAGTTCATTGAAACCAAAACGGCGTGCACCGCCAAATGTTAAAATGAATTCGCAACACAAATAGTCATGACCATGTGCTTAGCTAAGATCTTCGAAATATGAGATTCATAAACCTTTTAAATACAACGATCGCCTTTGTATACGCCTCGAGCGCGGCCTGTAGGGGCGCCACTGAAATCCCCCTAGCGGCCCGTTTCGAAAGCAGCCGCGGGAGCCGCCGGCCCGCTCCCTACTGTCACCGTTGCTTTCGCGGCCCGTTCACGACTGAGATTTACCGTTTGTACGCGTTGGAAATACATATTTATGTGGAGCAGTCAGTCACTCTCATGTGCAGCTTTCCCGCTCATGGCAGTCCTTTCAACAGTGATTACTCTGCAATTTTTTAGCCAAATGAAAATTTCTTTTGCACAGCTAATATTTGGGGTAAATGCTTGCTTTGTGCAACGTTTCATGTCGCGCAAGTTGCGCGACTAGGTTCCTGAGCCATGGAAACTATCCCATAGAAATGCATGGGGAGTAAGATTTGACAGCGAATTACACAAAAATATTCAGAAACCTGGGAAAGTTCTTTAGTGTTTCATCTTCACGTTGACTTCTGGCTTTATGCCAAATATCACTTTCACTAAAGTGGTTTTTGCTATGTTCCATGAGAGGTTGTAATTTTGAGAGATGAACAGCTGGGTTACGCGGTTCGCAAAGTGTGTGTGTTACGAGAGTTGTAAATGTGTGTGACACGATCTTAGTCTGGTACATTCGTGTCTGTACAAGCGCCAAGTGTGCGTCAAGGTCGGCGTCGCGAACCCGCGATATGCTATGGAGATGATTGTGATTCCCACTGCCCTGAAATTTACTAACAGTGTCCTCCGTAAGCATAATATCCCCAGATGGTCATGCCATAGCTATACACTACGTTGTAAATCAGTTTTATGCGCTTATATAACCTAGTGGAGCGCTCATACCTGACAGCACGCCAGTTATACCTCAGATATTGATCACTACCATGGACATAAATTTCACTAACATTCTACGAAATAAGTGCGATGGATAATCCAAAATTATACCCGGGATCAGCGCACGAAAAAAAAAAAATGCTGGGGCGTCTTGTCGTGAGCTGAGCGCCCGCAACATTCATATATGTTACATATATCCTCCGCGAGCAGGCCGGAGAAGGGCTTCTACAGTAATGCCCGTTCGCGACTAAATGTTTCTTTGAAGCATAGTCTTAGTCATATCACGCAGGGAGCCTGCAGAATCTATCACAAACGGAAACCAGAAGGCCTTATCAGATATCACACCCTCCTAACGACACCTTTTATCAGTTTTGAACTTGTATACCTCGAAAAATGCGTTCGCCGAGGGATCAGCTGTTAGTTGAAGTCTAAAAACTAGAGTGACGTGAACGAGTAGCTTGTGTGTGTGATTACTAAAACGTTCTTTCCTTGATTTCGTTCCGCAATCGTACACAACAATACGTAAGCGTCCCCCTCCCCTCCCACCTCCCTATGTCTCGCGAAATATCAGTGCATTTCACACACTAGTTGGTCTCGTAAGTCCTACCCGGCTTAAGTTTATACGAACGTCTTTAGCATTTAAGAAGCTGCAATGAGTTTTTTTTTTCATTTCTGTACGAGCTATTTTGTTTCTTCCGGACTTGAAGACCATTAATTTTTCAGTGGTTTAATCCACTTTTCTTGGTTCTAGCTGTAAGGCATGAGTGCACATCTTTCACGACGCAAAGCTTTGAAATATACTTAACATTTTCGCGTGGCTGATATTCTTATAAAAGGCACAAGTTACTATAAGGTATTGGGTAATCGCATCACCGAAATATATTTTTCTACGACGCATATATTCGTAATTTTGGCCGCATTCGTTGTCTGCGCTACAAAACAAAACACACCTCTCACTGTGCCAGTATCAGGTATAAATTGGCGACATTAAAATTAACTTGTGCCGGACGTATTCGGAGGTGACAGTGGTGGTATGCTGCTGCAGTTCGCCGACGCCCGTAACAGCGGCCGAGAAGGACGCAGAGTCGCTTCCCGGATAGCTATTGTTGGTGTTTGAGCACCCTACCAAGACGCCGCGGGTTTTGAAGTGACCTAAACCTACTGTTTACTTACAGACGTCACCATAACAAGTTTTGTTTAGCGCTTGGAAGGGCAAAAAAAAAGCGACAGAGAACTAAAACACTGCATGAACCGCTATGGACCGCGCAGCGCTAATCCCGTCAACTCCGCGGAGAAGCGGCGGCAGGCGGCGCAGCGATCGCAAAGATCGAGGCGTATAGGGACCGGGCGGCCGTTGTACGGCACCACCGTCGTTTCAGCGAACAGCGCCGCCCGTGGCGAACCGTTCGTCAGTGGAATGCCGGTGGCGGTCAGCACAGCGTAGTTTTGCATGGCTTTCAGTCGTTTTTCTGCGGTGCGGCTTGCAAAGCGTACGTAACCCCACGGGCATTTTTCAAATCGGTAAATCTTGAGCGTGGATGTGACGTTTACGAGGGACGCCATGTGTGTTATTTACGCCCATACTCGGTATTTACAAATAGCAGACGACGCTCAATGCGCCAAGCTGGAAGTCAAGCTGGAAGTGAAAGTTCGTTGCTTCATGCAAATTTTTTTCATGCCTGCATGCAGTTTCGCGAATCGAGGAGTATATTGCCGCTAAATGCTACCACAACGCCGGGGTGTGTGCAACCGATCTAGGAATGCTGCGGCGCTGGCCTTTGGCAGTTGATGACGAAACGGCGTCGACGTCGTGCACAAGCGAAAGACAAAGTTTGCGGGTGTCTTCGAAGATTTACCTCAAAACAGAAATTGTGATGGACGACGCTTCCGTAACTTCATTACCGACGGCTGAAACGTGTTTAATTTCACAGAAATGCTCTTACTACAGTCATCGGGAATCGTTGATAGAATAAATATTAATACCGGATGATAGTAGAACGTTATTGCTTGTCGTGGCACTGCTTCACAAGAATTGTAATGGTTGCTGGCTAGTTGCTAAATGGTTTTTCAGAAACTAATTCCTGCGTGGCTGAAGGACGCAAGACAGGAGGGTGCCCGAAACCTGTACTCAGCTTCACAACTGAATGCTGCGGTCGGTTTACAAGCTGCCACCTACGATTGAAAAATCATGCACACCTCCGTCTAACGACGATGATCATTTATCGCAAAGATTTATCGTATGGGTTTCCTTGGTTGCCTTCTGGATTAGAACTCTGACTAATTAAGCGTCGAATTTGACAAGCACGCAGTTTGGTATTTTAATCGCAGCGTCTTTGACTTTGACCATTTCCCATTCGATTTCGCACGAAGAAAGCTTTGTGTTCAACCATCATAATCATTAGATGGAGGGCGAGATAATTTTTCTGTTTAATTTTGAACTTCAATGCCCCCTCTCCAAATCTAAACTTTTTCAGCGTGTCGGAAATATGTCTGTGGTGGAGGACTCGGGCTCATGCACCCATATTTGAGGCAACTAATCGCGCGTTTTTGGTGTCTTCACCAGGCATTACACGATTTTTTAGGTACTCTGTAAAGAATACTTTAGCATTAAAAAACACCGGCTGACGTTAACACTGCACATTTTTTTAACTATCGGTGCCAGCATTTATTCTACGCAGGTGTTAAAACGGGAAGGGCAGGAGGGATGGTTTGTAGCTTGGGCTTTTGAGTTGGTGAATAACTTTGGCTCTTGATAAAATGACCACCACAAACGTGGGATTTCCACTTCGGCTTTCAGGCTCCCATGCTGTCACAGTGTCGCTCGCCAAAACCGAAAGTACAAAGCTTACGGTTACAGAAAGTGCAAACTACCGCAACATTTCTACGTACACGGTAATCCATCTCGTATGCAGGAGCCTTTCTATTTAAAGCACACGTATCGAGGTATCCCAGCGCTAAGGCTGGCGTGGAAACCGTAGACATTGAAACTAGCGAAGATAATTTAAAGTGGTAGAAGGGAATTTTAATATTGCTAATGGTTTTATTCCTACTCAGATCGCGCGGAGCCAGGCGCAGAGCGCTGCAAAAAGCGCTCGTGACAATGTAGCCCTTCCCCAACTTTACAAGCATCCGATAAGTTTGCGTAGCCGTTAGTGCGTTTAAGAAAAAAATAATACTAATAATAGTAGTTTTATTCGAGCTCAGAACGGGTGGAGCCAAGCGCAGGTCGCTGCAAAAAGCGCTCATGCCATTGCAGCCGATACTCAACTTTAGACGCGTCTGACAAGTTTACGTAGTCATTACTGCATCTAAGAACCCAACACACCTGTCTAGACTTCGTTTCATCTCACATGTCTGCTCACAACGCCACCAAAACATACAAAGCACCGAAGTAAACACGACAAAAACAACGGGAGGCTGTGTAGTTCAATGCACCGGCTCATTCCACTGACGAGCGGAGCGCCGAGTGGTGGCGCCACCCGTCCAGCTGCCCGGTCCCTATAGAATTCTTGATGAAGGCGACCCCGTTGTTATGTAAAAAATAAAGGCGGTTGGTATTCGTGTGCCCCTAAGCGCTTAGAGCAATGAAGTTCTTACATTCGTTCAAGGTTACTTTATCGCGATGCGACGGCAAAATGTTACAGCAACGAAGATTCCGTGAACAACTTACGTTTTCTGCAGCGGGCACGCATTTTCGGGCCCCTCGGACTCTTTAAATAGCTGCAATTGTTCTTGCAGCCGCTCATTTACGCGGCGAACCCTCATCCTTTCGCATGAAATCTCCCATACTCAGTTATACCACAATACCGCGCGATCCTGTACCAGACACAAGTATAATAAAGCTTTGCATGGTACATAAGGCAGTTGCGTGTTGCCATACTACGGGTGCATACAAAACGCCTACCCCATTTCTGGCTTATTGTGCACATCACGAAGTAAAAGGAGATAGGGCAGTATAGCTCTCGTGCTACGAAGCCATACACACTAAAAATTTTTACGCCCAAAAGGGTGCTTCAGCTTGTCGCCGCAGGAGCACCCTAAAAACTGAATATTTTACGCCCTTTAGGGTGCTTGGATTTTGTCGCCGCAGGAGCACCCTCTGTGAAGCACCCCAGAAGACAGGTGCCTTATAACACCCTTTCCCGCCTAAAAGTATCCTAGGGTGCTACTTAGCACCCAAATCTGTAGGAGCATCTTCTGCAAAAGCACCCACCTAAAGGGGTACAAAACGGGTGCGTCATCCTCGGTTCACAGGTGCAGCAGGTGTGAGACCACATATTGCACAATATCACACACGATTATGGTATGAAACATTCGTGCTTTCCAAGCTCGGTTCTGTGAGACATTCCATTGAAGCTCAACATCAGCTGATAATTTCCTTGAACTTGTGTCACCGATTGTTAAAACATCAATTTAAAAAGTCAGGAGCCACATCTCAGTACAGTTATAACTTTAGAGGTAGTTGATTACCCAAAACTTCGTAAAAAACCAATTATATGTTCACTTTGCCGAACTGCAGTACACATCCTTCGAGATTCACTGCAGAGCCTAACCATGCTGTGCAGTGAAAGCAATTAGGTGTGCAACACTTCAACCACACAAAACTTCCTTGAACCTTAAAACCCTTGGCTTCTTAGTATTGCATCAAACTTCCAATCAAGGTAGCTACCTGCAATGTTTAGTGCCTTATTCTTGAGCTGAGCAGGAAGGTTCAATATCAAGGAAGACCAAATGCAAAATGTATAGTTTCCTCCGTAATGCGGCTCATAATATAGTTCCCTCCGTACTGCGGCTCATAATCTACTTATAAAAGTTGGGTACCCAAGCCATTTATTTTCGTTTGCATTATTCTTTTTGCTTTACGGAAAAATATTCATATGGTACAGCACTGCAAGGTTTGGTGGTATTTGGAGTTTTATAAACATACCTTTAGACTAAATGACCCCACATAGCAATAACAAGAACTGCAAACATCACAGAACAATGCATACAAGTTCCCTGGTGAAGCCCATGGTTGAAATGTAATGCCATTGTTCAGAAAACATTATTTTATCATGAGGCTAGCTTGTACATGGTGCCTTGCATTATGTCCCTGCCGGTGGATGTGGGGTCATTTGTCACTGTTGCAAATGAAAGCCAACAGCCAGGGCCCATTAGTTTTGGCTAGTATTACGAGGTGCCTCACGGTAAGCATTCTACGTCGATAGACTTTTTTAGAGTTGACTAGAACTGAAATCAGCAAAAGATTCTCTACAAAACATTCATTCTATCCGCAGCTTTAGGGTTTGCTAATTTCCATAGTTGGGTTTCTTCTGCCTTTCTTAACAACATTTTTCTTTTGATAAGAAGGTGCACAACCAAAAGCAAAAAGCTTTTCTGTAAACCTTTGGTAGCTATATAATTGTTACAAAATATTTTACTCTAAATATGCCAGCTTAACTGAGAATATTTGCATTTAAAAACATTAAAATAAGTTTAAATTGATCATAAATTTTTAGCTGTTTTTACGCAAAACTGTACATGGGATATGAAGTGCACCACAAGGAGGGCTTTGGATTAGCTTTAGCAAATTTGGGACATTTAAGGTGCACTGAAATCTCTACACATGCGCTTTTTTCACTTTCTGTATCCACCAGGAAAATGGCTGCCAATTTAGACAGCGATTCTAAATAGTAGTTGACGTGCATTTTAAAATAATCACAAACATTATAGCCACAAAATAATTTTTACAAGTTGTAGACATTGCCCGTTACACCAGACATTGGACTACACTGTCAAGAGCTTTGACATCTACAATGACGTCTACAAAGCAGGCTTATACTGGTAGAATGTTTCATACCATAATTACTGTGTGTTCAGAGCTCACGTGTGAAGTATGGATACTGCTGCTTCAGCAAGAACCGAGGATGAGCACCCTTCCTGGTTCTGAAAAAAAATAACAGAGGAAATGCCTTAAGCAGGATTCTGAAACGGGGTTGAATGAAACAAGAATGAACAAGAAATTCTTTCAAAACATGTAAAGCAATGCAAACAAATATTTATTTCAACTTATTTCTACAAAAGACCACCTCATGAAGACTGGTGGTGGGGTATTGGCTCAAAAAAAAAAGCAGAGAGCACTTATACAAATGCTACAGGGAGCCTTCGCAGCCAACAATTGTTTGAACACACCTAAACTAATCACTGTTCAACAAACTCATAAAAAATGTTTGAATGCATAAAAAACCAGTGGTAAACACAGGAAACAGTTAAAACAGAATGACGGCACAAGTTTGTCCCGTCGTTCTCTTCTGTGTCCTGGGTATTCCTATGGTTTTTCATCCATTCAAACATGTAAAGTCGCCAGCAAAAGTTTGCGGGATGTGCAGCGCGTGCCCGAGCGGCGCAAAACTGCATTGCTGCGCCATCTGCAGCCAGCGAGCGCCGGGTCGAGGCTCAAGGAGCTGGCGTGCGAGGCGCGCTTTGCGCATGCCTGGCCTTTATTTGTTACCGGGCATCTGTCATCGCTCGCTTGCCCGCGACATGCTTTTGATATTCGCGGCAGCCGCAGTGGCGACTCGTGACCATCGCCGTCGTTCTGCTATCACTGGTGCAGAAAATACGTAGGTTGCGGCTGCCGCTTGCGCGGCGGGCAACATTTCATAAATCTTAGGCTTTGATCAGACCGAAGCAAAAGCCATATCGTTATCTCGGCACGTAACAAAAGACGGCGTGTCACGCAGTTTGGTTGGCTGAGACGTAAAATGACGTTATTCTTTAAAGTTATTAAGACAGTTGCGGGAACAGTCTGAACCCGGCCTTATTTTCCAAGAGGCACTGCTGGTTGAGCACAAAATATATTTTTATTTTTAACCAAAGCTCCAATAAACTGCCAGCTAACCTATAATTGCCGTTGTCGTCTCAGCGGCTAATTATCATAAAATTTGTTTTGGGGTAGTTCCGACAAAGCAAGAGTTACAGCCATTTTCCAGACAGGTATACTGCATCGCTTACAGCTTCCCTAAAAACTAACTATGGCAAGTAAATGTGATTTGGTGTAATCCCAATGTTGTCCTCGCGGCCAATTTCAGTATGATGTTTAACATGATACCTACATAGACTGAGCACTAAGTCACTCACCGGAAAGCTAAATTTGCCGCAAGATTAAATTTGGCAACGCGACGTTTTTCTATGCAGCCCGTCGACGGACGCAGTTTCCAACAGGTAGCCTAAATAGCTCCTCTAAAGTAAATTTATTCGTAGAACATTACATGACTTGAATGATCGGGTTCATTCAATGATGCGCGCCGCGCAAACTGCGGGCGCGGGCTACGTATTTTGTAGCACCAGTGACAGCAGAACAACGGCGATGGTCACGCGGCGCCGCCTCGGCTGCCGCAAATATCAAAGCATGTCGCGGGCAAGTGAGCGATGAGCGATGCCCGGTAACAAATAAAGGCCAGGCATGCGCAAAGCGCGCCTCGCACGCCAGCTTCTTGAGCCTCGACCCGGCGCTCGCTGGCTGCAGATGGCGCAGCAATGCAGTTTTGCGCCGCTCGGCCACGCGCTGCACATCCCGCAAACTTTTGCTGGCGACTGTACCAGCTAGCCCAGTCCAACGCCTTGGTATCATAAGAATATGGATAGTCAATCCTTACACAAAGTTGAAAAAAAAAGAAAGTATAAAGTAGGTGACAAAATTAAAACGACAGCAAATTGGTTGGCTTTTAATTTTAAATGACAATATAAAAAATAATGGCATGAATGAAAGTGAGCAGCACGCGAAGTACCTTGTTGCTAGCCCGACATTCCACTTTGAAGCAAAATGTCCCCTTTCAACACTACATAGGCTAAACATGCAATGAGGCATTCCTTTAGGCACACAAAACATACCATAATTGTTAAAAAAGCTACGAATTAGTTTAAAAAACCTGACCACGACAAATTGGAATTAGTGACTAGATACAGTTTCAGAAATACACAGCGACATCATATAAAAATATATGGTTCCCATACAAAGATTGATCATACAAAAATTCAGGACATTTCTCAGACTGGCATCAATGTGCAAAGCAGCTTAATGAAGGAAGACGGTCTTCACTAAAAACATGTTAATATTGGGAGCTCATGTGCTTCCCTGCAAGTTGGGTGTGTAAACCCACTGACATCTTAACTAACCGCCTGAATCATCACTTGATAGACATTGAGGAATTTTACGAATTGGTTTATTGTAGCCAGCTGTCTAGTTTATTTCCCTATTTTTCTTGGCATTTCGTGTCTAATTCTAAATTTGGTGACTAGATAGCTTTTACTATGGTCATGCACTGGTGACAACGAATATTTGATTTTACTTTAAAAAAATTTCAGTTTTGTTTTATTGCTCACCAGCCAACGATCTGAAATATCAGAGGTGCTTAAAAACGTATGTTGGCATTTCCTTCCTGCAGTGTAGTACAACTAATCATGACTTTTACCATAATTTGTTCACAAATCGTAATATGTGGAAAGTATTCAGCTTAATGAAAATGTCATTTCAGAAGCATGCACAATCAACAAGGCCTCAATGACTCTCATGACGTGGTCCACTTGTTTCTGTCACAAATAACCTGAGTGCAGACACATTCCACCGAAGACGAAGGTAACATGCCCTCTTGGGTGATGAATATTTAAAAAGCCTTACGAGTAAATTTGCTGCTGAGCACGTGAAATTGTGGCATTAAAACAAAATATCCCTCTGCGGCATCTTTCACTTGGAGGAGCGCTTGACCACAAACTTTGAGAAGCTGGAAAATGCTCCATGAACCGCTCCAGCCAGCAGAAACGATGCAGGACACAAGTTGGTAGGCGGACCGTTGGCATCCTGCGATTGTGAAGATATTTCTGTTTAGTAGATGCTCTTCTTTTTGTACCACTGTTTATTTCACCTTTAACAAGCAGCTGAACTCCTTAACGTTCGCATAATAAAATGCTGCAATGCGGAACAGTTAGCAGGGTTACCTCAATTTTGCTTTTCTACGAATTAACACAATGTAGGTAATCGCACACAACTACAATCAAACTACAATTTTCACCTACTTCACTGCTAACATCAGCGTTTGACTGCTCAAGCACAAATACAGGTTAGACATGTGAGCAATCTGCTAAAACGTATCCCACAAACTGAACCAATCAGGCATCAGAATCGGCAAGAAGGAGGTGTCACGTTTAATGGCACTTTTTTGTTCAAAACATAAACAACACCTGGAAGCTTGAAGCGTGAGAGGGGGTCTTTCACGCTGACAATGTCAGAACATAGCTTGCTAGTGGGCACCTGCACGATGTGCACAATGTGTTTTCTTGAAAATGCGTGCGAAAGTTTGATTGATGTGTAGGACGAGAATTGCAGCACGTTTTGACACAGGCCTTGTGGACGCTTCTGCCTGCTAATGTCAATGTGGATTCTTGCTAGTCGCCCTCTTCGCTTCTTTCTGAATATAATGCTTTAGGCATTATATTCAGGACAACGACTGCATCAAAACTGTGCAGCAATTACCCTACGTCCCAACACATCGGTGAAAACTCTCGCACACATTTTCAAGACACGCAGTGCATACATTGTGCATGTGCCCACTAGCAAGCTGCGTTCTGACATTGTCAGCATGAGAGACCCCCTCTCACGCTCCAAGCTTCCGGGTATTGTTTATTAGATTCCATGCGCTGAATGCAAATCAGTGTACATTGGCGAAACGGGCAATCTGCACAGAAGATTAATGCAGCACTGGAACGAAAGGAACAAGGGCCATGCAAAACAAGTCCACTGGCAGAGCACCGTGAGAGGACGGGACACGTGGTCGACTGGAACAAGACAAAATTACTGACAACTGAGTGCACTCTATCTTCTCGATTACTGCTCGAGTCCCTCATTGTTCAGACGACGCCCAACATTATCAACATAATGGATGGCAATCTGCACCATATCTATGCAAACTCATTGCGCCGCGTAATGCCCAATATATAGCTTCGTTTTCCACGACACATGCTCACCGTGAACAAGCAACAAACCGTTAAATGGCTTTCTTGACTTGGTCAGTGACCTACGTTTCATCACTGCCAATAATGCTTTTACCTGCCTACACGGCATTCCGTCAAACACTGGACTACACCACATGAGCCATTGGCGTTCTTAACCTGCACCAGAGTATATAACCTTTCACTACTGCTATGAGATAGACCCATAAACGCACTTCAATATGGCCTTTATATTTAGCTCTTGGAAACATTATGTATAATTTTACCTTTAAGTTGCACCTGCTACAGCAGCTGGTACTATACCAAAACATGAAAAAAAAACGGTGGTTTAACACGCCAAACCTACACTTGGGATATGGGGAGCACTGTAGGGGAAGGCTTCGCATTAATTTTGACCATCTGGGTATTTTTGTGCGCATCGAAATCTCCAAACACGGGCGTCTTTATGTGTCGCCTCCATCTGAAAAGCGGCTACACCAAGCGGTATCTAACCGACATTCGCCTCCACAGCACACCACACTAGCCACGGCAGTGGGTTAAACATATGAAATAAAGCGAGTTTTGGAGTACAAATGAAAATATTAATCACACGTCTTATTTTCCCCAATCGATTGTACCTTTTGAAATCCACCATGCAATCCCCCCTCCCCTACCGGCCTACCAAAACACCTTTGTCTCAAGAGGTAATCAGGCTGTTGTTAATGAAGTAAGTATTTACAATCCGAGACTTGCCCACCGTTAAAGTCATGCACTTTGTTTTAGAGATAAGCGACATTAGCCATTTGCAAGCACCAGGAGTAATTGTGTTAAGATCAGATTGAAAGCATTGACGGTAGTAGTTGAAAGAAATTGTGTGATATAAATTACAACATCATCTGCAAATAGACCTACATGGGAGGATATGCAACATGGAAGATAGACCAAGCAACCTGCCTGGGGGGACAACAAAGTGGCACGAGCAAAAGAAGTATATAGTTATTAGAAGTAAACTGCATTTGAGAAGAATGAAAATCTTTTGCTCAAGTGAGGACATTAGGGTGAAGTTTGAGAAGTAGTCTGTGGTGTGCAATGCGATTGAATGCTTTAGAAAAATCGAGAAAAACTACCGCAGTTTGTAAGCCTGTGTCAATGGATCAATGTAGATCGTGAACAAATCCTGAAAGTTGTGTTTCTCAAGTAACCCTTCTGAAAACCGTGGTGATACTCGATTGTGATATTGTGATTTTATAAATAATTAGCGACCTGAGAGTGGATGAAATGTTTCCTGACCTTGCATATGGTGCTTGTTAGGGAAATTTATGGTGAAGTACCGTCTCCTGATTTAAAGATTGGTGCTACCTCGACTATCTTCCAACCATTGAGAATAGTGCCTGTCATGAGAGACTGCGAAAAAAAGCGGTCACAATTCTACAGACTGCGGGATGTACTTTTCGGTATAGTATGATTAATACCAGTATGATCTGAAGTACACCAGTTTGTATTGCAAGTTCAAAACCATATCGAAAGATCCTAAATGTTTGCTTGGCTTGATTACATACGAATACTTGCTTCAAAGTCAGTTCAATTTCTCTTCTTGCCCTTTAGTCATCGGCCCCAGATTCTCTTCAATATCTCTGCTAAGCAATGACACGCTCCAAACACACAGCACTGCTAACAGGTATACATCATGGCAGGTTCCACAACATGCAATAACTAACCTGAAAGTACATAATCAGTGGGTGCACCGATATGGCAGCAGTGCCTGGACCAATGTGTCGAGCAAATGCGCTGACTTCTGAACGGGTGGTCCAAGCGGCCAGATGATGGATGAATGACCATTCCTGGCAGCAAAGCGTACGGAGCACCAACGAAAGGCCAGGCAGTACTTGGGTACAGCAGGTGCAGTGTCGGTTGGCCAAGGGAGGCCCTGGCAAAGCCTTTGAAACTGGACTGGAAGGCAGCTGACCCAGGACAGCCAGCAGCAGCACCTGCAGGTGCATAATCTGTGAGTGTGCTGACACTTGTTGAAATACAAGAAGAGCACACACAAAGTACGAATGCTTACATCAAGTAGATTTTTAATCGTTTAAAGACAGTAACCTCCAAGGCACTAATAAGAACTTTTCCCGGAACACCCCAAGTGAAATTTAGGTCACAGTAAGAATGTATTTATTAGACCCGCAGGTACTGTGAGTGGGGTATGCATGATATATGCAAAGCTAGCTACTGAGCTAATTTGCATGGAACGCATGCTAGCAGCTCATCTGTATCCCTTGCTTTCAATCGGAACTGGTGTGTGATAGTTGAGGCTCCTCCATTTCAATGTCTGACTTGTATATGCACGTTCAATTCTCCAATATAAATCGAGTTGAGTGAGTGCCTACAGCTTTCTTATTAGTCTCTGTATGGCCTGCGGTTTTGCGAAAATGAGAACTTGCGAATTGGCTCAATTTTCTGCACTAATTTAAACAATACATATGCCTCTGATATCAAGCCCCAGACTTCCCGAGAGCTACTCTGACGGAATCGGCAGGCGCCTCGTAGGCGTTGTGAAATCTCCCCCACTACCCCGCGACTATGCTAACTCCCTGCGAGGCCACATGCGCGCATTTCACCTTCAATTTGCACGTATGTGAATTCTATACCTCTATGAACTCTCAGACGGGCGTCGTCATATTCGTGCCGGACTCGTGAAACTCGGCAACGTAAATTACCGCACTCGCTCGCTGGCGCGCGGCCCGAACTCTCTCACCGTTTCCGGCCCTTGCATACTATTTTCTCCACCTTGCACTTTGTAAATTCTCATGTTTAACTACACCTCGTGCGCCCTCATCTCTTGCCTGCTTTTCTTCCAGCACAACTCCGTCAGCACCCGGTCGACGCGTACGCTGTCGGGGCGCGTTGGCGAGCGAGTACGGCAATTTCGCTGTTGCCGAGCTTCACGAGAACAGCACACACATCGCGGCCCGAAGACCGCGAGGCGTACGGTCGCCGGTCTCGCGAGCGCAATAGCTGCGAAGCGCACTGCACGGAATTCGTGAAGGGGGGGGGGGGAGAGAGACGCCAGCCATGGAATCACGTGTACGCGTTTTCACATGTACTTCCAGGGAACCTCCTGTTCATGTTATTTCTTGGTATACCGCGGGTATTCACGAGGGAGGACTAATCACAGCGTTGTGCCACTCACGCGAAATTGCGACTGCGATCTGCAACCGCAAAGGCACTGTTTGAGAGACACATAAACAAACGCCCCGGTGTTAAAGAGCCTTGCGTGATGTGAAATTATTAGCAGCCGTGTACCATAGCGCGAGCATCGTAGCCAAGGTCTAGCTTCAGCGTAAATTGATGCTGACTTCTGCGGAAACGGTGGACTGGGCGCCAAACAAGTATACTAACTCACGTAGGCTCTCAGAGCAAACGAGATGGGGGTCTAGCGAATTACTGACCCATAAACACCAGAACTCGTTCCAACCAAATACAGAATAATAAAAAAATGCGTACTTACCCGAGCAAAACGATGTTTCCAACGTAAAATTCTCCTTCACTGTCGTCTTCATCTCGCGGACACACGAACACGCTTTGTTCTGATGCAATGTCATCCACTTTTGACGCGCAGTATTTTATCCGGCGATGATCGTTCTTCCGGGGTCCCCATGTTCAACACACGCGTAGGTTAGAAGGGTAGACATCACCCATAAAGCTTCTATAACTATGATTTAAGCTTGAAATAGATAAAACAGATTAAATCCCGCCACCAACCACTCGGCACAAAACGCCATGAAAAAACACACACAAAAGTGAGAGATAGTTGCCAGACTTCAAATGCAGCACCTCTATGTTTGACGAAAATTGTGTTACTACTGTAATGTTGGTAATTATCTTTCTGCTTTCAAAGTCTGAAATGTGTTTATAACTTAAATTTAAGGTTTTTAAACACAAAAAGTGAATACACATAAAGTAATTGACATATATACTGATATTGTAAAGAGGTTTGACGTTTGTTTTGGTTTTGTTTTCACGGCGGGCTTCTCAAGAGAGAACGTGCGAGAAAACGAGCTACTTTGGGTTTAGGAAGAGGGCGGTAAATGTCGGCGTGATAGAAAGCAAGGAACAGGTGCTTACCCTGGTCGTTAAAAAAGGAGCTAATGAAACCCTCACGTAAAAAAAAAAACACATTCGACGAGGAATCGAACCATTGACCTACAAAACAGTAAACGGACGCGTTAACAAACAGCTATGTCACAGCTATGTCGGCGGGCGGTGTTCGAGGCGCCTAAAACAACTCTATACTTACGTAAGTTGTCAACGAATATTGTTGCTTGTGTCTAGTCATCGCCTCCTTTAACGATGGTCTAGTTTATGCTGCATTTTTGAAATACTGGCTGTCCTAACGCTTGTTTCTCACGCACCGGTCTTGCAGACGAGGCCGCATTGCTAGCGCTGCAAGCGATTGAGCCAAAGCTCCATTATTTGACTCAAGAAAAGCTATCGCAGTCAACCCGACCTTTTCTGCGCAAGCCACGGCAGCCACGAAATAAATGGAATGTGCCGTTAGAATTATGGCGTTGATAACGCTTGTTTGACCGGCCCCGTCTTGCAGACAAGCAACGTCGCTCTAATACTACAAGCGATGTCACTCCTGGCATGTCAGGCGCATCAAACCCATCGTGTAAAACGACTGCTAACAGTGCGAAAACCTCTGAGTTTGTAACAAGTGGGGATTTGCGGTGGCGGCGACGTAATAGGTACAGCAAGCAGGTAGGCAGAACAGCAGCGTAGGGTTACAACCTTTCCCCGAAAAAAAAACGGGCCTTCCGGGGGGTGGGGGGGGGGAGTGGGGATTCTGTTGAAAAAAGACGCCATGTTTTTTAACATGCAGTGCCATTTATTGTAGTGTTTTCTTAGAGAGAAATCAACATAACGTTTGTACTGAAAGTGATTGAGAGCTTGGTTAATCGCTCTGCATGTGCTTCACTGAAAAGTAACCGCAATTGCTGACCGCGGCGGTAGAATTTCGTTATTTTGTTCTTCCCTTAGGTCCCCCTCCATCTGAGGCAGCGCGCTCGCCCACGTATTTTCTCTGCTCGCGTGTCTTTGCGCAGCTTGTCGACATAGGCGTGCGCAGAGTTCTCAATTTGGGGGGGCAAAGTCTTACCGCTGCGCCCCCCCCCCCTCACCCCCCCAGAGCAACTCCCGACCTCTTCTCACTGAAGGCCTTGCGGTGCGAACGCAGTGCAAAGAGGGATGGTTATAAAATTTTTATTTCAATGTGATGGAATTGCAACACACACAAAATATTTCTGAGCAGAATTTTACTTTCATGTGTTACATCGGCAAGGCATGGGGCAAAATTTGGCGCCCCCTTAAGATGATTAGGGGGGGCGGCCGCCCCCCTGCCCCCCCTGTGCGCACGCCTATGCTTGTCGACACGTATTTATCGTCTTAGTTGTTGAATTGACGCTTATAAAACGCCAAAACGGGCATAATCAACGGCACAAAAAGCCAAAAAACCGGCTGATGACGGCTGGTTTTAGATATGGACCGGCAACCGGCCCGCTGTTTAAAAAACCGGTCGGGCCGGTCCAAAACCAGGAAGGTGGCAACCCTACGGCAGCGACGAGCGAAAATGATTTTACACGACCGCCCCCGTCGGCCTGCGCAAAAAAGGAAGATAGAACCCCTGCATACACGCCCTCGAAGAAAGCTGTACAGCCGATTCAGGTTTGTTGTGGGACGAAGAGCAACCGAGGCTTGCAGCCACAAAACGATTGCGCTTGCCGTGGTATGAGCCAAAGCATATCTTCACATAGTTATGTTATCGTCCGTCTGACTGTTACTTACTGAAGGGAAAATTCAGAACACAAACGTTGACGCTAGCGTCTATGCCAGACATAGACGCTGCTGTTTAGGCCTAAAAAACCACCTTCAGGGCGTCTGTCGGTTCTGTCTGATGGCGCGCCTCGCGCCGCTGATTACGAACGAGGCGTCTGTTGGCGTTGACTTATCGTGTTGGCGAGCCGGTAAACGCCATCACGGTTAAACTCCCTGTTGGATGACTACGCTGTTGGGACGATAGAGTGCCTACAGAGCTTCTTATTGGCCCCACAAACGCCATCAAGGTTAAACTCCCTGTTGGAAGACTAGGCTATTGGAACGATAGAGTGCCGACAGAACTTCGTATTGGCCCCACAGGCGTGCTGTGAGCCCAACAAGAAAGTCTTGTTGGAATTTTTTGCCCGGGGCATAATAATACGGGAACAAATTCTTAGGTAAATTCGATTTCGTTGAGGACACCGATGCCTCGCGTAAAAGTTTTATTTATAGGACTACAAGAGGCATTTTGTAGCCTTTCCTTCCCGTGCACCCAGACATCGAAACGAACCTTGTGATACACTCGAAGCAGTAGATTAGTGCAGAGTGGAATTTAAACATTCAGCACGTTTTGTTCAATTTACGAACAGCAATTTTAGAGCCTTTCCCCTGGTCTATGTGGAGAGTTCATATTTATTCTCTCAACGGGCGGTGAAATAGTGCAATGTGCGGTTTAAACATTCAGCCTTGTTTTTGTGCAATTTTGCATGCTTGCATTCACACACCGTTCTTTTAGGCACCCTAACGATAAGGTGCCGTGGTAACACCCCAATCGAGAAGAAATACTTTTTAGCACCCCTTTAACGGTCGTAGCACCCTATGAAACTGTTGATTACACCCCTGAATTTTGGCACCCTCGAGGTGGGGTGCCCGAGCAATATTTGGGTGCTTGAAAGGTGCAAAAAGGGTGCAAAATGTTCAGTACACCATCCTTGCACCTTAAAGGGTGTAAAAATGTTAAGATTTACACCCCTTAATATGTGGCACCCTCATGATTGGGTGCCGGAGCAATGTTTTAGTCCTTAAAAGGTGCAAAAAGGGTGCAAAATGTTGAGTGCACCCTTTTAGCACCTTTAAGGGTGTTAAAAAGTTTAGTGTGTATATCCGTGCGATAGACTAGGTACACCTGCAATCGTTTGTCGTCGTCCCCAGGAGCATGCGCGCTGGCTCGTATTGGTTGTAAAACAAACAAAAATGGAACAGACGGGAGAACACAATAAGAAGAGAAAAGAAAGATTTGAAAATATATATGCTTCTTAATTCAAAACTATGAAAACATCGGAATGCCGTGATCGTGGTTTACTAATATGCGAATTTACGAATTAGTTTACGAATTTTTATTCGTGTTTTTTTTTCTGAGGCACTGAGAAATGGTGGACTTCAGTAGGGACATTTGGGATTAGATAACCCTATGGGGGAATCGCTTGCAACAAAACAGAAAGTATAGATATCATCATTTGACTATAGCTGTGGCCGTGGGCGTCGGCAGCATTTCGTCTTGACGGGGGCAAACCCGCTGTATTGCGGGGAGAGGGACAGGGGAAGAGGCGGAACAATTATTCACGGTTAGCCGGGAGGATGGGGGGAGTGCCTCTTTTGCACACCCCTGCCGACACCCATTGCTATGGCATCGTCTTCTCACCCTTCACCAAATTCACACGAGTACCTGGGAGGAGGGGATGCAAATCCAGACCCGTACAGAAGGGCCTTTGTGCCAATGCGTAGGATTGCGCGAGGGGCAGTGTATCTAGATTACCTCATGTGTCTGTAATGTTTACTGACATACGAAGTATAATGAACAAGCGTGATTCCCTAACTTCGGCAATTCACTATTGTAACGCTGATATTCTAATACTAACTGAAACTTGGCTGCAACCTGAAATACACAAACCGTGAAACTGTATAGCACGCGCAGCGTCTGTTGTTTTATCGTTGTTATCGCAGTTCACGTAGAGGTGGCGGGGTCCTTCTGGAGATTAAAAAATATTTCTAACCTCACTTTATTCGCGTTAACACTTCATTTCAAATCGTGTGGGCTATTGCCGAACTCGGTTTTCAAAAAGATTTCATCAGTGCTTGTTACCACTCCCCTAGTTATTGCTCCGATTTTGTCAACGAGCTTCATGACGTCATTAACACGGTTTTTCTACGCTATCCCAACTTGCCTCTCTTTTGTATAGGTGATTTCAATATTCCAAACATAACATGGGCGACGAGCTCGAAAACTATACATCCGTTTACAACACTACGCAATGATTCTCTTTTTTTACTCAGCCCAAGGGTATGACACAGCCAACAAGACTGACACAATTACAGCAAACACTCTTGATCTCGCTCTAACATTTAGGACTGACGTAGTTTCGGACATGACACTCTTGCCCGGCTTGAGCGACCATTTATTGTTATCTTTCCGCATCAACATATCCCGTCTGAAAGCCCGTCAAAAAGCAAACACTATTCGTGATTACAATAAGACAACCTTCTCAGCGATTAACAACGAACAATGTTCATTTCTTGACCGTTTCTTAGAAGGTCTCGATAAGCGCACTGTACAATCTAACTGGGACATGTTTTCTTTGCGACATTTCATGAGTTATCTAACCGATATATTCCTGTGCGCAGAGTTATCGCTAACCACAATGCACCATGGTACACCTTACAAATAAGGCGTCTTTCTAACAAGAAAAAACGCCAATAGAAATTTGCGAAAAAATCTGGAAACGCTGATCGAAGGGCTGCCTACAAATCGGCTTCAAATCAATATATAACAGCAATTAGGACTGCAAAACAGAACTTTTACGGAATACGTTTGCTATCTATGTTGTCAGCTGATATTTAAAAAATTAGCGCACTATTAAACCAAGCGGAAATGACACTATAAGTCCTCCTTGATTATTGCTGGAAATACAGTTCAACCGAATGAATGTGCCACCATACCTAATGATGCTTTTACAGGGAATTTCGCAGTTCATTCAAGTAATACCTGTACATTCCTTACAACATTTTATTACCCTAGCATGTCCCCAATAATTGTTCAACCAAGTGGCGTAGTTGCTTGTAATAAAGTCTGCTAAAACCTTCTTCGGCCCCCAGTAGTCATTAATTAATCCGAAGTTGTCGATAACTACTTGTGTTTATTCGTCTATTATGCATGCCATGATTTTTCATCAGTCCCTCGAAATGGTAGCCTGCCTCCTGAGAGGCAGAATGGTAAGCTGGTTCCATACATAAATCAGGTAGCAAGCCCATCTCCTTTGAATTACCGCCCTATATATCTTACTAGTATACCATGCAAAATATATTGAACACATTTGGTTTTCCAATATTGCTAATTGCCTTGAGCCAAATTGATTTTCCCAAACGCTCAGCATGGTTTCCGTAAGACTTACTCATGCCGTAAACACAACTGGTATCTTTCACGCACAAACTTAACATCATCCTTCACCGTTCTACAATAGCTGACTGTATATTTCTGATTTTTCGAAAGCTTTCGATACATTTTGCCATAGATAGTGTTTCTAAACTTCACCAACTAAATCTTGACCCCAAACTTCAGCTACTTGGCTCGAAATACTTCTAAGGAATCGTTACCATTCCGTGGTCAGCTCACAATACCGGTTCACCTCAAACACCCGTTCGTTCTGGGTGCCCCAAGGTTCCGTACTGGTTCTCCCTTTTTATTATTATACTAGACTTCCTTCTAAATTTCTTCTCACATACATTGTTTGCGATTGATTCCGTTCATTTTTGTTAAAATAACCTTTAATGACTGAAGTAGCGCCCTCCAAGCAGACCTAAATACAATTTCTGTCTGGTGTACTATTGGTAGCAGCTAAAGACTAGCAAATGTAAATCAATGAGGGTATCAAGAACTTGAAGGGCTCTGCCTTCTTACTTCCTGAATACCGTTGCTTTGGCTGCTGTTAACAGTTATAAATATTTAGGTGTTCATAAAACCTCCAATCTTGCCTCGGGTTTTCAGTGATTATGTCATTATTAACACTAACAGGATGTTGTGTTATTTGCGCAGTAATTTTTCTGAAGCCCGTTGCTCATGAAAATTCATTTTATATAAAGCACTAATTCTTCCGAAACTAGAATACGCCTCCCCCTTTTGGGATCTAGCCCCACATAACCTAATATATTCACTTGAAATGATCCAAAACAACTTGGTCGGTTTTGTACTCACTAACTATAATCGAACCGTCAGCATAACAGCAATGAAATATAGTCTTAACCTTCCATCTTTAGCATCTCGACGCAAAATCTTTCGCCTCAGCCCGTTTTATAAAATATTTCACCATGCAATCCTACGTGATGAGCTCATTTCTCCTCCACAGTATACATCTCCTCGTTTAGATCAAGTTCATAAAGTAGCAGTGCCATCATGCCGAACCATCAGTTTCTTTCAGTCGTATATACCTCGTACATTCATTGAATGGAACCACCTTGCTGCATTTAGGGCCACCATTCAAGATCACCAATTACAGTAATCCCGCGTTATGACAAAATCGCTTTACACCAAATATCGCTTTACTCATAATTTCTTCTGGTCCCAACCCAAACGCATGCATTTTAAGCCGCAGTACTCGAAGCGCACCAAGAGCTGGACCCTCTTAGAGCGAAGTGGTGAGCGGAGGCGTTGCCGAGCGGCCACGACCCAGCGGCGAGTCAGGCGGTCAACATGGCGAATTAACAAGCTGGTGTTTTCCCTGCGATTTTCTCCAGCCGGTCATGCTCGATTCGCACCATCCGACTTCAGGCAAGCGGTCCAAATGTGTGGTAGTGATTGCGTTTTGTGCTTAGACATTGGTGCCGGTATGCTGACAGTCGAAGCATGGAATTAGCAGTGTCATCGACAGCGGGGGGCCGAAAAACGTTTGTTTCGCACACTTCAAGGCTGCACACCTAGGGGGAAAAATTGCCCAGTGATCATGAAAAACCCTAGTGCAAAGCCGGTCAGTTTTCATGATTGCGCCTTGTACGAACAATAGTGGTTAATCGTTGTTTTTTCAGCTCAACAAATATAACGTCGAACTCGAGCCAAGGATTTTGCGACGCTTTCCAGCGCGAAACTCTCATAGCGTTTCGTGACGCCCGCGCCGACCCTCTCCCCAACAAACGTGGCCACTGCCTTTTCCTCTTTATTCGCTTCGCTTCCTCTTCAGTCTGCGAGGCGTTCAGACGCCAGTCACTGCTTGGTCATATCGGAGAAGGGGTTGCTCGCGCCCTGCAAGAAACTGAAACAGCGGGAGCTCAGAACACTTTACTTCACTGCATACATTGTGTTTTGATTCCTTGTAGTTGTGGCGCAATTAATGTTTAACTACTCTAGCTTTTCTCGAGTGGTCGCTTATATAGAAATAGCGCTTATAACAAAATCTTTCGCGGTCCCGATGACTTCGTTATAACGAGGGATTAGTGTATTTAAGAAAGCCTTAGCTAACATTGTATAAGCTGGAAATTTTTTTGTAGCTTTTAATGCACTTTTTCTGTTGTTTCTGTTTGTTAGCTAACATCGTATAAGGAAGAAAATTTGTTGTATCGTATAATGCACTACTTCTGTTCTGTTCTATTTATAACCACCTCGCTGTGTAATACCATATGGTCCTGAGGGTACCAATAAATAAATAAATATATGAATACCATTTGCATGCATTGAAGATAAACGCGGGGTGCCTTACAAAGAGTCGCTGCTGGGCTACTTGATTCGCAGTATTCGGAATAAGAGTTACCGCAGAACAGACAACACGAAAGAGACAAACTGGAATTGCGCTTCCCTTATGTTCTTGGATTGTCTGTTCCGCACTAATCCTATTGGAAAACACGTGCGTGTCAAGAGGGAGCAACATGGTGAAGTTTTTCTTGAGCATCCAGAAAATCATCATCATTATCATCATCATCCTCACTATGCCCACTGCAGGGCAAAGGCCCCTCCCATAGATCTCTAGTTATCCCGGTCCTGTGCCAACTGCAACCAATTCATCCCTGCAAACTTCTTGATCTCATCTGCCCATCTAACCCTGAACCCCTGCCACGCTTGCCTTCTCTAGGGATCCACTCACTTACCCTTACTTACCAACGGTCATCTTGCCTTCGCTTTACATGCCCTGCCTAAGCCATTTATTCATCCTAATTTCTAGTGATATGTTCTTAACACGCGTCATGTGAATCATAAGTTTATCCCAGATATATTTATGAATTTACTTGTATTTTTGTCGTTCGATCTTCTTACAGCTGTTCAAAGAGTTGCGAAATCACCTCCCACTAGGAGAGCATGCGATGAGATTCTAAACAGTGTTCTGCAGGTAACGTACAAAAAAAGCCACGATGACAGGCCGAAACTAAATGACGGAATATGGGGGCCTGCCGAAGTTGTTGCTATTGCTAACTTCATTTTGTTTCCGACTTAGTTTTCAAGTCACTGTATCTTTGCTTCACCCCCCGTTTTAACAGATTTTTTTAGAAAATTTAGGTGCCCGCATTTGGGTAATTTTAGTTTCAGTACATTCAAGTAGTAGTTGACGTGCGCGGGGTTGTAGGAAGTTGTCAGGGTGTCGAACCCGAATTTTTTCGGGTTCAGTTCGGGTTCAGTTTCGAGCCTTGCGGGTTCAATTCTGGTTCGGTTGCAGAGCACCATTTCGGTCCGGTTAGAACCGGTTCTAACCGGTTCAAATGGGCGCAAACATGTTCTGAGAAAAAAAAAGCTGGAGTGTCTCTTTTTTTACTTTTTTGTCATACGTTTTCTTTTTTGCTTTTCTCTGACATGTGGGTATGAAAACATATTACTAGTGAGGTTTTTTGTTTCTAAATGGTGGCTTGGCCAACGTCACTGTGCAGGCGACTGGAAAATGGTTTCCATGGGAGGTTAACGATTACGACACTAAATTATGCAGAATGAAAGGTTCGCACGGGCATTTAAGGCTGCTTGCGTGTGTGAGTGTTAAAGTCTTACTTTGTATGGCCGCAAGTTTATGTTTATTAATTTGATTTAGTTGATGAAATAAATTCACAATAATTTTACCCTCGTATTATGAACACGCAGTTTCACAAACTGCAGTTGGTTTCTTGAGGAAAACAACAACAATGCCTCTACGTAGCCACGGCGGTGCCGCCGGGTGCTCCACTCCCATCGCCGACCAGTGCGGGGCCAGACCTCATTTCCATATAATACATGCTTGGGGAGCCGGCTTGGCTGGCAGGCAACTTTTCTGGACAGCACAGAGCGCGCCCGTCCGCCATTTTTACACTATCAAATGCCGCACACTCACGCGCAAGCATGCACGCACGCACAAACACATTTGCACATGCACATGCACATACACCCGCACACACCCACACACACCAGCGTTGCGGAATGGGCAGCCCAATTACGTTCCCAGGAAATAAAACTTCGCAGTTCCATTCCTTTCAATTCCGCGGATGACGAAACATCTCCATTCTGACTCCTGGAAGTGCCGGGACGTCCGACGCCATTCCTGTAATTCCTCAACATGGATATTACTTCTTTGTTACTGTATGGGATTATCAACACAAAATAATGCTGACATTATCAGACGCCTGGAGAACTGCAAAAATATGATTTCTGGTTGGCTGATCACTACAAACGCACAGCATCATAAAGTGCCCCTAAACTTACTATGAGGTAGTAGTAATGATTGAAAACATTAACCTTCCCAACAACCGCGTGCGAGCGTGCGAATATGAATTCGTTTTAAGCTCCACTTTCCCAAAAATAGATGAATAAGCCTAAGTGACCTGGAATCAATGCGTTGTAGCCTAAACTGCTAGGTGTGGTAAGTGAGCAGCGTCAAGCACTTTTAGATGCAAAGTGTGGCAACCTATATTTATTGCTGCTTGCATGGGCATTTTCGCACTTATACTGGACTGAATTACGGCTGTGCTAGCTTTATTTCGGGTCTGTTATACCAATAATTTCAATAACAGATCTGCCAAGTCTGTTGACTCAAGCCAACAATTTCGGTTGAGCCATTACAAGCAACACATGAAAATCAGTTCAATTTGGAGATTAAAGTACCAAGCTATACAAAGACATACGGGCAAAATTTGACCTCAGAAAAACCGATCTTACGAACCTGCCGATCTGACGTACGAAATCGGATCCCCCTGCAGGTGCCAATATGGCTCTGTGCTTTTAGGAACTATAACTGACGAAATAGGTTCAGCGCCATTCCCAACTTAACAAAGTATCTCATTAAGCAGCCACATTTAATAAAGAAGCAATTTGGAATGTGTTTCGCCAGAAACCAACGAAGAATATGGCGTCACGTCAGCAAAAAATGAAGCCTTCCGGTCTCGTTTTAACGTTGCATTACGGGATAAACTCAGCAGTGCCACATATCATGCAGTTAGTTCCCGCACACAAGTGTCAGAATATACTGACGACCCAGGAACTGAAAAAGCTTCTGTGCCCGCTCCAGGCCAGGTGGTGTCCAGACGCGTGTCTGGGACTCTCAGCAGTTCGCCCCTGGGGAGTATCGGAAGGTCTAAAACATCCCCCTCGCGAGGGGCACGATCAAATGCAGAGCATTTCCAAGGGGGGCGCACCTGCAAGTCGTATGGATTACGTATTGGTTGTTGCTGTAATTGTTGTCTTCCAGCGTAGACATTGTCGATGATGTCGATGGTCAAACGTGAAACGTGTCGTGAACCCCCTGCCGCGGCTATGACGCAACGTGGCGCGGCTATGATGCAACACAATCCAACACAATCCACTTTAATCCAATCCAATCCAAACCAATCCAATCCAAGCCAAGCCAAGCCAAGCCAAGCCAAACCAAACCAAACCAAACCAATCCAAGCCAATCGAATCGAATCCAATCCAATGCCCCTCACGAAAGAGTGTTATAGCGCCAAAATCGCGCCATCACACGAACGCGTGATGTTGACGTCACGATCACGTCACAGATGTTAGCGACCGGAGCGCGCTTAAACGACATATGTGGTTTAAGCGCGAACCGACCGCGTCGAGAGAGCGCGATGCGAGCGCCCCCACCTGTTCTTGTGCGCGAACCGACTGTTGCTCAGCCCGAACCCGACGCGGCGAGAGAGGGTGTTGCGCACGTCCCCACCTGTTGTGCGCCCGAACCGAACGCGGCGATAGAGGGTGTTGCGAGCGGAGAGAGGGCGAGGAGGAGGCGGGGGAGAGGGCGCACCAGTGGCCGACGGTTGAATGAGTCAAGGATACGAGGCGCGTTCGTAACCTTCCGTTCTGTGTCGGCTTTGTGGCCCAGTGGGTAGAGCACCATGTACCTTGCGTTCCGCCCGCAGAGTCGTGGGATCGAAACCTGGCGCCGGTAAGTGTTATTTTTTTATATAGTGTAGGCGGAGCGATGCGGACTACGGACGTCAACGCGGGTGACATCGTGAGTTACTGAAATGCTCTGCATTTAAAAACTCCAGCACCGGCAGGGGTCGAACCCACGACGCCCGGAAATATACACAAGGAACTCGACGCGTTATCCGCTGGACCACGCCACCGGGTGGTAGCTGAGGTAGATTATTTTAACGATTTAAGTGGTATATGAGAGTGGCGATTCCAGGGGCTGTCAGATTGTGCCTACTTGTTCACTGTGAGACAATGCTGCTATTCTGTCAGGAAATAAACTCGTTTCTCCCAGGAACCCTATGGTTTTTATTGTTATGATTTTCACCTTGGACTTTCAGCTTATTGCTAAATTATCGCGAGGTGAGCACCGCGGCCGCCGCCATTACAAGATATTGGCATACCTCCAGGGGTGTGCCTCCCTTTAGACATTAGCTGGTCGTAAAATGACACTACTCATTTCACGAAGTTCTCGATTTAAAGAAATAATTAGTGGACCCCGGTGCCCTCGTTGGATCGGGTTTTAACTGTACGTATTCGAGGTTTGTATGTGACGCATTTGATAATTGTTGCGCCTGGTTTTTTTTTATGGATCTGAATGGAAATTAGTGCGTAGTTTATTTGATTCTTGCCTGGCTGCGGCCAGAATCACTCGCATTCTGACTGATTTTTTTCAGGACATACCCACGCGTGTTTTCCTCTTTGCAAGTTTTTTTTTTTCAATTACAGAATAATATTTATCATAGCAATGTATTGTGAGCTAGAATTTTTCGGGCACCCATAAAAACCTATCGGCTGTTCCTGGGCGCTTTAATAGACGTTATTCATTATTATTATATTATTACTGCTAACGTGTCCTGTAATATCGTCATCATCATAATCACTCCAAAACTTGCAAGCGCCCTTAAGTCTAGGACGCACTCCCAATTCCACCACTGCGCGCAGTGCACCGCTCCTTCCGAATACCCCTTGCACACAATACTCAAACGCACGCACAAAAGCCGCCGGCAAAAGTGAGAAATTACTAGCACTGCCAACATCATTATTGGATAGCTGTTAGAGAGCGTACTTTCGACATTTCTCACAGGCCGCCGCATTCACCATTCCGTTTCTCGGGTGCCCACATAAAGGAACAGCGCTTGATGGCAGTCTTCCCACGGGCGACTCTTTACCGAGGTTTTATTTCATTTGCTTTTATACTACGGACCTGCCCAGCTGCAAGCAGGAACGCACGGCGCAGACTAAAAAAGAACCTGGGTGATCCATTCAGGTCAAGAAAAAAAAAAACAATTTGGTTTATAAGAATAGGTCGGCTGTCCAACAGCAGCACTCATAGCAAGGCAAACACCCTACACCAGTTCCCCTTCGGCAATGCCATTCTTCCACTGTTCGGGGGGAAAATTAAATGCATCTGTGCGTGCTAAGTTATGATGTTAGGGTTCCTAGGTTGTGACATCGGGTATGTCTTGTCGATATTGGTAGCGGTACTTTAGCGGGTCCAGTGCTGTTTCCCTGTGCGAAGGTTGAGAGAGAAAATGAAGTGTAAATGCCGCTGCCGTAACGAAAGAAGTTTATTTCTAGTAGCTCTTATTATATCAGAAAGGAAATCTGTCAGAAGAACCTTTTGAGAATATCTACTGTACAGCTGTGCTCTGCATCCATTCGGATTCATTGATAATACAAAAGGACGTCAGAATGCCAACATGACCCTATAATTTACTGTCGATGTTTGATACGAGGAAAAATCATTTGGAATGGGTGCTCAGTGCGATGGCGACGATCGAATAAAGCACTTAATGCTGCTCGGCCTCGCTCAGGGCGCTTTGTCGGGTTATTTTTAGCGACAAAACGTACTAGGGATAAGTGGGAGAGATATGCCAGCTCCAATTGTTTATTTTTCAGCAACCAAGGCACCCGCTGATCCTTTGTAGTGCTTGAATTTCTGACTAAAACTGAAAGAAAAAAATTACACCATCTTCCCGTAGGAGAACCCTGAGTAGTATGCAAAGCAGCCATGGGGTCGATTCAAGTGCCCATTAGTTTTCAGTTCATCGTTTCCGTTTGGTTGAGGTACGTAGCTACCGTTATATTTACAGTTTGGTTTGTATGGGAACTACCACACTTTTCACTTACCGGAACTATGAAATGGGGAATTGCGTTGAGCCCAATGGCTGTTTCGCATACTACTCACTGTTCCCCTGCGGGAAGATGGTGTAATATTATTAGATGCGACGGGGCTATGACCCTCCCTTGTTGTCATTGTGCCGTCCACACCCCCACTGCGCATGCTCGGCTTGCTGAACGCCCGGTGGTGTCTTATCCTTTAATGGCTCCTGGAGCGACAGTGTTACCGGTGTCTTCCTTGGCGGGCACGAGACGAGCACGCTTCCCCTTAAAGGGCTCCTAGAGCGGCATTGTTGCCGGTGTCTTCCTGGGCCGGTGGATGGACGGACGACGGACGACGGAGCCGAGAGCAAGAGATGCTTTGCATGTAAAACAGCACTAGCGCTTCCACTGTACAAAGGTCGAGGACTACCGAAGGTGCAGTGACACAAAGTTTTGGAGAATGGAGAACGATACGTTGTTACCATACGGCTTTTTCAAGCTACCGCCGTTCCAGTCTTGGTACCCGGACTTTAACGCACACGACGGAAGTCTGAAAATTAGCGGCGTGGACAACGCCTAAGGGGCGCAGTAGTTTTGCGTTCTCGGCCGGCCGAGTGCATGCCCTGGCGGACGCTATCCTTGCCTGCTGCCCCCTCTACGGTTTCTTTTGACAATCTTGACATTGACCCGCATGCATAGTTGTTGCTGCGAATGAAGGCGCAGCCACATTTTCCTATGTCAGCAGTTTTCTGGACACATGAAATTCAGAAGGTCTTCGAAGCGCACAACTTCCATGAAAAATTATTTGAAAGTGCAAAAACTGGTTGCTCTACCGTCATTTTGAGAAACACTAGTACTTTGGCTTCAATTTTAATCTAATCTAGCTTTAAATTTGGCAGATTTTCCGCATTTGATAAATGCTGCAATAATTCCTTTGACGTACAATCACTAAGACATTAAGGTGATTGTGTATCTCCTTTGGAGACACCAATTAGAGTGCAAGTTGGTTGGTGCCAGAAAAGTACACATTTCCCCGGAAATTGACGTCATTTGCCAGACAATAAAAACTGGCGGCAAAATTACAGTTTAAATAATTTTGAGGCGGCAAAGCCGTTTTTCTTTAAAGTTCTTGTGGCAACTGGAACACAAAAGCAAACCATATTAGTAAGCTATGACAATAAAGCAGGCTGACCTATACAATTTATTATATTGGGTGATTAGTACGCCACACGTTACATATTTATTATTTGTAAACTGAAGCAACAAACGATGGGGCATGCAATACTTCGTTGCATGTGTTCTTGAAATAAAGATTGTAATAAACCCTACAATAAACAATGATGGCGCATGTACTACAGTCACCATGATTCATAGCTGAAACGTAGAAGTAGAAGTTTGTCGAGCCGCGTTCAAAGGTTGATATTTCCCCAAGCACACCGCTAGGACGACGAAGGTAATTCTACCATAGAGAACGCGCAGAAATAATTTTCGGCCACCATGTTTCCGACAGGAAAATGCGGTGCTCTAGCCTTCAAGACCGAAGTTTATAGAGCAGTGCATGAAGGCGCAGCTGCCGCGTAGATCGGATGGAACGGCACGATATGCGATAGGACAGCTTTTCGTCTTCTGGTTGTTACCTCTACAGAAACCGTGTTTCATTAGTGAAAAATCTATAGCAGAGTACTCTTTATGTAGGTCTTGTGAACAAAAGAAGACTTATATAAGAATTCGTCCATTTTTTGGTCTCTTAATGATTCCATCAATGCTGCGTTGTCTACTGAGTCAATGATGATGATGTTTGGATGTTACTGGCGCAAGGCCAACTCGGGCAAGGAGTGCCTAGAGAGTGAGATGAAGACAGGACAACTAAAATTGGTTAGAAAGAACAGACGTAAAATTATTACAGTCAATGAGGTTGGCTGGTGTACAGGCCGGAGGAAGATTAAGAGTGCTTAAAAGATAAATGATGTGACTTGTATATAGGACCAGGTGAAAAAACGGGAGGTATGAGATGAGCTGCTAAAAGTGAACCTGGGACAAAAACTTAAACATCAGCTTATCAGAAATCATGGCATCGTCTCCTAAAAAGTATGATGGCTGTTGTGAAATATTATTTCTGTAAATTCTCTGAAGGGTTTGCGTCGTGGAACGTCGGGTGTCTTGCATTGAGTGAGGTTGTGTATAACGGTTGGCCCTCCACACACCTGCTACACAAGGGTCTTGGAGATCCAGTGAGAAAGTGGGAGTTAGTTACATGTGTGTGGCCTATCCGTAACCTTGCAAAGGTAACTTCAATGTGTCTGTTATGTGAGTCGTGTGTTGTCTCTCTGTTCGCTCAGTCAATTGCCCTTGTTTTACTGATTTGTTGTCTAATGTCTGGCTTGAGGTCTGTGTAAGGTAGTGTTGTTAGACAGACCGTTTCGGAGTGAAGCGGCGGCCGCCATTTCATTCGCCAGCTCATTATCCGCGAAGCCAGAGGGCTCCGGCACTCACCACACTGTGACTTCAAGGTTTGCTGAATAGGCTAATATAATTGTTCTGAAAACAAGGTTAATGTGGTTTTCTCCTGAATTTCTGAATGACAATGTATGGACGACGCTCAGGGAATCTGTATAAATGATGTACCTGGCAGTATGATGTTCAACTATGTGACTTACAACAAGAAAAATATCATATGGTTCAGCCGTAAAAATGCTGTGCTTACATCATGTATGTTTCAGCATTCATCAAAGTTGGGTCCGTGTGCAGCATCAGACATCGCAGTGAAGGTTGGCGGCGCATCACTGAAAAATTCCTCAGCCCCATATTTACTCTGCAGATACACGAAATACTGCAAAGTCGCCATTCGGTATCTTGTTTTTACTGAATCCTGGAGAAGACAAGTCACACGATACAGGGCGGAGGCGCCATGGTGCTATAGCGTCAGTGTGAGGTGATTTGAAGGTGTTTAAAAAGAAGACCTCATGAAAAGGCACATCATCTCTCACTCTCAGTGATAAGGGAACAGAAGGTGATGGGCGATTTAAAAAGAGCCGGATGGCAGATGTTCATTAAAACAGGTTTAAAGGGGCTGGTTATCCATTGATGAGCTTTTAGAGTCCTTGAAGGGGTCAACATAAGTTCGCTAGGGCGCTAAGCCCCGTTTGTCACACTCTGCGTAAAGACTCTGGGCCGGAGTAGTTGAGACTGCGCCACATGCAGGGTTTCGAACCAGATTTTTTTTTGTTCGATTCGGGTTTATTTATTTTATTTATTTACAATACCCCTAAAGGCCCTCGAATGAGGGTATTGCATAGGGGGGGGGGGGGGGCTTCGATAAACAACCAGAATACACGTACATTCAAGTGCAGCATACACAAAGGAAAGAGATAAAAAGGTCAACAACAACCAGAAGTTTTCTTGCGTGTGCGTGTGCGTTGGCACGTAACAAAGCAATGCAATTCATCACTGCATGTGAAAGTGAAAGAACAAAAAAAAAGTACTAAAAAAATTAAAAAAAATAACAACGAATATAAAAGCGTGAAGAGCAAGCAAGAACGTACTACGCATCAAAAGTATCAAAAATACACAGCGAACAAAGAAAATACAACACTTATCAGCACGTCACTGTAGAGCAAATTAAATCCTTAAACTTGGCTACATCAGTTTCTATGGCTATGTGTGAGGGTAAATCGTTCCAATCAATGATAGTGCGTGGTATGAAGGATTGTGCGTATGTGGATGACCGACACAAAATGTGTTTCACTTTGTTAGGGTGATCACGACGAGGAAAAATTAGCGGAGGGGACTGAAAAAAATCATCACGGAGCGCGCAGTGGTGGAAAATATTATGGAACAGTGAAAAGCGTGCGTGTTTGCGACGAAGGCTCAATGATTGCAAATCGGCTCGTTTCTTCAATGCTGTAACACTGGTGAATGTAGAATAATCTGAAAATATAAAACGGGCAGCACGGTTCTGCAGGGATTCCAAATTAGTAGCTAAGTATGCCTGATGGGGGTCCCAAATGGCCGCCGCGTATTCAATTTTGGGGCGAATGATTGTGATGTATGCCTGCTTTCGTACGAGTGGAGGAGCTTGCTTGAGGGTTCGTTTAAGTAGTCCAAGGGTGCGGTTAGCAGCAGCCAGGGTTAAATTAATATGGTGATGCCATGTAAGGTCAGACTGGAAATGAAGGCCAAGATATTTGTAGGAAGTGGTAAATTCAATCGTGGTGTTATTAATGAAGTAAGTGTTTTCAGTTCGAGACTTACGGCCGCTAAATGTCATTAACTTTGTTTTAGAAGTATTAAGCGTCATAAGCCATTTGGAGCACCATACGTTAATTGCATCAAGGTCAGATTGTAAGCATTGGCGATCTTCATCAGAGGAAATTTTGCGGTAAATTACAACATCATCGGCAAAAAGACGAACGCGGGACGTTAAGCAAGAAGGAAGATCATTAATATAGATTAAGAAAAGCAGAGGACCAAGTACGCTCCCCTGGGGGACACCGGAAGTAACATTGGCAAAAGAAGAACTGTAGTTGTTAGCGGAAGTAAACTGCATTCTGGAAGAAAGAAAATCTTTAACCCACGCGAGCACGTTAGGGTGAATGTTGAGGCATGTAAGTTTGAGAAGTAGTCTGTGGTGTGGAACGCGATCAAATGCTTTAGAAAAATCAAGGAAAACTGCATCAATTTGTAAGCCAGCGTCGACGGATGAATGTAGGTCATGAACAAATCCGGCAAGTTGGGTTTCACAAGAGTAGCCCTTGCGGAAACCGTGCTGATACTGATATATAATGCTATGGCTTTCTAAGTATTTAGCAGTTTGAGAGTGAATGATGTGCTCCATAACCTTGCATATGGTATTTGTTAGTGAGATAGGTCTGTAGTTGCATGGTGAAGAACGATCGCCTGACTTAAAAAAGGTGCTACCTTGGCTATTCGCCAGTCGTTGGGGATAGTGCCTGTCGCAAGGGACTGTGAAAAAAGGACAGTTAGAATACTACAGATGCCTTGGGATGCATTTTTCAGTATAGTGTTATTAATACCAGTATGATCAGATGCAGAAGAACGTTTAAGCTTACTTAAAATAGAAAATATGCCCGCCTCAGTTACAACAATTTCTGGCATGTCAACGTCTAATATACTATCGCTCATAGGTACGGTGGTAACATCCTCGCAGGTAAAGACAGCCGTGAACGTCTCATTTAGAAGTTCTGCGCATTGTGATTCAGGAAGTGAAGTGTTGTTGCTATCGGAAAGAGTGATATCAGGATACTGTTTTGGATTCACAACGCGCCAGAATCTTCGAGGGTTATTTGTAAGCATAGATGTCAGGTCATGGCAAAAGAAATGACGGCGGGTGGTTCTAAGTAATGTCTGGTATTCTTTATCACAGGCTTTGTAACGTAGCCAAGAAATTGAAGTAACGTTTTTACCGGCCCGTCTGTAGAGTCGCTTTTTTTGTTGTTTAAACCCCGAAGCTGCTGCGTGAACCAGGGAGCGGTACGTTGGCTTTTGATTGTAATGACAGGTATATACTTTTCTATTAGTTGTTTGAGAAAGTTTTTGAACAGAAGCCAATTTTCTTCTATCGTACATGATAAGTGACTGTCAATAAAATGCTTTGAGAAACTTAATAATTCTGAATTCATACTAGCGAAGTTGGCTCTGTTATAGCATCTGATTGTTTTGTTGGCGGTTTGTCGTGTGTTAAACGGGCGTGTGAGGCTGCCGGTGATAATGACGTGGTCAGAAAGGCCATCTAAGTGGGTGATATCGGAGCAAAGGTCAGGATCGTTTGTAAGGATCAGGTCGAGAATATTTGCCGAGGTTGCCGAGCGTCGCGTTGGTTGGTCTATAATTTGTGTTAGCGAATGGTCTAGACAAGCATTGAGAAATTCGTTCGCTTCGGCATCATTGCATGCAACTGAGAGGGTTGACCAGTCTATTAAAGGAAAGTTAAAGACGCCGAAAATAATTAGAACTGAGTTGGGAAATCGGATTATAGTATCATCCAGAACTCTGCGAAATTCACTGGCGAACGTACAGGTCATATCAGGGGGGCGATAAAATACACCGATTACAAAAGATGTCAGGCCACACTTGAGGGAAACTAACACGCACTCAAGGAAGGAATTAACAGCAATGGGAACAGCCACTATATCATTTTTTATAGCAATAAGAACACCGCCTCCCTTTCGATGAGGCCTGTCACTGCGAAAAAAATTAAATTCTGTACCGCTGACTAAGATACAGTTGTCGGGAACGGTATCATTCAACCAGGTTTCAGTGAGAGCACTATGGAGGCTGAACATGAATCTATCAGTGAAGACAGGGGGACAGTTTTATGCAGAACACTTCGTATGTTAGTGTACAAAAAGCCAACATCACTTGACGACACTTGCTCGTTAGTTAAAGAAGGTGGTGATTTTATGGCGGGAAAGCATGTATGTGGGCGTCACTCATTGTGGTCATTTATAGCCGTTGCATTTTCTGCGCCACGTGTGTTGGTGTCAAGACGAACTGCGCAGTTGTTATCAGAGTCCCACACGTACAAATCTTTATTGATAAAGAGCTTAGTGAAAACGAGCTTGGTGCGATCGCCCTCTTTCTTAACACTTTTAGCGAACTGTAGGAGTTTTCGGCGTTTTTCACGAACAGGGGCGGAGTAATCGCGGGAAATGCTAAAAGTAGTGTTCTTTAACTTAATGCCCATGCTTAAAACAGATTCCACCTCTTTCTCATTAAAAAACTTTGCTATAATTGGGCGTTTCTTGTCGGCCGAAAATGCGCCTAGTCTGTGCGCTCTCGCAACGGTGTTCACAGTTCTGGGTTCTGGTTCAAGCCTTTCGGGTTCGGTACTGGATTGGTTCCAGAGCACCATTCTGTTCCGGTTCGATCCGGTTCAAACCGGTATAAATGGGTTCAGACGGGTTCGGAGAAAAAAAAAAGCTGGAGTGTTTTCTTTTTTGATTTACTTTTCAATCATGCGTTTTCGTTTCTGCGTTTCTCTGCCAGATAGGTATAAACACAAATTCATAATGTAGGCTTTTTTCTTTAAATGGTGACTTTGCCAACTTGGCTGTGCTGTCGGCTGAAATATATTTTCCATGCGAGGTTAAGGACTACGATACGAACTTATACAAAATTAATTCAAGTGTGAAAAACAACTGGGAAAAAACAAAGCACAAAAAAGGAAGGAGAAGTACACAGGAAAGCGCTGCAGTCACAAGTAGTTTATTTTGAAGAAAACACTAATTATATACGCACATCAATCTCCCACGTGACGTCAAATAAGACGATCGGCAGACCGATGTATAAGTGCGCCATAAATAGCGCTGCATGACCGTGAAAACGCTTATCTGAGATTACGCTTTGTGCAGCCCGATGAGCGATTGTGTTTTTTTGTTTCTGTTCATTCGTTGCATTAATTTGCCATCACGTGGGAGATTGATGTGTGTATATCATTAGTGTTTTCTTCAAAACAAACCAGTTGTGAGTGCAGCGCTGGCCTGTCTACTTCCCGTTCCTTTTTTGAGCCTTCTTTTTCTGGGCTAATTTTCAATCATGAACGTTCACCACCTCGCTCAAATCACAGTTCTCTCAAAATTAAACGTTCGCAGGGACGTTTAAGGCTTCCTAGGTGTGTGAGTGTGAAAGCATTACTCTATACGGCAGAAAGATTACATTTATTAATTTATTTTAGGTCATTATGTACAAATCACTTTATATTATACACGCATCATAAACCCGCAGTTTCAAAGACTGCAGTGGTTTTCTTGAGGAAAACAACAACAATGGCTCTACGTAGCAGCCGCGTTGCCGCCTTGTGCTCCACTCCAATCGCCGAACAGTGAGGGGCCGGACCTCGTTTCCACATAACGCATCCTTGGACAGCCTGTTTGGCGGGCAGACAACGTTTCTGGATAGCTCAGAGCGTGCTCGTCCGCCATTTTTATAGTGTCAAATGTCGCACGCTTACACGCACGCACGCACAAACACATGTGCGTCACCCTCAAGAATTTTTTAACTGTCACCTTATCAAATGTGTTAGCCACACTTTTGCTGGCTAACTTGAGGTAAGGCTCAGCAACGACATTCTAGTTCTGACCACTGCAATTCCTTTTGCGGTAGCTATACCGGATGTGTGCATTACAATCAGTATGTCATAATACCGCCTGACCCCCGGCAATCTTTTCGTGTACAACATTGCGGAATCTTATAACAGATTATGCTGTTACAAAATAAAAGGGAAATTTCACGCGCGGAGCTTGAGATAGGAATTTAGCTCGAGATAGGAATTTCTTGAGAAGACGCGCTTTACTTCGTTCAGAGCAGTACTCCCCTTCGGAACGAGGAGCAGTAGAAGTAATGTTGCTAGTTTGGCAGTCAGTACAAGTGTACCTTCGAAAAAAAAGCAAATCTGAAAGACATAAACCCGCATAACAAGCAGTAAAGGTAATCGATGGGCGAATTGGACAGTGTGAGGTACCGGCCTGCCTTTCTGCACGTGTCACTTGCTTTATTACTGTTTCTGCTTCCCAAGACAAGGTCGAGGTTTTCGGTTTTTTTGCCAAGGAATTAGGTGCGCACATTAACAGTTTTCCCTTACATATCTGTTATTTGTATCTCTAAAAAACGGAACTTGTCCACTGTACTGTCCTGAAAAACTGACCATGGAACTCACTTTCTTCACATTAATGACACGTTTGGCTGTAAAAGGCAGGGCAAAGAAAAGTATAGAGCAATATCTACGTTTTTGTGCTTTTTTTTACTTATTTGGTTTTACTTACTTTTTACGTAATATTTTCAAACAACGTGATTCACCTCTCTTTTTTGTTGTTTTCCGCGTAAACACATTAAACAAACTGGCGCATTTGATGCCCAGTGGTATATCTCTGCTCCGAGGCGAAGCTTATGTTGCAGGCCGGCAGACTTATTTTAACGAGGTGGTGATATTGAACGTGGATCAAAATCTGGATACACGGACGTTCTCGATTTCCATCTACTTCAGAAAAATAGCCGTGGGGAAGGGAGATCGAGGCCACTTGTTGTCAGCAGCAAACGGCTTAGCCACTGAGCAGCTCGTGCGGTCACAATTGTCAAGTATAACAATCTGCAGGTGTCGGACCTTTTCGGAATTAGGTGTGGGCTTTCGCTGCTACGCAGTGGAGCTCTCCTGCAGCCTGATTGCTCCAATAAAGTAGCAGATAGGGAAGAGCAAAGTCGTTTTATATCCCCTGCAAAGTGCGAGAATGACATTTCCTTTCGTCAGTTTGCACTGCGCTCGCGCTTGCAGCAGCAACAGACCATTCCCACATTGGTGAATAATCATTTCCCCTGTTGTTACATAGAGCGTGATAATGTTCAATTGTCTGCAGGGGAAAGTGCGCGAGCGAGTACGAAGTTGATGGTACGGGAAAGAAAAAAAAGGCCTGAATTGCATTGACTGTGCAATATCAACAACGGAGGGTTGAACCGTTTCGGCATGAATCGTAACCGTTATTTCTTTTTTCGCTTCTGTTCCGATTCGGCTTCAGCGTGCTAAAAAAATAACGCATCAGGTTCAGGTTCAGTTCCGGCAAAAATACCGGTTCAGTTCCGGCTTTAGGTTCGGTTCGGTTCCGGTTCGACACCCTGGTTTTTATGGATGCGATTGATAATTAGTGCGTAGATTATAGTATTTTTGCATGGCTCTGACCAGTTTCACTGGTATTCGCACTGATGTTTCGTAGATATACCCACGTGTGTTGTCTAAATTGCATTTTTTTTTTCAATTAAATACTAATAAAGTAATATTAATGTATTGTGAGCTACATTTTTTCGGCACCCATAAAAACCTTTCGGCTGCTCCTGGACACTTTAATAGAAGCCATTCATAATTGTTAGTTTTTCACTAGTGTCGCCTCCCGTAATATCACCATTACCATCATCATTATCACTCCAAACCTTACAACCGCCCCTCACCTCTAGGGCGCACTCTCGATTTCACCAGGGCGCGCACTGCACCGCACCTTTCGAGTACCATATACTATATGCATACAATACTCATACGCACACACAAGAGCCGCAGGCACCAGTTAAAAATTATTAGTGTTGTGAACGTCATTGGTGGATATTTAAGAGAGTAGTTTCGACATTTCTCACAGGCCGCCGCATTCACAGACTAAGTTTCTCTGTGTACCCGCATAAAGAAGCAGCGTTTGAAGGAAGTCATCACATGGGCTTCGCTTTAGCAATATTTTCTTTCATTAGCTTTATTCTACACTACGGACCTGCCCAGCTACAAGCAGGAACGCACGGTTCAGATAAAAAAAAAACAGTGATCCATTCAGGTCAAGAAAAAAAACAATTCGGTTCATAAGAAGACGTCGGCTGTCCAACAGCTGCACTCATAGCAAGGCCAAACACCGCAAACCAGTTCCTCTTCGGCGACTCCATTCTTCCAATTCGGGGGTTAACTTAAGAGCATCTTTGCGTGCTAAGTTATGATGTTAGGGTTCCTAGGTTGTGACGTCGAGTATCTCTTGTCGATATTGGTGGCGGTACTTTGGCGGGCGTAGTGCTGTTTGCCTGTGCGAAAGTTGAGAAAGAAAATCAAGTTTATATGCCGCTGTCGTAACCAAAGAAGTTTATTTCCTGTAGTTCTGATTAGATCCGAAAGGAAATCAGTCAGAAGAAACTTTCAGAATATTTACCGTACAGCTGTTCTCTTGCATCCATTTTAATTCATTGATATTACAAAAGGGCGTCACAATGCCAACATGACCCTATAATTTACTGTCGATGTTTGATACGAGGGAAAATCATCTGGAACGGGTCCTCAGTGAGATTGCGATGATCGACTGAAGTTCATAATGAAACTCGGCCTCGTTCTGGGCGCTCTGTGGGGTTATTTTTAGCGACAAACCGCACGAGGGATAAGTGGGAGAGATAGGCTAGCTCCAGTTGTGTATTTATCAGCAACCAAGGTACCCGACGACGCTTTGTAATGCTTGAATATCTAACTAAAACTATAAAAAAAGCACTAACGGTTCCACTCTAAACAGTTGGAGGACTACAGAAGGTGCAGTGACACAACGTTTTGGAGAATGGAGAACGATACCCTGTTACCATACGGCTTTTTCCTGCTACCGCCGTTTCAGTATTGCGGCGACACCCTGCCTTTAACGCACACGACGAACGTCCCTACGTCTGTGAAAATTAGCGGCATCGACAACGCTTAAGGGGCGCAGTTTCAGTGCGATGCGTTCTCGGTTGGCCGAGTGTATGCCCTGGCGGTCGCAATCTTCGCCGGCAGCCCAGTCTACGGTTTCCCAATACACTCTTGGGCGCATTACGTTAAACCGCATGGATGTTTGTTTGTGCGAATGAAGGCGGTGCCACATTTTCGTATGTCAGCAGTTTACTGGAAGCATGAAATTTAAAAGTTCTTCGAAGCTCCAAATTTCCATGCAAAATTGTTTGAAAATGCAAAAATGTTTGCTCTACCCGCATTTTGCTGAAAACTGTAGTAATTTTACTTCAAGTTGAATCTCATCTATCTTGAAATTTGGCAGATTTTATGCATTTAATAGTGACTGCAAAAAGTCATTTGTTTGACGTACTAACACCAAGACGTTTCAGATCATTGCGGAGCCTCATTGGAAGAAACCAATTAGATTACACCTTTGTTGGTTCTCAAAAGTTCCCATTTCCTGGCAAATGGAGGTGATTCGCCAGAAGATATACAAGCTGGCCGCAAAATAACACAGTTTAGATAATTTTGCATAGACAAAGGCGTTGCCTTCTAGAATGCTTGCGGCAACTTGAACACAAAAGCAAGGGTTATAAGTTAACTATGCCAAAAAAGTAGACTGACCTAAAAAGTTCTATTATATTGGGCGATTTGTGCGCAGTGTATTGCATATTTAGTATTGGTAAACTCAAGCAACACCCTTTGCCCCACTCAGTAACTGGTCTCTGTTTATTCTCCAATTATTAGGATGTAAGAAACGTTAATAGAAGGGAATAATGTAATATGCAAGTGCAATGTCCATGATTTAAAATAAAAACGTTTACGTTTGTTCAGCCACGTTGAAATGGCCGATATTTCCCCTAGCACACCAGTAGAATAATGAAGGTACACAAACAGTTTTAGTTGAGCGAACGCACCAGCCCTGCGCACGCAAGGAACTTGCGGAGGCGCGAGAGCGCATGCACAGTACGTAAGCCGGAGTCGCGCCCTTCGCCTGCGCCCGCAACTTTTGAATTCCTGCGTAGCGGGTTTTGCGGGCTTCGCGGTCCGTCCGTGGGGCCCCTCCCCTCCTGTTTCCAGTCTGTCTCGCCCCTGAACGAAAGGAACAAAGGAATGGTATATCCCAAAAACTGGTTTACGGCTTCTTCTGGCAAGGTTTACGACTGTCGCTGGCCGACAACCACATGTTTCGTTCACCAATTGGCGTTAAGTGGCGCTGAGTGACACACAAAGCGCGCATTTCGGCGCTACTGTTTTATCCACGCAGCAACTTCTGCGTTCGGTCAACTAAAACTGGGTCTTCGCGAGAACTTTGCTGCGCGCGCTGTGCTGCAAACTCTGCGAGTGTAAGAACGAGGAGAAATAATTTTTCGGCCATCGTGTTTCCGGAAGGAAAATGTGAAGTTCTAGACGCAATCCCGAAGGGTATAGAGCATTGAATGAGGTCGCAGATGGACGCGTGCATCATATGGGACTGCGCGAAAGGCGATCGGACAGCGTTCGTCTTTTGGTTGTTGCATACAGGTACATACGACGTGTGTTATCAGTAAAGGAAAGCAGAGAAGTCGTCATGTAGGTCGTATGAATAAAATGAAGACTTAAATAGGAACTCCTCCATTCTGCGCTCTCTTAATGCTTCAATAAATGCCGCGTTGTCTACTGAATCAATGATGATGATGTTTGGAGGAGGTGGAGGAAAAAAACGTTATTCAAATGAAACTTTAAGCGTCGAGAACGTGCCCGGGCCTTGCGCCAGTAAGATCCAAACTTCACAGACGAGTTGATGTTTGGATGTTACTGGCGCAAGGCCAACTGTGGCAGAGTGCCAAGAAAGTAGTTTGATAGTTGAGATGAATATGGGACATCTAAAATTAGTTAGAAAGAACAGAGGTAAAATGAATAAAAGATAGTAAGGACGGCTGGTGTACAGGGCCAGGATGAAAAGCAAAACTGCTTAAAAGGTAAATGAGGTGACTCTTCTATAGGACCACGTGTAAAAATATGGGTGGTATGAGTTGAGCTGTTAAAAATGAACCTCTGAGAGAAACGTCAACATGAGCTTAACAGAGAACATGGCATCGTAACTTAAGAAGTATAATGGGTGTTCCGAATTATGTTTTCTGTAAAGTTCTCTGAAGTGTTTTCATCGTGTATTGTCGAGTGCCTTGCATTGAGCGAAGATGTGTACAAATGTAAACCTTCCACACACCTGCTACACAGGCGAATTGGAGATCGAATGAGCAGGTGGGAGTTTTTTACTTTTGTGTCACCTACCCATAACCTTGAAAAGGTAATTTCAATGTCTCTGTGGTGTTAGTCGTTTGTTGTTTCTCTGTTCGCTCAGTGTATTAACCTTGGTTTACTGATTTGTTGGGTAATGTGTGACTTGAGGTCTGTGTACGGTAGTGTTGTTAGGTCGACTGTGTTTCGGAGTGCTGCGCAATACGTCCGCTCGGTTAAAATTAAGCCAAGACAGGATATGTTCTCGGACCCGCCGCGGTGGTTCAGTGGCTAAGGCGTTGTGCTGCTGTGCACACGGACTCGGGTATGATTCTCGGCCGCGGTGGCAGTTTTTCTAATGGAGGAAAAAAAGCAAACGCCCGTGTTTTCGCCTACTAATTACGTACGCATTTATTCTCACTGATATAGAAAACCCGCGAAATACTAAAAATACCATGTGACGGTGCCTCCGCATACATCGTAAAGCAATGCACTCAAACAGGCTGCCTCCGAGTTACCCAGAAGTAAAAAAAAATTTCCCGCGCCTTCCCGCGAGGGGAACACGAGTAAATGCAGAGCATTGGGGCCTCAGTACTGATTGAAGGCAGTGTTGCTTCCATCCTTCTTCCATGATGCTGGAGTAGCAGACACGAGTAAACGTGGGCACGAGCGTCAACCAAGGAAGGAAGGAGTAACGCAGTGACTGCAACACGAGCGACCGCTAGCCGCTATATTTGCAGCGCGCGGTACGGGGGGAAGAGCGCGCATGCGCAAGCCGCGCGCGCCCTTCCACGCCCCACCGCGCTGCTATCACGCACCTGTTACGCCGAGACCGCGACGGAGCGAACGGGCTGAATACGACGCATGCGCGCGCCAGCTGCTGTTGAGAGAGAGGAGGGAAGAAGAGGCGCACCTGCTGCGGACGCGGAACTGTTGACATCGTCCAACGCAGGAACAGGCGAGGCTAAAAAATGCTCTGCATTTAAAAGAAAGAAACAAGAAATCGCGACGTTTATGCCATATCATCACACGCGCCACGGGAATCTTGCTGTTGCTGCTCCCTCCATGCATGCCATTATCAAGGTGATGCGCTCTCTCCTAGCGCGGGCAACAGGCGAAGCAGTTGCTATCAATCAGCTTATTTGGGGGCGCTGCTTTACAATGCGCGCGGAAGCGCCGTTACGTGTATTTTTCACATGTCGCAGGTTTTCTTTATCAGTCTGAATAAAGTGGTACGCAATTAGTTCGTCGCTGAAAACACCGCAGTTAGATGCCCCTCGTGGGTGCCTACAAGTGCCTCATTGACACTTCAGCAATTACGACAGTAATTCCCGAGTTAGATAATTAATCAAAACTAATTAGTTAATTATCATTAACAAACAAATTACCGTCCGCTTCTCCACAGTACTGCAAACGTTATGCACTAGGTTTTCTTCGAGTAACGCCATTATTCTTTTTGGTGTATGATAGCTGGGACACCCTGTAGATGTATATTTCATATTTCCTTTACGGCAGCCGGGGAGGGGGGGGCGGGGGTAGAGGTTGTGGCTGAGTGGTCTAAAGCACTCGATGTGGTGCGTCCGCAGAAAGTGACTTCGTATCCATTTTAGCGGTTTTTTTTCTGTTACTTCTTTTTCTCGGATTCTGTTGCTTATATTATTAACCGTTTACCATTCGACCTGCATTGCTTTCCGAGCGAGTTGGCAGACCATGTGCAGACTGACACAGCCACGCTGGGAAGTTCGCGCTGGCGTGGTGTAGCGCATCTCGTTAGACGTACACGTCATGGCAAAACCATTGACGAAATGGATGTTTTCACAGACGAAGCTGTGGCCAACAATGCCGCATTTGTACGCTGGATTTTCCCTCATTTTCCACCCCTGGATGCGCCTAGAAATATCTCCCAAATCGACGCACCAGTAGCAGACGCGGAACGTTTCGGAATTTTAGGTGCCCTTCAGTGCATCCAAGGGAATCGCCCGTAACTTCCTCAAGTAGAACTACACGTAATCACGCACTCCCACGTAGCACTTGGGGAATTAAACCATCACCCCAAACGCACGCCACCACTATACTGAGGAAGGTTCAGGAGATACGGCAAGAACTTGTATACCTTCGTTTGGCTTGGACCCGGGGCACAAGGAAAGGGTCACAGGGAACAAGCTAGCCACACGGCTACACGGAAGAGTATCACAATCCTCCCATTTTTTCTTCGTACTTACCCCATAGGACGCGGTCTCGCTTGAAAACTACTGCAAGGTAAAGACCATCCGCAATCTTCAAGGCCATCCGTAATCCTCCGCTGTGGGTTTCATCAAGCTCCAAACGTCTCCCTTAAAAGAGAAAGAATTTGCAAACAAGATATAAGCAAACTCTGCATATACTCCCGACATTCTTTCTAAACGGACCCATCCACGTACAGCGTATACTACAAAATGTACCTTTTGTGTTGAATTAGTCGTCTCCAATACCTATATTCTTCCTTGGATGTGCTGTGATTTAACAAGGACAATCGGAACTTCTAGCACTTTACTGCATTCCATGTGACCAAAAGGACCGCATTAGTTAAATGCGCACTGATACCTCTTTATTGGTAGCAAATGTAAATTATCTCTCCCGAACGGCCTCCATAAAGCTGTTTGATTTGCGATGGACTCGGCCCTGTATGGGTCAGGGATCCTGCAGCAAGTGCGGAACTGACCCGCTGATGAGTGATAATTTTTGTTTTTATACCTCTTCCCTGTTCCCACTCCCTCCATACCGTTCAGAGTCTTATTGCCCCATTCAATAAATAGGAAATCAGTCAGTCAATCAACATCAGCACCGACAGCTTGCGGGAGGAAGGCCAAATCGGGCTACTGCGAACTGGAGCGAACGCGGGTCTTACAACACAGGTACGAGGCAGGCATGCTCCAAAGGTGGGTTGAAACGCCTCGCAATTCAGCGCGTCCGATGATGTGCAGGGCGTTCAGCCTTAGCGCGTGCCTACGATAGGGATCTTCACGATACTAAGTGGTGCTGGCAGGCTTATCTAATTCTTCTGCCGACAACATGGCAGAAGAGCGGTAAGCCGATTTCTGAGATATGGAGAATGCTCAGCCAATGATACCGTCGCATGCCAACTGTTGCACGGAAACGCAGCCCCACCTGGTTTGAATTTCTATCTTGGACATCGTTCAATCGCATCGGGCCTCTAATACGCGTCAATTTCGGGCCTCTAATATGCGTCAACCATTTTTCTTGAAGTGCTTATTCCTGTTCTGTTGTATGCAGTAGCTCATATGTATACTTCTTTATCACTTTTTGTTTATCGGTGCATTATTTTTGTAAACTGACACTATTTGCATTTTGTATGTTTCAGTATGTGCCTCGTTGTTTCTCTTTTTCTTGTTTGTCTTTTTTTTCTCAGCAAAAATATGATTTTCCTGTAGCGTTCTCATGTTTTTCGAATACAATATCGTTTCTTTGTTTAGTTGTTAGCGTGCATATATATATATATTTTACTTTGCATATCTTTGTTATCGCAATAGAATTGTGTTACTTTGGTGTGTTTTGTGTTTATTGCTGTGAAAGCTGTACAGCATGCATTTTTGCCGTTTGCTGCTGACGTTTGAATTGGGCTGACGGGCCCGTCAAGCTGCTTCTATGCAGCTTTTATCGTCAGCCTTCGATGTAAATAACGATAAATTGAAATAAAAGATACCTCACCTCAAAAATGCTCCCAGTTGTTGCGGCCGCCGCAGACTGTGCATGGTATTGCGTCTTCTTTCAGGTTTCGTTAATTAAATACTCCTTTATCGACCAGACACACGATGCAAAGTGTATTTAGTTGAGCCAGTCTATTGAATGTAAACTAAAACAGACGTTTGACAAATTCACTTTTAGTCCCTTGTAGGCATTTCCCAACATTGCCACTTTTCAAGACAATATGTCTCGCTTCCTCACCCGAAATTCATTTAAAGTCAAAATTCATACTCTGGGGACTTCACACAACTGGTGTCCTTACTGAACGCGGCTTCACTGTATATCCCATTCAGTAACCGCCACATGGAAATTCTGCACGCACTCATGTGCGTTCATCGTTACGATTTTCGCGCGCGCACATGACCGAACCCACCCAGCTTTACCCGATTCACCTTCCCTCTGTCATCTGGGGAAGAACATGACGATCGACACCGACTTGGATGCCCAGCAGCTCCTGTTCTCCAGTGCTCGGACAGCAAGATCCTCACATGGTATCCTGGAATGCGAGGCCGCATCCACACAACCAGGTTAAACTTCAAGTGTTTCAGCCGCGGAAACTTCCGTTTCCCTTTCCACTTTGGTTAGTTTCTGTTTCCCTTTTACCATATGCTGCCGTGAGAGCTGCACAGCGCTGCCGCGCGCCGCGAAAGCAGTGGGCAAGAAGGTAGGACGTTTCGTTAATATCGGGATAATTGAAGCTAGTATTTGTTCTCGTCAGTAATAAACGAACCAAATAATTCTTCTGCACAATGGGGGACAGGATGACACAGGCTTTCAGCCGTATAGTGCTCAATTGTCTTGCGTCATGCGTGTCGAAAATGTGGTGCAAATACGTAAATACGTATGTGTGTGGTATCTGAAGGCTTCCTGTCTGTTTAAGTTGTACTCCTGCATACATTAATAACTCAGCTGTTGTTTTTTATGTGTTTTTCGCGAAAAATACGCACCCATTTTCTTATTTTCATTACACAGTATGTTTGGAATGGTACTGTCCCCGTCTCGCTCCATTTCTGCTTCCTTGCTTTCATCAACTGCTGCAGATTCCGACTACATGCCTTGAATGAACTTATAATATGTGAACCCACCGCTCCTGAAAGGTAGAACTTCCAAGAGTTTCGGTCAGGACATACGCCTTTGCATTCGATAGAATGAATGCACGGCCTCGAGGTATTTGTGACTGCATATGTCGTCCCATTGAAGGTATTTGTCCAAAGAGGCCCTTGTTCCCATGCGCGTCGTTTACAATACAGCAGCCCGGGTGCGGCCATTTTTTCGAGGCGAGAAACGTTACCAGCCACTAGTGGCTTCAAGCTTAAAGCTTCAACTAATATGTACTACATAAATTGAACGCATTTCTGTAGCCGAACCCTTATTCAGAAGGCGTGCATCCCAGACCAATATAGAACTGGCCATTTTTACTTCAACAACTTTCAACATCTTTAGAAGATGCATGAGGATGAAAAACCGGTCATATATTGCTGTCAAAAGGTAATTCCACCTATTAGATGCCGAGCTTCCATGCTCGGGGCTTTGTCCCTCCCTCCCTTGTCGTCGTTGTGGTCCGCCGTTTGCACCTCCACTGCGCATGCCTGGCCAGGCACCACTGATGATGATTGTGGTAGGGTGCTCCTAGGGATTGGCCAAACAAAGAATCCATCACGAGATAGCTTCGCGTTCAACCACCGTCGTCATCCCGTAGGGGAACCGCTGAAGAAGAAGAAGGAGAAGAAGACAAAGCTGCGAAGAGGAGGGCGTGTACGTTGCTCCCAGCCGGTACACCAACGTCAACAACCTTTACCTCACCAACGCTGACGGAGACTACCGATTCTACCGCAGAGACGACAACACCGACAAGAACATGATGGACGAGTTTCGGCGCCTCGAGAACCACCGCCTACTCACCGTCACACAACAATACTTGCGTGCCTTTGCCACCAGTGTGGCTTCGGACGAGGAATTCACTCTGGCGCTACTAAACAACAGATCACTCAACATAACGGAAACACAATGGAACCACACGGAACCCCCATGATGCCTCGCATCCTCATCAGAGTTCTCCACGGGAAGATGGTGTAGTTTGTTTTTTCACCAACGTACAAGTTTACGTAAAAATACTTTTCAGGCTGGACCTTCATTCAAAGATTGATCCAAGTCGAACAATAAAGTTGCCCCTATTGTTGCGTCCCGTCTCGCGGTCTCAATGTCTCCCTCTCTGCCTTGTCAGGGTGGCGATTCCACCGTGATTATAGACTGACGGCGAAGCGCGACCGATGGGATTTTTGTTCTTTCGATGTCCTTACGTGTTTTCGCGATTACATGCGAGCCTGGAAGAGCAGCAGCCCATCGCCCAACAGGCAAGCAAGGTCTCCTTTCGATCCGACGAAGCGCGTTCGGTAACGCGTACTCCTAGTGAGCCACATTTTCCAGAAATGCCCGACGAACGAAGAATGGCAATGAAAAGCTACAAGAAGCCACGTTGCAAACGACGCATAGTTGTACTGAAACACCTTTATCGTTATTGCGCTTTCTCTGATTTTCTATGCTATGTCTACGGCTGTGTTTTGTGCAGTTTTAATTTTTTCTTCTCAAATTCTTCTGAATGTGGGATATGCTTGTTCTTGAAAATATCCTGGATAATACTGTGTCATACGCACAATGCCTTTTCGATTCATGCCTCGTACAGGGGGTTTTCCGGTGTCCCTCACGTGCTTTTTGTTCTCTCTTTGCCCGGGCCAACCCGTATACTTTTTTTTGGCAATATCAATAGACCCGACATTGAATTTGACTATTTACGACAAACCATAGCGTCCCTGCTGCAAATAAGTTTCTACTGCTGTTTTTGGATGTTTTAGTGGTACTGTCTCATGTCGATTCATCTGCTTTTTTGGTTAATTACTGTAGATTTACGCTCTGGGGATGTGTTTGCGTTTACATATTTCCCCGTTGCACGGTGTCGGCACTCACGCCTACTCAACGCTTAGGCTTGCTCACGGCTATGTTTCTGCAAGCTTATGACCTAAGCCAATGTTGAATTTCTGAGTTTGGGTGGTTTGGAACCTTTTGGTCAGTGCAGGCTGTCCCACATTAAGATCAGCCTAGTACGGGCTGCAGTAGCTGCGAAAAGCCTAGGTAGTTTCTTTTTCTGTTGGGTTCCTTTCCTTGTTTCAGCGTCGTTTTGGCTGTAATTTTTTCCAGTTATAAATGTCTTGTCTCCTTTGAGCAGCTTTATGTTGAGAATATGGGGTTCACATATACGCAAAACTAAAAACAGTAAAACACTTTCGTCCGATAATCCGTGTGTCAAAACATGGTAAGGGAAGACTAGGCCATCGCTTGTTGCTTAAAATTGTATGAAAGGGTAGTGGCAGTCTCGAAACAGATGCTGGTCCTTCGTTTACCGTATAAGTCAACAACTGTTCATAAATTTAAAATTTCCTAACGTTTTCGAAATAAGGCCACTTTCTGGCGAGCCAGGAACATAAGCTTAAAAATAGAAGGGGGACCCGCCAAGTGCCGCAGACTTCACGTTATGTATTGAAACTGCAGATCAAAGCAACTTTATTGATTTAGTTGTCGATTTATTCCATTTTTGGGTATTTATTGATTGCATCACTGACTGGTTGATTGATTAATTATGTGATTGATTGATTACTTGTTTGATCAATCGATCGATTGACGATTGATTGATTGATTGATTGATCGATCGATCGATCGATCGAATGATTAACTGATTGAAAATAAATAATTAGTTAATTATTATTTGTTGAATCAATTAAACAATTATTGATTGAATAAATTGATTGATTGATTGATTGATTGATTGATTGATTGATTGATTGATTGATTGATTGATTGATTGATTGATTGATTGATTGATTGATTGATTGATTGATTGATTGATTGATTGATTGATTGATTGAAGCCTTTTCTGAAGCAAAGCAATCACCTAGGCTCATCCAAACCGGAGGTGTGCTTCAGGCGCCCGTAGACTCTTCTGGCGGGGAATAGCTGAAATGTTCGTCGAGGTTCTTCGGCATTTTCATCTCCAGAGAAACGTGAAAGAAAATGAGATCTTCATGAGTCCCAGACAACTCATTTGGCTATAACCAACCACATACAGAGTCAGGCAAGTTTTCCGGATTTGAAAAGCAGAACAACCATTACCACGGGCAGAAAAAAATCCTCATTGTGTTTTGTTGCTGAGAAAGTTTCAAGCGAGAAAGAATAAAAGGGAATTCACCTATAATATTTAAATCCGTTGCGACCAATGACTCCTCCCCCATTTTAAAAGAAAATCGCGCAGTTCACCGTTAACGAACAATTTTATAGCCGACCAGAATTCCTGACGGTGGACTGGGCGCCTGCGATTTTCCACCTGAACAAACATATGTTAGCATGCTGTTGCAATTACCGCGTTTAAACTGACCGGCTTTTTTCGAATCACCCATGAAGAAGCGGCCTCTTCTCTCAAAACTCTTTATTGCCTTTAGACAGAACACGCATCTGGAATAATTCCGCGAACGTAACTCATCGCAAGCGCTGTTAATGACACTCAAGGTTTCCATGCCTTAGCGCTGAAAAACATATTTAACGCGGCGCCCGTACAATTCGTCGGACCGCTTTCGAGCTAGAAGGTTAACAGCCATCTCCGAAATATGTAACGGCCCCGTGAAGTGCAAAAGAGATAAAAAAAAACTTAAAGAGGGTCAATGACTATATTGGTATGATATAAGAACGCGAAAGAGCCCCTTTCGGCGGGGTTCTTTGACTAGTCGTCAATTTCTCTCAACGCTAAGCCTACAACCTCGACATCGGACTCTCTGCAGTTACAGCTGTTGCAGTATAACTATACGCGCTGGTGCGCCTTTGACTTTACAGAAGCCGAATGGGAGCAACCTGCGCGCGAGAGCGCCCACTTTTTTATGTTTCGTCAGTGGCAACGGGTCATTTATTTCTTTACGCACACGCTGCGAACCACGTCGCAGTCAACATCCGCCCTCCTTAACTTTGTCTTCTGCTTTTGATGCGCCCTGGAGAGCACGTCATGCCAATGACGGTTGAACGCGCACCGATGTTCTGTCGCAGATGTGGGCGCCAGCGTCAGTTCCTGTGGGAGAGGTCCTGTGCATTACGGCCGCTTCTTTTGTGTACAGTTCTGCAGACACCAACCGATGTGCACTGTCGTCAACGTTGCCAAAACACGCTTTTACGTCGGCATTTTAGGCCACTGTTGGGAATCTAAAGTGGTGTCCACGATCTCCAGTAGGTGGTATTCGTTGAAACGCTTAGCGGGTAATTTGTTCGCTTGGCAACACTGGAAACTGCCACAGACATGGCCGATGCGCCACAGACACGGCGTGGCTTGAGCCCCTGCACCCGTACGCCGAAGAAAAAAAACACCGGCGTGCGTCATCCGATCAGTTTCAATCCGATTCTAAGCGGTGGCGTCAAGAGAGATGTTATTAATCGCACGCACATTGAACTCGAGGCAATACTTTGCGTTCCGTGAGGTAGAGTTTGTAACGTGAAACAGAGTCATGTGTTTCACAGTCGTGCTTAGCATGGACAAGTACCGCCATCCCGCGGAGACCGACGTAACGAGTGTCGGCGCACTCACACGGTTGCATGGAGGAGAAGAGGTGGGCCTGATCTGCGTGTCGTGCGCACAACGTCGCCTAGCAACAGACGCTTGGCCACAGATATGGCGGCGAACACAGGTTGCCTGCATGCATTCCACGCCATTGAATACCGGCTATACAGTGCTTCTCGCTCGTGCACGGAACAGCTCGGCAAGCAGTCTAACGGAACAAAGACACTTCCCACACACTCCCCACGGGCGCAGAAGATCGAAAATGGGCTGTAGTATGCGTCTTCTGCGCATGCGTGAACACCACGGCCATGGATGAGCTATGCCTCATCTCTGTTTACCATCGGCTATGGAAACGTCAGGACCAAATGCGACCAGTTCAACCCGAACGGAAGCTTAGACGTGCTCAAAGCAAGCAGCTCGGCTTTTGCCATCGCAAGATAAACACACGCGTCGTGCACACGCCGCCCGGCTTTGTTTTCCCAAGCAGCGCGGGCACAAGCACATAGCGCGTGCATTTTCACTCGAGTATATAAAGTTCTACAGTGATCACGAAGCGATCATTGCTTGCATATACAGCGCTAAGTAAACAGACATTCCCTCACCATAACGTTGATTGAATGATCATCGCTTTCAACATCGATATTCAGCGCAGAACATAAAAAGCGCACTTGCCTGGACAGAGTTCATCCCAAGCCGTTGCCCAAACGGCAAAGGTACCTTGGCCAACTATTCTTCCAACGATTAACACGCATACTGGCCACTTCATTGGGCTCTAGGGAGCTGTGCTTTGCTGCCGCTGTGTACAGCGAAATTAGGGTCGAATGCGTATGCCCAGATTTTTTTTCGGTGCTTTGCATTGTTGCTGTAATACCTTATACTTTATACCAAACACACGTTTTGAAATATACGTGCTTAACAGGATTCAAGCTTCTGCTGCATTCGCGTTCTTCACAAGGACATTTACTGCTTCGTATTTACCGTATTTACTCAATGTTAAGCACCCCCCTTTTATCGACGATCGCGATGCCGGAGGTTAGGGGAGGGGTCTGCGTAGATTAGAAAAACGTAAATTACCACCACTTAACTCCCCTCCCCGTTTTCATTTTTCGCAGCTGTAATTCGGCGAGACGGTCACGAGCAATAATGTTTTAGTTGGCTGATATACAAAAGAAAAATAAATGGAGGCAGTGAACCAACTGGCGGATAAAAGCGCAAACTGGGCAAAAACACGAAAGGGGAGAGACACAAAAAAGCGCTTGTTTCTGTCTCTCCCCTTTTTGTGTTTTTGTCCAGTTTGCGCTGTTACCCGTGATGAAACACTACCAACTAACCCACCTTACAACACTCCTGCAGTGAACCCACTGCTTACGTACGATTTTCAGTCACTCTCACTACCAGCCGAGCGTGTCCCAGCGCTTGAGCCGCCGTTCTCAGTATCCCATAGCAGATCGGCTTCCGTTTCCTCGGAGTGGTTTTGTAGCGTGCGCTAAACTGGCCGAGGTTGAGCAGTTTCGCGTGACTCCTGCAAAGCCGTGCTGCACATGTTCGAGGAGCAGTGACGTCACATGGCGCACAGAATGTTGCTCGCTGCCCAGCGTCTCTGACGAAACCCACGCGCCCAGCGTCTTCGCCGACCTCCATTCCCCGCTTGGCGGCCCGGTCCACTTGATGATCAACCGAGGGGTGGCCGGGTGTGGAACCGATGGCTCGTGTGTCGCAGCAACACCGGCGTGCGCCTGTGGAACCAACTTAGCTCTGGGGCGATTGGCGACGCTGCGGCGGAGCCGCTTGATAAATATGCACGTGTCACATAATGCGTATACCGTGTGTGCATGTGGGCGTCATTGAAGTAGCAGTAAGCATGATAATCAAGCTAATCATTGAGAACCAGGAAAGCTAAGAATAACCAGCTGACCTTAGCTCACGCTACGTATATCCTGGCATAGCCTAGCTAAGCCACTTCTAAATATTTTAATTGAACACTTCATAAAGGACTTCTGCACAGCGTGATTTTAGGCCCCTTTCTAACCGCGTTACCTTGCGGTGGTTGCGTGGAAAAGGAGGGCATAGATTCGCATGCAAACTTTTTTTTCCAAATGTTTTTTTTTAAGTATGGGGGATGCATACAATCGTGCGCTTCTTAGAATCGCACAAAATACGGTATTCACTCACCTGATGAGCGTAAAAGGGAGTTCTTTTGTGACTTCCCCTCGCAAAGGAACGAATTCCTCCCTCAGCCGGGCACAAGGCAGCAACAATGGGTACAGCGGCCATTTCCCTCGCCGTCTGCGCCTTTGTGTGCGCACATTTTCGGAAAGCGGAACGGGCTAGCGCCATCCAGCAGCGACATCGACAGTGGAGTCTCGAGCGTGCAGATGGTACCTAACCGCTCATTACCGGCGGGAGGAAAGCGGGCCTTGATACCGAGAACGGTCCATTACGGCCGCGCAGAGAAAAGCGGCCATGATCGAACGCTGTCGACCCGCCGTTTGTAGTCTCCGAACCCAAGTGCGGTTGCGAGGCCGTGACGCTAAGTGCTCATTACGGAGCGGCGCGCGAGCTGACGACGGAAAGGAAATAAATAACAGCGGAGGCGCAGACAAAACTACAAGTGAAACGAAGAAACTGAGAAGAAGAGAGCAGAGACAAAGGACGGGTGTGTTTCAGTTCACGCCTGTTCACCGCATATAGAGAGCGTTGACCACGTTGCGCTTTCTGCGGCACTGTACTCGTACCTCGGATGTGCCTTGCACTACAAGGCAGATATAGCTTCAATCGCTCTATGGTATATGCTGTACCGGAACCTCCAGCTGGGCAGACGACTGCCACCACGTACGTCGTCATCTTCTTGTGTCCGAGGTATTGCAAATAACGCTTATTTATTAGGGGACATTCACGTGGCAGGCTGGCCTAGTCATTTTAGGAGCGTTTAAACTATGAAATAGGAGTGTTCAAATATTACAGAATGTCCCATGTGTAATGGTTCCACAGTCTCAGCTGTGTCCCTCTCGCTACTTCAAATATGTTTGGGCGCTCACGCCTATATCTCTGACAAGCGAGTCACTTGTATGTAGGTTTCGCAAGCGAGCGGATAAGGTGGTCTGTTTTCCTGAAACTTTAACCAGTTTATGGATGAGTTGGGAACAGTTGAAGGGTTCTTTAAATGTAATCAACAACTTTTTATCCGCAGATAACAAAAAGAGCCGCCCGTGAGCCCAAGGAAAAAAACTGCAACCTTGAAAGAGCTACGGCCTGAACAAGATATAAAAAAACTTCAAGAAATCTTCACATGTGCTGCCGTGCCAAGTGCTACGACGTATCCGACTTCGCGTTAAAAAGTTCAACCTTTAGAGCTGCAAACATCCATTTTTCAAAAGTTCGATCCCGGGTTACGAGCCGCCCGCTCGAACCTGTACTCGGGTTTCACCTGTAGTCAGTTCCTTGATGCTCTTTTAACTAAATGCAGCGCTTCAGTTCCTCCAAAATGTTTAACCAATCTTTGGCTAAGGCGTTGTGCTGCTGTGCAAAATGACGCGGGTTCGATTCCTGGCCGCGGTGCGCACTTTTCTGATGGAGGCGAAAAGCAAAAACGCCCCTTTGCTGGAGATTTCGTCGCACGTTAAAGATCCTCAGGTGGTCAAAATTAATCCGGAGCCCTCCACTACGGCGCGCCTCATCGCCTGCGTTGCGTCGGTTCGTTAAACACTCCAATAAATCAATCAATTGTTTTACCAACCCGACCATATGATATGTTTCATCATAAGTGAATCTCAAGCGTCATCATTCAATATCGCGGTGACTGCCCACAAATTTGTGCTGGAGTTTGGCAACCAGCTCCCCCGTTTTCGCTCTCTGGTGGCTGGTCATTTTACATGAAAAGAACCACAGGCACTGCTGCACCTTCCGGGCCTACATTGAAGACCGGCTGCTCTTGTAGCCAACTCTCACCTCGCACCCCTCCACCCAGAGGCGTTAGTAAATTATTTCTTTTCATTTTGCCACGCCGCAGCTTTCCTGAGTGCGAAGCCCAAGCATATGAGACAATAACTATGAGCTCGTTTGTAGGCAGACTTATTGGCAGCTGCTGAGCCTGACTGCTTCGTTTTATTTTCTGTGCGGATCGGTTGAAACTATCCGGTACATTATTCTACAAACTACAATCGAGTGTTTTTGACCGTGTCAATAACGCCGTACGATAGACCGTAATCTCAAATCGGGAATGACAAAACTACAGCGTCGAATTTTTTTGAGGTGCGTAGGCCCCTACTGAATGCTCGCTAAGCAGCAGGAGTCAGTAAAATAGTCACATACATTGCAAAACTTTACTAATTGAAGGCGGTGTGATTAACTTTCGCATTTAAGGTTCGTCTGCAACTGCAACGGTTGGGGTGAATTCTGTTCTTTTTAATCCCTGCTGACTTGCTGTACGACGTTGCGGTAAACGTTACTAGTAAATCTTAGCTACAATCTGTGGCATCAAATCCACCTCCTCAAGCAAATCCGGGGTAATTTTGTGAGAAGACAGCAAGGCTAGCCGCAGCTGGTTCTCCGCAAATTTAATCGTCTCAGACACGTGTACAATTAACGCAATGAGCGAAGCACTTTGAAAGATTGCCCGGACTAGACGCGGCAGCTGTGAAGCAGGCTGGTTAGGCTTCCGCGCATTCAAGTGTCTTCTGCGGCCTGGACAAGGAGGGAACCTCCGTGAGCATCAGTTAGAGCTATGTAACAATGTGGGTTCCCAGTAGGCTAAACAAAAGCGGGCTTATCATGTGCGCGTACTTAGCCACATAAGAAGCCCCCGAAGAGCCAGAAGGTTGGGGGGTATCGCATCTTTCATTGTGTGCTTGCACACGTGCCAGCCAAACGGGAGGAGTTAAATTCAAGGCTATAACGAAAACGAAATTCGCTAAAAAGCCGTATCTCATCTCTCTATGCGCTATTTGAGCAAACGCCCGTTATGGTATTAACCAACACAATATCCCTTCGCTATTGGATGAGATATTGTGTTTGTTAGTCCCATTCGCAATTTCATGTCCGGTGGAATTCGAACTTGCAGGCTACAAATTTATCGATAAAAACAAATGCTTTATGTACTTTAGGTGATATATGTAATCATCAAGGGAGTGTAAGTTACCCGAGCAATGATTTTTCTGGTATCCCGTTAGCAGCAAGAAACGCCGCGCACAAAAAATCTTAAACAGACAGTCTGAAAACATGAATTCGCAGATTTTGCTTGAGAGATCCTGTGCCTTTGCGGATATGAAGAGAAATTATAAAACTTTTAAAACAACTTCTCCGCAATACTGTCACTAAAACGGGATAAGGGAAGTTTTGCGCTGCACACTTTATTTATTTTTATTCCTTATTTTACGCTGAGCATTATGAGGCCCGTGCTGCAGTAAGCGTCAAAATTGAAAATACAAACAGTGAATTGAAGTAAATCTCGTGAAAATAGTGGCAGAATTCGGCAATACAGAGAGAAAAGGGAGAAAGCTTTGATGAACAGAGAGGTAATTGGCGCCACGATAAGCGGAACAGGGGGCGGAACTATTTAAATATTTCATGTTATTTATTTTAACATATTTATAGTCCCTTCCGAGGATATAGCAGGAGTATGGTACATGACACAAAATAAAATGAAGATATGCAAGTGGCAGCCAGTGCGTATTTCACTTCAAGTACAGACACGCAAGACGACTCGAAAAAAAGAAAATAAAACAAAAGAAGCGATGTGGCTCATTTACTTGGTTCCGACGATTAAATTTTAGTAAAAAATATTAGTCAACGAACTTACGTGGTCAGGTGACGAACGGCCGAAATAAACTATTGAAATGGGTCCGTGCGGGAATGACAAGACGAAAGGTCAAGAAGGCAGTTTCTTCTATTTTGTGTGGGGTTGTCGTATGTAACATAATAGTTGGAGGACAGACGATATGAACACTGAATATTACGGTGTAAAAAGTTTTTGGTATGCTATTAGGAGAAGGGCAATTTCGGTGGTTAGATTTAAAGATGCTAGCGCTGCGGAAGGTGAAACCGTTCGGTGAAATCCGTGATATAGTAATGCTTAAAAAGGAAAATGAAAAAAAGGCGGTAGGGACAATGAATAATGGGAGGATGAAATTAATAAACAAAGGATGGGCGAAGAAGATTGCAAAAATATACAATACAAAAGCAAAGATACCTGTTGATTTCAAGGTTATTTAATCTCGGAAAACCTGAAGCAGTTCGAAAAAAAAATACCATCATCTCCCTGAAGGTAACTATGTAGTGATGCAAAGCATGGGAGTTCAGTGTAGGTTCCACACCGGAGCAGAACCGGCGTAGGCGGTGTCTCGGAGCAGACTGAACGCCGCGCAGCGCGCGCACCTGCTTTTATACAGCTGGAGGAGAGGTGAATGGAGGGGGAGATGCGCATGCGCAGTGGGGGTGTGTACGGCGCACCAACAAGGGAGGGACATAGCCCCGACCATGAGATGGTTCCTGGAGCGACAGTGTCGCTGGTGTCTTCCTGGCCCGGCACGAGACGAGCCGAGCAGCGAGGAAGAAAGCGGCGTTATAACAACTGGTTAGGGCTCCTGGAGCGACAGTGTTGCCGGTGTCTTCCTGAGCCGGCGCGAGACGAGCGGAGCCGCGAGGAGGAGCAGCGAGGAGGAGAGCGGCGTTATCACAGCTGGTTAGGGCTCCTGGCCGGGAAATGAATCCGCGTCCTCCTGCTCAGCAGTACAACGCCTTAAACACTGAGCCACCGCGGCTGGTTACATCATGGTCCAAGAACGGGCCCAGGTCTAAGGCGTTTCCTCGTCTCAGTAGCACAAGTAGTATTTTTGTTGCTGCTCACCGTGTGCTATACTCCGTACAGTAGCACAAGCGATGCTTTACGACCTCTCCGTAGAGCACACCAAGAACAATGGTGGATCCACAGGCGCAAATATAAACTGAGAGCTACAAGTGAATGCGACATTTAGGAGTAATGGGTGCAGGAAACCCTCTATTCATTCTGGTAGGCCGCGCTGAGACCGAAAATATCAATGTGGGCCAATCTCACGAAGGGCCAAGTGAATTGCGGTTACAGTTCAGAGGGTCCTGTCGTGCTCACAGCCGCGGGTTTCATCCCAGGTCGGAGACAGCCGTGCAACCATATTGCTCCGAACAGGAAATTCCAGCTAATAACTCCGCATTTTACACGTCCACATGAAAAAGGGCGCAATAAACACGTAGCGCAGGGTATCATACAAAGCATCATGAAGCACTTCCTCAGGCTTTCGTGCGCTTTTATATTTCCTTATTAAACAGCAGCACATTCCGCGTGTATGTATGGTCCTGGGCGAAAAGGTTTCGGGCGTTCTCAATAGTAATATGGCAGCCCGTTCCACGTTGGTAACCTCACGCTGCAACGTATACAACATTTTGACAGCATGGAGAAATATGGCCAGTATCTGCCTGCTTCACTTCAAGCGCTATCGAAAGACGATGGTATTCCGCCTGTTCTCACGTAAAACTCCTCTACTTCTTTCCCCATCTTTCCCTCTCGCGAGCTTCCCGTGCGTATCGCTCTCAGTACGATAATTTCAGTAAAGGATTGCCCAATGCAATTCAATTTTCTCGCGTTTGCAATAGTCCCATGCCATTTGTTGGAACAGCGCGAGTTTGTTTTATTCGTATTTCTTTCTTGCTTCAATCAGCTCAAGCCGAGTTCATTTGTCTGTGTGGTCGATTTTACCACGCTTCTCTTCGACACAGATATTAACTAAGCGCTGTTTTTTGTGATCATAAAAAGCGATCCAGTGTACATTATAAAAAAACATACACTGTTACTCTCCGTCGTGCACTTTTATACATCCTCCAATACCCGTGCCGCTTTCATATGCACTGCACAATGGGGATATGCACCAGCCATCAGGGAAACATATTTACAGTCAATCAAGCCGACGCGAAGCCGTTTTCTTTCTGGAAACACACAGATAGAAAAACAGGCCAAAACTTTAACGTTTAGGCAGCCGAAGAAAGCCTGTAGTCTATACAATTAAATTTATGTAGAGGTCGACAGATAAATGATTACATTCCCGTTATTTCTTGTTATTTCTTGCTGCCGTATGTGTCTTGTTTATCACTACTCGTGCAGCGCAAGCAGTTCTATCTCCCCCCTCCTCTCCCCCGCTCCCCCCCCCCCCCATTGCTCTTCCAAGCATAAATTTGGGCATTTTTATTTCTTCGCTTCCAATCATTAGTGTCCCATCCAGTCATCATGATGATGTGAATGAGCGCTGCTACTTTCTCCTATTCGCTAGGTCCGCCTTCGGCGCTGTCTACCTATTAGGCGTAATCAGCCCTCCCGGTCATCTAATTTACTGCGCAGAAAGAGACCAATCATCGTGGGCCCAAAAGGGACTTGATCTAACATTTTATTTGCACGATTGTCCTCACTCCACACGGTCTACCTTGTTTTATACACATGAGCATTTCACTCAGGGACCACTCAAAATTTCGCTTGGTCGATTTGCATGATGGTGTAAAAAGCAAATGTCTCAAGGTAAATTAATCCTCAAAGTTTCCGCGCACAAAACGTGTGAAATAAACGGCTCTTCATATCTGAGCACAAGGAATAGCACTTATTTGGTTTGTGGTTGTGCGTGGTTGTGCGTGAGCGTGTGCGTGTGCGTGCGCGCGCGCAAATTTCCAGAAAGGAACTTTCTCATACACGTGCGGAATTCCACGACGATTCCGTTTGCTACCATTTCTTCTTCGAAGATGCAGTGCATCCTAAGTTGATGGCACGCAGCGTGCCCCAGAAGATTTCGTTGATTTTACATAGCTTGTTTTTTTTTATTTAGGCAAGGAAATCTGAAATATTATGCTGCTGGCTATGACGATATAGTCCTGTGGTTACCCTACTGAAGCAAGAAAATCTCACTGACAAGATTTGGCGTCCTTGAATAGAATCCGCTCTCTAGATTAAACTGAACAACAGCACGTATGAAAAGAAACAAAAATGGTTTCAAATCAAACTTTTCAAAGTCAGACCCACAAGGGAGATGGCGCTCTGTACAGGAAAAAAGTTATTTCACACTTCTGATCTGAGAAATGATGTTTGCTGATTTCGCTTCTTTTTTTAGCAGATAGCTTGAAAAATGTTCGCTTTCAATTGCACTCTAAGCAATTTGTATCCATGTAGCCCAACATTCAGGGCAAGCCAGGTTGCTGCTTCCTGATCGAGGCAAGCACAACGCCGAGGAAAGCGATTTTGAGATCCCGGAAAATCTCCTGCCGTGTTATTCCCTGGTGCAGAAGGAGAACCCGCGGGGAGACATTTGCCGCGCACGGCGCAAGACGGCCGTCTAGCTTAGGATGGTCCACGGGAAACAAAAAAACCACGAATGAAGCAACCAATGATAAAATGAATCACGCAGGACCCGCTGCAACATAAAGAGTGTAACGGAGCCCCCTGCGCCTGTGCCAGGTCAACAACGACTCGATAAAAAGGCCTCCGCGCGTAATGATAAGTTCACGCTGGTACGAAGATTGCACGCTTTCATTGGTTGCCATCAGAGGAAGGAGCAGCGGCGAGTACAAGCGGCCAATGGGCAGCTTAGAAGCTGGAGAGAAGGGGGCACTTAGCCCTGTCTGGTTTAGAGGCGCTGTTCCTCAGATGCCCAGCGTGCAGAAACTTTATTGTCCAAAGTGACCGCCAACAGGAATAATTAATGCAGTAGCGTAAATTCCCCACCGAACGAAAAGGCTGAATTCGCTCCGGCCCTGTCGGGAGCGGAGAAATAACACCCAAATTCTCTGTTACTGCAAAACTGATATTTGGCCTCACAGCTCCGCGTCAAGTTGCAGGCGCCTCCGTTGAGCGCCGCCTAGGCATGATCAGAGTCACGTGGAAACCCGGACGACTCTGTCCTCGCTGCGCCGAGCTTCGCACTCTACACCTTCGGCTGCCCTCATCCACCGGCGCAACGGTCACTTGAAAGATGAGCCACTCTGAGGGGCGCAAAATCGGGGGCGTTTCGTCTGATACCAGTTGTTTAGAAGTCACAACACCAAATAACTGCTGTGGTCACATTGGAGTTTTCTGATTAATTATCATAGGCCCACGAGAATGCACGCGTATATAACACATGCTGCGGGAATGAAAGAAGTTTTCTTTTTGACCCCTAAACCCAGTTTCAAAAGGACATTATAGGTTACTTAATTTCGGAGCTGTAGATTTAGAAGTGAATAAAAATATATACTTTGTGCAACAGCAAGCGTGATCCTCGGGCGCTCTCCTAGTCGGAGGTGCTTCGTGGTGCTTCCTGGGGAGACGGGTTACCTCCAGCAGCATGGGCTGGACTGCTAGTTCTAGCTGGCCACCCACAGTTCTACGTTGTAAGGATATAGGGAGGGGGGAGTTAAGACGGTGTGTGTCGCATGCAGCTGTAATGTGAAAGAGTGTCCCTAATTGCGAGTACTTTTGACAGGTAGCAGTGCATTGGGTGGCAAACATGGCTTTGAAAAGGGTGTTCTGAGGGTACGTGTTGGTATACAGTTTTAGGTGGGTGGTAGCCTCGTGCCCGGAGGTTTGTGTATGTGTTGGTTGGAATTTTTGGTGGTATAGTCGGGAGCGGTCTAGAATTTCTGTGCAAAATCTAAAACCCCGTTCCAGGCGCACATGCTTGAGTACTCTATTTCATGGCGGCGAATGTAGGAATTTCAAAAATAATACCATTTGATACATTAAACCGAGGGCTCTGTAAGTTCTGCATTATTTATAGGGGTGTCATTTCTACTCAGACACTTATTCCTTTAAATAACCGTAGCCGTAACATAGTTCGAAAGCTGTTTCAATGGGACCTCGTGCAATTTTTAACAGTATGTTTTCTCTGGTGCATGCGCTTTAACTCGTTTGCGGACCGAAATTGTCCACATTTTAGACAAAGAGAGGGTGAAGGTGGGTAATAAAAGAGTAGGCAAGGGGCAGCGGAAAAAAAGCGAAGGGCAGTGGGTGGCCATCTTTTGATAAAAAGCTGCAACACATTTAAGGTTTTCTTCAGAAAACCCATTGATAGAGCTGTGGGAGGGACTTTCCTTTTGGTTGTATTGCAGAACGTTCTTTATTGGAAAATACGAGTGGAGTTGTGCTGTCCACTGAAAAATTTGATATACCCCGTATCGCATACATCCGAGGGCTAGGACCTTGTGGAGGAGTACCTGAAAGCAGGACTGTACAGAGAGTCGCTAACTTTTCGATCACCTTATAGTAAGGACGTTTTTGACGAACTCACCGTATGTGGTTTATCCGAGTTGCTGAATAAAAGACACCTCAACTGGGCTTCTAAATGCTCCTGCGTGCATTTCTCCCTCTTACACTATTGGGTATGAAGACGAAATACAACCTTACCTCATTCCGAATACCGGTGTTGTTAACTAACTACACTATATACGTGCCTCTAAAGAGTATTTTTATTCCAAAACGGGTATAGAATATTTATAAACTTCACAGTTCGCTCTAAACAGCGTTAGCCGTGTCGGGACAAGACAAATTTATTTGATTGATTGTATGGTTTAACGCGCCGACGCAACGCACGCGATGAGGCGCACCGTAGTGGAGGGCTCAGGATTATTTTGATCACCTGGGGGACTTTAACGTGTGCAGAAATCTCGTGCACACGGGCCTTTTTATTTTTCGCCGCCATCGAAACGCGGCCGCCGCGGCCAGGAATCGAACCCGCGTCCCCGTGCTCAGCAGCGCAAAACAAGAGAAATACTAAAAGCTGATATCAGCCTATTTCGTTTATTACGCGTACAAGTAACTGTTGCCATTCACATTGTATGATCAAGGGGAACCAGAGGCACCCTACAATTGCAGTCACTTTTTATGGTGGTGGCTTTTGTCGGCATACAGAAAACGCGAAGACAAATGCTTGTGACGGCATTAGGTCCCGGCGAGAAAATGAATGGTGAGTCGGTGTTCTTCCATTTTTTTGTTCTAAATACCTACTTTTATTTTTGGAAGTTCGCCTAACAACTTGCGTCAATATTATAACGACAAAGCAGTATTCATGAACCAGGCTTCTGCTGGTCTCCATAGCCCGTTTCTAAGAACAGGTCTGATAACTATCTCGGAATCTCCAGCGTTGGTCTACAAACAACGTTGCTTCTCGCGATCATGGAACGCTTTTTGCCTCGCATAATAACGGTACGCGGGACACGGTTATGTCACCGGTTTGGGAGCTCTTCAGAACAGTGTAAGCATTGTCTCCCAGCCTCAGCACAATGGCGCGTTCTACCGTTAAGCGAAGACGTATAAGACCTACTGCTTCCATAACCTCCCCGGTCTCGGTCTCACGCTGCCAGCGAAGTCTCGCCGTTGTCTAGTGCTCGCCGACAACAACGTGCAGGCCACACAATGTCTTTAGATAGGCTTAATTGAAAACTTAGCTCGTTGCACGCTGTTCTTGGTGCGTGCCTTCGCTTTCTCTCATGTTGGTAACTGCTGGAGGTGTGGCAGGTGAATAAAGAACAGATGGTAGTGAGGTTGTCTTTCATGATTAACGTGAAAGTTTGGCCTAGTTGGTACTTCACTGAACAAAAGTTTACAGCGCCAAAAAATGACGAAAGACAAAAGTGGTGACACGGACAAACGTTTCCTGTGCTTTCATGATGACGTCAGCCTATAGTCAGGACAAGTTTCGAAGAGAGGCAGAATGGTTCTCTTGGAAGCACAAAACATAGGCACGAGGCAAAGTTTGCTTTATCGTCTATTCGACATTGGTGGCACTAGCAGCGTTCGTGGTACGGATGAACCTGTATCGGCCTGGTTAGCACATGCGTAATCGCTCCACTGAGGCAGCATTGGACTCCACTGGCAACGTTCACCAGTTTGCATTTGGCAATGCACCGCATGAAATGGCGCAAATCCTTGGGTCCGGAAATAGGTCAGGTGTTTACAAATTCTGATAGATGTCAGTCGTGCATTATCCACCCCTATCTCCCTCTGATTGCGAAAGGAATACTTCAGGGGATGTTCCACAGGGCTATTCCCAAATGACCATCATAAGCACTGTATTTCTATTTAGTTACATAATGACCTAGTAAATACCAAAGGTAGCACACAACGTATAATTTACTCGCATTACTCCACTATCCTGTTTGCGTCAAATAATATTCAAGATATTTCCTCAACCGCCAACATTTTGTCATAGACGTTTCACAGGCTATAGTGGTCTTAAAACTAACAGCTGAAAATCTTTATTGCTGCAGTTCGAAAGAGAAAAGCAGCCACATGTCTGAACAACAAAATTATGTTTCTTTAACTAGAGATATTGCTGCTGTCTGCCGCAAATGCTATTTTATGATTAGTATACATACTAGGGCGGGTTTGTAGGTTTAAGCTGTCAGAAACTTCCCGCCGCGTCCGTTTGCTTCCTCCAGTTGGGTTCTTCGCCTTTCTATGGTATGCATCACTATGAGGAGAAGGCTTGTGCATCTGTGGCTCTAGCATTCAGACAAGCACTTTCAAGTGAGGCTGATAATCACATTGTTAATCGCGAATAGAACGAAAGTTCCCCATACCCACTATTTCTTCTGCCTAGTGCTGCAAAAAAAAGGATGATGGACAAAGGAAGTGGACGGATTAAGTTGCACACTTACAACAGCTTCAGCACCGATTTTAAACAAGCTGAAGCGGAGTCTGTCGCAGGAATACTACGTAAAGGAGGATTCGAGAATCACCAGAAAACAATCGAGGTTGCAGGAAACAAAACAAACATAATAAAAAGGCCAAAAGTGTGGGTGCGCTTCGGAGGACTAAGTAAAGCCAACAGTATTTTGCAGGTTGAAAGATATGACCGAGCAGTAAGGCATTTTTGTTTCGTAGACCTGCCGCCCTAATGAGAGTTAAAAACGTTTTGCTAATTCCGCCGCAGCAATGGCGAAGCATCAAATACAATGCCTAGATCAAGGTCACAGGACCCATAACCGACCGCTGTAGAATACTTTCGAGATGAAGCCAGAAAATAAAAGAAAATTGCTCACGGCAATTCGGGCCCAAGACAGCCAAGTACATTTCGGGCACCTCAGATCATTCTTTCTTTTTGTGAGTTATAGAGGATCCCGTCTGGTCGCGAACAGACATGATAACAACTCATTAACACAGCCTATAAATATATTACACTGGCATAACTTTCGTAGTGTTACACTTCATTAGCTGAACCTTTAAGTTCAGCAAAAGAGTTTTTGTTTTTATAGAACAGGGTTTCGTCATAGCAGCCGAAATGTATTTATTCCGTTTATTTAATAATTTTCCTATTTTCTGACGTTTTATTTCCTGTCCGTTCTTTTCGTCTCATGGTTTCTTCTAGGAGTCCTCTCGTTTACCTACTACGATGTTCCTCCCCCTTGGTTCCAGCACTGAATGAACGCGTATATTCGCGCTTAGAAACGGACTGGCAAAACAGTACCTGCTAGTAAAAGTGGGATATGTATGCTTCTCAATCTACAGTTGTGGAATATAAATGCGCGGTGGCAATTGTGGAAAGCTGCGTTGATATAAAACGTTTGTTGGAGTGTTTTATTAAGGAACAGTTTGGACAACCATTTTCTACTCTGTCTGCACTGTTTGAAATTGCTACTAAAAGCTAGAAAATTCGAACCAACACACACAAACCGAATCAAACCGCTTTATTGGTGACATGATATTTGTTGTCATAATTTTTAAAGCACCCCCCCTAATTCCTTCATTTAAACCTTTCGTTTTAACCCAACCACAATCAGGAGAGATGTGACCCAGTTTTTTCACGAGTGACGTTTGAGCATGGACCAACGAAAGAAAAACGGAAACATGTAACAAGTCGAGTAAATGGGATGGGATATGCAGAAGCATCAAATGTCAACACTGCGATTTTGGTTTGTTTGCGTTGGCTCATTACTCGACTATGTATTGGTATGTCCGGTTACTGCTACTGTGCTTATCATCGCGTGCATTACAGCCCCCCTGCGTGCTATTGCTTGTATAAAATAATGGTCTGAACGTTCTTCCTAGCTAAAGACACTCTAAATTCGGTCGACTAATACTACAGCGGAGGCACTGCCGCGTATTTCCACTGGAAACAAGGCACGGAACGGGTGACCGACCTCAGTTCTGCAAAGCAACTTTGGAGCACGGGCTTCTGACACGTTCTCATAGTGTAGCAGCATTCCTGATAATCAACATCGACGGAAAGAACACCAGGAGCAACCAAAATTATGGGAACGAGAGGATCATTGAGCAAACATATTTTCTTTATGAGACCAGGATGTATGTAAGAGTGGATATGCGACAAGGGAACGTGAGTGTGCTGTTTACACTGCGGTAGGACGGGTCTTTATCAAAACAATAGAGAGTTTTAGCAGTCCGTCTGTTCCGTCGTGGTTACCATGTTAAGCGGGAACCCGTCTGGACACATGGACATTCGTCACGGTAAGGAATTCGTTAGACTGGCCGGGCTTCGCCATGTCAGCGCATTCATCACTATAAGTTCGCCTCCTCGCCCTTCCGCGCGCGCAGGCGCAGTCGGGTCCCGGTCAACACGGCAACTACGTACATAACGGAACCGACAGACTGCTAAAACTCTCGAACGCCCATAAACCGGTTCCATTATTTTTCTAGGAGGGGAAGGGTAGCACCAAAAATCGGTTGTTATGTCCCCGATATAAAACTTGCGCCCACCTCCCCGCGAGGGGAACCCTGTGTAGATGCGACGCATCGTGGGGTTCACTTGGTGTTTCGTTGGATTGATTCTTAAATCGCGTGAAACGTGTCGGGAACGCGTATGAGTATTATGTTTTATGATTATTATTATGTTTTATTGGCCAATATTGGTCAATCTCTCGAAGTGGTATGCTTGGGGCTTCGCTGTCGCAACGACCTTTAATCCATCATTGTTGCTGTAAGTGGGAGCTTGTTTTCTTTTATTGCAAGTGTTAATCATTGCCCCATCATGCGTTGTATCAGTGGCATCTTGACGTAGTTTGAATGAGTCAAGGATATAAGGCGCGTTCGTAGCTTTTGATTCTGTCTCGGTTTTGTGGCGCAGTTGGAAGAGCACCATGTACCTCGCGTTCCGCCCACAGGGTCGTGGGATCGAAACCGGGCGCCGCTAACTGTTATTTCTTTTTATAGTGTAGGGGCAGGGGTATGGACGGACAAGGTCGTATGAAGGGACAAGGCGAGTGAATGAGATGCAGTCGCATCTAAAAAAATGTCGGCCTTGCGTAAATAAATATGCGCTTTGGTGGATGCTCCGCTGGGCTAGGCGTGCACGAACGCGCTGCCGCGCGCGAGGAAGCCTGGACGTACTTTTAGCCATTTTCTCACGCTGGGCCTCCTTAACTTAAGGGACATAAGAAATATTGACAGTGTGTATTCTCACGGCAGCCGTGAGAAGTACGTTCTTAAACATCTGTGGCTATGAAAAGCCGCAGCCACAGCTTGTGGCTATGACCAGCAATGCACGGTAACTGAAGCACAGTTGGGTGAAATATTCTGCTAACGACGACTCTGCCGACTTCTTCGGAGGCTTTGTGGTGTAGTAACCGTTTTCATGTGAGAAGAGTTCAGTACCACATCAAAATAGGTTGTCATTTTTCTGTGATTTACAATTTTACAATTTTTCATTCGTCGGGATTTCCAAGCGAGTTTTTGCAGAAGGTTTACCCTTGGAAGTATCGTTTAATCAATGCGCGGGACTTCTGCTAGGTTATCCTTCATATAAATAGGTTGTTTGTCATGAGCAACCTCCCAGAAGGTATATGTTCAAAGAAAAGCTATGAAGCGTGCGAACATTTAGAAGAAAAGGGAGAGGAGAAGAAAAGGAAGGCAAGCGTTGGAGAAGGAGGAAGACGCGGAAGACCACGCTACGCTCCTGGAACTGACCCCAGCTTCATTGGGGCCTCACTACGCCTCAGCCTACCAACACCTGTACCAGGCGGTGATCCTGGAAGGATCACCGCCATTTATTTTGAACGCTTCTCGACCGCCAGAGAAGAAGGAAACGGGAAACAGGGGCTGGCTTAACGAAAGACATATATGACACAGCAAAGCTCGAAGCAAACAAAACCCAGTTAAGAAAACCACACACACGAAAAAGCTATCGAACTCTCAACAATGAAATATACACATGTCATAAGATACCCCTGCCTTACAAGCTCAAGAATGTCATAGAGGGATGTTGCGCTATCGCCGAGGCTTACGTACTTCACGGATGTTGACGTAAGGAAAACGAAGAATCACCACGTAGAGCTGGTACCCGCGTGCTGTCGTCGCGGTGTCGTACGACTAGTGTAGCCCGGCTGGAATACCGGAGGACGTGGGCGTTGCCGTTATGGGGCCGTTGTAGAACCGGACCACGGTGCGCTACCGCTGACCGAAGAGGCGCGCCCGTCGCCGCTGGAGCCGCCAAGGCGTGGGTTGGCAGTGCGTCGGGAGACTGCACGCCGATGCGTCATCGGCCCGCTCCCGCCCAGGCTTGTGTGGCGACGTCGGATCCTCGGGTCGCGTCACCCTTGGCTTGGCTGTTCCGGAACCCGTCCTCAAGGCGCACCTGCCTCGATCTCCCCTCTTCTTTCTTCTCTTCGACCTACTTCGCTGGGGCGTCATCTTGGAGATTGCCTTTGATTCATGACATTGTTTTCGGTGTAGTTGGGCTAGGTTAGGTTAAGTTACGTTTCGTTAGAACAGGTTATACCTGATTAGGTTACGTTACGTTTTGAACAAGATATTTCCTTTGCGGAAACAGCCATAAAACCTTTCCTTACGCAATTCTCGCGGCTGCCGTGAGAATATACACCAAGGAAAATATTTCCAGGCTGCTCTTCTAACCTTAATACAGACGTCAGGGAAGAAGTGCGTACTTTGACGTCCGGAGTAGTAAAGGACGTGGTATTCCGGGGGAGCGCTGCCATTCACACCCGACGGAGGAACCACGCCGCTCCTGCTTGGTTTGCATTCGATTGGGCCTGCACCACTGGGCGACCGCGCTGCGTCACTTGCTTGTGTTCAGCATGACGCAACAGCTTCCAGGTGCTTGCGAAATCGAGCTGCAGGGAGGAAAATTAAACGTCCTATGCGTCGTTGAAATGGCGATTTCATCCTTCGCTTTCGCAAACGCGCTTCGAAAGCCAAGCGATCATCGGGCTTTTGTCTGTTGGAAACTCGCCAATTGGGTCAAGTGCAATTTTGAAGTGACTGTTAAAAACAAACGCCTCGTTAATTTCTATGGTTTCAATATCAGAAGACAATTTCAAATTTTTAAAGCAAACGTATAAAAATTAGGCTTTTAAGAAGGTCAGGAGGAGGAGGGGCGCGAGGAATAAACTTTATTTCTATATTAGCAGACGAATTAATGGCAACCTACCGGTCAATACATTGCTGTGCCCTTGTGGGCGCTCATGGATAATTGTGCGATTGAGGCCCGCCAAGAATAGGGGACGCCACTGAGCATGATCGGCAATCACAATGATGCTTCTGCGTCTCTCTAATGCCGCCGCTTGATGCTAGCAGGCCGTACCGATAGCCGAGGTTTTACTATTTCCCTATTGACATAATTACTTGCGTTTTGTACTGCAGAATTGAGGAGTTCGTTGAAACCATGCATCGTTTTTTTTTCTCGCAGTTTTAAAACACAAATTCCTGGGGAGGATGCATGGAGGTGAGCGAGTTGTGGAAGGCTACATCTGGCAAATGGAATCAGGCTGTTTGCTGCGGGGCTAGCGTCTCCACCAAGGTTGCAGCCAGTCTGGCTGCACAACTCCATTTAAGGGGCGGAAGAGAAAAAAATGACATTATTTGCGCCGGCAGCCAAATCAAGGTTTGTGCTCAATAAAACATTAACCACCAAGAAAACACTGGCAATGCCTAAACGCACTTAAAGGTATTTATTGTTTCAGATTTCAATTTCTTCTAACCTTGGCGTGTTTCTTTTCCGTCGTTTTTATCCGGTGCGTACGACAGTGCACTGACACACCCAACGTCCATATTTTTGTTCTCTCTAGTTTGGATTTTAGCGCTGTTTCATTCATCGTGTTATTAATCATTTCGCCGCGCTCCAAGTAGCACTCATAGAAGGGAACACGCATACAAATATTTTGTTTTGAAAGCGATATAACTTCCGGGATTGATATCAATCTATCAGAACACCAATCCAACCAGAGGAATACACTAGACTAACATGCCTAGTCGTCATACCTGCCAAAGCCTTCTTAAAAAAACGACCTCTCATAGTACCCCACTCGCAGATATTTTAGTGGTATTGGGGCAATATTTAACGAATAACCTATAGCAGTAATATTATATTGTACGCCTGACACGATAGAGCATTTTGCGGCTTTGCGGCTAAATAAAATAGAAGTTTCTAGGATATTCGCTCAACATTAAAACGGGAATATAAGAATACAAACATTCGCCGAAGGGAAGCGTAAATTTAGTAAAAATTCTACAAAACAATTTCCCGTGAACTTCGATCATCGCTTTTTCGGCACCGGACAGGTTATGGCTTTAAAACAGCGCGAAAAGACGAAAACACGAGAGGAAGAATTACTTAAACACAAGGAGGGGTTAGCTACCTGCAACACTTTCGATAAAAGCTTTTATTCTTTCCTTCGCGTCTCCAAACACTGCGAGAGGTATGTTTATCCCCAGCACTGAGCGGCACTGCGAGATTGGCTCGTCCCAGCAGATACGTTTTTCTTTTCTGCTTTGCTTTTGTGGCTTTGTTTTAAACGTTGCTATAGAATGCGTCCACTGCTCCAACTGAAAGGAAGCCGACTAGTGGCCGCTAAACAGCTGTAATAACGTAATTCTAGCGGTCGAAGAACGCCAAGACCGCGAAAAGACAAAAATATTTTGAGAAAGTCCTTAAATCATCTGATGAGCATAGAGCAGTAAGTTTTGGCTGAGGTGCCTTGCGACCCCGTAATCTAAGTACTGAATATGTTGGTGGACTACGCTCTGCAAGCATTTATATTTCGAAAAATGTAAAAAAATACTTGCAGCTGCCCGTTAAACCCGCACGTCTTATGTGACGCTGGTCTTCCGATGCTAGCAATAAAAGCACCTCTTCCCAACCCAGTGTTTGAAGGCGGCAACGAAGAGTGTCATAGGCGGCCGCCTTGTATCAACCTTAGCAGGGAAATTAATAACAGAAATACTGGGAATCGCACGTTTATTCTTTGCGAATTCAGAATCGCACAGTATCCAGCTCCAATCAAATGAAGGAGGAATAATAGGAAGTCCTACTGGTTCCCGTAACCTCGCCACACCTGAGGGACGGCTTGTTTGCTCGCGATTTAAATGTCTATATTTCCCTATGTAGTGCTTTCGTTTACACGGTTAGCATGGTGGATTGAGAATGCCCACAATATTGAAGCGTGAATAGGCAGGGTGTTACGCTTGTTCTAATCCCTTTTGCGCCGTTCTTAGTGCGCTACACTACTGGGCAGACATATAGGAAATTGTTGTAGAGGGCTAACTGCGTTGTGGAGGGCTAATTGCAGAGGCATAGAATTGACTTTACCCTCTTATAATAAACTCCAGGCGCACAAAGAGATGAAGAAGCGCAATTTAACTCACAGGGACAAAATTGCCCAATGCAGTAAAAGCAAAAAAAAAAAGCTTTACTACCGAGCCACTCCTAATCAAAGTCGTACAAGGGGAGCTCTGTTTTTGGCTTGTTTGGGGCAGTTTGCTTTCCTTGACTTCAAATGGCCCTTACAGGTCCAACGATGGCCTTTGAAGCTTTATTAAGGAAACTGTACTTACCCATTGTGGGTTGTCCTGCTCCCTACTGGAGTTCATACATCCGAACAAAAACCGTATAGTGGTATTAAGAGCAAGCAGCTTTAGCGGAGCTGTTGCAACTCCGCCATTAGGACTGCTGGGGGTGTTCGATCGTCAGCTCTGACAAGTGCGTTTTATTACAGTGTCACCTTCTGTTAGGCTTCATTTATCAGCGCAATTTATTTGGCAACTAGCTAAATTTAAACAGTTTTTGTCATAGCGCCGCCATAGATTGCCTAACAAATAGGGCCACTGAATTTCGCCTCCGTATTCCCCAACGCCTTCGCAACAGTCGTCTTCATTGGCGTCAGGCTATGTTCAGACTACCGACGCAAAATCCATATCGGAGTCTAAGGACGTTAAGAAACGGCACTTTACGCAGTTCGGTTGGCTGAGACGTGAAATGACATAATTCTTGAAGGTTGTTACGACCGTTGCGGCAATAGTCTGAACCCGGCCTAAGAAGCGTACGAACTCGTGTAGAAGCGTTAAATTTAAAGAATCATTTTATTTGTCGGGATGTTCATCAACGCTTTTTTTATTGTCAAAATAGGGCAAAATAAAAGGTAATCGCATTTTCAAGAAAAGGCGCCAACACGAAATTGCAGGGTTGATCATAAAGGAGCCCATGCAACAACTTCTACTCTGCGGCTCATTACCCGCAAAAGCTTGGGACAAGTTCGTTCATTTTGATGATGAGACCATCATTACAATGTTTAATTTTTGGGCACATCGGTTTTATTCATGTTTAAAGACTTTAATGCATTTCCCCACGAGGCACAAGCCAACGTAATTCCAGTAGAATCTTCACTCCTGCTCACGGTCTCGTAAGAGCTGGAGGAAGAGGCCGCCACTAGCCCAGCAGGCGTGAAGCGGGAGAACTTGTGCAAAGTGAATACTCGGCCTGTACATTATAATGGTGCATAGTAAACGGACACACGCCAATTCGGTTGTAAAATTTTCAGTTGGAGGCAGGCACATTCTATTTGCTACGAGAAAATGTGTTGACGTATCGTCTTCTTCGCTCAACAGCACCGCAGAACATAGGTCACCTCTCTGCATACGCGAACTTGGTGTCCTATTCGCGCCAAGTTTTTCACAGCCGTTCTCGCTTTAGAAAATGTTAGCGTCAGAGTGTAATTCAGTTGCGTAAAATTGGTGTGCCGCAGGCGCCCCCATTCAGTTGCAATCAACTGTAAATTTTGATCTCCTCAAGCAAGCCGACGCTGTCATTTAGGATAATGTTTTTGGCAAGCACTATTTTTTCGGATTGGGGCTATAAGCCTCTTTGCTCACACACACCCGCACAGCAAAGCTATGACTGTAGACGTTTTGAATACTATTCAAGAAACTCTTCATGACTCGAAAATTCCGCCGTAGATATACCATGGAGGCGATACTTTACTATGTCAATTAAGGGCTAATAAAATCAATAAAACATGGTATAGATGCGAAAGATTCCGGCGCATAAAGCATCTTATTACTTACTGGTGCAGACGCCGAATAATCGCGTTGTCATATTTCCCGCGCTTTCGCTGCGCACGAGGCAAACATCCCTAAAACGCCATCGATGTCATGCCCCTCACGTGACGGTATTTCGTTGCGACGTCACGGTGACGTAATGGTTCCAGCGCTGCTCCGAATCGAAACAGCTCTCGAGCCTCCCAAATCCGGGCATCCTCTCTCTCTTCCCCCGGCCGCTTTGCCTCCTGCGGCGCTTTCCCGGTGTCCGGATACCGAGGGAGCGCGGACTAGGAGGGAAAAAAATGCGCGCGAAAGGCGAGCAGCTTGCCGCGGAGCGCGGCGGGCCAATAGGAATCCCGCGACCGTCGTCCTTTCTTTAAGCCTCGTTCAATCCCGCGCTTGAAAGTAGGCGAAGCAGAACAGCCGTTCTGCAGCCCCTCTGGCGCAAAACGGGGCTACTGATTTTGTAAATCCGGCTTCCTCCCGCTGCTTCCTACTGACACATTGCTCGTGAATCCTGCGTTTCCGATCGAACCATCCGCCAGTGGCTTTGGTGACCGCGAAGCCATCGTGGCAGCCGGCAGGCGGTCGTCTGCTACGGGACAGCGCGGACGATGCTGCGAGCACAGCCGGCGGCACCCTCGCTCGCTGCAGCAGGTTCGTCCTGATCGCTTTCCCGGTGGGCTGCGAAGGGGAGCGGACATTCCTTTGTCATCGTTCTCTTCTTCCCACCGCCACACGCCTGAGCAGCCCTGTGAAGAGTAGGAGCACGAGGACAGCGGGAACGCTCTTGCCCCTTTCATTCTCTCCCACGTGTGCCGCAGCTTCCGAAGCGGAACCCACTGGATCCAGCCAGAACCAGCCTGGCCGTTGTCGGAACCTGAGAACCGAAGTAGAGCATCCACCGTTAAACACACCCGGAGGAAACTGTGTTGAGCCTCAGCGTGGGCTTCAGTGCATCCCAAGTGCCATCGTAACCACCTTCCTCCAACTGTCAAGTTTATTTCAAGGCGCTGTGCACATATCAACCTCTTAGCCAAGTCTGTGCTGTTTCAACCCGTGTTGCGCGTACGACTGTTTGCAAACAAGAAATATCGTGGTGCCCCAGACATATCGTTTTACCGAGGAAAATGTTATTTTTTGGTAATAGTGTCTACATCCAATCTGCCACAAGTACCTACGATTACCTTTACTGCACAAAGTGACCTCTACACTTCCCGCCTGAAACTATTTCAAGATCACAGTGCTTGCTGGTTTTGGCGCACGAATTTGACAGAGTGTGCCCCACTGTCATGGTGCCTGCATCCTTCAGAATGTAAGGAGATCTGGTGACCGGTGCTTCGATATTCTGGGAGCCTTTAATAATAGCATATCAAGTTAAGCAACCTTTGTCATGGGCACTGTGCAAGACTTTCGCTGGTGTGATTGAAGAAAAGTCGTTCTGGTAACGACGTCAGTTGCCCCCTTAGAGTACCTGACGCATTCGATCGTCAAATAGGCACCTGTGTTCGTTGTTTTTCTTTTACTGAACTTTGGCTACGTGCTATAGTCTCTACGCTCTCTCCCAAAATCGGTCTTCTGCATTATATATAAGCCACCTGTACAAGACCCATCGTATTGTCAGCGTGTCAACTGTATTCAACGTCAGCGACTTGACATTGCTCAACCAAGAAGTGACCGTACTTACGTGCCGCCAACATGATTGGGATGCGAACAATAATCAACCAGCTGGGGATGATGGGCAAGGTGACGAAAGGTGAGATCCTGCAGGCCACTTGTCATTCATCGTAATGTACGTCTCTATAAAGTCACGCGGTGAACGCATATGCGAGGAACGAGCAATCGCGTGTTTCCACAGCACATTGATATAAATTTACTTTTATTGCCATGGCGGCAAGCAGCTGCGTTTGCAACTATTTTGTATCGTGTTTCTCGGATTGCTCCCGACACCTTTGCAAGGAATCGTATATTGCCGTCATTCCAATCAGAAACCAACTTTTTAATATTATTCCAGTTAATTTGGTTTCAGGCCCATCATCGTGGTTTGGGTTTCGAAGTGTTGCATACTAACTTTTCGTGAAGCTGTTCTGTCAGTTCAGTCGTGAGAGCGCTCACAATGTAATCTTCAACTAATTGACCGTGAACTGTTCACCAAATATTTATCCAGAAAAACAAGAACGGCAAAAAACGCGGCGTCCTCTGCATTATATTGGCGCTCATATGTCTCTTTATGAAAACTGTGTTTCTATAAGAGAAGTTACGTTTCCCAAGCCATGAACAGAATTAAAAAAAAACAGTGAGTGAAGGTGGGCACGGTACTGATTAAACTTCGTAATGACGCGGATTAGTCCTAAATGAGCCGAACAACTTGTGGTGTATGCTGAAACACAAAATATGTCCCCCGAAAATTTGACAATCATTCGAAACCTTATGCACCCTAAATATCATCCAGGCACTGTGCTACCATTTTTTGGGTACAGAACACAGGATAAATGGAGCTTCCTTAATATGTTGGTAATGGCCGAATGACCTTATTCAACTACACTGGCTTTGTGATGTCTGCGATTCGCACATTTTGCACTTCATTCTTGTGCGTCAACACTTTTATTAGTGAACACCACTCCCACACCCTATCTTGACGAAATTGTGACGTAAACAGATTTAACATGTCTCAAAGACGTGTTTGTACAGACGACACTGCATTCACATTTCCAAACCCAATAAATAAATCGAATGAAGAAATTCTTGATCAATTAGGCGGAAGAACGCATTCCCATACAGTATAGCTAGTCTACCAGGTCAATATGAAATAAATTCTCGATTTGGAGATTCACGTAATAGAATTGCCACCTCGAACCAGAAATGGAGGCCGTTAAGCAAACAACTGCGCAGATTTAGCAATACATTTTGAAATTACTAAGTTAAGCGGTGTTTTCTTACGCCTTCAGCTAATCAGAGAAAAAGGCCGGGTTCACACGGTTGCCGTAATTGTCGTACTATCTTTAAATAATGACGTCATTTGACGTCTCAGCCAACCGAACTGCGTGAAACGCCATTTTTTATGCCCATAGCTCGCGATATGGCTGTTACGTCGGTAATATGAACATAGCCTAATCGTTCTGTGGGTCCTTATGCAACGCTTGCTTTTGAGGGGTTTTGTGAGAGTTGTGATTTATACGTCGTACGCCACGAATTATTCGGAGTACCGCTTTGACAGGTTCGCTTGAGATAGCCCAACGGAATACACAAAAACTGCTCCAAAATATTTAAAATCAGTCAGCCCTAATAGGAATGGAATGTAGGGTGCTAGGTGTAGTAAAATGTGTATATAAATAAATACGGCTGCTCCCGACCGCGGCACCGAAGTCTATAACGCGATGGAAAGTGTTCCCTTTATTTGTCGGTGTTCTCTTTATTTGAGTGGCCTTCCATTGTCGACGTTATTTAGCGTAGCCACAACTTACTTTCTGCAATCCACAGCTGGCGTGACTTAACTGTCTTATCGCAAACTAAGCACAGCCACCGCGAAGATGCACGACGCGATGTTTTTACTGCGACATCCAATGCACAAAGAAATCGTGCAAAGGGCTGCGGTAAACCCGATACCGCACTCTTGTTCCTTACTTGCGTTTCACTCCGATGCTATTAATCGTTTCACGCTTTGCAATTCAGGATTCGGTGGATGTTTTTCTGCGCTGCAACTGCATTTGTTTTGGCAGGTTCGTGACTTTTTGTGGACGCACATTTCTAAGCGATAAATATTATTATATGGATGGCGAGTAGCTTGCAAAGCGGATGACGAGTTGCTTTCGTTCACTAACCATGAAACAAGATACGCTCGTTTTCTGTTACTTAAACGCATAAGCTTGGATAATATTAAAACACTAAGATATTTTAGCCTCACTTCGACAACGAGTAGAATCTAACTCGTTTGTGGGGCTGAGACCACGGCGATTCTATTCCCGACCGCGGCGGCCGCATTTCAGACGAACGCGAAAAGCGAACACGCCTTCGAATAAACATTTCCGCGAAGGTTAAACATCCTCAGGTAATCAAGATTGATCCGTAGCCCTCGTCAACAGCGCTCCTTTTACCTCAGTTGTAGCTTCGGTGCGCCAAAATTTTAATTTCGTTTTTGGGAACAATATGGCTGCTTGAGCCCAGTCCATCCCTAATTGTTTTAAAATTCACCCATTCCCTTCTAGCGCAAAGGGCAATTTCTCTTTAGTAAGCAGGCTAAAAATGTTTCCCTGGTAAGCACCCACGCTTCATTTGCGCGGACATACACGCGCCGGCACTTACAACTTAGTATGGGCGGGAAAATAAATTTTAACCTTTCCTTTGTTTAATCGCTTGCCGTTTTGACGCACGCCCTTTCCGGCGGCAGGGCCGGCGGCAGGCCCGAACCGTTTTTTTGCCGCTTTTCCCATTTATCTCTAAGTGGAGCGCGTTAGCAGGCGCCAGAACCCACGGCAAAAGGATTCGCTATCCTGGCGTCTGTAGCGCAAACTCGGCGTCTGGCTCCGCACTTTAGGCGCGAACGCACACGAACTAGCGTGTGGAAGAGCACGCGAGAGATCCCGCCACCAACACCGGGCAGAGTGTTCTTGAAGGTAGAGCTGGCCGAGGCCCAGCGCTCATCATGGGGCGCACACGCACGTCCACCGTATATTTGACATTGGTATTTTATTGTGGGTTTTTGGCGTGGCGTATGCCGGCGTGCAAACCTGGCTGACGACGGGTGTCGCCGCGGTGTCTCAGTTTCGAAGGCGTTGTGCGCACGAGGTCGCAGGTGCGATTCCCGACCGCGGCAGCCGGTTTTCTGGTGGAGGCGAAAAGCAAAAGCGCCCGTGTGTTCGCGATTTCGGCGCACGTTAAAGATTCCCAGTTGGTCAAAATTAATCCGTAGCCCTCCACTACGGCGCGCTTCATCGCCTGCGTTGCGTCGGTGCGTTAAACCCTACAATCAATCAATCAATCAATCAATCAATCAATCAATCAATCAATCAATCAATCAATCAATCAATCAATCAATCAATCAATCAATCAATCAATCAATCAACCGACGCCGGATGCTCTTCACTAGGAGCACGATCACGTGCGCTCCGTCTTTTTTCTTGGTGTTTCTCTCCTAACGCTTTACGGCGAAAGTAAACGTTTAAACAGCTCCACTGTTAACAAACTAGTAAATACAAAATTTAATTAACATCTCGGAAAAATATCCGGGGTACGCATATCAACATTCTAAAGAATGTAAAGGTGAAGGCCTATCTGGACTTTCGCTTCTGTTGCGATTGATCTTTCTCTCAGACTTTGTTGCCGCACCCTCACCTTTGGTCCAGACCTGGCAAGCTCGTTTCGCTAAGGCTCGCCTCGTCTGCACCGCGGCTCATTATTGCATCTATGACAGCAACCATACCCTCCTCCAACACCAACACATTGCCTCCCTCTCTTTTCTCATTCGATAGGCACAACGTATGGCCCGTGGATTATTAAAGTAAACGTTTAAACAGCTCCATCGTTCTTTTTGGTGATCATTAACAAACTAGCTAATAACGTTTTCCTGCATACAATGGTGGCGCCCCTAATTTAATTAACATCAGGGGGTATTCAAAAGAGGTGGGAATCAAATAAAAATATCCGGGGTACGCATTCAACATTCTAAGAATGTAAAGGTGAAGGCCTAGCTGGACTTTCTGCAAGATGGAAGTTATTCCGTTCGCAGCAGCAGTGCGTTGATAGTGTGCCTTCTGTTGATCTTTCGTTGTGTCTCATCGCCCGGGCTTTGTTCACGCCGCAGATATTTACGTTTTGTCCGTCACCAGAGAATATATGAAAATTCCGGACGAGCAGAAACAATGTTTTTTGTCCTTGTTATTTATGAGACCTCCATGTTTAAGCTCGTTTCGCTAGGCATATGAATTGATTCGTAATACCATCACAGCGTCTTTTTTTATTTTGCAATATATATATACAGTTGAATAAAAAGCGATTCCAGTTTCTACCTGATATTTTACTTGTTCCGTAGCCTCGAAAAAATATTAATGAGAGCATATTGAATGTCCGGGTCGACAAAAATTTTTTTAAAAATTTGGCGAGCTCGGCAAGCTAAATTTTTGCCCGGACACAAAAGAAACAACGAAATTGTACAGAAATTCCAAAAATTGCCTAATAATGCGTCAGCATTCAAACACCGTTTTTCCATTTCACATTTTTCTTCTTTTCTTGCTATTTCTAAACCAACAATCTACATCTTGACTATCATAAATATTGTTCTAACTGCTTGAATTACGCATTTTTTTTGTGCAGATACAAGGCATTACACATCTTGCATTACATAGAGATTATGCTTGGGTGCTCAAAAAAGAAAGCTGACGTGATAACGTATGTAAAAAGTTTCCTACGCCACGAAAATTATTTGGAATTGAAGCGTAGTATGTTCACAGAGCAACACCTACCGCACACGTCTCTTAGAGCGCGCTATTGAGAACATACTGGTGCTGCTCCAGGAGCCCGGTCCGTTAGCTTCAGGGATAAATGCATATGGGTTGATCGGTGATGAAATAACGGAGGACACTGTACCCTAGCGCTAGTCTCTCATCGCAACGTTTGTGAAAATGCTTAACAGCTAGGAGATGTGGACCGTACGCACTGTCTCTTGAATACAGCACGGTGCATTTATTTTTCTTTCTATACAACCTCTGTAATCAAGTTTTCAGTAGCGCATATAAAGGCATTGTCGTGCCTGCGAAAATGAAACAACCCATATCTCTATGCGCGGCAAGACCAGATCGAGCCAGTTATAAAATTAATCAAAAGACACGCATAGCAAAATGTCTAGTCTTTTCAAATCCTTTTTGAAACCATCCTATCGCGTGTCCTCGTTTACGAGGTGCGCATTCCGCCCCGGCCAACATGTTTTTTGCAAAGAATTGTCTTTAAGGCAAGCTTTAATACGTCGCCGGCAAATATTGATCGCTCTCCCATGTGTCGACACCGCGTTTCCCAAGAAAAGGTGGCATTTTTGAAATTTCGGACGAATAAAGTCCCACCAAATACCTGCCGCTTGAACTGTAACTAATCAACTTGCAGCTTTAAACTGTGCAACGCGGTTTACGTGCTGTGTGTGAGTCTTTTTCAGACAAAGCTAACCGGTGGTTATCATCTTTTTGTTGAATATTATCTTTTTTTAACAATGTTGTCGGATATATGGGGCATCTTTTTAGATTTGTTAGATTGAAAATGTATTGCCTATATCTCATTGAAGAATTATTTTAACTTCTGGCTACTTCAGTCACGGCCAGGCGGTTGGATCGAGTGACAGAGTGGCAGACATACATACATACATACGGACAGACAGTTTTTGCGGTTGAGTAGCCCAGGGCTGACAACATCTTTAAAACCAGTGCGCTGGCTGTCTCTCAGCCGGCGCAAGCGCTCGCCTACGGGGACCGCCCCGCTCCGTCCCGAAACCAGTCCCCGAACGCTAGCGCCATGAGGGAGTCAAGCGGCGGCAAACGTAAACACCGCCACTCACGCCCTCGCGCGTTGAAATCCGGGCGACGCGGCAGGCCGCACCTTGCGTGCGCTCTCATCCAGCGGCCGTGGCAATACATATGCAGAATGGGCATAAATACAAACAAAGGTAACAACTTGCAGAAAAAAAATTAAAAAAAAATAGGGAAGCGAGATTTACGGGTACAAAAAATAACACGCTTGAGTAGTCAGTATGCAAGCAAGCGCGTGACATTTTGTGAAAATGTTGAGTGGCAAGTAGTGTTGGCAAGCTCAGTGGAAAGGCCATTCCAGTCGCAGGCTGCGCGAAAAAAGAATGAGGCAGCAAATGTCATGGTTAGGGCACGTGGTCGGGCGACATGAAAAGAATGAGGGGTGCGGCGAGATATGCGGGCAGGAGGCAAGATATAGGGTGGTTTGCACAATGTACTGTGATAGAACTAGTGGAGCAAAATGAGGCTGGCAATGCGGCGACGAAGGTTAAGGTTTAAAAGACCCGATTCTTGTTTAAGGGATGAAACGCATATGTGGTAGGAATATGAGGAATGAATGAATCTAGCTGCTCGATTCTGGACGGATTCAAGTGCGTCGGTTAACTATGCTTAGTGAGGGCTCCATATAGGCCACGCGTATACAAGTTGAGAGAGAATTAAAAATATCTTTGCTAGCAGTTTCACATGCGGGGGCGCATGACGTAGGTGTCGTTTTAAAAAACCAAGCGATTTGTTTGCTCATGAAATGACGTTGAAAATATGGGCGCGCCATGTTAAATAGCAGCCTAAAGTGACTCCCAAGTACTTGTAATTGCTGACATTTTCCACCGGAAAGTTACCGATTTGATAAGGGGGATGCTGCGACGGTGGAAAGAGAGGGATTTGCATTTTTTCGGGTATAATTTCATGAGCCAACGATTGCAGCAGTCCAGCACATGGCTAATATCATCTTGCAATGCGACTTGAGCAGATGTGCTAGTAATGGTACGGTATAAAACACAATCGTCTGCGAACATACAATTATTGCTTGTTCATAAAAGGGGAAACCAGCGAGCAGAACGCTGGACGAGAAGAGGAGGCGCACACACAACACCGTTTTCCTTTTCTGAACAATAAGAACCAACTAGCCCAGCAATTCACTCTCTTGAAATATTGCTGCATAAATGTAGAGGTAGGTCGTTGATGTATATTAGGAACAATAAGGGGCCGAGAACAGATCTTTGCGGGACGCCTGATGTTACTGCCAGAGGGTAAGAGTTATGCCCATTAACTGTAACAAATTGGAAACGATTAGTAAGAAATTCTCGGATCCCAGTTGAAACTTTAGGGTCTAAGTTCAATTTCGAAAGTTTTAACAACAGACGGTTGTGGCGTACTTTGTCGAATGCTTTTGCAAAATAAAAAAAAATGGCGTCAGTTTGAGCCTTATTGTCCACGTTAGTATGCGGCTCATGAAGGAAAGGGGCAAGTTGTGTCTCACAAAATTTTTTTCCTAAATCCGTGCTGTGCGGGATGAAAGAAATTATTGGAATCCTAGAAGTGCATGATTTCGGGGAAAATGACTTGCTCCATGAGCTTACAAGGCACGCTTGTTAAGGAAATGGGGCGATAATTGAGCGGACATGATTTATCACATTATTTGAAGACTGGAGTGACCTTTCCTAGCTTCCAATTTATTGGTAGTGTACCTGTTGATAATGACTGACAGAATAACAGTGACAAATAAATGGCAGATATCTGTTTGGTATTTTTTAGAACTTTTCAGTTTATATCTTCTGATCCCACTGAAGAAGACAGTTTTAGTTTGTCGATTCGGGATATTATTCCGACAGTGATGAAATCAACACTGGGCATTAGAGAGACAATGGTAGACGGGAAAATTGAAAGGAGGCTGTTAGATTCATTTGTAAATACCGAAGAGAAGGCTGTGTTGAATTATTCAGCGCATTCAGGATCTAATTTCTTCGCCCGAAGGAATATTCAAAATGATACCCGGTATTTTCTTGGGGTTAACCATTTCCCAAAGCTTCCTGGGGTTATTGACTAGAATTTTCGGAAGACCAGCATGAAAAAGGGTTCTTTTTGCGGTTCGAATGGCGTTTTAAGAGATGGTTTCGGCTTCTTTGTACCTACCCCATGCGCTGGCGGTTGCTGCTACATTAGCCGTACGAAAAGGTGTTTTTTTTTCTTATTTTCAAGCCGTTTTAGAAGTTTGGAAAACCATGGTTTTTGATGATTAGAACGGAAGGTAGCACGGGGAATAAATGTGCTTGTTAGTTCCGTAATTTTTTGTTCGAAAATTTACCAGTTGTAGTTCACTGATCGTTCACACGCAGTCATTTCAAAATGGGGTAAGAATGCTTTGAGTTCACACACTATACGCCTCGAGCGCTGCCTGTAGGGGCGCCACTGAAATCCCCCTAGCGGCCCGTTTCGAAAGCATACGCGGGAGTCGCTGGCCCGCTCACCACTGTCGCCGTTGCTTTTGAGGCACGTTCGCGACCGATATTTTCCGTTTGTATGCGTTGTAAATGCATATTTATGTGGAGAAATCACTCTGTTCGCCAATGTGGTGTATTTACGAGAGTGTAAATGCTTCTGACGCGATGTTACTGTGGTACATTTTGTCCGCATAAGCGCCAGGTGTGTGTCACAGCCCGGCGTTGCGAAACCAGCCTATGCATGGAGCTGATTTGTAATTCACTGCCTTGAAATTTACTAACAGTACCACCGTAAGCAGCGTTCGTTCACATGCTCATGCTATCTATACACTACGACGTAAATCGGTTTCGTGTGCTTTCATAATCTAGCGGAGCACTCATACCTGACCTCCCCCCAGTTACGCTTCATATCTCGGATATTGATCACTACCCTGAACAAGCCAATTTGGCATAAATTACACGGACATTCTACGTAATAAGGGCGATGAATAATGCAAAATTACATGCGGGAGTCAGCACAAAGATTTTACGGCTGGGTCGTCTTGTCGCGAGGTGAGCTTTCCCAAACAGTCATCGGTTACATATATCCCCCGCTTATATCCGAAGCCGTGACTAAACGGTTCTTCGAAACATCATCAAATGACACAGGGAGCCTGCAGAATTCAGCACAAAAGTGAAATCAGAGGGCCTTATCGATACCACACTGTTCCAACGACACCTTTAATCGCTTGTAAAATCCCGTACTGTATACTTCAAAAAAATGTGTCTGCCGAGTGATCTGCTGTTCGTTAAAGTCGAAAAACAAAATAAAGGTGAACGCTCAGCTTGTGTGTGATTACTAAAACGGTCATTCCTTGATTTAGCTCCGCATTTGTACACAACGACAGTTAAGCGCCCGCCTCCTCCCTCTCCCTGTATTGGAAAATATCAGTGCATTTCGCATCTAGTTGGTCCAGTGAGTTCAACCTTGCTTAAAGTAAGACGAACGTCTCTAGGATTTCCGAAGCTGTACTGGGTTTTTTCATTCCCGCACGAGCTATTACATTGCTTCCGGACTTGACACACCATTTATTTTTCCGTGGTTTTATTAACTATCCTTGGTCCATGCTATGAGGCGGGAGTGGGCCCATATTTAACGACCCACAGACTTGTAATATACTTAACATTATCGCGTGGCTTCTATTTCTATAAGGGCACAAGCTATTGTCAGGTATTAGGTAATCCCCTCCCCGAATGATATTTTTCTACCACATATATATTCAAAACAAGGCCGAATTCGTTGTCTGCGCTGCGAAACAATACCAACCTCTCACTGTGCCAATATTAGGACTATACGAGGCGTCAATAGAATTCACTTGCGCCTGAGATATTCGGAGGTGACAGTGGTGATATGCCGCTGCCGTCGCCGACGGCCGTAAGGGCGGCGAAAAAGCGCGCAGTACCGCGTCCCCGGTTAGCTCTTGTTGGCGTTCGTGCACTCTAATCAGGACGCAGCTGTTTTTTGAAGTGCCCTAAACGTACTATTTGCTTACAGACATCACCCTAACAAGATGTTCAGGGAGCGGAAAGGCAAAAAGAAGCGTAAGAGAACCAAAACATTGCATGAGCCGCTATCAGCTGGGCAGCGGACATCCCGTAAGCGCCGCGGAGAAGCGGCGGCAGGCGGCGGAGCGATCACGAAGCTCGAGGCGTATTGCGTTCTAGTCCCCCTTGTCGTATAGACGTATAGTTTTATTGCGCACCTCCTCCCGTTATCGCGCCTGGCCTTATATCAGGCATTCAGATTTTTTTTATTTTTCTCACTCCCACCGCCTAAAAAGAGCATTTCTTCTCTAATCCTTGTGCACTAAGCGAGCCGACAGATTTCAGATGAACAAGTTCAGTAGTGCTTGCGGCAAGTCGCGCATTTTTGGCGCACACGGAATGCGAGCTTTTCGGTAACTTTCAATGTCATCTGGCTACTAAAGAAAGTTTTCATATCTATCAACTCTTAAGCAAAAAATAGGGCAAATTTGGTTTTGTGTTTTCGTTTTCTAAATAAAAGCAACAAGCAAATTTAAACTTTATGCAGTACGCTGCAAAAACAAACAGTAAGCATTCATGTTTCTTTGCAGAAATTTATAATTATTCGGTAGTTTTTGAGTTACTGAGTATGTTTTTATAGTAATGGTTCGACGGCTTTTTCCGTGTGCGTGACCTGTACTAACATCCTTTGTATTGGTAAAATATGTGTGGAAATAATTGGTGAAGGAAATAATTTTGTTGTGTTCCCCCTTGCTTGGGCTAGTATCTGCAGGTAGCAAAAACTTTCTTAGGTTGTCACGCGCTAGGCTCATTTCAGGGTGATTTAGACTTTTTTCCGGCAATGGCGTAAAACAACTAAGGACTCGTGAGCGCCTAATAACAATAGTGAATGCGAAAGCAGTATTTTCCGACTGGATGCCTGAAACGCTATGACTCCGTCCCGTCTACTCGAAGGACTTGGCGGTCTTGCTGCTTGACACACTCGGCATACCCTCTTGCTTTTACCCTTCCCAATGGCCTACGTCTGCCTCTCACGCCTTGCTCCGCCGCTCTTTTCTGCCGCCAGGCATTGGGAGAGGGCAGGACGATGACGGCATCCGATGTCTGTCTGTTCTGCCACGTGGCTGCTTCCTGCCTCTCTCTTACGTCGTCTTCAGTGCGCTGGCATGGTTGGCAATCATTCGCCACTGCTGAGTTTAAGGTAAGGTAAGGACAGAGTTTTTAAGGACACGTGAGACTGTACGAGATACGGTTTTACTGTTTAGCTGTTTTGCTGTCCCAGATACCCACGCCAAACCCCTCCGCCTGAGCAATAAATCTCTTTTCGTAATAAAACTTCTGAATGAGAAAACTCAGATCCACCAAAAGAATGCGCACGTTTTCTATTTAAGGTGAGTATGTGTGTTGATGATTATAATAGAGCGGCGGGTCCCACGGGCACCGGGGCACAGGCGCTTGCGCCTTGCGCTCGTAGCAGTTGGCCCATGATCTGTGCAGCGAAAGGGCGACCGGCTGTCTGGCTCCCTTCTTGCGTCGCTTTATGCGACATTATGGGGCCGTGAAACCCGGGAGACAACCCACAAGCAGACCTGACCTGATGCGCCGCAGCATTCTAGGACGCTAGGCCTGGGGTCCCCTGGAAGCTGCCCCATTCGTGGAGCCTCGTCATCGAATGCTGTTCACCGCCTGTGTTTGCGCCCAGGACGCCCGGTCGCCTGCTTTCCCGCCGTCTGCCATGTAAGAGCTGCGCCGCCACCGTGACGTTGTGAGGGAAGCCGTTACAAGGGGCGTAGCTGCCATTCAATTACTGCTGCAGGATCCGCTCACGTCTACCGTCCAGATCCGCTCGCTTCGCACGCCGTAAATAGCAAGTACGAGGAATTGAAGTCCCTCGATACGCCCATCCATGACATAATCGATGTGGACGATCTGGAAGCAGATTTGTTAGAGAGCTTTGAGTACGACGACAAGGTCGCCGAGATCCGCACGCAGGTGTACTTCGCCAGACCCTCCCCTGTTCCTTCGCCAGTTGCTGCTCAGAGTACCGGAGCGCCATGCCAATACTCCGTAGTCAAACGGCACGGCAAGACCGCGGCGCCCTCCGGTGACAGCAGGATCACAGCGGAGGCTAACAAGATGGCGAACGCTCCCGCTGCGTGTGAGCCATGTGATTGTCAGCGCCCGAATGCCGTCACAGCTGCGGATGAATCTGGTTGTCGAGAGCAATCAGCGAAGAAGACGAATTGTCACGAGGAAGGACTGGGAGTACCCAGCAGCCCGCTTAACGGTGACCGCGTTGTGGTCCAGGACACCCACAGCACGCACCTCTCCAAGGACCCCATGACCCGGATGTACGATGATGCGGCAAGCCCGATCCCGTCCAGTGTGATGTTCTCAGGCGCTTCGGAGGTCTCGGCCTCTCGTAGGGGTTCTTTGCTGAGAGAGCACGTGTTTGTTGGGCGTCGCGAGCAGGCGCCGGTTCCACTTGCATGAAGGTGGCCGTACTGCTTCCGGCGCTGGTGTTTCTTCTGGTCTTGGCGGTTCTATAAGTCTCCGCCTCCGATCGGCGCACCGGGGCTCTTCCTCTGATCACATGAACCTCCAAGTGAACCTGGTGCGAATGGCCTCGTGAACGCCAACCTGGAAGCTGTGATGACCGCGCGTCCGGGTCCCCTGGGTAGCTCCTGGAAACCCTACCATCCGCTGCCGCGATCGTCGTTCTGGGGGCATGGTGGCGCCGCTCACGATGATGGTTCGTGCCGATGACAGCGACCAGTGCTCACCAGCAACCAGCAACCCAGTAGGCCGCCCTCCCCTGCCTACAAGCGTGCCTGCCACGGGAACAAGACTGCGTTCTTAATTCTAAGGCGACAGCCCGAGACGGGCGAGTTCCCCTACGATCCTGGCGACTAAGGCGGACCAGGAGGCGACCAGGATGGCGACAAAGGAACTGGGTATCATCTTGCTGCCAGCCATGACCAGGAGTACCTGCTTGCTCACCAGCGCAACCTTGGCGTCAGCCACACCAATATCTTCATTAGGATGGTGAAAGGCAGTTTGCAGCCGTGGCAAAGTGAACAAGAGGGTGACTGAGCTGTCCCCGTGGAGCCTGGTGCTCTGGATGAATAGGCAGCAGCATATGATCCACGGTTGGCGGGACTACCTTGTTCCACGGTTGTGTCCTGCTTCCTTTACCGGCGCATCCTCATTTGTGCCGATGGACTCGGGGTGCACTAAGAGATGGTCACGATAGTATCCCCACACGTACTCTTTCCTTGCCTATGACTTGTGCCGTTTCTCCCCAGCTCAACTGCGTAGTGCGCCTCTGACTGCCTTTTAAGCCATCGTTCATGGGTACATTTGTGCTCGGCCGCAGCCTCCCGTTTGTTTTCATACTCCTGCCCATGGGCACCTTGGCGGCGGGTGCAGTGTGTTGTGGATGAATATGTATGAAAGAGGCAGGGCTGCACGGGCACGCGGGTGACGGCATCACTCACGCCCTGTGCTCGGGACAGTTGGTTCCCGATCAGCGCAGCGAAACGGCGAACGGCTGTCTGGCTCCCTTCTAGCGTCGCCTCCGCGACATTCTGGGGCCGAATGCTTTAGTGCAGGCGGTTAAACAGACGACACAGTGCTTTGGATGATGCAGTGGGTTCGTACTACTGAACCAAAGCTGCTCAGAAAAGCGCGTCGATCGGCGCAGCATTCCATGACCTAGGGATAATACACGACTTAAATGTTTCATTTTGAGACGTATTTTCGTAGAACCATCCGAGCACAGAGCAGTGGGTCCCACCACGGGCACGCATTGAAGCCTCTGTACTTGGTGCATCCTCTTCGGTTTTCCTGAAGTACATTTTCATCGCATTTACCTAAGGTAACGACATCGAAATGCGGGTGCAGAGGGGTCCAGCAGAAGAAAAGGATTGATGGGAATTCCTTATCACCGCCATAGAAAGGGGAAGCCGCTAAGTAGGCGGTGTCGGTATACGAGTTGACGCATCAAACTGAAAAATGAAGCACTGCATAACATTTTTCTCTCGTTATTTTTTTCGCGACCATAAGAGGTTGTATATAATGTGGCCTGGAGATATTTCAAAACAAAGGGACATACGCTTGGGCTGCGGCTATAACAGGAAATTATGCTGAAGAAGCCCACACTGCTGTTCCTAAAGCGATGAAATTCTGTTTCGATGTTTCTGCAGAACTCTGTGCTCCTGCCGTGAAGTTGAAATTTAGAGTAAAGTATGTGTGCCTGCACGCACCTTTATTATTTTGACATTTACAGCAAAGGTGGTACATGCTCGAGTAGAGTTTGCGAGGGCTTTGTCAAAAAGTCAGCATAAATCCCGAACACAAACACGCTCCCCTCTTATGGACACAACTCTGCGAAACATAGCCTGCATTTATTATCCGTACACGAACAACTCGAAAACGCACACAATAAGACAAAATTTCAGAAATGATGAAGAGAGGATTCTTACAGAATAATATTTTGCTGGGGTTTTGAGCGGTACTCGAGTAATTAATTTTTGAACGCCATTTCGGGGTTGGGCTCTTGACTTTTATATAGAAATGCTTGATGATCGTTTAAGATGTCAGTAAGAGGAGTATGTTGTTTAAATTATGTGCTTAGCTTAAGTTATTGTTCTTTGACGTCTGTGTTGATGTCCTTGTCTTCTTTCTCGTGTGCCGTTCATACGCGCTATATATATCATGTTCTTGAGGTTGTCTGGACGTGTTATTTCCGGAAAAAACGTCGTAAAAGCAGTACCAATTAGGATATTCTAATTATATGTTAACATTTTAAAGAAAATGTCATAATTACCAAACGTCATGTTATTTAAGTACTAAGGAGGGGGTACGCTAAATAAAGGCCTTCGCTGAGCCCATCTAGTGAGGTGTTTGCGCCTGGTAACAAGCGCACCTGATTTCACGCGAAAACATTATCACTGCTCATGTAACAATAAAAAATTTGCGTTACCAGGACAGCCCTTATCCAACCGAATGACAATACTCTTCCTGGGAGACAGGACAACTAAATGGAGGATTGACAAAGGTCTCAGTCAACATACCTAAGATATTTCGCAGAAGAATGGCATGTGCCCTTTTCTTTATTATTGGCGTTTTGTGGTGTTCATGAAGTTCAAAATACTTGCGACTGTGCAAGGTCGTATACTACACTATCAAAATATCTATGCGCATTTTTCGCAGCGCTCAGAAGGCGATGACCCAGGACGAAGGATCATACAGCGTCTGTATCGCTCTTATGAAACATTACCAACTAGCTATGCTTTATTTATTAAAGGCGGGCGCGAGCTTACTGTGGTGCTTTGCATTCTCTTCGTCCGTAAGGGCCGTGCGTTCTTGGGGAGTAGCTTGCTTTTCCTACACTAGACGACTCCTGAAATCTCCGAACGGAAACAGCGCAAAAAAGGTAGAGGAAGGAAGCGATGTACACTAGGTTGTTTTTCGACGCTTGCGTACGTCTCTCATTTCATCGGAACTTTTCCTCGTTCTGTTCTGGTCTGAAACGTGCCGTCTCGGCCAACTACAAACCTTGCAGCCGCCCCACAATCTTTCTAGTGTAAGACGAAAGCATACTGGAACTAGGGAACGATAATTCCAAGGCACGCCTCTTTACTCAGCTCGCAGGGAACCCGGTGACTCTGCAGAACGAGGCCCGACGATGATGATTGTCCACAATAGATGATTATAATGGGTATGTACAGGTGTCAGATTGTCCCACTAGCGGATAGCAAATAATTCAGTCCAAAGTCCTCTTAGGAATCAAGGCACCAATAAACGCTCACACTAGGTAGTCATTGCCAGCCGCCTGTTGAAAGAATGATCATGTGTTGTTAGAAGTGTGTGTGGGCATGGGGAAGAGGACATGCGTAGAAGGCTGCCTCTTAGTACTATATCACATCTACCCTGGTTCCGTAGACCTAGCGAATGCAGGATGACGGGTAAGCAACGTCGTCACCATTGCTATAGGCACAGGCGAACTGTGTGTGTGCTTACGTCGCTTCAAATAACGTCGAAAGACAGCCTTCTGCAGACCCTGCCCCGTAGATGTCTGCGCTCTCTCGCCCTCCTATCCGCCGCTCATGGTTTTCCCCTCCGGTATCCCTGCGGACATCATAAGCACGGTGGGGGAATGGCTCAAGGCAATTCAATTTTCCCGCCTTTTACTAGCGCACCCCTTCTATCGGAACCTTTCACTACTGTGGCAATTGAAATGTCCCCACCAGGCCTTTGCTCTTGCGCGAACTCTTTCTATTTTAAGACAAAATATAATTTTGACGCTTAGTTTCTATTCGCCGCCGAAGAAATAACGCAGCCATCTTTTTTTATTTGGAAGAACGCTGTTTACTTGCACTTTTATATAGCTTTCTTGCTCCAAACATTTCTATTGTTTTCTTTTTACTCAACCAATGGCATTGTCCAACAAGTGCCATTTTTACTCAAAATTGCGCCATCGTACAAGCCATCACGTGACCAAGTAGATAATATTATGAACTAAGCGATTCTTGCCTAGCTTCGCCAATGAGTAGGGTTTATCTGGTTTGTGGTGCCGAGCCCAAATACAGAGTTTCGATTATCGACCGCGGCAGTCGTGTTTCAGATGACAGGAAAAAGCGAAAACACCCGAGGATGCACAGTTCGCGGTGGTTGGACATCCCAAGGTAATTAACATTGATCCATAGCCTTCGTCTGGGGCGTTCATTATAAGCAAGGGGTACCTTTGGTGCCCTAAAATTGGAATCTCGTAAATGGGTACTATCTCGTTGCTTGCTGTCTAATAATCGTTTTTTAGATGCGACGCATCTCTTGCTCTGAGGCATGTCCCTCCTGCGTCGTTGTCGTGGAGTCCGTCCGCATCCCTCCTCCGTTCTTCTCTCCCACAGCTGTGTGCAACACTCTCACTCCGGCTCATTACATACCACAGCTGGGGCGCTTGTGTGGGCGCGCTTCGCTGCGTAACGCTGCATTAACAACTGCTCCGACGCGGGCAAGTGCGCGCCTGCGCGACCCACACCACCTGCGCATGTGCAACCCTCCCCCGTTATTCTCACCGACAGCTGTGTGCAACACTCTCACTCCGTCGCATTAGCATAACAACAACAGCTGCGCGCGCGCTTCGCTGCGCTCGCGTCTGCTCCGGTGCGCAAGTGCGCGCATGCGCGACTCTCCTCCGCTGTCTCCTCTCCTTCAAGAGCTGTGAATATAAAGCGGGTAGCGCGCTGCGGCGGTTCAGTCAGCGCTCGCTCTCGTTCGACTCCGCGTGACTTTGCTTGACGACTCCGTGCTTGACTTGACTCTTCCGATGAAGACGTGATGGAAGCGACGATCCCTTCAGCGAGTGGGCTGACACAATCCAATACCAGCGTCAGCGCAAACGCTCAAGGCAACGTTACGACCAATTGAACCCCCCGATGCGTCGCATCACATCAGGGTTCCCTCGCGGGAAGATGGACGTAATTTTTTTATTAACTCATTCCCATCAAGCCCAAAGGGCAATGTTTGCGTTGTACGCTGGCTTAAAACTCATTGCTTATACACTTACAGCAACTCGCCCCTTTCCTCGCTTCATTCGTGCGGATATACATGCGTGGCCACTCTGAAAATAATATTCGCATGAAAATTAAATGTACCCTTTATGTTTTTGCACGCTTATTGTTTTGACGCCGCCCTTGTAGGATAGAAAGTATATGTGCACGCTGTAGAAAAGGAGCGGTGAACTATGGCAAGCGTTACAATTTCGTCGCCGAAGAAAGAAAATCCTTAATTCGTCTTATTTTTCAGTAACACTGATTGCCGGAGGCCGTCAACAATTTCATCGGGATTAGAACATAAAGAAACGAATTTGTTTTGGGTCAGAACTGATAACATGCGCAGCACTTCTTGATTAACTGCACGCGTGATAACGGTTCCAACGGCGCGTAGTGCCAAACATAAACCGGGTCACTGGAAAGCGGTGTAAGGAGCCAGGAGTAGTCCCCTTTCCAGCTCCAAGGCCCCGCGCCCGCGCGGGATGCGGGAAAACCTCCCCAGCCGGTCATGGCAGGACCTTGCAGATGTAAAAAGTGTGACTTGAAGACCATGGGGCCGCTCAGCAATGAAACATCAACTGCACCTTTTCGTCCAAGGAACGCGTTCATTATTGACCGAGAAAGGAAGTCGCAGCATTATCAGTCTATGGCACTCCTGTTCTTCAGCTTCTTCGCAATGCAGTCGAGTGGCCACCTGGTGCCGCCAGCAAAGCTAAGTCGACGAACCAAATCAACGCAACCTGCACACCTCTTGACTCCGTGTCTGTAATCAGCGCTGTAGCACTGGCCCAAGGAGAACACCACGCTTGCTTTGCGTGGTGGCGCAGCGCGGACAGCTTCTTAATCGAATAGCACACTCGATAGGGTCATTCGCCTCGCATTTATTGATTGCTCCACGGATTTGTTAATCGAGTACATTTGCTTGGACCTTGAAAACAAGATTATCTAAGTGGGATGGAGAATGGTAAAACAGCATGTTACCGCTGAAATGTCAGATACACGAGCAAGAAAAGAAAATGATTAAACTCAGGCACCGACAAAACAGAAACAAAAGAAGCGCATAAATTTTAAACATAGAGAAACAAGGTATAACAAACGAATAACACGGGGTCATAAGAAAGCCTGCTGACAATGATTAACATTTTAGTGAATTTTAAACGAACATCATTCCGTTTGCTCACTGCATCTGTACGCTCAAAGCAATCTCTCCATTTTAGTGGAAAAAATGCTCATTCAGTAATGCTCAAAATTTTTTCAACTCGTTCCGCGTTACTGCCTTCTTTCACCGTGAAATTCATTATAAGAATATGTGTACCGCAGTTTTATCCTATTATTTTGGAGACCCCCCCCGCCGCCTCCCTTTAACTGCGGGGCCGTAACGACTACTATTAACGGGCAATAAGTGTGCTATCAGAAGGTATTACTTTTCCGTACACACAAGGGAACACGCAGTGAGAAGAGCATGCTTAAAGCCGACGGTCCTGACACGAGCAATGGCTTTGGCGTCCTCCAGCCTATCAAATTTTCACACCAAGTTGTATAGCAATATCCTCCTATTCCACAATTGTACCCGCGTACGCACACCAAATACTGGAGGCAAATGTAATTTGTTCACGAACGCTCTGTACCTCCCAAACTATAGTAGATATCAAGCAATCTCCCTGCATGTGGCCGCTAAGTGTACCCGATCATTTACGTGAAGTTTCGATTAACTGTCATAATTATTTCACCGGGTAGATACAAGCCATCGGAAATTCAAATACGAGGTGTGTAAATTGTGCGTAAAATGGGAAGGTCGCCGCTAAGAACGCGGCCGTAACACGTGTTTTAATGGAACTGTTGGAAAAAAAAACACAACGATAGATAGCTCAAACGACTACATTAACGTGAAACGTTTTGTAAGCAGGGCCGAATTCTCAAACGAGGGGTTGTAGTCGTGGAGCGACGCTGTATCGGCATACGGGTGCATGCATTCTTTGGCTACGACTTCTCTAATGGGTGGAAGGAGGCAACGAGTGAACATTGCCCAGAGGAAAAGCACTGTAGGAAGAATGCAAAGTGACAAACAAAACTTTAGGGGTGGGGGGGGGGGCAGTTATGTGCGTCGCTTTACGCCCTTATGCTCTTCCCCTGGGCCATTTTCTTTCCCCCCAACCCCCTTCTGAAGTGGCGCCCAAGCCCAATAATACATGCACGCGCACGCCGCCACTGCGTCGTTTGAAAACGACGCCCCTTTTTTGGAGAATTCGGACCGCCCGGTATCACGGATAACTCTCAGTCTCAGTTCTTTCAAGATAACAAGAAGACGTCTCAGTTAGCCACTCCAACAGCATTACAAATCTATCGGGAGATACACAGCCCAATGTGTTTCCACGGAAAGTATATAACTGTAGTACGTGAAAATTTTACTAGGTTAATTAAAGTAAAATATATACTGAACCACAAGTTAGAGACAATTATTCCTTGTGTTTTACACTCATTAACACTGCCCCCCTTCTATCGCGAATTGATTCGTGCCCTTGTTCTGCTTCGGTGTTCAGCGCTGCTGATACCATCGACTGCGGCAATATTGCAACGAAGCTGACTTGCGCTTGGTTCTCACCTAAACTGCGTGCGTCTATTGGCTCGTGTCTAAAAAGAATCGTACGTGTTCGCGACAAAGACAGTACAGAATGCTCTGTACCTCTCACTATACCAGAGGGATCCGGGAAAAAATCAGATCCCCTCCGTTGAAAGGCAACGACGGTGGAAGCGGGTAGCTTTGCTGAGTACGAAATTCAAATGACAAACTGCAAAACCAAAAGACTCTGAAACACAGTTATGTGTCAATGATCAAAGTGCAAACCAGATGAGACTGAAAGTCCAAGCGTGAACGATCAGAGTGCATGCTCCTTGGAATCAAACTCAAAACTCAGAAGACAGCAAACGAATCCCTCCCAAGACCCAACCATCGTCGTCGTTAGACCATCGTCGTCGTGAGAAGGAGGGTAGCTGACCTTGATTTGAAGAGAGAAATCCCGAACAGGTGTTGTAAGGCCGTAGCCAAAGCCAACTTCAACTCAGCCAAAGTCCAAGGCCTACGCCCACGCAACGAACCGAAAAGAATGCTCAGTGATTCAACCACGATGATACCGCAATCGGATGAGATTGGCTCCATAACCTGAGTGACCCAGGCTCAATGCCGACCACAGAAAGTGTGTTAATGTTTCATCAGCATCAATATCGTCATCATGGCCCATTCCATCGTGTAATTTTGGCTTTCCCGCAGTTGCTTTTTTTGTTAGACCAAGAGCGCCACTAGACTAAGAACACTCGGCTTCTAGTTTGCCGCTAAGCCGAGTCCATCATTGCGTTGAGTTGTATTTACTTGTGACCAGTACTTGTATCGGCCCAACGGCCCATATAAACATGCTACGGGTCACGATTTGGGATAGAAAAACAGCTTCGGGGGTTAGGGAAGGGACTCCTGTGGAAGACTTACTATCTAAAATTAAGCGAAGACAATGGGCATGCGCGTGACACGTCATCCGCATGAGGAATAGGACGATCATCCGTTTACCGGAGTGGCTGCCACTAGATGGTAACCGCAACAGCGGTCGGCCAAAGGGAATTGAGCTACGGAATTTCGGGGGCATAGGGTGGACTGAGCCAGCACTCAATAGTCGTGGCTGGAAATCCTTAGGAGGGGCCTTCGTCCAGCAGCTGACACAAGACGGATGATGATTAGAATGATTACAATGAATATGTTGTTGATGATGGTGTTGTTGGTGGGGGTAGTGGTGAATAGTTAGTTTACGAGAGGAGTTGTAAACGTTGGAAAATTTCCGTCTACATAGCCGTCTACAGAGGAAGTAGAATGAGCGAAAACGACTGTGTCTTGTTTAATCTAGCTGTCGCCGAACAAAGTCTGTGATAATTAGTTGTCTGTGCTTTCTTCGATAATTGCAGGAAGTAACTATTCATTACAAGATGGAAACTGGGGCCAGTTGGGTAGGCAGCATGATTAGTGTCGCGAAAGGACGACATTAGGCTGATAATCCAAAGATGTGTTCTCCGCCTCGTGTCGTCCTCTCGCACTGGTAAAAAGGAAGCCATACATAGGTAACACAGCTTCGCTTGTCGTCTATTTGCAGAGTAGTGGGAGAGACGTAATTATTTTGCAGACCTTACTACTGCTGTAACAATATAGAGACCGTGCCTGCCTCGCCCTGTCAGTGACCAAGTCTCAAATCTCAATATATCTCAAATCTCAATTCGTTCCATGTGATGCAAAGTGCCGAAACAGGCAGTCTGATCGTAAGAAAAGTTCCAAATTGCGGACACTGCCCTCACGAACACGCTGCGGCGTGCCAAAATGAAGGCGCGGTGCTGCAGGGTGTTTTTGTAGCTTAAATGAGAAAGACTTTGAAGCAACACTGAGATTTCGGTTTTGTGATGGAGGATAGTTTACTCGTTGCAATACAACCCTGTCCGCCCAAACGAGGGCAGACTGAAGCAGGAGCTTGCAACCCTGAATAACTGTACGGCGCCCTTTGGAGGTTACTGTCCTTCTTTATGGGTTGGTTGACCTAGTGAGGGACTGGGAGGGACTGGGCGTGAGACACGGTCCCCAGCTGATGTTTTGTGGAGCCCTCCACTGCTTCGAGAACTGATTCAGGGCGCTGTGCTGACTCGAATGGCTATTTGATAGGTCAAAAGCCATCGGCCGGTTGCTGAAAACTCATGTGGCTCTGGGCCTGCAGTAAACTCGACATTTGCTACGCATATACCACATTGGAATAGCAAATGGGAAGCTAGTTAAATAACGATATGAAGCATGGAATATCCCATGCACAACTTACAGTGTATGCGCATGGATGCTTTGTACTATATTTTTGCTTCGTCGGGATTCGCGTTTACCTTTGTGGCATGCTATGGAAGTAGCCGTGCGAATAGTCGAAGAAATTATTTCTCATTGATGATTTGCTGCCTTGACACGCACGGTCTGGCTACTAAGTAGTAACTCAAAATTACGAGTTCGACGGTGAAGTCACACGCATTTCCACGGTGGTAATGTGTGCGTTGTAGACGAGAGTAAAACCAGAGTTGACGGACTCTGGTAAAACCCTCGGTGCTTCCATTGTCGCGTTACAAGTAATGGTGTTATCTGTGGCGCTTTAGTGTTTTTGAGGATGTATTTAGGTAACGTGCGGGCTACACTTAAAAATGAATAACGGGGAAGGTAGTTCCGCTAATGATTCTTAGTTATATGAACGCAGAGGTTATTCTTTACTCGACACCTTAAATTATTGGAAACCACGCCTCCCAAGATGTCGCAGCGACAGAAACTCAAACGGCTTTCGTACCTCATTTATTATTTCTCTGCAATTAAACAGCAAAAGCTTTGCAAAGGTTTCTTTTTTTATACCGTGGAATAAAATCGCGCAGGCGCTGTCGACGACTGGATCTATCACTGCGCCTGCGTTCTGGAATGCGTGGGCCCATAACCCGCGTCAATCCGAACGCGGCGGCTCAAGGGAAAATAAGAAACAACCCCCCTCACCCCTAAAAAAAACAGACACTCCAATAAATAAATTTACGCGCTTAGTGAACTGTATCTTCGTGACCTTGAGACACTTGGCTTCTGTTAATGCTCCAGCTAGCGTAGTTGTGCTTAAGCTCTTTTACGTACACACTGAAGTTATTCCGGTGACTAACATAACGGTTCAGAATCAAATTTCTGCTGCCTCGTATTGCTCCCGTCTTTCAGTGTTGAAATTCACGCGTCTCATTATTGGTCGCAGCGTTCTAACAACTTTTTGTGAAACGAAAAGCAACGAGAAAAAATAAATTGATCCTACATCATTTCGCTAACTGACCGTAGTGACGTGTCACTGTTAATTGTTGGCGACGCATGGAGCCAAAGCGCGCTCATTCAACACGTTCCTACAACGCCGAAGACTCATCAACCCAGCAAGAGAAAGTAAATTTGATAGTATTTCTGTTGGTACTTAAACAGAAACGTTCTGGTTACTCTGTTTTTCTTGTGACGGTCACCAGGTTCAACTGCCTGTCCAAGCAAAGTGGCCTCGCATTCTCTTGGTTCACTACAAATGTCGTCGTATGACCGTAGTAGTCTATGTCCTCTTCCACCTTACCCGTTTTCCGCTAGCTACTAGAACGTCTAACTCTGTTTCCCTCCCTGTCTCACTCGTCTCGTGATTATGATCAGAACGCAAATTTCTTCCATGCAATGCAACTTTCCCGCCTTCGCACTGCTCGCGCGTTTTCTGCTGGGACACTGCGCATTCTTTTACCTTTTGTTTCTTGTTCCTCGTTGAACAGCGCGAGCGGGAGTGCTCTTCTTTTTGCGCTTGCTGTCTTCTCGCACGTGCTGGAACCTTTCAGAGCCATTTTGACATGTCGTTTACTTTTTCTTCCGCCACCAATTTTTTTTCGCTTACTGCCGTTAAAACCGCCCCAACGTGTATTCCTAAATAAAAGAACCTGGGAACTATCGGTTAAGTAGTTACACCTTTGCTTGGAATGGGGGTGAAGGTGTTTTAGCGTCAGTAATCTACACATGCGTGACCAGCGCTACCGGTTCCAGGATTGCCGAATAATTCTTTGACCGGAAGGATCTGAATGGACGCGCCCACTAGCCCTGCACTGAATGCAAGAAATATCCCAATGATATTATTTAGCCCACACATTCTACATTAATTTCACGAACCTTTGAAGTCGGCTGTGAGAACCACGACCAACAACTTTGAAACGCTCCTAGATAAAAAAAACAAGCAAACCACAATAATTCGTAGGTTCTTAATAAGTACGATAAAACCATTGATAATATTGATTTTTCTTTCAGTTGGTTCTTTTGTAGTTTTTTTCGTTATTGTTTAGTTGTTCTTACACCATTTTCTATCCTGTTTTATTTCTCTGTTTTAGATGACGCGGAACACCAGAAAAGAAATACTGCCCTCGCCAGTTTTCGAATCTACTGTCAGTACGCTGTCTAAGCTTAATTTCCGGCAAGTAGCGAATGTGTGTAGGGAATATCAGTGTGAATGATGACTGTAGCGATATAAACGAGTGAAAAATAAAGCACCAATAGCACAACAGCCAATAATATACAATTGGTCGGGTTAGAAAATTGCTGACGTGCCCATCTCATCCTCCAGCTTGCAACAAAAAGGAGAAGAAATATTCCAGCTAGCACTAGTGGCGAAACGCTGGAGAAACAGCAGATCTGTAGGCACCTCTTCCTTTGTCGCAGAACTTGCAGTTGTACCGCGCGAGTATTTTTTTAACTTGCCGCTGAAAGTTCTCTATGACTGGCACGACACGATCGTTTTGTCCGAGCATTTAACATCTTTCTTAAAGTGGACCGTGTTAGCACACGCAAAAACCCGTGGAAACCGCATTCGCGAACTCGTCATCTGTAGCGCAAACTGTGCTCCCTACATCACGAGTGAACGAACATGGACTGGCGACGCGAGAGATTACGCCGCAAACACTGGGACAGGCTTATCTTGAAGATCGAGGTGGCCGAAGCCGGGCGCTCCTCACGCTGGCGCACGACCTCGTGCGCTTTGTAAATAGTCTTGGAATTTTATTCCCAACTTCCCGTGTGGCACAAGTACACGCGCATGCGCGGCCGACGCCGGGCGCTTTCCACGAGGTAGGGCTGGCGGTGGTGATGATGTTTATTGCCGGGTGGATCTAGCCTTGCGTGATATGCCGGCAATTGCGCCTCTCATCAGCCACTTCTGGCTGTTATGCGCGGCATATCGCCAGGAGTCACTGAGGCGTGTGTCACTTAAAAACCGGAGGATCAGGCGCAAAGTGTCTGTCCTGGCTATCCAATGTCCCCTAATAAAAATTACATAATTCAAAGAGTCATGCGGAGTGGCTGTCCTTCAAAGTTTCTTAAACAAACCTAACCTCTCCGTCGCATAATCTCGGCCGTGAACAGGAAAATGTCCGATATCACCTGTAACACAACACGTTGCGCACAGAGGTGACGAGACCAGGTTCAGCTTATGAAACCACGCCGGTGTCCGCGCTGATTCGGTCCGGATGCGGAACCGTAAGCATGCCTCTGTCCTCTTCATTCCTTTGGTAACACAACGTTGGTGTTGTGATCGCCAAAGAGATCTGAAGTGTTCTTTAATGATGGTTTTTACAATTCGACGTTCGTCAGGAGGCACTTTCAGGAAACGAGAACAAGATGTCGCTTCGCGGGCCAGCTTGTCCCTTCGCTTCCAAGCACCCCGACGTGAGAAGGAACGCACTGGAAGCGAGCGCTAATCCCGTGTTCATTTAGCTGCTCAAGGAGACGTAGGGAGCGTTGGAAAGTTTGATCCCCGGGACATCCTTGCTACAGAAGTTGTAGGGCTGACTTGGAATCCGTAAGAATTACCGCGCGCCGCATCCGAAGCGACTTGATCTTTTTCAAGGCCGCCACAATCGCTATACACTCCGTCGTTGTAGGTGATGTCAAATGGTCAATGCGAGCTCGCCCAGGAAACGTCTATGCCGGGAATTAGAAATGCCACTGCGCTGGTGTTTAATTCTCTGTCGACAGATCCGTCCGTAAACACGTGAACACAATCCTCGTACAACCGGTCCAAATGCTCAAGTGCTAACATCCTCGCTTCAGCCACTGGTGTAAAGCTCTCCGAGCGAATGCCCGGAATGGCGAGCTGACACTCCGCACTCTCGAAAGACCGCGGAGGATGCAAGTGATGTTGATTCTTCCGCCATCGCGGGTAGAGGACGCTCAGAGTGTCAAGTGTCGCGTGTATGCGATATTCCTCCCTTAAGCGGAGACGCCTGAGCAATGCCTCTCCGGCACCGGACTCTCCCGGCCGGATGAGCTGCAAAAGCAGCCGCTGAGACGCCATCAAGCGGAGCGGTGGAAAATGCTTGGTATATCCTCTTTCGTTTTCATGAAATACATTTTCATGGCATTCAGCTAAGGTAACAACATCCACATGCGGGCTCAGGACGTCCGGCAGGAGAAAACCAGTGTTCACTATCACTGCCATGAAAAGAGAAAGCCGCTAAGCAGGCGGTATCGGCATACTAGGAACATCAAACAGAGAAATGAAGCATTCTATAACATTTACTTTCTCTTGATTTTTTTTTCTCTACCATAACAACAGGTAGTTCGTAGTGTGTTGCGCAGCTATTTTTAAACAAATGCAAATACGCTTGGGCTGCGGCTATAACAGGAAATTGTGCTAAAGATGCCCACACTGCTATTCCTAAAGCGAAGACATTCTGTTTCCATGTGTCTACGGAATGCGGCGCTTTTGCCGTGAAGTTGAAATTTAGTTAACGGTGATTAGCGGCTGCGCGCACCTTTATTTATTTTGATGTGTACAGAAATGAGCTTGACGAGTGAATGAGCTTCTGGAGTTTGCGAGGGCTTTGTCAAAAAGTCAGCCGAAATCCCGAACACAAACACACTCCCCTCTTATTGACACAACTAAACGAAGTATAGCGTGCATTTTACCTCCATACATGAACAACTACAAAATGCAAACAAGAAGCCAAAATTGAGATATGATCAACAAAGGATTCTTACACATTAATATTTTACTGTGGTTATGAGGAGTAGACGTGTAATTATTTCTTGAAGCACATTTATGAGTAGGTATCTTGACTGTTTGATAGAAATACCTGATGATTGTTTGAGATGTGGGTATGAAGATTATCTGGTTTACTTAATGTGCTTAGCTTATATTATAGTTCTCTGAAGTCTGTATCGATGTCCGTGTCTTCTTTCTCGTATGCCGTTCATACGCGCTATATTTGTCATGTTCTTGAGGTTGTCTGGACGTGTCATTCTGAAAAAAAAAGAAACGAAGTAAAAGCAGTACCAATTAGGATATAAGAATTATATGTTAACATTTTGAAGAAACGGTTTATAATACCAGAACTTCATGTCATTTATAATAAAGCAGGGGCCCGATATATAAAGATCTTCGCTCAGCCAATCCGGTGTTGTGTAGTTTGCGCCTGGTGACACGCGAGCACAATTTTAGCGCCCATGTAACAATAAAAATTCTGCGTTGCCCGGACTAGCCTTATCCAACCAAATGACGTTGGTCTTCCTACGTAGGATTGACGAAGCTATAATTTTTCGTACGTAAGGTATTTCGCAACACAATAGCAGGTGCCATTTTCCTTATTATGTGATTGTCGTCGGGTTCATGACGTGGGAAATTACTTTCGACTGTGCAAGGCCGGAACCATATAATCAACTAAGCACTGCGCATTTTGGACGGCGCTAAGAACACGACCACCTAGGACGATGGACGATACAGCGCCTGTATCGTCCTCGTTGTTTTGACACGTCGTGTTAGCGCTGTTCAAATTGAAACACTACAAACTAGCTCGGCCTTATTTATTAATGGAGGAACACGCACTTGTTGTGGTGCTTTGCATTCTCTTCGTCCGTAAGTGCCGTGCGTTTTTTGAGGAGTAGCTTGCTTTTTCTACACAACATGACTCCCGAAATCTCCGGACGGATCAGCGCAAAAAAGAAAGGTAGAGGTGGGAACTGATGTACACTACGATGTCCCTCGACGCTTGTGCACGTCTCTAATTTTATCTGGGCGTTTCCTCGCTCTGTTCTTGTCTGAAATGTGCCGACTGGCCCAACTACACACCTTGCAGCCACCTCCATCTTTCTAGGGAGTCATTGCCTGCGGCCTGTTAAAAGAATGACCTTGTGTTCTTAGAGGTGTGTGTGGGCATGGGGAAGATGACATGCGTAGAAGGAGGCTGCCTCTTATTGCTAGATCACACCTATCCTCCTGTAAGCGGCCGATGAGGCGGAGCGGCCGAGCCCGCGTTTATTGCGGTTGCGCTGGCTGCGCCATGGTCGGAATCAAGCGAGTGAAGGTGGGGGGGGGGGGTGGAACGAGAGTGCCGTTCCCGAGGGGTGCCGGGTGCCGAGTGTCGCGTCTCCCTCCGAGCAGCTGACCAATCTGTTGATGATGATGGTGGGCCTTACGAAGATGATGATGGTGGCATTACAGGGCTCCCCCCCTAGCGCGCAGCACGATAGAGAAAACTGATCTTGGTGTTGTTTTGTGCAGCACTGTAAGTTAAAGCGGGGGGGGGGGGGGCAGTAGGAGAAGCACTTGTCGCAGTTCACAGGCACATGTAATGTTTGTCCGTAGCTAAAGAGAGTTCGTGGGCAGTCAGTGGTTTAGGGGCCGGGTTGAGTAAATAGCATGATCCTGGTCGTCGGCGAGGTAGCGTCCGGGTAAGGGGGCAACCTCTGGTGGTCGAGGCTGGGAGTGCGGCCGTGGGACGCGTTTGCGGGGTGCGAAAGTGGCTGAGCATGGTGCAGCAGAATGACGACCGGAGTGAGGGGTTGACTGAGCCCCAGTGTGGGCTCTGTGGCTTCGTCGCTGTCTGGGCTGCTTCGCACCCGGGTGGGAGGTGGCAGAGCGGAGCCTTGCATTGTTGAGCTGCGCTTGAACTCCAATGATGTCGGATCCCCATCCTGCAAGCTGGTTTCGTCTGTTTGATTTGTAGACAGACGGCTGCGCTCCGGTTACTGCGTCTACCTAACACTGTCCTGGGGACGTCTGGGTACCAGCTTTTGACGCGTCTCTTGATTGCATGGGGTCATTGGGATACCTCTTCGGCGACGGTTGTTGGGAGGGACGTCCCGCAAACTTTGCTCCGGTATCGCCATCGTAGCCAGGTGGAAGATTGTGAAGAGGAAGCTGATGTGCTTCGAAGGTAGCTTCGACTCCCGGAGTCCTCGATGTGCCAGCTGCTGGAGCCTCTTCCACCTGAGGCGAGGAAGACGGCTGTCGTACACCGGGAGTACAGCGCTCATAAAGATCACTCTCAATCGTGCCGTGCAGAGCAGTTTCGCAGCCACGAGCGGCAAAGCAGTCGACATCTGCTGGGGTCGGTGAAGCCGACGCAACAACCTGTGGCGCTGCGGCGTGGTGTTGCGCAGATTCCACTAAGCTAAAGGCCGACTCTGTAGTGGTGCCAGGCGTAGCCGGCGCTGGCGTTTTCTGGCAATGCGAGACTGAACACTGCGGCGAAATTGTATGCACAGTTGGCGTTGGAAGGTGTGGTGGTGTAGAGAATGGCGTCGGCATCGGCGTGACGCAGGTGGTCGTGTCATCACAGCCATCGCTGTAGTACTGAGATATGCTGTCTGAGACGCCATAATGCTTCAGAACAGCCTTCTTCAAGTCGTCGTAGGTCTGTGGGCCAGGTGGCGGGAGCCGGAGCTGCGCGAGGAGCCCGTCAGGTAGCCGTGTCGCTGCGAGGTGATAGCGCAGCGGCTGGCTCTTTACGTTGTTGATGAAAAAGTGGTTCTCGAGCTGAACAAACCATATGTCGCAGCGAGGGGTGTATAAGTCCGGAAGGCCACTGAGGTCTGGGAGGTCGAGATACGCGCCCATGATAGCAGACCCGTCACCTAGTGAGGGTTCGGGTGCATAGGCCGAGGGCGGTGTCGGAGGAGTACTGGTGGTGTTAACGGCTGCAGGTTCTGTTAGGATTGTCGTCTGCCGGGTTTTCATGCCGTAGTGGTTGAGGCACAGTGTCTTTTAATTCGTCATACGCACTGGGGCCTGGGGCCGGCAGCTGGATCTGCTCCACGAGGTCAGCAGGTAGCTTCTGTAATGTCACGAGGGTACCTGGATTTCCGGGGAGCAGATGTCATGTACGTAAAAATGGCTCTCCAGGATGATGAACCATGCCGGGTGGTTTGAGATGGAGTCAAACTGTATCAGCAAAGGAAGATCTGGGAGAGCGGGGAACGTTCTTCGCGTGCCGTCGTCCGCGTTGTGGCTGGGGAAGCAGCGTTTCGAAGCCATGCGGAAGCCGCTTGTCCGGGTCACCAAATTGTAGGCGGCCGATGAGGCGGAGCGCCGAGCTCACGTTTATTGCGGTTGCCCTGGCTGCGCCATGGTCGGAATCAAGCGAGTGGAACGAGAGGTGCCGTTCCGAGGGGTGCCGGGGTGCGAGTGTCGCGTGTCCCTCCGAGCCAGCTGACCAATATGTTGATGATGATGGTGGCGCTTACGAAGATGATGATGGTGGCGCTACACTCCTTTCATAGACCTCGAGAATGTAGGATGACGCGGAAGCAACGTCGTCAAGGGGACGGCGAACTGCGTACGGGCTTATTTAGTTGCACATAACGTCAAAAGACAGCCTTCTGCAGACCCTTCCCCGCAGATGCCTGCCTTCTTCACACGCGCCCTCCCCACTCCCTTCACCGCTCATGCTTTTCCCCTCCCGTACCCCTCCTCACATCATAAGCACGGTGGAGGAATAGCTCAGGTAAATTGAATCATCCTGCGTTCTACTACTCGCACCCCTCCTATCGGAACCGTTCGCTACTGTGGCAATTGAAATGTCCTTACCAAGCCTTTCTTCTCGCGCGAAATCTTTGCATATTTAGGACGAACTATAATTTTCCACGCTCAGTTTCTCTTCGCCACAGCAGAAATGACGCAGCCATATTTTTTTCACTGGAAAATGCTGCATATCTGCAGTTCTGTTTTGCTTTCTTGCTCCAAATATTTCTATTGTCTTCTTTTTACTCAACGTAATGACACTTGCTCAACAAGTGTCATTTTGACTTAAAAATTGAGCCATCGTACAAGCCATCACGTGACCAATTAGATAGTATTAATGAACTAAGCGATTTTAGCCTCACTTCGGCCAGGAGTAGGGTTTATCTGGATTGTTCTGCTGAGCCCAAATACGCGGTTTCGATTAACGGCCGCGGCGGCCGTCTTTCAGATGACAGAAAAAAGCTAAAACACACGTGGATAACATTTCGCGGCGGGTAAACATCTCCACGTAATTGTAATTGATCCGTAGCCTTCGACTGTGGCGCTCCTTATAACCCAGGTGTATTTTGGTGCGCTAAAATTGGAATTTTATTATTGGGAACTGTCTCGTCGCTTCCGGTTGTAATAATACCTTTTTTAATTCCTTGATTCCGATCAAACGCAAATGACAATGTTTACGTAATACGCTGGCTTAAACCTCATTGCTTATACACTGACAGCAATTCGTCTCTTTCCACGCTTCATTCGTGCGGATACACATGCGCGGCCACTCTGAAAATAATATTCGCATGAAATATAAATGAACCCTTTACTTTTTTGAGCGCTTATTCTTCTGACGCCGCCTTCGTAGGATAGAAAATATATGTGCACGCTGCAGAAAATGAGCGGTAAACTCTTGCAAGCGTTAAAATTCCGTCGCCAAAGAAAGCAAATCTTTAATTCGTCCTTTTTTGCAGTAACACTGATTGCCAGAGGCCGTTAACAATTTCACCGGGATCTGAATACAAAGAAAATGATTTTTGGGGTCATAACTGATAGTATACGTAGCACTTGCTGCTGTAAACTCATGTGGCGCTGGACGTGCAGTAAACGCGGCCTTTGCTACGCATATACCTAATTGAAATAGACAATAGGAAGCTAGTTAAATCACGAAACGAAGCATGGAATATTCGAACATATTTTAGCGTGTATGCGTATCGAAGCTTTGTATTATATTTGTGCTTCGTCCGCCTTCGCGTTTACCTATGTGCGCATGCTAAGGAAGTTGCCGCGCGAATAGTCGGAGAAATGATTTCTCATTGATGATTGGCTGCCTTCACACGCACGGTCTGGCTACTAAGTAGTAACCGAAAATTACGAGTTCGACGATCCAGGCGCATGAATTTCCATTGTGGTATCGTCTGCGTTGTAGGCGAGAGTAAGAACCCCGGTGCTTCCATTGTCGCGTTACAAGCAACGCTGGTATTGCCGCGAACCATGCACTGGGTTTGTATAGTTATGTTTTTGCTTTTACCGTCCGTCTGCGCCGGTCTATGTTATCTGTGTGCCAAGGGAAGCGCATGCTTCATTTCTTATGTGTATGCCGCACGTGTTATCTCTTTCTCTTTCGATAGGAAGAGCGTTTCCAACTGGCGTGAACAGCCTAGAAAAATCTTCTTTGATCTACAATGTTCTGGATGTAAATCGACGGCTCAAGAAACACTCGCCCCGAAAGATAAAAACGTGCAGAGCAGACGCCGCGGCATTCGACTCACCGACGCTCGCCTGCGCACGGCACTTTGTTGACTGCTGCTTCGCCGCCTGTGCATTCTTTGAGTTTTTGGGGGAGCACAAGTTCGCTCCAATAAACTTGTTTTCTTTGAAGACAACTGCGTCGACTTTGGTTTCGTGACAGTATCTATAACGCATTAATTTTTTGTTGCATTTAGGAGACGTGGGGGGTACTGTTTAATAATTTGATACGGGGATCGTAGTTTCGCTAATGATTCTTACCGTGAACGCAAAGGTTACTCCTTACTCGATACAACCGATTGATGGAAGCAACGCCACCCAAAATGTTGCGCCAACAGAAACCCAAACGTCTTTCGTACCTCATTGATTACTTCTTATGTGCCATTAAACGACAAACAACTCTCCACCACCTTTTTTATGCCGCGGGCTAAAATTGTGCATGTGCTGTCGACGACTGGATCTATCACTGCGCCTGCGTTCTGCGATGCGTGGGCCCATAACCTGCTTCAAAGTGAACGAGGCGGCTCAAAGGAAAATAAAAGAACCCCCCCCCCCCCCCCAAAAAAAAAAAAACACACACACACCAATAAAATAATTTACGTGCTTAGTGAACTGTATCTTCTTGACGTCGAGACACTTGGCTTCTGTTTATGCTCCAGCTGAACGTATTTGCCGTGAAGATCTTTTACGTAAACACGAAAGATTTTAAAAGGTGAGTAATATAACGGTTCAAAATCAAAATTCCTGCGGTCTCCTATTGCTCCTGTTTTTGAGTGTTGAAATTCACGCGTGCGTTAATAGTTGCAGCTTTGTAACAACATTTTTCTGAAAAGAAAAGCCACCAGGAAAATGAAATTTGCCATACAATATCTGCTAACTGACCATAGTAACGCGTAAATGTTAATTGTTAGTGACGCGGAGAGCCAAAACGCGTTCATTTAACGCGTTCCTACAGCGCCGAGACCATCAACTCAAGAAGAGATAGTGAAGGTGATATAGTTCTCTCGGTACTTAAACAAAACGTCTGCTTACTCTGGTTTTCTGCATGACTGCCACTCGATTCAACTGCCTGTCCACCAAAGTGGCCTCGTATTTGCTTGGTTCACTACGATTGTCGTCGTATGACCGTAGTAGTCTATCGTCTCGTCCGCCTTCCTGTTCTGCAATCGCTACTAGCACCGCCCATTCTCTTCCCATCGCTGTCTCACACCTCTCGTGATTTAGATGTGAACGTAAATTTCTTCAATGCAATTCAACTTTCCCGCCTATGCACTGCTGGCGTGCCTCCTCCTGGGACTGTGCGCATTCTTTTACCTCCTGTTTCTTGTTCCTCCTTGAGCAGCGCGATCGGAAGTTCTGTTCTGTGCTTGCTTTGATCTCGCACGTGCTGGGGCATTTAAGCGCCATTTTGAACGTGTCGTTTACTTTTTCTTCCGCGGCCAATTTTTTTTTTTCGCTTTCCTGTGTTAAAACCACACGAACGTTTATTGCTAAATTAAATAAACGCCGGAACTGTCCGTTAAGTAGTTACCCATGCCTGGAATGGACGTGAAGTTTTCTTTAGGGTAAATAATGTAGACATGTCTGACGAGTGCCGGCGGTACCAGGAGTTTCGAAAAATTGATTGATTGATCGATTGATTGATGGATTGGTTGACTGATTGATTGATGGATTGATGGATTGATTGATTGATGGATTGATTGATTGAAGGGTTTAACGCACCGACGCAACGCAGGCGATGAGGCGCGCCGTAGTAGAGGGCTCGAGATTATTTTTGACCACCCGGGGATCTTCAACGTGCGCCGAAACCTCGTACATACGGGCGTTTTTGCTTTTCGCCTCCATCAGAAAAGCGGCCGCCGCGGCCGGGATTCGAACCCGTGAAGTCTTGCTCTGTAGCGCAACGCCTTAGCCACTGAGCCACCGCGGCGGGTAGTTTCGAACAATTCTGTGACCGAAAGGATCTGAACGGACGCGACCACTAACCCGGCACTGATTGCAAAGAATATCACCAATTATTTTATTTAGGCCACACATTCCTCATTTATTTCACGACCCTTTGAAGTCGGCTGTCTTAACTACAACCAACCATTTTGAAACGCTTCTCCCGAAAAAACAACAACAAGCAAGCCACAATAATCCGTAGGGTCCTAGCAAGTACAATAAAAGCAATTATAATATTAATTTTTGTTTCAGTTGATTCTTTTGTAGGATTGTTTGTGTTTGCTTTGTTGTTGTTACTCCAATTTCTATCCTGCTTTATTTCTCGGTTTTAGATGACGTGGAAACACCAGCAAACGAAATACTGCACTCGCCACTGTAGTCTCAACTAAGTAGCCAAATATTAATGTCGGTCTGTTGTCCATGCCTAATTTCCGGCAAATAGCGAATGTGTGCAGGGAAGCCTTCAGTTTGAATGGTCAGTTTATCAATACAAACAAGAGATTGATAAAGGCGTCAATAGTACCACGAACCACATACGATTGGCCGCGTTTGGAAAATTGCTGACGCCACTATCCCTGCTTCAAGGTTGCAATAAAAAGGAATGGAAAACTTGCCCCAGCTGGAACTACTGGTGCAAGGCTACGAGAATAGCATACCTGGCGGCCTCTCTCCCTTCTTCACAGACCCACCTGTTGCACCTCACATGGATTTTTGAACTTGCCGCCGAAAGTTCTCTCTGACTGGCAGGCCCGGGATCGTTTTGTCCGCAGCCTTTCATATACCTCCCTGAGTGGACAGCGTTAGCACGAGCTAGAACCCGCGCTCTCTGCGTCTAGAACTCGGCGTCTGTGCTTCCCACTTCAGGCGCAAACGCACGGGAACTGGCGAGTGGAAGAGCACGCTAGAGATACGTCCCACGAACACAGGTCAGAGTGTTATTGAAGGTTGAGCTGGTCGACCCCGGTCGCTCCTCACAAAACGCATGCTCTCCAGCGCTCTGTTTCATCTTGGTATTTTTGGGGGAGCTCCTCGCGTGGCTAAAGCCCACGCGCAAGCCTGGCCGACGACGGGCGCTCTTCACGAGGTGCTTGGTCATGAGCCGTCGGTCTTTTCTCTTGGTAATTTTTCTGCTAACGCTATCCAGCGGAACTGAAACCTTAAACGGCTCTAGTACTAAAACTAGTAAGTAGAAAATTGCTGCCACATCTCGGAAGAACTTGCATGGGACGCTTGGAACATGCTAATGAGGTAAAGTTGAAAGCCTATACCTCGCCTTTCTCCTGATCTGCAGTTGAACTATTCTGTCGAAATTTGTCGACGCACCTGTCAGCACTTAGAGAGCCCTCTGGACAACTGTCTCCAAAGCTTCTTCCGCGCCCTCGCAATTGCCAGAATCATGCTGTTCATTCCCTCAATCCCCGTCCCTCAAGGCAGCTCGTTATAGCACGTACGACAGCGCCCTACCCTTCTCCGACACAGCTTCCCCGTATACCGTTGTCAGTCTATAGCATAAAAGTGTGACCTACGGGCTACTGCAAAGCATTGATAATACCTCATACATCACATTTCATATACTTTCAGGATTTACCATTACCCGTGCAACGAGCACAATCCTGGTATTTGTTAAACAAGGTCGTTAATCGGGATACACCGCTGGTGGAACGCCAATCTCGGAATGATCACTGGTGGCGCCGCTAAATCTCCTGCCCTACTCCTGTTATCGCCTCTAGCCTAGTATGAAGTATCGATCCAGATTGTTTGGTTTTATCATTCCCGGCACCTAAAGCGAGCCGAGAGAAATCATATGATCAGCTGCTTCACTAATTACGGCAGGTCGCTCACCTAGCCGCACACGGAATGCAAGCTGTTCCGAAGCTGTGAATCCGTACCGGCTTTATGTGCTGAGAAAAAAAAGCCGTATTTTGAAACGTTTTGAAACAAATACAGGAGGTACAGTACGTACTTTCGTCTTCATTGTTCGATTAAAAGAAAAATGCAAACTTATGCAGTAACTAAGCGGCTTGCATGAAAACTACACGATGTTATATCTGTATTTAAAGCTTTTTAAAATATCCCCTAGTAGTTAAGCCGTTTTGCAGCTTTCTATTTTACAGGATGTAAGCCCTTTTCGCAATATGAGTACACACTGATCTAGCCTCGTCGCGACGTGATGATTATCTTTAGTGAGTTGAGTTGACCTCGAACTTGTACATAATGTCCTTGTAGGGGCAAGCATTCCTCAAGTTTGTGAGAGATTCGGCTCTTTATAGGGTCATTTATATCTTTTTTTTTCCTCCAATAACGAAAATCGAACGAGGACTGTGAGCAACTTTTAGGAATTGTGAATGCGAAAGCAGTATTGTCCGATTGTATGCCTGAAAAGCTTTGCTTTCTACCTGTCCGCTCGAAGGGCTTCGGCTCTTGCTGCTCGACACTATTGACTTACCCTCTTGCTGTCACCGTTTCGAATGTCTCAGGTCCTCCTCTGAAGCGCTGATCCGCCGCTCTTTTCTGCGCCACGCACGACAATGGTGGACACCGCTGCCTGTCTTTTCTGCCAGTGGGCTGCGTCCTACCGCTACCTCACATCGCCCGCAGTGCGCTTGTGCGGCCGGCCATCATTCCCTTCTGGGAACCCTCGATGTCTCGACGGCTTGGTTGAAAATCGGCTTGGTCTCTGTGTGGTACAGTCGTCGAGCTGTGCCTGACATGGCTAATTTGGAAATCAAAAAAATCCTGGGCCAGCTACACTAACGTTCAACTTGGGGACGGGCGAAGCATGCAGTGTATAAGCGTGTTCTTGGCGCCTTGAAATTTTTTCCAAGGGACACGAAACGGTTGAGGGGTAGAAATATACAGCTTCAGTTGAAGCCAGAGGCGTTCTAGCGCGCGGCGTTGGGAAAGGAGTGTCCCGGTGTGTTTTAGCGCGCGGCCTTTTGTCTCCCACGCGTGGGCTGAGTCGCGTCACCGTCGTCGTGACCGAGCGAACGATGGCTGGACGGACGAGTGAAAGAAAAAGCGAACGGTGAAAGAAAGCAAAGGAGGAGAGTTTCGCGAAATTGGGAGGGGAGGGCGGTTAGACTTGGCGGCGCAAGGCCAGCGCTCTCCGAAAGTGTGCGGTGGGTGATCGAGGGGCAGAATGCTACCCCGCGCGAGGCGCTCGTCATGGCGACGCTGGCGAAAACGTGAGGGGGCGGGCGCGTTACTATTACGTGCCTTCGCTTAAAACGCCGTTTGCGGTCCCTTCCTGAGACGCACTTCGCGCCGCCGACGCAGAGGCTCATCGTCGCTGCCTTCGAAAGAACCCAGGAGTAAGTGCTGCCTCAGCGAACGATTGCCCAAATATCACATTAGGGAGTATCGTAATCGCCAGACACTTTCTTAGTACGTGTTACGTTCTAGCGCGATGCGTTGGAAAACGAGTGTTCAGATGTTTTAGTACCGTGACTACGGCGACAATAAACGACGACGACGACACGAGACGCTTACAGCCCGATTCCACAAGGGGCTTAGCCTCTAGAAATTGAGACTCGCCACAGAAATTATACTCACCCTGCAATGTTTTGCTGTATTTTTAAGTGCATATGCGGATTTTCGTTTTATGGCTATTTAGAATTTGTTACCCTGACGCTCGGGTAGAAATGCTTGAAAGCTAGAAATACTAGGTAGAAGTGGCAGGAACCGGAATATTTTGTTTACATTATCTGCTAAACTTTTCTTTGTGTTTTTTTGTAGCCCTTGTTTATGTCTGTGTTCTCTTTCTCTTGTGTTGTTTATTTTTTTATGTTTATTAAGCGTGTCACTCTGAAATGTAACCAGCCTTAATTAAATAAGAAGCGAATGTTAGCATTTTGATAAAAATGTTTGTTTTATTTCTAATACGGGTTGTTATCTAAATAGAGGAGGGGATCTGATACAAAAAATGCCTTCTCTGAGCCCATCCTGTTGTGTAGTTGGCCCCTTTGAACATGCGTGTAATTTCACCAGTTGTGATTGGCAGCGCCCATTTGAAGAAATTCTTTGTTTTAGAACTGGGCTTATCCAACCGCATGACGCTACGCTTCCTCGCACGCCGAAACACTAAAGGTTCTTCTGAGGAAGCTCTTATTTAATACATTCGTGTACTCAATAAAATGCGAAGTTACATCTGATCGCGGCGAAAGGCCGACACGAACAATCAAACAAGCACGGCGCCTCTTGAATAGCGCTAAGAATGCGATAACCTAGCACAGTGGACGATAGAGCGCCTGTATTGTCCTTCTGGTGTTCACGTCTTGTTCGCTCTGTTCAAAATGGAACCTCATCAACTACCTTGGCTTTCCACATTAAGAAGAAGAAGATGATCATGATGATGTCCTCAAAAATTTTGGGCACGTACCCACAAGGGGGGATAGGCCTGGGCTAAACCGGTTAATACATGGGGACTCCGAAATACTTATTTCCGGAAAGAGGCTGTAAAAGGAAACTTAGTTGTAAAGGTGGCGTTCTTAAGGTAGTTCTTTGCATCTTCTTCGCCGGTACGTGCCGTGCGTTCATGGGGAGTGGACTGCTTTTTAACACGAAAGTGTTTTATTCCCGCATACACGAAGATTTCGGTGACATCACATCCGTCACGGAAGTGACGCCTGTACAACGAAGCAAGCAGCCTGTAAAGGGTGCACCACTGAATACAGGGCCTTCTTGCGGGGAAGCAACCTTTAGTACTAAAGAGTACATTATACTTAGGGTTGTTCGTTTTCGGGTTTTAAAATTTAACACGAAAGTTGTTTTATACCGCGATACCCCAAGATTTCACTGACGTCATATTCGTCACAGAAATGACGCCAGTACACCTTTGCCGAAGGGACCCGCCAGGAGGACGTCCCCTCGCCAAGCACACCCACAAGACAGCCGCCTACCCCCAAATCATGCTCAGCTGCAGATTTGGCAGCACATTTCACTTTCGTGTTTGACTGATTTCTACGACATGGAATAAACCACAGTTTTTTTCTTCACTAGATGAGTCCACTAATCTCCGAACGGAACAGCGCAAAAAAAGGTACAGGAAAAAAGCGATGTTTTCCGACGTTTGTGTACGTCGCTCATTTTATCTGTCCTCTCCTTTCTTTGTTCGGTTCTCAGATGAACCAAGTCACCCAAATAGAAACCTTGCCGCATCCCCCAATATGTGTAGGAAATGACTTACAGTGGCCCGTCCTTAGTATGACAATGTGTCATCAAATTGCGCGTGCACGTGGCCAACACGCACGCGCAGAGGAAGGCTGTCTCTCAGTGCTTAGTCACATCTGCCCTGCCTTCCTAGATTTGAAGAATGTAGGATGAAGCGTAAGCACACGTCGTCAGTATTCCAACGTAGTCACAGGCTAACTGATGGTGCCTCAGCTGGAGTGAGAAAATCAGCTCAAACATATATTTAGCCAGGAAAAATCAATCAATAAATCAATTAATCAACCAATCTATCAATCAATCAGCCAACCATCGATCTATCGATCAATCGATCAATAAATTAATAAATATATAAATCGATCGATAGATCGATCAATCAATCAATCAACCAACCCTCAATTATTCGATCAGCCCTCAATTAATAGAAAATCAAGATATCAATTATTAAGAGCACAAGAAATAGGGGGTGTGTCTACCCCGACGCCTAACGAGGTTTTTCATAGCAACACAGCAGCCAGTAGCCGCGGGCGGCTACTGGACAACGCTGTATAAGAAGCCATGTATGCGGTTCTTGCGTGATATTTCATGGTTGGTACAGGCCTTCCGTCTGTCTTTTTTACAACTCCGAACTCGTGGTTTGCTGTGCACAAATCTTTCGCGTCCTGAATTATCCCTGACCGAGATTCCCCCTCAGCAAATTTTTACGCCATACCAACCTCCGAATACAGTCAAACCTGGTTAAAGCGAACTGTTATATGCGCCGCGATTAGTATGACATATCCAATAATTCGATATAGCCGAACCCGTCTATAACAATTTTTTTGTTACGAGTTCGCAATACGCAGGACACCCCTGCCCCCCCCCCGGCCATTCCCACATAAAAAATGAACACATAAATATGCCATTACCTTACACAAAACAATCAATTTATTGCATGCGGTACAGCTACTTTCCGCCTTAACTGCCTACTTCGCAAGTAAGAGGCGATTTTTGGTTTCACTTTCGTTTTGGCGGCACCAACTAGCATCGCATTCTCTACACGAGACATCGCTTGCACCTGTTGACGTCCGTCTCCTTCAATATCGAAGCAATATTTGCAGAGAACATCAACTGCAAAAAGCGCTTCATATAGCGTTGGACGGCTTTACGTTGTGACATCCTCAGTTTCTTCAGTGCTTTCAGCCGCACCAGCTGTTATGACATCGGCAACGGTGTGTGCGCTCGAGGAGCTCAAGGGATGGCAAAATCGTCGTTAACACTCAGGAAATCCTCTGAGGGCACTTCTGTCGCCGCAGGATGTGGAACGTTGGCGAGCTCTTCGCGCCGTTCGCCGATGTTGCCGTCTTGGTCCGGACTCGCTGGCTAGATAAGCTCCGTCCTGAGCCCCGTGCGTCGAATACAGTATGGAAGTTGTCGGGAGTCTCGTCAGTCCATGCGAGGCTCAATATTGCAATCGTGGCCAATCAGCATCTCAATCGCCGCTCCGAGATCATGCATTTGGGTGGCAATTGTAGGCGCGCCGAGTTCGATATATCGGGTGGGAACTTCGTTATAAGGAATATGCTTCGCATGCATTTTCCTAACGGATTTACATTGTTTGATATATAGCGTAACTGGCTCTATCCGGGTTCGTTACAATCGGGTTTGAGTTTACTACACGGGGACAGTGCGAAACGGAAGAAATACCTACAACGACCTAATTGGCAGGAAATAAGCAACTATCGGGTACGAAGCCAAATAGGGTTTTCTCGTGCCTCCAATATTGCACGCTAGACTGCTCGTCACCCAACAAAAACTCCCCCGGCACATCGGGGATAAATGATGCCCACGATATAAGGGAATGGGTAGACAGAACACGGGACAACGCCTTGCGTTTGCGGTCTGTCCGGTCTACCTCCGTAGCCATAAAGAACGGCCCACTCACTGCACTTTCCTGGGCAAGATGGAATAGTCGGAAGGTTTGTAATGTCTGCACTTAGGTTTCTATCATCTCCCGATAGTTTTATAAAGCCAAGGGGGTATTTACACAGAATATGATGCTCAAAATGTAGGTAATATTGAAGAACTGCTCCATAGTATATAAATGAAATATCTGCCACGCAATGTATTACGTGCCCCAACTCTTAATACGTAATAGGTGCTGATGGTACATGTGTGGCCGTATCTCCCTGGTCTTTCTCTCTTCATTTTTTTAGCTGGACTCCTATAGCGTTGACTGCCGAATTTCGCTGCTTCTGTGAATCGATATCGAACATTTGTGATAGCACGTCGACCATGCCGCTGAAGTCGATTCGTCCGGTGCGAGTCGCAACCCGCAACCTCTAAACGATGCGCCCGGATATCGAGGAACCGACGAGCAACGTTCGAGGAAGGTTCGACAATTGTGCCGGAAAAGACCATTTCCGATCCGCCGGTCGCCGTTTCCCGATATATCCAGACACTCGTATTGTTTTCCCTACTGTATTCCTTCCGTGCTCGGAATTGTTCCCAGGGCGAATGTGATCGGGTAGAGGATACCGCTATTGTTCTACACAATTGGCCCTCGGTCAGCATCTCTTGTCGTCATGGGCGGCTGCAATTTTTTCCGTTTCCTGAGCTTTCTCGCATCAACCTTTGTCGGTGACTGTCCGTCAATATCTGAAATGAACTGGAATTGGCAAGAGTCTTTCATGACAAGAGAAACGTGGGCACAATGGAACAAAGACTACAAAGGCTTGAAACATGGCTTGTATTCTTTCTCTCTCTCTCTTTGCTGCGCTCGCGTTATTACTCTTTCGGTAGTGTTTCAAAGTAGGGCCTAGTCACCGGAGAAGAGTATCCCATTAGCGGTTGCTTCTCCGTTTTTGTTATTTGTTCTTGTTCAATTAACGATGATGCGCGTTTGCAGGCTAAAAGAAATGCGAGTTTCTATTTAACACCTCTTCGCTTTCTAGTAAAGTGTGCCATTACATTGAACACCTTCCCTTTTGAGGGAGTGTAGAAAGAGAGTGGACTCAGTGTTCAGAAAGTGAAATTACGCCCATCTTCCCGCGAGGGCCATTACATTGACCCTGGTGTGACACCTTCTTTTGAGGGAGTGTTCAATTGGTGTTCAGAAAGTGAAATTACGCCCATCTCCCGCGAGGGAACCCTGGTGTGTGCGACGATCGGGGGTTCACGTGTTGTGATTGGTGTTTCCGAAGTCGAACGAGAGCGAGATTCTCGCGGGTGAAACGTGTTGTGAACCGCCGCACAGCGCTCGAACGAGACCCGCTTTATAGCGCTCACAGCGCCTGAAGGAGAGGAGTCGCGCAGTCGCGCAGTCGCGCTGCGCACGGAAGCGGAGTGAGCGAGCGAAGCGCGCGCACGCAGCTGTTGTTTATGATAATGAGACGGAGTGCGCGACGGAAGCGGAGCGAAGCGAGCGAGCGCGTTGCGCACAGCTGTTGTTTATGATAATCGGAGAGAACGGAGCGGAGGAGTGTTGCGCACAGTCGCGTCGGAGAGAAGAGCGGAGGCGCAGTCGCGCATGCGGACACCGCCGACGCCGACGCCGACGCAGGAGGTGGCGACATGCGGACGCCGCCGACGCCGCCGACGCCGACGCAGGAGGGACATGCCTCAGAGCAAGAGATGCGTCGCGTCTAATAATATTGCCTCTATTTATAGAACATAGCAATTACAGCGACTTCCAAACCCCCATCACGCTTAAAATGTTAATTTATTTTTGCAAATGTACATGCTTTCTTGTGCATGCTAAAATTTCTGTGCCTGATTTCACAATTAGAGCTAGAATGGCTATTTTTGCGACATCGCCAGCGAATTTAGCATATGATTTACCTTGGTTGGTATACACGCAAGTGGAGAAGACGTGTGCGTTATGTAACGTAACTATGTTCTAAGTTTTCCGCGTTTTCTGTTGAGTTTTCCGCTTCCTTTGTGGTCAACGTGCAACTGTTTTAGGTGTTGAATGTGTAACTTTTCCGGAGAGGAAATGCGGCCTAGTGAAAGGCCATACTTATCGAACGCCCACAACAACCTAAAATTTTGTCCCACCTTTCCGTCCAACACGTATGCGCACACTAGTCAAATGTGTTTGCTTTGGTTTATTTTTCGATAACGCTAAAAAAAGTTTTGTGTGTGCCCGCTAGCGACCGCCATAATGAGGAGTGTCGATATTTAATGTGTGCACGCACACGAATTTGTCGCTTACGTGCCTTGATTCTGTTAGACGGTGTAGACGTACCCAGAAGAAAGTTGTAAACAAGCTGTTTGCTCAAGGTTTACACTCTGTAGCCGGCCTTTTAATTTTGAGGTGAATTTACATACGTTCTTCACCAAACAGAGAAATTAGGAAGTGATGGCCAAAACCTGCCCTTCGATTTGGGGATGTCGGTGAGACGATAGATTGACAAGCCGGCCGGGGTTAGTATGGTGGGTTGCTGCCGCGCTTCACCTTTCCAACCTGGGCGCTAACAAACAAAAAAGTCCACATTAACCATGAAATGAGATTACAGGTTTCAAGGTTTGTGCAAGATTACGTCGAAGCGGCCAAGAATAGCACTTGATGTGCCCACCGGGACGTTTAAACTTCATCGCGAAGATACAAGAAGACACACAAGGAAGTAGTGTATTTACCTGATATTTATTTGATATTTACTAGCGAAAGAGGTGGCGTAAGAGTGGGTTTCGTGAAATCACACTAAAGAGAACTGCCACACTGACAATCTACGGAGAAAGTACCAAACAGCAAGAAAGCGCACTGAGAAGATTGGGATCAGCTAGCGAGGCTGTGCATACTTCCACCGATAACTTTAGTGTCCAAAAGTGGCCAAGTAGTGGAGGAAGGCGCATTCCAGAACTCGACTACGGAAACATTTATCCCTTCTGGAAAGCCAGTTGGCGCAAGTCAGTCAAGCGCCTTTCGTAGGCAATTTTCTTTGCTATAATTTCGGCTAAGGCACGCTGGGCTGTTGGCGTAGTTACTGGTCTTCGGATCTTGCGAATGTTTGCACAACAAATTGCAAAGGTTAACATGTCTAGTATAGTTAAATTGATCTATTTTTTAAAATAAATAAATGATCTTACAATTTGTTGCAGGAGGGGGCGATTAGCTTATTTTTTTACCTTCAGCTCATACGAAGATGTTTATCTAAAATGTTGCCATTACCGTAAATACGGCTTCTAAGAGGCACCCTAAGGTTGGAGACTGCAAACGAACTAGTTGAGGATAGAAATAGAAGCTTGTGACATACCACTATATTGCACGATAGGAGCTCCCGCATGAGTTTCATTTGCACATGTCGTGTAAGTGTATTTCTGCGCTCTTAGTGCAGCAAACATAGCAATGTACGACCACGCTTCTACATAGCAAACGATGGGTCGACGCTAAACAGAAGACATTGAAAAGTCGTAACTCCCTTTTTATAGGTGGCGGCCGGCCGTTTTAGGATCAGCCTTTTCCTCAAACCTGCTGTCGTGAAACACATGCTAAAATCTCTGTTTGAAAGAAATGATGGTTGCTCGCAATAATGTAGTCTCAGAAAAATAAGATACCGAAATTACTCTACAGTTCCGTGACATGTCGAGAAACTCTTTAAGGCTCCCGCTATCGGCACTGTTCCAGGCGGACCTTTTCCACAGACTGGAAGTGCCTGGCGTCGTAAAATTTCGACTATCCAACAATTTTTCTTTCTGTTCATTATTTCTCACGTATTTTTTACTTTGAATTCAGAGTACTGGTTTCACTCTCGACCTGCTGGGGTAATTTTTAGGTGTTAAAAAGTACGACCGTCTTGATAACTGTATACGGCTGCGAGTCCCTGACACCGCTGTAGCGAACTCAAGTACAACTCTCCCTTCATTGCATCACCGGAATGGTCGCAATTACTTCTCTTCTCCTTACTTGAATTTCGAAAGTTTCAGTTGCATACCCGCAATATCATGGCCGGTACGTGTATGCATCGTTATTCAGTTTATTACTTCTTAACCTGCACGAAGGCTCTGCTTTGGGTGATTGCGTGTGTATGCCTCTTTTACCTCAGTATTCTTTTGTTTGGAGGGTTTATGGCTCCTTGCACAGTGCTTTTTCGTCGCATTTTACCAAGGATTCAGCAACAAGAAAAGTTCACATTGAATTCTTTTTAATATGTGCACGCATTACGCTTTACTGTGAACGGAAACACCTCATCACCCTTAACGAAATACACTCCAAGTGTTTCAGCAAAGCTTTTCGCCGAAGCGATGTTCACTCATGCAAAGACGGCTTCGTGTTTTTTTGAGCCGAGGTTCTTTATTTCCTTGATTCGAGTCATCTTGCAAGCACCTTTCCTTCCTTCTCTGTCATCACACACCGGAGAATAAAATGGCCTGCCATTAAAACTGCAGCAGTGGGCACATTCGCTTTCCCTGGGGCCATATCTCTTCCTCGCAGCAAGAAACAACCCCAAGAAGCCAGCGAAAGAACCTCAAAGAATTGCCTTACACGGCCTCTTTTTTTTTGCCTGCGTTTTTACGGGCTGAAACATAATGTGCTTACGTGGACAAAGATGCTTGCTCCTCTCGATGATAGAAACCAGCTCTTACGACACTCCGCCGGCTTTTTACTCGCTTCTTAAACACCTCTACCCAACGAAAAACTTCAAGGAAATGTCGCTTCGTAAATATATCTTTTTTTCCCTGGCCACCGTACAGTGCGCCGTTATCGGAGGTTTCCTGAACACCAGCGGCAAACAGAGCTGGAGCAGCAGCAACGCCTTGGTCTCTCCCTCGCCCTCCTCAATGAATAAAAGCCTGCGTCTGCCGTTGAAAGTTGCTATTCAGTTTCGCTCGAAGTCGAGCAAGTTTTATCCGTTTAAAGCAAAAACCACATAGCGGCTCAAGGAGCGCGGCCTTCTTTGTGTAATGCGATTCGCTTGTATGACCAAACGACCAACGGAGGCCGCGGCAAGGCTGGAGAAAAAGGACGCTCAGGGTCGGCACCATGAAACACAATAAGTCCTGTTTTTTTGGCGGCGGACCACACTGCTGTTTTTATTTGTTCCACTTTATTCGCGACACCGCTCTTTTCTCTTTTTTTGCAAAAAAAAAGGTTTTGGGAGCAAGAAAACAGGCTTTCGAAAATTGTCGACGCGTTCTCAGAGGGTTTTTATTGCTCTCGTTTTTTTTCTGCTCAAGGATGCAGAGCACATGTTCAGATATTTCACATTTTTTTTTCTTTCAAGCATCATTTCCGGCGCTACTATTTTCCTGCAGCTCAGCGGTGGAGACCGTTGTACCGCTCGGGCTTAGAGACGCTAAAGAAGATTTCGGTGCAGAAAGGGCGGGACCTCATAAATTGACCCACGACCTGCGCCGACAAGAAATCCTTTATACGAACGCTGACAAACGAGCTCTCCGTTATAAGTATGAGCCTGGCTTTGAAATCTTTTTTGTTATCGTGGGGACCATCGCTGTTTATGCTGACTTTTTCCATTATTTATTCAGTTCTGACAGCGCCTGTAGCCCAGCTACTCTAGAACCCCTACTTAGAAGGTCAATACAACGGGACCTATACGAGAGACCACCACGAGAACCAAGAGACCTCTATCTGAAGAAAAGACGTCTAGTCTGGGCATGAACCTGTGCTGGTATTGGAAGTGTAGTAACACAATTATTACGTTTTAGATGCGAAGCATCTCATGATCGGGGCAGTGTCTCTCCCTCCCTCGTTGTCGTTGTCCGCCATCCGCACGCTACTGCGCATGCGCGTCTCTTGAGCCCCGTCAGCGTTTGGGCTGACGTCAGCGCAGTCCACTACAAAAAGAAGTAGTTACGCGCCGCCCGGTTTCGATCTAACAACTCTCTGGCCGCAACGGGAGGTACGTGGCGTTCTTCGCACTGCGCTACAAATCGAGACGGAATCCTGTGCTACGAAGGCGCCTTATGTCCTTCCCTCATTGAAACTACGTCAAGAAGCTACTGATACAAGGAAGACACGCGAATCTGAAGGTCAACGGAAACGAAGAACTGAAAACTAATGGGAACTTGAGTCAACCCCTTTGCTGCTTAGCATACTACTCAGGGTTCCCCTACGGGAAGATGGTGTAATTTTTTATCGGGGAACGCACTTAGTATATCGACATCCTGTTTGTGAGCTCGCCGTTTTTGCGATCACGTAATATCGCTGCTCCGCCCTTGACGTGTCGGTCATTGCATACTTAGTAGTAGTTGTTGTAGCGTAAATCTTTATTAGCTGCAGGTTGGTAAGAGAGGGGAGGGATTAATGGTCTTGAGGAGATCATCCAGGGTGGTTAGCCTGCTGCGTAACGTACTGCACAAGCCACCATGTCAGGCTCCGCACTATTCCTGTTGTGGTGCTAACGCCTCTAGGAGCTCCTTCAAAAATAATTGGAGGGTCTAATGCCACTGTACGTTTTTGAATATCATGCTTTCATCTCACAGTCATTGCATGAACTCGCTGTAGGGTGTTCATGACCCCATGCTCTGTAAGTTGAGGGAGCTGCTGGTTCGAACTAGGCGGGACTATGAGCAATTTACAGTTAGATAACCATTTAGATACTTCAAACCTAGTGCTCGCTTAACAATGTGACGCAGTGCGAAAGCTGCACTGTCTTCAGCGCTGTTAAAATATTATCGCCTATAAGAAAACCGCTGCTTTCATGGTTCCTTATAGACAGGACGTAAATTCTTCAAGAGGAGATTGTTGGCTCAGTAGTTGCTTACAGACGCCGACACAACAAAGAGTCCACTCATATTTTTTCTCAAGGTAGTAAAGGGACGACGAAACATTTACCACTCAGATTAAGAATTATTTTTTTTGGGGGGAGAAAGTCTATACTTCCACAATCTCCTCCCGTAATGATTAAAAATGTACTTTAAGTATTGCCAGTGCTACACAGAATGAAAAATCGCGCATGATCACGTTTTCGCCGTTTCCCATGATGTCGAAGTAGGACTACGGGACGAAGGCTGCGCGTTCTCTCCGGGACAGGGGCAAGTACACGTGACGTTGTCTCCGGCAGTTGGTATATGCCACGGGCAGAAGAGTTTTCTCTTTCTCTCCCTAAGTTGGAGTCACCCATTACCGGTGCGGTGGGTGCGGTGAAAACTGGGTCTGCTCGCAAGAACGCGCTAACGCTGGTAAATAGTTTTTGTAGCAATAACCGCTAGTTGGTTAGTCTTCTCGTTGAAAAAGAGTGTTGAGTTTGTCACAGCAACTCCCCGCGGAATCCAAGCACAACACAAAAAAGCAACGCCAAAACAGTGTTTACAAATGAACAGTGACGTTGAAGAGAAACAGCCACCTGGTCAGACACCGCTGTAATTATGTAATAAACTGCTGCGTAATGAGGGAAATTCAAGAGAGTGCAGTTGGTTTTCCGTATCCTTCACAGTGATTTGCGAGCTTACGGCTTCACGTGCACGTGGAAAGCTTGACTCAGGTATTCTCGCAAGGGTAATCTATACGCTCCACACCTTTATTTGCGCTGCTCAAAGCGTGCTGCAGGGTCTCTTTAGGTTTTTATGCTTGCGTTGAAATATTACATATTAAAACTCCTTTACTGCTTCATCGTAATTCCACCTCCTGATTAGCTTGTGTTCTATTTTGTCTTTTCGCGCAAATTACGTCGACCAGCTTCTTGTCTCCTACTCACGTGGCATCCCTACCAGCTCTCACGCGGAACGAACTATTCTGCCACTCTCACGCTTCCATTCATAGTTTCGTGCATTTTGCGAAGCAGGCATATTAGCCCACGAAGCTCTGAACTCTCCTGGCCAATCCCGGCGTGGGTGCGTCCACCAAGAAAGCAAGAAAACCGCAGTTCTGTATGATTGCTTCCTACTCATTGGGTTGTTCAGTTCGTGAAAGTGCCGTATGATAGATCATGAGGCGGTCCTTCCTCGTCTCACAAAATCGCTTTTGCAGAGTAATGTACATGGCTGCCTAGAGTGTATGATTCCCCCACCATAGCTTCCCTTTAATGAGGCTTGCGTACCTGTACTTCGAACTTTTGACGTGTACCTCTCGTGAATGTTCATAGACTGCTTATAGAAGTGCGCCTTGTAAGCGCGTGGATTTTGTATCATTACCACGTAACTAAGAAAAACGTGCGGTTATGTATTATGCAGTGGTCTCGCCCCACGTTGATGTTTCTTCCACATCTGCAACAGGGCAGACGGAGCGATCATACGACATCAAAGCACCTTATTACCTAAGTCGTCACTCATTCTGACGCAAGTTCATGTGCACCCAGTGGAAGTGCAGGCCTACTAACTATTACTTAAGGATTTTTTCGGTCAATTTGAGCTAAGTAATTGCACAGCAAATCTGGCAAATGAAATTCTGGAAAGAACAATCAAGTTTTGTTCATTACCGAAACTGTTTTGCGATAAAAACAAGAATGCCAATTTGGTGGCAACCTTCAAACAAATAATCAAGATATTGCAGGAAACATATGAAGTAGTGGAGACTTTCCAGCCGCGTTCGGCCGATTTATATATGACGTCATATAGTCCTGTTTGCGTGACTGACAGCCGCCGACATAAGCCACAGCCAAGAAACATAATCAGTGGATACTGGTGGGGCCTTCAGCTTCGTTAGATCGCATCACTCTAACACTAACTTGCAGTTCATGCATAAATAAATATATTTTCATAGTTGGCCACATTAATTTAGTACCACCATCTTTAGCAGATCGTGAGTGAGAGCGATCAATTTCAATTTTTCAGAGACACACGCTTCCAAAGCCTTATTTTTACCGTTTAAAAGACCAAGTCTAGCAGGAATGATCAGACTTTGTAATTAGCTGCAAATATGTAGTTCTCATCATTATAATTGGACGAAGTCATCGTCATCGCATTCATCTGGCGCCATAGCAAGCCTGTATAAGGAACTTTTCTTAGCTGGCTGACACCGCCAGTTTTCATTAAAGATTGTTTCTCTCTCTCTCTCTACCGCCATCTTTACTCAGCGTTACGCGAAATTTTTTTTTGGTTGAAATTTTTCTACTGTTTTTACAGTTTAAAAGACCACCGTAGAAGGAATAAAGCTGAATGAGCTGCAAACGGCAAACGAGGGCCTAACTACGTTAGGCCCTCGTGGTTTCGCTACTCATTCTCGCATTTTGATAAAACTCGGCAAATGAATATAATCTACAGAAATAAATTGCAGGAAGGCATCTTTCCAGAAGCAATATGACCAGCCTTATATGAAAATGTGAAGGTCGTAGGGTTCTTTATTATATACCACCTGTAGGTTCGACGTAATAATTCATGACCTAACAATGAGCTCATGACCATTAAGGTTGACTTCACTCATACACAAAATCATTCTTACCGCTCTGTACTATGCATTTTTTTCGATTCGTACTTATTTATTACGAAGGTAGTGATCGTTTGCGGTCTATCCGTTGGAACAGTTCGATGTCTGTCACCAATTATCCATTTAGATGGCGGGTATTAGGCGCCGCGCTCTTGCGGCGGGTCCCCTCCAAGGAAAGCTGACCTGTTAAACGTATTTTTCCTTTCAGAAAAGCAGGTCATCTATAAAGTGACCTCTAACAGTTGTGAGTGCATGGGATTCCTAGGTGTCGATTCAAACGAGATCGTCGCCAGCGCGCGTCCTCCGCCGCGGTGGGCCTGGTTGTTGCCATGGCAACGTTTGCACGCCCGGTACAACAAGCAGCCCCGAACACGCGACACGGAGACGGGCGATCGTTTGTGGCCCCTTTTCTGTGCATAAGCGAAATTGGCCGTGCTCATTGGGTAGTCAGCAGTCATGTGAGCTCCGCAACTCGGCGAGAAGGCAACAACAGGTTTTGGCAATCCCGCTTGCGTGTTAATCTCGGCCTCCTGTGAGCGCTCGCTCGTCCCTGCTTTTCTTCGCATCGTGAAACCGCGGTAAGTGTATTTTTCGTGCCCGTGTGCCCCATACGTCAATGTATTTGAGTGAAATTTCGTTTTTGAAAACCTATTGAGTAGCACAAAAATTAACCGGAATAATCGAACATTTCCGCCACCGGTGCACACACACACACATGCCACAGAGACAAGCGCGTTTACGACTATTCGTGTGCTTTAACGCCTTATACACGCTTCGGAGATTGCATAACTGGCTCTTGTAATCCCTGTATCGTCGGTAAATTCGGCTATCTCGTCCCACTTGTATTTTACATCTATGGCTGAGAATTTCCCGCTTATTTCAGGCGAGCTAGTAACCAAAATCCAAGCTAAACGCAGCCAAAGCTGCACCACAACCTACCGTGTATGTGATAATTGGTGCTGCCATGCAAATCAAGAGAAAATACGCGAAGTTATTGTGTCGTTTTCTTGCTGCATTGATCTCTTCATCACACATTTCGCCTTATCTGTTTACAGATATTAAAACTTATGCTTTGCTCATTACAAAGCTTCAGTTTAAAACTAGGAAATAAATACGTGCCAACTGATCGAATTCAGCCAGTTCGTTTGTGGGCGCAATACCTTTCTTTGCTTGCCGACATTTGCAAAACTTTGATCAAATGCTCTTTTTGAGTAAGGCCAACTCTGCGCGGACATCTTCCCTTCTTTGACTGCAAGTGAGAACGGTGTTTTATTCCCATGATGCAACAGGGCAAACAGCAGACTGCTTTTATAAAGGAGTCATGCGAGATCATTTGTTAGAGGTCATATCCGTCCTTGAGACTAGTAATCGAGAGCTTTCCAAATGATGTTATAGATGCCGTTGTGCGCAAGAAACCCAAAATTTTAAATTTCCTGGCGTCGACTGTGGAGGCAGGTGTCGTGCATAAACTGTACTGAATGGGTCTCACACGAGAATGGCACACCTAAGCCGTGCACAGGTAGCCAAAAGCTAATTGGTGCAAGGTAAGTGAGGAACAAGGTAGGTTCGCGTGCGCTAAACTTGGACTGTAAGGCAAATGCGTCGTTTATATTTAAATCTTTCAGTTGGGTTTGAAATTGCGGCACATCCCAAGCGGTGCTCTGTTTATCTGCAATGGGCATTAAAATCTTGCACCTCTCCGTGTAGCGACGACGATGGTTTAACGCGAAGCTTTGTCGTGATGAACTCTTAGGTGGTTTGATCCCACACTGCAAGTATGTGCTTCTCTTGGGGTACGTACTATTTTTCTAGAATACCCACAGCATAGTCCTTACGTTTGGGTTCTGCGTGTACGGTGCGAATCGATGCCTTCTGCTTGACGTTCAATGAGCTATTTTTTGAATTAGTGGCACATTAAGGTGCTAAGCCCCACGATGTGACGTTAGCTCTAACGTTCTAAACCTCAAAATTAGAACTTAGGCGTAACGTATTGTGGCTAACCGCCATCCAGCCCTCAGGGCAACGCCATTATTCTCGTGACGGATTCTTTGGTTGTCGTCTGAGTTTTCCAAAGCGCTTCGACAATGTCCGAATGAAGCAGTCGGATAGACGTCAACTTCCTAATGAGAGGGACGCAGGTACTATTCCGGCCACGGGAAACGTTTTATGTTCCCTTTCACTTCATCCACGATCACTCTTCTTCATCGTCAGAGAAGGTTGGCTTTCGTAAAAGGTGTGTTCGCATAGAGCGGCATCCAGGAGCACAATAAAGCTTTGCTTTAGTAACGTAAAAATGATATGCAAGCTACACGTCATACTGATAGTTTTCTGGAGCTTAAACTTCATCTTGTCGCAAATACCCAACACCGTTTAAAGCATTTCAGAAATTCGAAGACTGCAAATAAATTGTGTAGCAAATATAACACATTCTGCGGGAGTAACGTTTCGACCAGGGGAGGATGATAGCGATTAAAGCGCGAAAGACTCAACGAAAATATCATGTTAGAGCGTGTATGCAATGACCTGCATTATCGGCCGCCTAAGAATTACATAGCGCCCACGCTAACAATATTATTCAGCTTAGACTACTACGTATCACTGTCGGAATCATCAACCATCGCCGTATGATGATACTACGTATCATCAACCATCGCCGAAAAAATATTTTATGGCTGGTTGGCAGTAGAAAGTATTGCTCACTAAGCAATGCAACGTACTTGACTGTTGTCTGGTCCAGCTGACCTAAAACAAATATTTGGGCCTTTAATACTGCCGTAAGACATAAAGGAAAGACAATGCGAGCATTTTTTGCAAGGGCCGTAGAGATGTCACTGTGTAGTCAAGATATCATTATAGCACAAAAAGGTGGTTTAGGTTTCCTCACCCTGATCCCAAGCTACCTGCGCCAAGCCTAATTCTCATTAAGTTCCCTATGTTCCCTGAGCAAGCAGCCGTTTTCTATTTGTTTCTTCGGTGTGTGCCGTTACTTTTTTAGGAACACCGCTTGTAGAGTTTTACATGCCTGCGCCCAATAATTACCGAAATGGTGGAACGCTGTTTCGAGCCCGCAAGATAGCACTGAGCTCGACCGCAAAGCAGCAGCGGCTTCCGGCCTGGTCAGCTCTGTATATATCCGTGACATAAACAACGAGAGGAAATTAGGCCACAGCAGGGTGTTAGGCGGCCTTCAGGGACTCATCACACAATTTCACACCAGACATAGGTAAATATCTGCAAAACAGAGCCAGAATAGGATTTACAGCGTGTTCTAGCCCTTTCGGCCCTGGTGGTGTCAATTGACGCCTTCACGTAAAAGTTCCTCTAGCGCATAGAGAACGAAACCAAACTACTAGTTTTATGGGGAATCGTTCCTTAATGATGCCTGTTGCGATAGATATGACTGTTTTTTATTTTAGTGGAGGTGGACGCTACAAAGAAGAACCTCCGGCGAAGACTAAAATTACGACGTTGAGGCTTAAAAAAATAGCAGCCTGAGTTTTATTCCCAAGCTTGTAAATCTCTTAATGTGCGCACTACGAAGTTCATTTTTTGTTTGTAGGTTCATGTAGTCATAGGTTTAGAAAAATCTGCACAAGCGATGTCTGCGTGCAACATAACCATTTTAATTGCCAAATGTCCTAATTAATTGCCTCATTATAAATGTAATATTTGCACTTCCAGCTCATTTTTGGGGGGAGGCTTATGGGACCCTAAAATTTAGGAAAACGCACAGAAAACACTGTTTCGCTTGAAATAAAAAATCGGGGCCGAAGGGCTAGAGTGCTCCGCCGAGATATTTTTATAGGATGATAATAATTAGAAAAAATAAATTTAATGCTAGGAAGCGTGAATCCACAAATTAAAATTTTCGCAGCGGTTCAATCATGCGAATTTATTTTACGAATGTCTGAGGAAAAATCAGCGCATCTGCGTCCTAACTATCTTCTACGGGTCGTGCAAATCCCTGAGCAACTGCTGGGTGTCATCTCCCGCTTAGCATGCCGCACCATCCAGACGCAGATTGCCTAAGCGTATTGAGCAAAGTTTTAGCGCACTGATTCTTCTAGTTTCTAGGTAGAGGTGGATTTTAATGGTCTCTTCCCGCTCTCCGTTGCAAAAAACGAGAGTATTGCTTCTCTAAAGAGAACAGGAACACGTGAAAATGTTCCGACAATTATGCGCATTGCCCTAATTAGTGTTTATAAGCACAAAGGCCTGTTAGGGCGCCGTGTCATTCAATTTTATTTGGTAACACACTGACACGAGACATTTTGAAGTGATTGCCATGTAGTCATTTGGTTTCATTAGGAGGTTCTTGATATGATTACGGTGCAGTAAAAATAATGACGTGAGAATATATCTGAAAAGGCAGAAAGATCTGTCCGAAGAAAAAATGAAGTGTTGCATTCTAATATAAAAGCCAAAATTTGGTGAATGTATACTTATCCTACTTTAATCGAAACGACGAGAATGGCTTCTGTTGTATGCGGTCTAATCACTAAACTGTAGTGTACAGAGGCCTCGTAATGTTCTCTATATTCACATAGCTTGCATATTACTTTACACTATATATTACGGCACCACTCCAAGTAAATATAAAGCAGCAGTGGCTGTATTGCTCGTTCAAATACATCACCATGCATCCCTTTATGTATGTACGAGACGAAACGCACTTTCGAACGATTGAAAACACAAATGCACAGGCGTGCAAATCTGAAAGGCTGCTTGAGACTGCATTGGTTCGTATAAAAAATAAAGGGTTTAATTCGAAAGTCTCTTAAGAATTGAAAAACATCGCTGTTATAAAATCCCGAACTGAACGAATGCAGTGAGTACAAATAATCAATGCGAATGGAAAACGGAATGCGTTATTTTTACATCTTTAAAATATATTACAATAGTATATTTACGCGAAAGACGATCCTTCGGGCAATCAGGGTGCGATTTTATTTTTCACACCTCGTTTCTTGGCACTGCACAACGCAAGAAACCTCCCTCCTTGCGCATATTGTCGTAAGTCGTAGAAGTGTAGACGGAAGAAGAAATCCGAAGATTTCTCAAGGTGTCACCTTTCAAGCCTCAAAGAGACATTCGGATGCGTGGTGGAGGAAACCTTTATTGAAATCCCCCCGAGTGCAGCCTGGAGTCGATGAAGATTCTGAGGCACATCACGTTGACTTCCCTTACCGTCCAAGTGCCTTATCAATACATAACGTGAGAGAGACGCAACGGAGCGAGACCGTGAGCCCGCATAACGGTTTTCGGAAGACGCCGTCGTATCCAACAGTCTCACATTACACCATCGCCTCTGTTGGTCTCTATGGGGGAGTTCTTTCCCTTTTCTTTGCACTTGCACCGAGATAGCAGATTAGAGCTTATATGATCGAGCCGACCTCTGTGTGTTTCCTTTGCGTTAATTAGGACTACTCTATCTCGTTCTCTCATGGGGAGTTACGAGAGGCAGGGTCCCGAAGGGGATTAGGTGAAACGAGCCGCTGCATTTAAACTTTTGGCTGACAGTGAGGGCAGATGGAGTTAAGGAACCGAAACGCTGGGTGAGATATACATGCGAACGGTGTCGTAGTGCTTCCACCACGGCACTCCAGTTTCCGCATGTTTAGCCATCCGAAAAGCCTGCGTAGTGTGGGTATACAGCTTCGCATTAATAAACTCGTTTAAAACACGGCAGGAGGACTGAAAGGCGAACTCATTTGCAATGGGGATTGCTCAACTTTGCACACCATTGCACAACTGACGAGGTGAGCAAGTAAAACCTAAGATTTTGCAGCCTGAACTAGTTTCAATACCCATTTCTAATCAGCTGCCTATTTTTGCTTGAGAAGTCACTCGATTATTGACACTACGTGAAGTTTCCCGTGTTCTATTCTGGCTAGTACTATACACAAGGTATAGTAGATCCGAAACATGCTCGGGGCGTTGTCCGATCGTTGGTTGGTGCATTTTTCTTACGTCACTTCTTCGGAGGTACCGATGTAAGTGCAGATTGGATTGCATGCAGTCATGCCTTTGGACATCCTAAGCTATTGTGCTACTAAACACGACTGTTCTTGAGGTGACAACTTGGATTCCAGGCATTGGGGGTGTTCTGATCGTCGATGACTGAAACTTAGGTGTCAAGATTTTAGCGCGACTTTTGGATTCCGAGCTTTTAACTCATAGCCGAGGTGAAGTCAAATTGGCAGAAACCTCACTCTGAGGTTTCGGAATTGAGTTTTCTAAAATGCCGTTCTCATTGAAACTGTGCAGTTACCATTTAAAGCGGGAAAAACTTGAAAATAATGTCAATATCTCTATTGAATAACGACCTCATGCGTCTATTTCTCACTGCTGTGGGGCTCCAAATATGGGTACCCTTGAGCCTCATTTGTTATATCGCCTACATCTTCATTTCATATATCCCCAGGTGCCGTAGTAGGCAAAAAAGGAGGTATTTTGTCTCAAAATCGCTAACGCTCTCTTTCGTCCTGGTGCAAGTTCTTAGATGGTAGCAGCAACGATATGGCGACGATTAAAAACTAAAAATATACGAACGCCGAACTTACTATACGGGCACTGCCCCGAATGGCGAGCGTGGGTAGACTTAAAAATCAACTGAAGCACCTTGCTGGTAGGCTTACTTCACATTCAATTTGATACACAAGCATGACTGCAATCGATCGCATGGACGTTGGAGCCAGCTTGATAGCGAGAGCAGAAGTGTGTTTACGCTTTTCTTGTGTGGTTCACGCCGTTCTTAGGTTAGTTGCCCGATCGTTTAGCGCTGCACAGTGGCGCGCCCTCGGGAGTTTAAATTTAATTTGATTGGATTGGAATAATCGTTTTGTGGTTTGAACGGGCCTGCTGATCATTGTGCGGTCTGTGCGACTACGGCCAACTGAGCATGGCCGCTTTAGATTGCAATTTGGCATACTTTACACTAAATTGACCTATTGCAGACTTGGTAGGATGGTCTTTTTATTTCAACGGACTTATACGGTGTTGTTAAAATACGGTTGGTGTGGGTTTGCGAAACTATGGGAGACTGCTGGAATAGGTTCGGGAAGCAGAGGCGTTGTAACGCTTAAAAAAATCGCGATTATTCAATGATTTACGACTACGATACCGACGTTACGAAACTTCACCACAGTTATGGATTCCTCTAAGAATCGTCATGCATTTGAATATAAGTGTGAGCGCGAACTTTCATCGTACGGCATTGGATTACACTGGACTTGCAGGTGGTACGACATCATACAGAAACTAGCGCAGTCGAACCGTGTTGTAAATAAATCGCAAGCGGTCGAGCTGGGATTCATTGGTAATACGAGACGTTCGTTACAACAGTAGGCTACATATCGAACGCAAGGTGAGCGCGTTTTTCAAACCTGTGCTACACCACAAAAATCTACCGCGTCCGTATGCCTATAAAAATACCCTCAAGTGGCGCCTACCGAAAAAAAATGACTGCGGCTTAGCTCACCTAACTATGGATATGCAAAGCGAAAGATTGGCTTAGCCTGGTTAATTGTTGGTTTCCCTTGGTTAACCTTTGATTTAGCTGTAAATATTATACTATTCGTCCAAAGCCTGCCTTTGCCTGTGATTGTAATCCCGCTTACGGCATTTTGCGAGCCGGACGGATCGATCTTCCTCAGTCTCCGACGCTAGCTTCGCGTGCTTGGCATTCCGGACCCTCTCCAGTGAAGCAGCTCGCTGGACGATGTCCACGGGGTGGTCACAAGTCGCTTGCTGATGAAGGCTCAAATCCTACCGCTACCGCCCCACGCTCCGAGGAGTCGGCCTGGCTTCGCTCTCATTCATGGCCAAGGTCGCATGCGTGCGGCGAGTCACGTGGTCAGGCTCTGGCCCAGCTGCGGAGAGCGCATGCGCAAATCCGGCCGCTGCGGCGGCGGCGGCTGGCAAACGCGACCGTCAGCGGAGCTCGACCCGGTGAATCACGTGATGCGTTGAAAAAATACAACGCAGCTTCGGTTTACATGAAGGTAGAATTACCCGCGATGGTGAATCCACTCGACCAATTTAGTAAAGCTTTGCTTTACTAACATATTATCTCTACATTCCTTATACAATCAAACATGCAATGCAACGGCTAGCAGCAATTAAGGCAATGGCTAGCGAGCGGAATGAGCTTCGAGGGGTGCTGTCCACCTGGCTCGTCAAGTGGTGACGGCCACGGCAGCAAAGTTCCACCGAAAGTTTTAAAGCAGGTCGAAGACAGAAGATCCAACGAGGCTTTCTCCTTCACATTCTTAACAAGCTTAAGAATCCCCCGAAAATCCTTTATGTTTAGCGTTTAGGCCTCCCGGCCCAGCGTTCTAACAGGGGCGGAATCTATTCGCGCGTCATATGTTGGACGGACGCGTGCCAACCTTTCGCTTACGCCAGGAACGCAAGGAATCAGGAGCTCGATTGCAGGAGCACCGCGCGTCGTTGCAGTGAATCAATAAAATTCCTGGCATAGCCATTCCTACCAAGCGTCGTGGCGTCCTGCGTAATGGGTGCTTGGTTGCGAGACCGCTCTGTGTGACAGGTGTCGTTGTGCGCAATCGATAAAATTCCTTGCATACCACCTTCACCAGGCTAACGGCATTCTGTACTCAAGTCAGGCTGGAACAAATACGCTGAGAATCCACAGAGGCACAGGCAGTTGTCCGAGTGTTCTGAGCAGTCAGACGTTTTGTTCAGCGGTTTGAAGCAAACCTGGGTTCGTTATACGATAGATGCGTTCAGAGGGCGCTTACTCTGGAGAAGAGTGCTTTAAAGTAGCATGCAGATTTGCGCTTGCCGTGATTGTACTGCCTCTTTCTTTCCTACAATGGATTTGTAACGTCCGCACTAGCAGACTCTGCAAGTACTAAACACTGCCAGAATGCGGTCAAAAAGCTGCAATGGCAAGACATTTTTGTTGCCATTTTCTGTATCATCGGTGCATGGGTGCCGTCGCATGCATTACAATGTACGCCAAGTCCAATCTAACTGTTCTGTCTCAAGAAGTTGAAATGAGTGTTCGAAAATACGCGCTCGGAAGTCTCATTGGGTGCATTTTAGCGCGTGAGCTTAATTAGACTGCCTTGGCCTAGTCAACGTGAACGGGTTGGATCTTATTTGTGGAGCTTCCGTATTGCCTAGTTTATAATTAGCTGGCGCGCAGGTTTTCGAACAGTGGAGGGAAGGCGCCACCTGGTAAAAAAACCAACTCCTCCTCCATCGAAATGACACAGATGGGGGAACACGAAGCTCACCAAAATCAAGTCCGAGATCAAACGAACCAAGAAGCGAACACCTGTTTATAATCGGAACAGTTTACAGCCCTGCAATGATGCTCAAGTGCTTTACTGACACGGACGTTTGCATGGCTTTCTCTAGCGTTCAACCATCGTCGTTGTTAAATAGAGGGGAGCATTTGCTGTCTAATGTTTGCCTAATTCGGCTTCATAACTCGAGGACCCAGGTTAGATCCGACCATGGGACGCGTTTTAACTTTTTTTCACTTCACCCACAATCATCATCATCGTCTTCGAAAGTTGGCTTTCTGCAGTGCGGTTTGGGTGGACTACAGACGACGTCAGTGAAAGGTCGAACGGTTCTTTTTAAAACACATTGTTGGGCAAGTTCGTGCATAGTCATGCAATTTAGAGCGCGATAAGCATGACACAGAAAAAGCAGGGCGACACAAGCGGGGAGCGCTTTACACGCCGCGGTTCTTTTGCGTCGTTGTATTGATGGCGGGCTCATTTTTTTTAAATAAGCGACATAGGTATGAAATGACCAGACGTGGCGCATAACAAATTCAACTTTATTTAGTTGGAACCAACTAGCGCTGGGTAACTTACCTAGCTACATTCCTGCCGCGAAAAGGGGTTTTTTACCGAAGAAACACAAGAAATGTTACAAAATGTTAAATTTCGCTCTACAGTGTGGTAATTTGGGCAGACCTGATAGGATATGGGCCGGCACTAAAACACAGGTATCGGTGAGTTAAGTGGGAGTTAACATTAAAGTGACAGAATACAGTGGAACTAGAGATTTAACCGGAACCGCCCATGGCCGGAGTCACCGTCCTCCAATCGCACTAACAAGATCTTGTGATGTCACAGAGAAATCGTCGAAATATGGCTGAGGGGTCACCACGGCTTCATAAGTTTTCCTTGATATCTCCATTATTTGTTTGACATTGGCTTCTGTCAATGTTGTTGCGTCACAGCAGTCGTTTTAGTGATCCAAACGTTCATGTAGTCTTCATACTCGCTTTAGGTTTAAGCATGGTGAATTGGGCCAAAACATCGCTGTTTAAGCTCTCGTCAACCCGTTCAAGTTAAGGGGTAATCATTTTACTTTCAAGCTGCGGAAAAAAGAAGAGAAAGGCTAGGCCTGCCCTCCGGCGCATAGATGACAGTTGCTTCTTTCATTGTAGAAAACTGCTCAAAGCACTTGGTCCACAGGCCGATATTTTCATGACCTCTGGGCAGGATGCCTGACGCGAAACCTTAGCTCGGGGCTATTTTGAGTGGTTGGTCGGATCCAAGTCAGGCTTCACTTGTAACCAAAGCTGTTTTGATGTTTTGTCGGAGCCAAACGTCTGGATAGATGCTTTGGAAAAATCCATTCTGCCTGTTACTGAAGATTTTGTGTGCATCAGCCGATTTCTTGCCATTTTTGTAATTTAATTTCGCACTGTTTAGAATTACGTCCGGCGTATCCCAAAATCGAAAACTGAAGTTATGGCCGACGGAACTTTAAGCCAGTTACGTCCGACGTAACCCTAAGTTGAAAACTAATGTTACGTCCGAGGGAACTTTAAACCAGCCTCCAGAGTTACGTCAGACGGAACCCAGAACTGAAAGCTATAGTTACGTCCGTTGGATCTTTAAGCCAGTGTCTTCAGTTACGCCCGGCTTAACATGTAAATGATAGAAGTTACGTCCGACGTAAGTGAAAATTAATTACAGGTACGTCGGACGTTCGCCGACATCGAAAATCTTACGGTACGTCGGAATAAAGTTCCTTCTCCGATGAAAGGACTTCACGTCGGACGTACCCGATAACCAGAGGTTAAAAGAAGGCACGGCGGACTTAGCCGGGGGATGACTGTACAGGCCCGTTGGATGCGCCCGCAGGTGTATACTGAGGTTGGGTTATGTGGTTCCCTCTGGAAATGCAAATCTGGTGCCACGGAGGAAGAGCCTCCCGTGTAATCTCATGCGATTTACATCGCACGCGATTACTGCTGGGATGTTGGTTGCTCGAGTGCTAGACTTGTTAAACCTCTCTTGAAGACACGACCCAGTCTGGCTACGTGGCGACAAGGTACCGCCTCGCGCTCGTGAACAGAAGTCCTAGGTTCGAATCTCCGCGCCGCAGAACTTTCTTTCCTCTCCTTTTCTTGAGACAATGACCATTGCTATGCAGTTCTGCATCATGTTTAGAAGATGGACCTCAGTGGTACGTATTGCGTTGCTTTCATTCCACGAAGCACTTCAACGATCACTTGATTTTTGGAAGCTGATGTGGAGTGGTACCATCTAGCTTACGGTCCACACAGCGTAAAAAACACGGTTTAAATTTCCGGAACTTAGGGCAGGCTCACCATAAACTTGTTACGAAGGGGGAACGAAAGTTAAATTTGTTACAGTGTGCACACAGAGTGAAAGTTTCACAGCTGCGGGTTGTCCATGAAACGGTGTTTCGGCTGGTCAAGGAAGAGCAGACTGGAACAAAGCAACACAGACATAGATTACAAGCTACAGATGGGTCCTCTTTTTTTTTCCGCGCCGCGTGCGGGGGAAACTTACGAGTGGCGGCTGGCACCCAGGAAGGTTCATCTTATAAAAATGATAGAAAAATGCATAGCAATGGACATTGCCTCAAAAAAAGGAAAGGAAACCAGCGGGATTCGACCCCACGACTTGTGTTCAGGAGCGCGAGGCGGTTCCTCGCGGCCACGAAGCCAGGCGGGATCGCACCAACAGACGCCCAACAAGACGAACAATCGAGCGACCAAGGCAACCACATAGCACAACCTCGTGATACACCTGCGGGTGTGTCGGACGGGCCTGCACTGTCAGTCCGCCGTACCTTTCTTTGGCCTCTGGGCATCGAGAATGTCCGACGTAAAGTGCATTTAAATGAGGAGGGACTTCATATTGACCTACCGTAAGATTTTCGGTGTCGGCGCGCGTCCGACGTATGTTTAACCGCTGGGGTCGAGATACGTCGGGCGTACCTTTAATTTTTATTTACGTTGGACGTAACTTCAACGCCATTTAGAAGTTAAGCCGGACGCAGCTCTAGACACTGGCTTAAAGCTCCGTCGGACGTAACTTTAGTTTTAACTTTTGGGTTCCATAGGACGTAACTCTAGGCACTGGCTTAAAAGTCTGTCGGACGTAACTTTAGTTTTCAATTCTGCGCTCCGTCAGACGTATACCTCTAGACACTGCGATTAAATTTTACTACTTTTCTTGCTCTGCCCGTGGCAGCAATCGAGTTCAACGGTTCGGGTAACATCGTCGTTCCCATTAAATTTATTCACTTTCTCAAACTCGTATATTCGCACAGATGTGCGCATAGCTGCAAAAGTGTCATTGGAGGAGCTATGTTAGCATGAATGTATGCTGCTGCAACGCAGCACTGCAGACGCTTCTAAGCGTGCTGCAGTCTCGGTCATGCACCAAACAGTCAATAAAACAATCCGTCAATCAATCAATCAATTGCTCAGAGGGCAAACATATCATGGGTCGACGAATAGAATATGAGCCTGTAGGATGACTCCTCAGTGCGCAGTCTGAGGCATACCAGAGTGTTGCTCCCAGCTGTACTCTGAACAGTGATGTAGCTGCCCTTGGCACAGAATTCCGCAGTTTCTGCAACAGAACTGTATGCCGGAGTGAGACAGTTGCGCATATTGCGCAGTTGTTTCTGCGCCAGGCTGCTCCAAAAGCTTCAAAATTGCAAAAACTTTCGCCGAACTGCTCCAAACCAGTATAAGAGCCAATGATTTTAACGCTTACTGGCGTTGGATGCTTACTGGTGGCATAATTTTGCAGCACCCCCAATGTGGTGCTGTTTCTTTAACTGATTGATCATTCAATAAAAAAACGATATAAAATTGTCCCCGAGATAGTTTTTCGAAAGTCACAATGTCTGGTTGCAGATGATATATTCTGTGAGTTTTAAAAGATTTCTCATCGGAAATCATTGCAAAGTCCTGTAGAAAAGAATACTTTTGTGTACAGAGGTGACGACTACTTGGGCAAGTTTTTAAAAAATAGGCAATTTTCGCTGTGCCGTATCTCCGGAATGACATCACTGGGCGCCGCCATCCTGGTGTGGGGAAGATTTGAAAACATGGCCGCTGGGCGGAGAAGTTGCTTGTGGTTCAGGCGGAGTGCTCTTCGCCGATTTCTAGCGTGGTTTTAGTTATGGGGGTGGCTGGGTTTACATTAGTCGTTTGATCGGTTGCGGGAAGTTACGGGCGACTCGAAAGGCGGGAGCTAGTTAATCAAAAACAACGTGGTGCCAGCGAATTCACCATGTTAAGGTCTTGGTGTGAGGCGCGGTGCTTGCTTGAAGTGAAATTTTGAGCTCATTGCGGTGTTATAAAACGCTGAGTTATGGCTGCCTTTGAAAGCGAGCTTGCCAACGGCTACATTGCCGCAAAATGTTTAAACCGTGTTCGATTGCGGGACGGGCTATTATTGCGCGCTGGTAATAATGGTTCATCTATCTGAAGTGAAATTTAATACCAAGAGGGAGGGGCTCAACATACCAACATTGCTCAAATTACGATCGTAGGGAACGTGCACCTTGGGGATTGAAATGGGAGGGCTGGTGGGATGTGACGACGTCATCTTGCTTTGCGCAACTTTTGCCGTGGTAACTTTTTTGCGCAACTTTTGCCGCGCAACTTTGGCCGTGGTACTTGTGCCGTAAAGGCCAGTCTGGGATTACAAAAATAATAATTTCGGCATTCCCATGATAATAAAATGCCTTACAATTGCTTATTTTTTCCAATTTGTTATTCCCGCTGGCGCTCCATTCTATCTATGCATAGAGCCTAAGAATTTAAAAATGGTTTGTAAAAAAGGTAGTGCAGTTCGTACCTTGGGATACTCTGCAGAAAAAAAATTATTGAAAGGCTGTTTCAGTGTTATGTACGTTCAGAACCGATTAAAAAGTGCAGTTTTCTCCCCTGAGTTTCCAAAAATTTGATTTTTAGGCTCTTAATGTGACCAAAAATGTCATTCGTCTGCTCTGAAACAAGGTCCTTCTGCTCCAAAATGGAGATTTCGCTGCTCCGAAAACTGCTCCCAAATCTGATTCAGCTCTCACCTTACCTATGTATTATTTTCGTGCTGCCTCCAGTGAATGTATTCGATGTACCTAAACACCGGAGGAAGTTCTGGGAGCTGGTGCCCCGCTAAAAAGAAACGTTATTCTACTATAACATAACTACAGGCCGGATATTTCTGGTGTGACGCATAAGGTTAACGGGACGTGTTTATAGGCCGCGTACCACCCCTAGCCGACATAAGTATACTGAACCACCCCTATTTGCGTCGCCAACGTGTAAAATAAGGCCAAGACAACATTTGTCAGTAGAAATAAATCCCAGATGTTGGCTAAAAGCGGGCTCCGCTGCGGATCGAACCCGGACTATTCGCGTCACCACCACACATTATTCCCCTAGGGTACTCAAGCCGAATAGCAGAGTTTCAATAGGAGATACCAATTAAAGAGCAGGAGTGTTCTAACGAAGTATACGCTGCGGGCGCCAACAGAAATTGCGGGATTATTCCCACATAGGAACGGAATTTCGCCTCAAAGAAGCTCGGCCTGACGGGTCGAAGAATGCGGATTACAACATGTCATACCCCAACACAGGTCAATACAGTACGGAGTGTAGCTGTATGTGGTACTCATGCAAGCGATGCCTTGAACATTTTATCACTTTCGGGGACATGCATTGGAATTGCCACCCGGCGAGTAACTAGCCAGCTATCACAGACTCTCCCTGAGACCCCAGAAGCATGGTTGTTTCAAGGAGAAACATGGGAATACCCCAAAATCTCGTTAAATAAAACTCTGTCATTTGAAAATTATAGTTCATTCCAAGTGACGCCCTCGTCCGGGAACAAAGATACGTAATTTGAGGGGAAAAACTCCCGCAAATTCTAACGCGTCGGTATTCACAACTGTTTATTCAAACTAGGAGCCCGTGGCTTACACCACTCCTGAAAGGTAGAAGTCGCTCCATAATGAGCAGAATGCGCTGCGAACCAAATGACTTCTACTAGAGACACCAAACTGCAAGAAAGAAGAACAAGATGGCGCGGTACGCAGGAGGTGCGAAGTGCACCTGATTTGTGGAGCCAACGCATCCCAGTGCGTCAGCGTATCAGCACTCCGGGGCATAGCGTTGCAGGTTTTCGCTTGCACAGCGGGCGCCACCGACACAGCGAATTTGAATTTTCGGCGCATGTCCTTGCAGGTTTTCCTAATTCGTGATCGCTATGCGTGCGATTTTCTCAGTTTCGTCCATGTCATGTCTGTTTCGAAGTGTCCACTTCGAGCTCGGCCTGATTGGCTGAGAGCATGCAGACGACTCGGATATGACGGAGCACCTGCAAGGCGGGGCGGAGGTTTCTGTGCATGTCATCGGTCAGAAGCCTTGAAAGTGCAACTACGTCACGATTGAAACGTACGCGAAATGGACATTTCTGAAACAAATACAACACAGAATTCCACCCCAACGTGGCTTCTCTAGGTTGCTGCCGAGCAGCTAGATGGGCGCTCTTTATAGCGCCCGCCCGCCAGTTCCAGCTCCGCTGAAGTTCTGTAGAAATCATTCTTCGAGTTCGAAAGAACGATCTTTCAGTGTAGTGTAAGCGCTGTATTATTGCTCCCGTAAGAAAACGGTATTCCCTTTGCCGTGTATTGCATTTGGATTATCTATCCACAATAATAAAGGCTGTAACTATTTCTTAAAGCGTCATTTCCCCACTTTTTGGGAAATTTTCTCTATTAATTTTATATCGTACTGCTTAATTTAAAATGGGCTTGCCATCAAGGCTGACAGCCAAGAAATCGGGGTATCTTTTTACGTAGAGCCCCCGCTCGCTGGAGTTCCAATTAACTCGACATGGGACGTTTGCTGAGCGAGGCTGTAGCGGCAAAGGCCTATGTGAAAGAAGGTCGCTTGATTGGCCGGACGTACTGCTACATTTGTGATTACGGCGTTCAGACATCCATACGCTTGCAGGCTCGAGGGACTGCAATGAGTCTTCGCGACCAATCTCCGCCTGGAGTTGATAGAAGCCAGTACAAGTTTCTTTCAAACCTGTGCCAAAAGTCGTCCTAAGACTAATTCAGTGATTGCTATCCGGTCTTTTGTGGGAAATTCACCATGGCATATTTTACCGCCCATGTCTCAAATAGCGGGAACGCTGCGCAGTGCAGTTTAAAGCAGCTTGCAAAAAGTTTACCAGAAGGCGTACTTACTACTAAGGCAGAAAAGGGGCGTAGTATCCCCTTGTATATGGAAAGAAAACTTCTTGCCAGTCTTAACACGAAAGTAGTTTTATTCCCTGGATACAACAAGATTTACCTGACGTCATATCCGTCACGGAAATGACGCCAGTACAACGGAGCAAGTTCCCTGTAAAGGGTGCACCCCTGCACGCAGGGTCTTCTTCCGGGAAGCAACCATTAGTACTAAAGAGTACGTTATACTTAGAGTTGTTTGTTTTCTGGTTTTATATTTAACACGAAAGTGTTGCATGTCGGTATACGACAAGATTTCGCTGACGTCATATCGGTCAAGGAAATGACGCCAGTACACTTTTGCAGAAGCGACTCCCCAGCAGGATGTCGCTCTCCAAGCACACCCAGAAGACAGCCACCGATCCGTAAATCATGCTGAGCTGCAAATTCCGCTGCACATTTCACTTTCGTGTTTTTTACATCTAGACAGTTTTTTACATATAACACCCAGTGCACCATAAACCGACGCGCAAACACAGAAAATACGGTGAAGGCATGCGATGATTGTCCAAAGAGCACAATCAAGATACTCTTAAACCGTGATTGCGTCCGCATCCGCCATGAGATCAAAGTTCCCGTTCCATCGTGGCGTACAAACCTGTTTCTTCATTAACTGGCACCCAGCACGTGTGCAAGTAGGAATTGCCTTCCTTGGCTAGTAGCTAAAATCGGTGATGAGATAGACGTTCGTTCAGCCCCAACGAACCTATTTTTGCAACAAGCTGTTATCGCAGCTGTTTAGCGTGTTTTTTCGCCACTTTTTTCTGTATTATTTTGTTACCCACTCCTTTCACTAACGCCCTAGGGCCGGAAAGGCAAATAAATAAATAAATAAATAAATAAATAAATAAATAAATAAATAAATAAATAAATAGCGCCGGTACCGTAGGGGTCATCGCACCAGACCGGTATGCTGGAGATCGTGGGTTGAGGTCCCAACCAGCGGGCATTTTTTCTCCGCTTTCTTTCTGTCTTTCCAAATTCTTTTTCTGTTTCAATGACCTACCACATCCTCCCCTTTGCTTTCCGGGGTTTTCTTGACTGCCAACCCTTATTTATGTCTGAGCCCCTCATTTCCTATTCTGATTCGCTACATGCATAGCGAGGGCCTCTGGCAGTCGTTGTGCCGTGGGGAGCTTAAGCGAGTTCAACGCTGGTCGACCACTCTCAACATGTTGTAGACATTAGAGTAACAGCCCAGGGGTTTTCTCTACAAACAGTGAAGGCATGCCTCTGGCACAGTCACACGCTCAGCAGACCAACGACGCACCACTCTCAACTCCATTACCTGGAGTGCGGAAAGCGCCAGGGGTTAAAAAAAAGGTCCCCTTCACCCCGAGTAGTCCTAGTGGCGCTGGCTGCCACCCTGAAGCGCAGGAAACAAACGTTCCTTAACATAACTACCCCAGAAAGTGGAGGGGAAAATAACCCCGCTGGTAGCGTAGTGGTCATCACACCAGGCCGGTATTCTGGAGGTCGTGGGTTCGGATCACACCCGGCGGGCATTTTTTTTTCACTTTCTTTCTGTCCTACGAAATTCTTTATCTGTTTGAATGACCTACCACATCCTCCCCTTTGTTTTCCGAGGTTTTCTTGACTGCCAACCGTTATTTATGTCTTATTTTAACGAGCTGCTCATTTTCTATTCTGATTCGCTATATATATATATATATATAGATATATATATATATACTATATATATATATATATATGTGTGTGTGTGTGTGTTGTTTTTTGTGAATGTGTGTGAACGAATTTGCTGACTTTTCTACTGGGCCAGAAGGAACGTTCACGTAAAAGATATGAAGAACTATGCAGTAAACTATTTTTTAGAATTTATTCCAACAGTTTCGGAATTGGAACTTCCTTCTTCAGGGACAATCCTGAACTGCACACAGAACCCTTATTCACCCTTTGCATGGGAGGACTTTATCTACTCCCCACCCTCGTCAAGGAGTAGAATAGGCCGGAGAAAGTAACTAATCCGGCAACAACATGGTAGTTGCGGTGCTTGGGGCTGAGAGGGAGAGGGCAAAAACTAACGAGAGGAAGAAAGAAACGAATAAAAGCCAAGGGAAAAAAGGCATGGAAAGAGGTGTGTTGGAGAGAGAAAACGGCACAGGTGGGGGAAGGGAGCGGCAGCAAAGTTTTGTGTCAGCCTGCTACGGCTCTGATGAAACTAAAACCGACAAACAAAATACAGACAACCCATGTGCAGAGATTCGAAGAGCGCGGCGCTGGTGTCACTAAGAACGCTGTCTTTGCCTAGCACTTTCTGCATGAGGGAATCCAGGACATACCATTAACCGGAGAAGGCATTTCTTTTACCGAGAAACCAGTGATAATTCTACTTTGTTTGCACTTTGAACGTCCGCGTCATGGCGACAGAGAAAGGCACTCGCGGCAGCCAGTGGCGAACCGCAGAGCGGTGGGACCGCGCGAAAGACAGGATCATGTTACACAGGGGCGCGGTGAGTTTGGAGAAGGCGGCGAGTGCTCCTTTCACCCTCGGCAGCGGCGTAGAGCAGTGAGAAGGTACACATTCGGCGCGACATGCGTGAAGTTGAATGGAGGGCCGTAGACAGAAAACCATATAATTACGAAACCGCTATGTCTTAAAACAACGCGACAATTTTAAGGTACGGCCAGACTGGCACTCCCGTTCCACGTTACTCCCATCTCTCTTCTCAATTGTCCCAACGCAAACAGCATTTATCGCGCAGCACGTCCAGTGCGAGGCTTAGGCGGCGCTCTCCAGAATACGCGCCCATTGTCCGATACATATATTTGTACGAGGTTGCGTAGAGCTTACCTTGTCGTGTTCGCTTAATTTAGACGTGTAGAAGAAATTAATGACTTCGATTTCCGTAGCAAAGGCGACAGTAGCTATGATGCCCATTGGTATATATATATATATGTACGGAAAAGTAGAGGACAGAGTACACAAGAGAGAACGGACTTAACAATACAAAAATAAAAGTTTCCTGACGTTGCAGGAAGAGGACTTCCTTCCTGAAAAAGGAAGTCCTCTTCCTGAATTGTCAGTAAAGTTTTAGTTTTGAATGTTAATGTCTTTCTCGTGTGTCTTGTCTCTACTTACCTCATTTCTTCGCGCTCTGTGTGATGCCAGACTATATATATATATATATATATACGATGTACTATATTCTAACGTTTCAACAAACAGAATCGTATATATATATATATATATATATATATATATATATATATATATATATATATATATATATATATATATATAGCGATCAGTAATGGGAAATGAGGGGCTCAGTGAATTAAAACAGAATAAGGGTTGGTAGACAAGAAAACATCGGAAAGCAAAGGGGGAATGCGTTACGTCATAGAAAGAAATGAATAATTTTTTGAGTCAGAAAGAAAGTGGTGAAAAAATTCGTTCTGGGTGGGATCCGAACCCGCCGGGTGGGATCCGGGTGGGTTATCGCACCATACCGGTGTTCTGGTGGTCGTGGGTTCGGATCCCACCCGGCGGGCATTTTCTCACCATTTTCTTTCTGACTCAAAAAATTCTTCATTTCTTTCTATGACGTAACGCATTTCCCCCTTTGATTTCGGAGGTTTTCTTGACTGCCCCTTATTCTGTATATATATTGTCACGAAGCCAAGGACGCCGCAGTTGTCTTGAAGGAGAAACAAGTTTATTGGAGCGAACTTGTGCTCCCCTAACAACTCAAATGAATACAGAGGCGGCGAAGCAGCGGTCAACAAAGTGACTTTCGTCGGCGGGCGTCGCAGAATCGAATGTCGCGGCGTCTGCTGTGCATATATTCGGCGCGAGAGTTTCTGGAACCGCCGATTCACATCGAGAACATTGTAGATCACAGAAGATTATTCTGGGCTAGCGGCGTTAGGGCGAAACACTCTGCTATCTGAATGAGATAGCCCGTGCGGCGTAAAGAATGGAACATGCGCTTTAGGACACAGATAACAGATCCGGCGCGGCCGGGCAAACACATAAATAAACCCTCGCGGTATATATATATATATATATATATATATATATATATATATATGGTGTTTCACTCTTTCGTTCTCGTTTCCTTGAGCTCGAACTGGTGTCGGAATAAATACGCTGGATTCCTCACACAGTCCTCCGCTTCCTTTTAGTTAGTTTGGTTTAGTTAGTTTGGTGAGTTTAGTTGTTAGTTAGTATAGTTAAAATTACTTGTTATGGGTAGGAGAACACACAATTGCGAATGTACTCTAATGCCACCGCAAAACAATTCGTATAACCATCGTCTACCTCACCAGCACCACTGTTGCAACATATCCCCGGACGACCCAAATCGACAGAGAATCAACCAGTACAGAAAAACTGGCCAAAAATAGCTTAAAGAAAACGAGTCGACCTATGTCGCACCGCTGCGGGTCAGCGAGCTGCGGCAACTGCAGCTGCTAGCCCAGTAGCTAAAGTGTAGCCGCCGACTAGTCTCTACCGGGTTACGGTGAGTACCGATGAAAAATAAAAGGAATCAGGCTTTTTTCGGAACAGAGCTTCCGTGGTTCAGCTGCACCGAAGGGGCATGACTGAAAATAAAGGAAGGCTACGCGGCCCAATCAATACGTTTTGTTGTGTGGGGTCAAAAGCGCAAATTTGCTTGACCGAAGTCACTGTACAGGAACACTGGAGGCGCAAGCTCGCAAACTGCCCTTATAGGGTAATGGGCCCTTACGGCACCCGCGTCCATGCGAACGAAGGCCACAGCGCCGTCGTAGTAACAACCAACAATTCTGTAGCACATTTATATGCAAAATAACGCGGAAACATGTTAAACTGTCCTATCGATAACTCCAAGAGTCAATTATCTTGTTGGTTCACAATACGGCTTCGCTGTATCTTTCCACACGACGTTGTAGTTCGCTGCCAAGTACTGCCGGCCCTGCTGCGCCATAACGCGCATAAAAAAAGCCTTTGGACGCAGCGCACGTGCACATCTCCTGTATACCATACCGACCGGCGAAGCAGGGGTAGCTTTAGTCTTGTAGTGGGCCCTGAGCTCTCGATGTGATCCGCACCACCAGTATTGCAACGATACCGGCAGTGTGACCCCGAACTTCGTTCGCTCGACGGGATCGCCACACGGGCTCACTCCATATCAGGTTCACTCTACATCGGGCTTCCGGAGAATGCAACGGGTCTCTTTATCTCCATTCGGACGACTTCGTCGTGTCGTGAGAGGTGGAGATCGCGGAATATCTAACAGTACCTTTATTCGCAATCGTTCAGGTCCACGATCACAACTCAGGCGTGAAATGCATGGCAAGGTTTGCTGAGTGGCCCACCAGCCGTCCCATATAGCTCCGTTGGGATGGTGATGCGGAATACACTTTACTTCTCTTTCTTAAGTAGTTCTCAACAACTGTGCTCGTTAAAAGTATGATACGCGAAGCGCAATATTGCACAATTCATCTGCAATTGCTCCGTCTTGGAAGGGCAATATGCATGATGCTCACAAGAAAACTGCCAGAGCAAACAACTTGCTGCTATGCACATGCTACGTACTCGTCCTCACAACAAATGCTGTTCATTAATTTTATTCTTCGTGTGAAATGCAACGACAAAGCAAATCTCTCATAGTAGTGGCAGCTCTGTTAGAAGTAAAGCCGTCCGGTGTCGGCGATATGAGAATTCCTGTCACCGTTCCATCAGTGCTCGAAGGGGCCGGAGGTGCACGATATTGCCTCTGCAGAGCGATACGATGACATGTTACATCGGAAGGCGATCGTGCCTACTCGGCCGCCATGCTAATGTGACTGACGCTGTTGGTCTTCTACTTGCCTTCACCGGCACAGTGCCACTCAGTCTATATATATATAGATATATATATACGGATTGCATGGATGCAGAGAGGGTCAGCGCAGCACGCAATATCCGGGAACCGGGACCGAACGGAGAGCCCTTGCAATGGGAAAAGAACATGAAATGCGTCGAAACGGTCGACGTGATATCCAAGCACCGCACTGCGTATCCATAAAAACGAGCCTCAAAAAGGAATCTCGAAAGGTAAAACTCAAAGAACAATTGGTCACTTACGCTTATGGCGCCGTAAACGTTCGAACCGATGTTGTTGGCAACAACTCAGTATGACCTTATGTTTTGTCAGTTCGAGAGCTTAAACCGACGCTAAATGAAACCATACATTTTGTTCATCACGATGGTGATAATGATACTGCTGTTTACTACTAATACTCCTAATGCTACCTATATTGGTAATAACAGTAATAATAACACGTCTAATAATAAAATTGTTGTGGGGAGAAATTATATATTACAGATAGTTTATAAATGCCACATGATGGGGAATGCGGTGGGAGTCTCGTGTGGGTGGGGCAAGAGAAAGACTTCTTCTTTCTCCTCATCCCTTAACCTGCCGGAATAGCCAGTCGCTATCTCTTCATTGCTGCTCCATGTTAGGGCCTAGCTCTCGGTGTTTACGTCCCCTTCAGGGGATCCATACGCGCTCCTTGACATAAGCCCCGCAGGTGGAAGCGCCGTCTCGGCGCTGGTGAGCTTGATTTGTAAGTTGTATAGCGGTGGGGCTTAGCACCGCAGGCATACAAGGCGTCTGTGAGGATACGGCTGCTGAATGCAAGTTTGACTAGAGGGGCGGGGGGGGGGGGGGGGGGGCTGGCTATTTCTGTGATACGGGCGTAACTTCACGTAGTAGGTGAAAAGGGCCAGAGTAACGGTCCAAGAGTCTTTCGCAAAGGGCGATACGGTGAGGGCCATTAAAGATTTAAGTACAAGTGACTCCGGCGTGTACTCGCGAGCTTGGTGCCTACTGGTGCAAAGTGACTTCTCGAAAAGTTGGGATGAGCAGAGGCGCGTACGAGAAACTTGACAGGCGTGATCAGCACAAGCTATGGCGCTGCTGGCATGGTCGGATGTATATTCAGGAGAAGGCAAGACTGTGTCCACTTGCAATGCTGGTGTTTCTGGGCCGACGAAGAGATAAAAGGGAGAGTAGACAGCGTGTTTGACAACACGAATTGCTAGCGAAAGTAACGTAAGACAAATCCACGTCCCAGTCACGATGGCCTGCGGAGACCTGCATAGACAGCATCTCAGTGATTGTTGGAATAATGCGTTTCGCCAGGCCATTTGCTTTAGGATTATAAGCAGTGGTGATCTTGTGTTGGGTGAAGCATGAGCGAAGGAGGCCGGCAATAACTTGCGGTAGGAAGGAACAGCCACGATCTGTAAGCAGCTGTCGAGGGGCGCCGTGAAGAAGGATATAGTCAAAAAGCAGGAAATCGGCAACGTCAGTAGCGAAGCTTGAAGGAAGAGCCCGTGTGATTGCATAAAGTGTGGCATAGTCGGTCGCGAAGGCCATCTTTTTATAGCCGGAAGTGGACTATTGAAACTTACCTAGCCAATCTAATCCACCGTAGAAGAATGGTTCTCTTGGTATGCCCAATGGCTGAAGCAGACGTGCTGGAGGAGTATTCTGCGACGATATAATAATAGGTATTATAATAATATTGCTCTCTATCGTTTATCAAGCAGGGTGGCAGGCTCGTAAAAACCAGTGTAGACTAGAGCGACAGGTCCGGACGCGGAATTGATGAACCTTGCCGCCTGATGCATTCCCTATAGCGCCTTGTAAGGGACCACTGGGAACCGTCTTTTTATTCGCTTGAGCAACTGCTAATCAGGATCCGCTCTTCGGCCTCAGTAGCGTGGGAGCAGTATAAGTTTGTGTTGTTTCCGCCTAGCGGCCCGAGTTCGACCCTGTACTCCTCGCAATGCCACTTCTGCGAGGCTCCGAGCACCCTCTACCATATCAAGTCTGCCCCCTCCCCCCGTCCGCCCTTCCCCTCCCCTGAGCACTAGGAGAGAGCACTCTACAGCTCGGACCTTGACGACCAGCTTTGACTGGCTCAGAGAGCACAAGAAGCCGGACGGACTCAGGGGGTCCTGGAATGAGGACCGTTCCCTAGAGCTGACTGCTTTAGAGACACGTTCATTCCTCCTGCTCCTCAATCCCCGTGGCTGTGGTTTTTTTATACAAACGACATTTTTTTGCGGCAAAATGTACTCTTAGCTCAGTTATACGCACTCGGGTCAAGAGTATGGATAGTTTCGTAACACCTAGTTTCCTAACCCTTATGGAACCCCCATTGTGTGGTCTTAAAGGAAATGAAGTTAGGCGAAAGTGGAGTTTGCCTTCCTTTAGTTAGGTTTAGCCTGCCAACATATTTATTATTTGTCTTTTATTTCGAAAGATTGCCCTGTGGCATATTAGATGGACGCATTCACAGGAACACGAACAGATTAGTTTCGTGTATGAAGTTCAACAGTTCGCGTTGAAGCGGTACACGCTCCTTACGTTTCAGGTCAGGAGGGCGGGCAGGGTGGAGAGCGGTTGAACAAAGGTGCCGCAGGCGAACTTGATGCAGTTCCAAGATGGTTGGCAGCACGGTGCACATTCACATCCTGCATGGCGAAGTCGCATAATGGGCAGGTGGATAGGTGGGCCGCGGTATTGCGATGACCAGGAGGCAGTCACGGACGGGTTAAGGGCCACCCACGAGTTTAGTGTAGCTTTGCCGTAAAAGGGACCCCTGGTTTGCCAGACAGTTTAGTTCATCTCTATTTGCGGAACATTAGGTAAGCCATCATCTCAACTGCCAGAAATGTCAACACTTTTCCGTATCGCAGGCCGTGTTTACTCGAATCAGCTTTGTAAGTGAAACAGTTTGTATAAATATTCGCGTCAGAATTCGCAAGTGTGAACACTGCGTCCAAATGCTTTTTAAAGCTTTCATGAGCGCAACCTGTACATGAGCTCAATCCTACATACCCGCCACAGTATTCCAGTGTTATGTCTTTTTCATAAATACCTCTTTAGCACCGGGCCACACCACCTGCCTTCGCAACACACCTTCCCAACAACCAGCACTTCGTGCGTATTTTCGGCAAAATGGTATCCTTCAATGGTTCAGCATTTCCCGGAGCAATCGTGCTCTGGAGTGATCATGCCGATTCCATTGCATCCACGCACACTCATGATAGTTTTCAGAAAATATGCAGTGTCATTTTTCTCACATAATGTGAAATGATTATTTGCCAGACTTTTAATTTTGTTGTTTATCAAAGTTGATTTCTTTGTAGTGAGTTTTAATTCTATTGTTTGAAGCTGTGCGAAACTTTGTGTGTTTGGAATTATTGCTACGACAGGTTACGATTGTCATTAACCCTTTCGTAATGAGCATGTAGCCCTAGAGACTCTGCTTTCCGTATCTCGTGTATTTGTTCTGTCTGTCTTTTGTTTTCAACTATATGTTCTTGCAGAACTTTAAAGCCTGTATTCAATGTTGTTCAGTGGCCTGCGAGGTGTAATAACTAAATACCCTGCAGCGCTGATGTAAGAACGCCGATCAGTAAACAAATCGGGACTTGATGTCATCACCTGAAAACTTGTTAGGCCGAACATATTAATCCCTGTAGCCCTGTTAAAGCAGCGGGGCATCCAGCAGGATGAGCGATGGACGCTTCAAGTCCCCGCGTGCTCCACGTAACAGCCTGCCGAGCTGCTTGCGCCTATCAATCAAGCTGCTTCGCGCCTCGTCTGGGCAAACACTATCGATGTCCGGCGTGGGACGCGGGCAGCTGGTAGAGGTCCGGCGACGGGACGAAGAAAGTGGCGTTGACGTTGGCCTCGGCAGCCTTCGAGGCAGGCTTCACTTCGGATGGCGGCACATGTTTTCTGCGCCAAAAACACAAAAATCAGGCACGGAGCGATCGACGCCTCTGGAAGTCGCCGAATCAATATGGTGCGACATATCACACGGTGCAGCAGCAGATGGTTGGTAAAGGGTGGTAGCGTGAGGCTCGCACGGTTGTCTTTAAATACCGTTTAGATTAGTTTTGCTTAGCGTCAGATACCTCCGCGTATGGTTTAACGCCGCACGAATAGATAGGCGGTGTAGTGGTACACACGGTTTGTGTGTATAATAGGGAGCAGCATTCATACAAAACTGTTTGCCGATAATAAATGAAAGAATGAAATTCAAATGTTGAGTATCTATTTCTTATAAATAAGAATGCGGAAGTACTTGGTTACTGGAATAAAAGGCTGATTAGCCGGAAAATAATGCAATTTCTTGATTTGTGGCGTTAATGCTCCGATGGTACACTTGGGCTTTGAGGCACACCGTAGCGAGGAGCAAGGAACACCTTGGTATAATTCAAGTGTGCTGAACTGCTCGGAAGAACTTTCTTTTTTCACGTACAGCTCAACGCAGGTGCTCCGGTGGTTATCCACCCCACGCTTTGCACCTCAGCCCCACAACATATCAGACACATGAACCACTGTGTTGCATAGCTTGAAAATTCATCGTTTCTACCTTGGCTGACTCAATATTCTTTGTCCTTCAAGCTGATGTGGAAGCGGCAAGGAAACCCCTTTACGAGCTGTCACCAATGCTACGATGTAAAGTCGTTTGGGTCATGGGTGTCAACCCCGGAGGGCACATTACACGTGACAAAAAAGTTATGAATGAAAAGTAATAAATAGGCCGTTATAAATTTGCTAGGGTTTGCTGAGATTTACTACGGGTGGAAAAAATACAGTAATATTTACTAATAAACGCGAAATCGGTAACATGTTGTGCTGTATGCGCAAAACGTTCTCAAAATTCGCAACGCTATTTGCCAAACCGGTGCTTATCTGGACTACATGTAACCCGCGTTCACGCACCGCGTTCACGCACCGCGTTCACGCACCCTTATCTTTCGCTGATGTACCAGTCCGCACAAACGTAGTACAGATGCTTCGAACCTTGTACCCTTCAGGTCTCGTTTGGATTGTTTCAAATTCTCTTTTTTTTCCGCGCGTGGTGGAACTGTGGAACAAGCTTGATGGTGCTTTGCGTAGACTGAACACGGTAGAGTTCGGGAAGAACTTTATGTGTTAGCCACAAAATTTGTGCGCACTATTGTTTGCTTCTGTATTATTGTTGGATTTTTTCTGTAGCCGCTCCTGCAATGTCCCAGGAATGGGACAGCAGTATTTGTAAATAATAAATAAATAAAAAGTTACTTCTACCTAATCACCTTCTCGTTAGGCGAACCACGCACTCATCCCTCAGCATGAAGTGCGTTCTAAGAACGCCGGCACACACAGCAATCACTGCATGAAAGCAGCGCCAGGAGTGATTGAAATTATCCCCTTGCGCTGCTGAGCACGAGGTCGCGGGTTCTATTCCCGGCCGCGGCGGTCGCTTTTCTTATGAAGGCGAAAAGCCAAAACGCCCGTGTGTTCGAGATTTCGGCGCACGTTAAAGATCCCCAGGTGGTCAAAATTAATCCGGAGCCCTCTACTATGGCGCGCCTCATCGCCTGCTTTGCGTCAGCGCGTTAAATCCTACAATCAATTAATTTAGATTATCCGTTCAGTCCGAAGCACACAGTGAGTCTAGCGCCCGCAGTGTCCACACCAACGCTCGACCTGCCGTCGTCAGCTGCAAATCCTTCCATATAAAAACAATCCAGCTTCCCTGGCACAGCGGAGAGCGCGGGGTTTCGCGGATAGAAAGATCCTTGATTCGAAACTTCGGCTACCGGAAGCAAGCATTCACGGCTAGAGCCTTTAGTTCCCCATTCTTGGAAAACCGTCCTTGTTGCAGCGCGGTCAAGAAAGTGGCCACCACTTTAAACAGAAATTAGTCAATTTGAAGGGAATGTCGTATTAGCACTACCTGCAATAACGTTTGCACGTGACGTGTGCACGGTGCACTGGTGTTGCAAGCAATAAGGCTAAATGAATGACGTGTTTCAGATCTCAGGAGTCTTATTACGAACTTGAAATCTTTTAAAACGGTGCGACAAGGTGATTGCGTATGTAGCACGTGACCTCCTCATTTATTAGTCATTTATTTATAACTACTTTTGCGCGTAAAAAGTATCCTTGCGCGTCCAATAGCCGTTTGACCCCAGTGCGTTCCAGCTATTTCTGCAACGGCGCGCTTCGGTAATGTTGTGACCACGGCCATGTTCAGTTATGGCAGCCGACGAAACATTCTAAAGCAGATGTACACCCTCTGTCAAACTTTTTTAGGCCAATCCCAAGCCTTCTACCAAAAAAATTCAAACGAGTAAGCTTTACCGTTATATGGGACAGCAGTACGTTATGACAGTCCAAAAGACAGGTGTTTTCTCTAGCTTTCCGGCTTAAAAAGGTTCAGCCTCGCTCGGGACGTAAGCTTGTACATTGCATTTTTTGCGGCCTGCGTGTTTCTGGTTTGATCTGGAAAATTCTGACAAGGGCTGTACATACTACATGCTCTTCGCGCACAACAGAAGAATGCGAAAGAACTCGTTCAAAGCTGCCGTCTTATCTCACGGGCTGTGCACTACACATCCTGTGCTACAATCGCCTTTGCCGTGGGAGTGTATAAAAGACGCGCGTTTTTTGTTTGTTCTTCACTTAGTAATATCATGGCTTGCAACAGAACGCAGGTCCACATTGCGCATGAAAATTTGTTGGAACTGCAACCGGAGCTATATCCCCCATATGCAGCGGGAACGGCGACTGCCTTTGCTTAAATCTAATTTTCCAGCAGCACCCTGTACCGCCAAGGGGCGAGTGTACGTTAATAAGATTGCATTAAACTCGATTTCTGCCGTTATATCCCGTGAACAAAACTATTCTTGGCAAGAACATAGGCCGGTGCAGTAAAACAAAATTATCCACGCGAGCAAAAGAAAGATAACTTTGGCCTCCTTCAGCACAAGCATCCCAACAGAGGCTGAACGGGCAGCCATGTCCACTGCAATCCGCTCTACCGCGTCAGAAGAAAAACACGTACGCGTGATCACAGACTCTGAGGCTGCCTGTCAAAGCTATGCAACGAGAAGGGTCTCCTCTATAGCGCGCCGCACTCTCGCCAGCATATCACCGGAAGAGCTTCTGAATGTCACAGGAGTACCGGATACAATTCTCTTCGTGGCAATCTGCGAGCTAACTCTGCCGCCCGAGCGCATGCCTTCCAGGCGTCACTGGAGGGTTCTCACCCGGAGGCAATACTGCTTCACTAGGATGCGTTTATAGAGCACCGGCGATTGTATCGAAAGCGTTTCCTTCACCGCATAAGTATTTAACGACATAAGAGGCAACATTCCGGCGTCAGCTCCCAACCAACACCTTCACTCACCATGGAAAGATCCACACCATGTAACTACAATTCACCCTTAATAAAATGCCCTTCCTCCACAACTGAGTATTTCTCCCTTTACCACATTGCGTGTGCCTGCCCTTACATACCGAACATTTCATGAATACCTAACTCAACTCTTGAGCAGTGGAAATGTGCGCTGCTCAGCTGGGACCTTGAAGGCCAGCGAAAGCCGGTACGACGGGCTACGATTGCGGCCGGCACTGTAATAGGGGCCCTGTAATAGGGGAACCCTCCTCAAGAAGACGACACCCTTAAAGGGACGCTGCAACACTTTTTTCAACTTTTTTTAAAAATCTTAAATGCTTGAAGAACCTAGTCACCCAACACACCCAGTACTTAGTTTATGGGGTCGCAAGTACCTCAGCCAAAAATTACGGCTGTATGCCCATCAGCAGACTTGTAAACTCGCTCAAAAAAGTTCTCTCTTTCCCGGTCCGAACGTTCTTCGACGGCTCGAATTACGTCACTAACGCCATGTAGCGGCTGTTGGCCCGTTTGCCTCCAGTTGCAGCACTGACCGCTTTTCGATAGCAACTTCAATAAAAACCCACAAAAATAAAGCAGAAATATAAGGCGTATCTGGTCCGACGAGAATCACGCAGTGCCGCTCCGTGCTGGTGATGACTATAGCTTTTGCCGGGGTTCAAGACGCGAAGGAAAGAATGCAAGCTCGTATCGAAGTGTTCCAGGTCCCTTTAATAACTAGTAGAAAATAAGTTATTTCGGCTCACCTCCACTGTGAAGTGTGAAGGCGTTATGAATACATAAAGTGTTAGCAGCAATTATTGCAGTCAACACCGAAAATGTCTCTGCAGTGAATGAGCTGTCAAAATCAAACCACTGTTTATGGCGTTGACGTCAATCGGAAACTTCTTAACTTGAACCATTGCGCGCTTTAAAAGAATTGTTCAGAGAAAGACGGGAAAGTTTTATTTATTGGCAAAGCTTTGTATGGGCGATTGAGCCGCGGAAGGTCAGCTCTGTGTGCCCGACCAGGGCGCTCAGGTGCTGGGCGTCCGAACGTGCGCGACCAGGCAACCAGGACTCGAGGTTACTCTGCAAGTGTATGGAAGGAATAGGGCGGGTTTACTCACGAGCCTGGACCCAAGGCTTACGTGATATTCATTACAATTACAAAAGAAGATGCCGCTCGCTTGCACGGCAGAGGCAACTTCTCAGGAACATCTACAAGGATTGAGTGAAGTGCTGGTGAACTCTACCTGACGAACTGTACATGGTTGAAACTGTACCTGGGTAAACTTCTTGTTTTAAAAGATGCTACCAAAAACATCTTTAAATATAGACGCCACCCGGCGTGGCCGTGATTCTCAAACTGGGAGAATGGCCTTAGTTATTCACTCTCATTTTGAAAGATAAAATTAGGAAACGAGAAACATCAATTTAAAAATATTCAATTATTTTTTCATGTCAAAACCAAGGCCGTGCTGTACTAAGAAAGCGCGAGCGCTTTTCGTTCAGAAAGGAACACGTGAAATAACGGAACTTTAATTACAGTACAGCGCAGCGCAATGTGCACCAATGATCCTTTCGGTCCGTAAAAGCGCTATGAATCATAGATCGGGTACGCTCGGAGGAACACCAGACACACGAGGCCCTGAAAGTGTCGTTAGTGAAGTGCTTTTCTGAGTCGGCATACGCCGCCACGTAGGGGTACGCGGCCCCTCTTACCGATATCTGGTTCTCACCGGCTCCTCCAAGCTGCTCCAAAACAGCTGTTATTCTGCTGTTGAGACGTTCGAAAGGCGCACTCTGTCCGGAGTCCATTTTTTATGTGGTACCGCGAGCCTCACGATCGTTGACAGCTTAATGGTGCCTGATAAAACCGGCGATATTTTTCTTCCTTGCCTTCGACCTGGGTGAGCAGTCTCTTCTGGTTGGGAACTTTGGCGAGAATAAAGCTCCCACAAAGACGTGGTGACGTTACACAACTCTCAGAGGGTCTTATTTTAGTAGGAGAAGTGCTTCTCTCTACGCAGCGCGTGAGGTCACCACGAGTTCCCTGGGCTAAGTGGACACGCCGAAACAATGTGAAATTTTGTTAACGTCAGTGAGGATTCATTGAGATTGAAGTTGAAGGTGAACTCATCATGTGGTTGCAATTGCGTGAATGTGATTAAAATTGTACTAAAAGACCTGGGTGTGTAACGGGCGGCGCTACGCTCCTTCAACACTTATAATAACCGGCACTATACTTTCAGTGGCCAAGAATCCGTAGCAAAACAGCTTTCGTTTTAAATTTAATGAGGGTGCAGATTCCGCAGACCTGCGCAATTTGATGCGTGGTGATCCAGGGCGTATTATTCGGATTGATGCGGTGGGGTCCACCGTAGAAGAACCACTGTGGTTGTGTTGCGTACTTGGGTTGACGGATTGATATGATTTAAAGCGCGTCCGTACAGCCTTTACTCAATACATGTTTCCTTCTGTCGTCCCCGCTTGGAAAAACTGAGAGACTTTATTAAGCGATAGGGTCGCCAGTACCCCGTGACTTTGCAACTTTATTTGCCGATGATCTTAGCCTCCGCCGGGTTCTGAGCAGGCGGGCGATTCGATGTAGTCTACGTAGAGCAGTCTATGAAGTGGAAGTCTTCCTGCATGCAGCAAATGTGAGTTCGTAAATTCCTCCGCTCGGTGCGGAAGGGGCGTACGCTTCCTCCTTAGTTGGGTGAGGTCATCCTCGTAAGCGTGCCTCTCTCTCCTCTCCCGTCGCGTGAAGCAGGCTTCGGCGGTGTCTTACAGACAACCGGTTGCCATCGGACGGCGCAGGACTGCGTATGTCATGCAGTTTGGCCACTCCTGGCCTTTGCTGCGTCGACCATCGTTTCCTACATGCGTAGGGGCACGAAACCCGTCGTGGTGATTTGCGTATGCCGTGATATTGTTATTCCCTGCTAGAGGAGGAAGTTGTCTAGGGTTTTTTGTTGGTCTTGTACCTTTCCGTCTTTTGTCGCGTTGACCCGCATCCGCGCTGTGACCGCATTCGCCGCTAAAGGTCACCAGAATCGTGTCAATGCCGCCCCGCCGAGACCCACTCTATCATCTCACCGCCCGCCGCGCCGGCTTACACAGCCGGACGGTGACTTCCGCCCGATGCAGGGCTGGCTACCCGCTGATGATGCTTTCCGATCCAGGGGAAAGGTGTATGGTGCAGTGTTGTGCCTGTATCGTGATTTCCCCCGGAAGTGAAAGTTATCACTTCCCTTTGGAGGGATCGACATACGCGCGGAGAGAGCCGGCCCGGTCCGGTGGCTTGGATTGCTCCACCTCGTAGTGGGCAGTCTCTCCGCAGTCGTTTCTCTGTGAGAGTAATAGGATTAATAACAGGGGATTATTCTTTTCTCGTACCACTACTCTGAATGTGTTGTAGCAGAGCAGGGGCCCCACACAATACAGTACCCTGCGCTGTGTATTTTGCTGCAGCTAACGGGTGCCGCCCTAACTCCCCAGATGAATAAATGATCGACCTAGGAGAGAAGGGTGGTGCCCGAAATAGCACGTATGCATATCATGACCACTATATTCTGCTCTTTCCGTTCGTCCACTATGTCATGTCCAGCAGTTTATGACATTGAGCCTGTCCGCTTGATTAAAATTTAGGAAGACAGTTTGGACTGCTTTGGTGTGGAGTTGCGACATTCTTTGTTCCCGTACACCCTCTCCCTTAACGCTCGTTGACGTTTCACGATTGCCTCTGAGGTAGGAGCTTCAGAATACACCTAGAGAAGTAGAGACATACGGAAACGGCTATGGCGGCGTGATTGCTTTTAAAGCAAAGCTCTCTGCCTCTACCAGCCAACGGTTCCTTCGTGGCGTGCGGGACAGAAACTTCCGACGCGGCTGGGGGAGGAGAGGGTGGTTTTCACTCACGGAGGACAGTGTGATGGCGCGGCAAATGGCCCTGCGCTCCCGCGGGCCGGCAGACGCGACGGCGAGATCCAATCCGTCGTCTCAGTCGTCTGCTTTAGGGACGGCTGTTCTGGGCATGATTTTGCGCAGCTTCGCGTCCACTGCGCGCTTCCTTCACACGGCTTGATTAACTTGTTTCGACAGCACCGTCTGTGAAACCCGGACGCGACGGAATTGAGTGGTTTAATGGCAAATACACGTGAAGGATTGGTTTGCAGGGTGGGAAAACAAAATGTCGAGACCACACACAGACATACGAGAACTAGCAAAACGCTACCTTTTACGCACTGCTTGCCAAGAATGGGACTCCGTTTTCTAAATTGGTGAATACCAATTCAGCTGTGTTTTAGCAGGTACTACAAAAGACGAAATGAGCAATTTATATATAGCTATTACAAAAGTTCACTCAGCTTTCTCGAAATTCTCAAACTTTCTAAACTAATTCTAATCGGTGTAAATGGGAATCACTAAGCTCACATGCCGAATTGTTTCAATGTACTGCGCTTGTGTCGCGCGGTGGTGTAGCCCCGAGCTATCACATCAGGATGGCTAGGTTCCGCTGTCCAGCCCTTCAAAAGACGTTCCTCTCCGTTTCCTTGTTGCCGACGCACGGCCGGGCTAGAGGTGCCGCATCCACCGCTCCAGACAAGATTTATTGATTTATTTATTTATTTATTTATTTATTTATTTATTTATTTATTTATTTATTTATTTATTTGCAAGTTCCTTACAGGACCTTCACATTTAGGGCATTGAGTAAGGGGGGCTAACAAAGGAATAAAGTACAAGTTTTAGCACAAGTAAATGTGTGAAAGGTGCCAAAAAGTAAGCGCGAAACATAAGTAACATGCAAAGCAGGCAATTTCCCGTGACAATATCTAAAATTAGCATCACGTCATCACCGGAGAAACACCAAAGATTGCATGACGGCAGACGCACACAGCATTAGGAAAACTATGCAATGTGTGCAACACGGGCATGAGCACTAATGTGGGATAATGAAATTGGGAATGCTCGTGTTAACCAAACCGCCTCGCAGGAAATACGAACAGTTCGTTAAGATAGGGCTAAGCAAAGGAAAATCAAATGAAAAGCTAAGTGGGCAAAATATTTTACGAAAGAGGTTTCGCAGAACACTATAAATGACATATACCTACAAGAAGAAACCCCTGAAACTTAATGTTACAAAATGAAATGCAAGAGAAATTTGTTGCGGACGCAAACTGTGTTGGTGGCAGATACTAATGTATCGGGAAAATCGTTCCAGAATGGTGTAGCTCGAGGCATGCGGAGGCGTTACAAGAGCTTGTTATACCGTACATGCGCGAGATGCTACGCCAATTTTGTAGTCATCTCGTTATTTCGAAGTGTCGTTCAATTGGAAGCCTGGTCATTGTAAGTGATATTTACGTATTTATGAAAGAGGCTTAAAAGAGAATTATTGCGGAGAGTGGCTAATGATTGCAGTGAATAATCCCTTTTAAGTTGTGTTACGCAGCGGAAAAAACATATTTACGTCAAATGAGCCGGACTGCCCTATTTTAACCTGCCTCGATCATGTCGGTAAAGTAGTTTGGTGAGGGACCAGATTTGTTAGGCAAAAGTCGAGTTGAAGGCGATCAAAAGTTTACGTAAGCGTCAATTTAGCGGAAGTTAGCGGGGAAGAATGTAGGTTACGCCGTAGTATTATTCCAAGTGATCTGGACTGATGCTTTTATGCGTACCTTACTTTGCAAAAAGTGGGCGATGCTAGTTTGCATTTTGGAGGGCAGCGGGGCGGAAAGAAGTTTTCGAACATGCTACAATTCGTGCCTAGCAAGATTACTGCAGGGAGGTTTATTGCAGAATTCTAGAACAACGAGAGCGTCCAGACCTTCTTTTGCAGTACGACCCGCTTGGAGCACGACATCGCACGCATCCTCTGAATCGGACGCCTCATCTGCCCATCCGAGGGCATCTTTGATGGACTTCCGGGCCCATCGCTCATCTTGCGGGCGACAACAACGCCATCATCAATGGCAACGCAGTCAGAAAGCTGAAGTCGAGAGGAGAGCATATAAACGAATGTCCCATCGTCGTCCTGCTCTTATGGCGCTGTGGGATTCACGCTTTCACTCTTTCGGGCCGAACCAATCCGCTGTGCTTCGAACAGTGCTCCACAATTTGCGCGGGCGTATACGTAGGCTCGCATCATTCCCAGTGAAAGAGGCAGATAGCGTATGATCGGAGGATGGCGCGTTGCGGTTCATGTTTTGAGAAGGCATTCGTCCGAATTAAGAGGTGCGCTCATATGGGTGCGCCAAATTAACGAAGGTTAGGCGCAGTAGGTGAATAAATTTCTGAGTAAGAACGCCGATTTAACCAAATTTCCTCAATATTAGGGGTCCAATTCACGATATGTTTCTCTAGCATGTTAACATTACACCCGTGGGCGTGAATGCGTGCATTTAACGCGCATTTCGAAGTGGAGAGCCACAACAAATTCCTGAAGTAAACGTCTGGGTTTGTATCCAAATTTCGGCGATCGGGCAGAGACATCCCATTGCGTTGGCATTCTATTGGAGCCTGGTTTGAATACCGGAACCGCTTCATTTTATTTGCTTTGCTTTTCCCGTGTCTCTGCTGCCAGTCGTCTTTCAGTCGCGCTTACTCCGGATGCCGCATAATAGCCTGATGTGGCATCTAATGCACCCACATAAAAAGTGTGTTTCTTCGTTCACTTTCGTACTGTTTTCTTCGCGCAAAGCACTTTTCCTGCCCAATCCGACTTACGGGATCAACTTGTTTATCCCCACCATTCGATGTGTTTATTTGTTTTGAAAAATCCTATTCTTCGACAATTCCATCAGTGAGTGCTTGGATTTGTTAGGTAGGTGTACACATTTTGTAGGTTTCAAAGCCATTTTGTTCGCAATGACACAAAAAAATGCAGAATGATTTTACAACGGCTCCACTAGTACAAGTGAAATCACCGAGCACACATAGTAAAAAATGCCCCCAGTGGGCCGTACAAGAACGTTTCAAACGTAGACAAAGCCGCTGACAGTTGCTCATTTTTCCCTTTTACTTCGCAAGACAGTATGAATTGGCTGTTTATTTCTGCCCGTTTCTGCAGAAGTTGCGTTTATACGGGCGGAGAAGAAGTAATCAAAATGGCCTTTTTATGGAGAAACATAAGATGCCGGCTGCTCCTGCCAGATAAGAAACCATACTCCTGTGTTTCGACTACTTGTTTACAACGAATACTGTTTAAGGGGTCCAAACGCTTCGCGATGGGTTTTGGTAAATAGCTGCGATCACTACTTGCCCCGTTCCCGTGAAGTGCATACACATTTACGAATGAAGGATAAAAACGAATAGCAAGGGGGCTATTTCGTTCGGAACATAAAATACCGGCTGCGTTGAGACGGCATAATGCCGACCATGTCAGGCGGTGCTGGAAATATTTATTTATATTTATTTACGTTTGCTCGATCGCATAAAAACCGACTGTAAATAATGGATGTAGCAGGAATACTTTATGGTATAAATATTTCAACTTGCTACCGGCCAGCTTAACAGTGTCCAGTTTACATCTATTTGGCCTATTTGTGTGGCAGAGCGATTGGAAGGCAAGTACCTGGAACGCCTTTTGACGCCGAAGCTGGATAAGCAGGGTGATGAAAGTTTAGTGGACAGGTTTATTAAAAATTATGCAGTTTGATCTACATATATGAAGACCACCTCTACCGTAAGGTTACGCGCTCTGGGGAACACAGAATTAGGCGGCAATTATTGATGTCGGTGCCCTAATTACTGAAAGTGCATTAAGTAAGTTTTTACTAAATGCAGTAAGCAGACATATTTGTATTGAAGAGTTAGACGCAATCGTGTTCCTACATTGTTTCGTTTGGCAGAATTCGTCTAGCGCATCCATATTCAGAGATATCCAACTGTAAAGTTTGATTGCCGTTCCCAAGATTACACATGCAAGTCGGCGAGAACCGGAATAAAGCTCCTCCATTTACTAAAGTGCGGTGTTTATTTTGACAACGGAGCGGATGCATAGGCAAAAGTGATCACTGCCCCTCTTTTATTCTCGCCTGGCAAAATCACAGAACCACAGCGGCTCGGACCACCGCAGTTTGCGTTACTCCAGTCAAGACTGAAAGGGTGCCAGTTATCACTTTTTCCTATGCCTCCACCCTGTTCTCAAATAAACACCGTGAACAGCAGGAACGCCACAAAAGGGAGGAGCCTTGCGATGGTTCTCGCGGCCTTGCATGCGTAATCTTGCGTTCGGCAATCAAACTTTGCAGTTCGATATCTCGGAGTACGGATGATGGGCTAGAAGAATTCTACCCAATGAAACAGTGCAAAACACGATTACGTCTAATTTTTCAACACAAACATGCCTGCTTAGCACAGCCAGTAAAATGTAATAATTAAATTTTAATCATTTGGCCACCGACATCAATAGTGACCACCTCAATCTGTATCCCCCTTCGTGCATATTCTCACTTTAGAGGCGGTGTTGTTGTAGATATACGCACCTAATTTAAAAAAAAATACCTGTAGACGTTGATCACCCTGTATATCAGCACCTCCTAGAGGCTCGAGTCACGGCCCGGGAGCTAAGAAAAGGTGCCCTTCACCCAGTTGTCGTTAGAGCTTCTATCGCCATCACCCCCAAGCGTGAAAGACAATTCGCATAAGTGCTCAAGAACGTGGAGGGGAGCAGGGAATTCCCAGTAGCGCAGTTGGTAGTGCATCATACCGGTATTATGAGAGTCCTAGGTGCAGATCCGACCCCCTGGAAGGAAGTCTTCTCCCACTTTCTTTCATTAAAAGAGGTGCCTATAAAAAAGGGGGATGAAATCCATCCCCTTTGCCTTACTTGGCGTTCTTGCACGCTGGCTTTTTTTCCATACATATATGCGCACCACACAACACACTGCACGAAAGCGAACTTTCTCAAACGACGATGGTGATTGTGTGTGAATTGAAACATGGTTGAAACGCGAAGCTTTGTCTGGTCGAAAAACAATATTTTCAAAGTCCAAAGTCATAACCTACAATACAAATCGTTCCTACTAAAAAGGCACTGCAGGAAGACCACTAAAAAACTGTGTTCCTCCCAAAGGCACATCAAGCGCGCCCATAAAAAAATTCATCCCGTGATCGGAATCGAAGCTGGGTCTCCCGCGTTATGCAGCTGACTTCAATCGCCAGTGCACCGTGGCGGAAGCAGTTTGAACTGTGGACTTACACTTTGACTGTGGTTTTATGAGAGAAAGCTACGCGTATTGACCATCGTTCTTTAAGAAAGGGGCTTTCATTGTTTCTTCTTGAAACACAGTGGTGCGTCCACGAATGGTTTATTACAGAAGAGCGTTGGCTCTGAACACAGGGGGAAAGCTGGAGCACCGATTGGGAAGAAACGCGATGAGTCCCGGCTTCTTTCTTCTCTTTCTCGGCCGGCTGCCTTCTTGTTCAGCTTAGTAAATAGGGCAGGAGTTATCAGATTAGTCGAACCACGTGAGCACTTTCATAAAACTTCTCCTGTGGAAGATCAAGCTCTCTGGGCTTGTCGCTGTGTGCTACGGGAGTTATAGCGTTTCAGACGAGTCATGTGCGCATCTTATGTTCTCTTTCATGTTCTACCACTGGAGGTAACACACGACAGCACGTAAAAAAACTTCGCTTACGCATTTAAGGAAAATGAAGAGACCTACGAATACGGGAGGCGTTTTTCGCACAGTACGCTGTGTGGTTCGCAGCCATACTACGTCGCCATGGGGGTAAGAAAAGTCAGGGTAGCGGCCGTCATACCGCTGTCCGTCGTGTTGATTCAAGCGGCAGATGGTGTCGAGGCAGCTGCGTGTTGGACGGGCATAGAGAAGGAAGAAAATGCTTTAGGCTGTAGATTCATGTTTTGCGCGGTCGTAGGCGTATCTAAGAAGGGGCAACAAATCGTCCTATTTTTCGTGGTTGGAGGGGGCGTGCATCGAGAGCATATTTGTCACTGCGTGGTTCATTCGCTTGGTGACACCGTTCGCTTGAGGGTGGTATGGGCTAGAATGACGAACTTCATGTTACAGATGCGGATGAGAATCTTCTATGACGTCGGCGGTGAATTGACGGCCTTGATCGCTTACCATGCCACGAGCGGGGCCATGACGGAATTAAATAGATCGACGAAGGAATTGCAATAATTCCGCAACAATAGCAGATGGCGAGGCGGAAGTATCAGACTAGTGGAAGGTAGTCTGTACACACGACAATTCAGGGGATACGGTTGATGAGCGCAGGAGCGCTCCTAGAAACTCGATGCCCAGAATTGAGAAGGGGAAGTCGGAAGATGGAGCGGCTGAAGTTTTCCTTTTGTAGTGGTTTTGGGAAGCTTGTGCCACTGGCATTGTGGGCAAGTTGCGACATAATGTAATGGAGCTTTATCGGTGTTTTCTGAATAAAACGTTGTTTGGTGCGGTGCAGTGTGCGCGCCCGCCGGATGTGTCCGGATATAGGGTCGTCGTGTATAAAATTTAGAACACTGCTCCGAAGGCTTTGTGGCTTTACAAGTGGCTTTACAAGCCTTCCGCTTGTAAAGCCACTTGTAAAGGAATTCTTGTACACAGGAATTCTCGTTCAATTTTTGTACAGCAACAGGTAGCACGCCTATCATCACTAATAGAATTAAATAAGAGATGTTGAGTCTTGCCTCGCTGCTTCTCTATCCTGAGGTTGCAAGGTCAGGAAATGATGTTGGCAGGTAACCAAGATAGTCGTCAAAATAATTCGGTATCACGGGGTGTTGTTTTTAGAGGCAGGCGAGACAGGCAGTCGGTGTCAATGTGATTACGGCTACCCTTGTACGACATGGGGATGGTATTTTCTTGCAAACACCGGGCCCAACGTGCAAGACAGCCGGAATGATTGTAAAGGTTGATGAGCTAGCATAGCCTGTCAGGGTTTTAAACGGGTGTTTATAGAGATAGGAACAAAATCTATGAGTGGTGAACGCGACAGCAAGACGCTCCTGTTTTTGCTGCAGTATAATTTTTGTCTGACTTGCTTAGTGATGGACAGGCGTAAGCAATAAGGTGTTCACTTTGTTCTTGGCGTTGCACTAGCACGCTGAACATCCACGTTTCATTAAAGGGGGACTTCTGCACGTGAACACAGACGGCCAATAATGATCCGCGTGTCTGCCCCTGTTTTGTCTCGTTCTCCGCTGAAGCTGCCCAGCGGCGGTGCTTCTCCCGGGGTCGCCATGATTGCCATGACCATGGACACGCTGGCCATTTGGTCGTCGCGCAAGAAGAAAGAGAACCAGGGTAAGAACGCAGGTTAGTACACGCGCCCCGAAGGCACGCTGCCTAGAGAGAAACCCGCAGCACTGCTTTCCCTCCGCACTGCAAGCCACATCTCCTTCACCTCTGCCGCTGCTTCGTCGGTTCTAACTGGAGTAACAAAACCATAAATCGGGTCAACATCCCGCAACTAGGGAAACTATCAACATTCCTGGAGAGATTTTCTCACTCATTCTAGTGTCCCGGGAAAGCTACCTACTGGCATATTTAAAAGTATATAGAAATGCAATACGGAGGCTTAACTATGAAATTAATTACACCCAACAGGAGGAATCGGACTTGAAGCAACGCTGACTGATAATAAGCTTTTACTAGCTCGATAAAATCTAGAGAAATAAGAAACGTGTAAGCTGAGCGCATGTAGTACGGGCCTATCGAATTAGAGATATTCGACAGGGAAAGCTTATGATCCGGTTATTGCCGAAAGCAAAGCAAAAAAAAGGATAGCAGCGCAGCCTTGCAGAAGAGTTATATAGAGAGCATTTGTGGAAGATGTCGGTGTTGACGTTTGGTTTTACTCTATAACGTGTAGCCATTGAAATCAACAGGTTAGGGATTTCGTGGCACAATAAAATGCTGCAGGACTAAAGCTGATCGCCCGGTAAAAAAACATAAACTACGGAATAAATATCTTCTCGGCACGACACCTTCTTATACGCTATTTTGCAATCACGTGAAGGATTCATGTGGCCTAAAGAGAAGACGGGACCGTGACATTCCGTTTGGCTTGCCTGTTTTGCTGACCTTCCTCTAGAATTCTGAGCTCGAGGTCGTCCTCTATACACCCGGCTTTTCTCCGACTTTTTTGCTCCATTGTTTTTTTGGTGCACTTAAATGACAACCAAGCATCCGGAAGAAAACCTTGTCCGATGCGATGCACCGAAACAACCGGTTATGAGCCAGCCAACAAACGGTACGGTGAGCCAGACGGTGAGTGAGCAGAGAATGCTGCGGATGGACCGGCCGCCAGCTGTGCGATCGCGTTCCCATTCCGCAGGAGGTAGTGGAAGGGATGACATTGGTGCCATTTCCTAGCGCCCGCATCGTCACGTATACAGAAAATCACCCACTCCCTCGCTCCCGTCATAACAGAAAAGGGGTGCACAGAAATATTTCCTTTTCTTACGCAGCCTCGGGCTCCATTCATATATACGGGCAGGTCACGTACCTTTGCCATGAATTGCATTCGAAGCCCTGAGGCTGGTGGTAGCGATAGACGTGCTCATGACGCCCAAGAGCCGTACCTGCATAGATGCGCCTTCGTACCGCGCATCCCAACTTTCACGTGGTAAACCGCAAACTGGCCAAGGCCCCACCGCAAAAAACATCGTTCCATTCGCAGAAAATTGTTTGCTGAAATTGTGTTTCTTTTATGCTACATTTTAGGTACAAACGTGGGAGAGGCATGGGACATACTTCATGCGCCTGCGGATATATGTGCAGCTCGTATTTTTGGTGGAATACCTTGTCAGCAAACGAATACGCTGTGCATAAAAAGTTACAAGATTTGATTCTAGGCAGTAGCGCAACACCCTTATCTCATCAAAGAGTAGACAGCGCTGTCTATGGGGTAACTAAAAGAACCAGCACTACTCCTCTTTCTGCTACAATTGAAAGGACAAAGTGTCGAGGAGATTCATGCCGAGCTAATGGCGGTGTGCAGTTGTAATGCTTCGGCTAGTTGTGAAATGTCGAAGCAATTTTACTGCGAATAAAACCGGGACGACAAGTCACTCAATGTTGAAGTGCAGCTTCTCCTGTATTCCGCACAGGAAGACTTGTACAGCAATGACTTGCAGCAGGTCATCCATCGGTTGCAAAACTGTGTAAACTTGTGGGCTGGGGGATATGAACAAAAACAAAACTTAGTCTCTATACAAGGATCTTTGCTTATTATAGCATTCATTCCTGAAAATAATAGATACTGACTTTTTGAACGCCCGCAAAGCTGTCGCTCGCAATCACATGAACTTGTGGTAATTTGCTTGAGACACATTTGCTTTTTGACTAGTCAAAAAACGTCGAAAAATTGCTGTTTCTTGAAGAAAAGCCAGAATTTCCGCGCTCTTTTCTCGCAAAATAGAAAAAATAAGAGTTTAACATGGACGTGACAACTTGATGAAGCATACAGGCGGATGGGTCCAATGGTGCGGTGTATTTTGGACTTAAGTTACGCCTTCGTAACCGTAACAAAAATATTCTTTCATTAAAACAAGAATACTCCGAACGATAACCAAGAAACAATATTTAAAATAAATGTATCGCCCTCTGTTCACAAAACGTGGCTATTAATCACGCTGGACTTCACACTCTTAGGCAACAAGAACCGAGCTGTAAAGGGTGCGATGCCTCTAGCGTTGTCGCCGTCGCGAAGCGTATAATGACGGACTTTTCGGCGTGTTAACAACATATAATACGGACTGTGGCAATATCGGTTATACTCTCAGATTTGCTTTTCTGCATGTATTTATGAAGATGCAGGTGCTTAACAACACGTACCCTGCGAAGGAAATTTTCGAGGAACCGAGTATCTGAAATAGTGAGCGATACATTTCGCAGCGCAATTGCTTGAAAAAGACTGTTTTTGTGGTACATTTTCACCGCAGTCTGATGCAGAGACATAAATTAGGCTGCGAAAAATGGAAGTTCACCACTTTAATCATCTGTAATTAAATCCTGTGTAAATTCCAATAGGCGGTATACATGGTTTTTGCAGTAAAGGTCATTACTTCACGAATCAATAAAATTTGGTGCAGCAAATCTGACAAAAAATTCATGCATGGGTGCATGAATAAAAATAAGAACTAAGTACATATATAAAAAATTGTCATGTCGCATTACGCTGCGAGAACAAGTGTGTAATCGGCAATATAAAAATACAAACAATACTCACATCCGCAGCCAGTTCAGGAAACATTTGTGTGTGTTAACAAAGCTTGATCAGCCGATTTGAGCGTTTATAAACTTTACTGTGCGCGCTTAGTATTAGTTCGCGATCTGCGCGCGAGAACGCATAACATTAATAGCCACGCATATGCGATTTCTTCTGTCCACGGTATGCGCCCTATGGCAGTTTCAGCATGTGTTTTTCCATAGCCTCAAGTTTGCACATACCAATCAGGCACAGGCATGCAATGGAGACCGCGTCAGCTACTTGTAGCGGTGAGCGTGCAGCTTTTTCATCGCACGTCCAAACATGAAGAAGCGGTAAAGGAGTAGTATGCAACTTAAGAAGGAAAATGGAACAAATCGTTAATACTGCTTCTGAGAAATTTTAATCGTGACTCGTACTGTATTTACAACCTTATTTGAACTGCGTTAATGAGCAGCTCTCGGCTAGAATATTTGAGCCGCATAATGATTTTCACTTCAAATTTCGAGGGGTTGTTCCCGGGACAAGTCTGTGTTTACTATAAAGGACTGCATGCCTGAATGGCATACCCTTTCCTTGTCGCATAGAAGCACCACAGACTAAATCAGTCGTCGGACTGTATGCAATGGATAATTATTTAGGAAGCAAAACGTTTTATTGAGCAAAAAAAGAAAGAAGAAGGTGGGTGGCTCCTAGTTCAGGAAGCCACGCGCTTCGCAGCCCGGGTGGCCGGTGATCAGCGTTGCGAGTCCTCCGGGTAGGTGGTCGCGCGCGTTCCCACCGATGGATGGGAATTTATTTATTGATTTTATTATTATTTTATTTATTTATTATTATTATTTTATGTAGGACATACAACAATGCAGAGGGAAAAAGTAGAGAAGCAACGATTGCCTAAATGCCAAGAAAAAATTTAAAGCAGTTTCCACTCAACATGAAAGCTGTCTGAAGTGCAGAGCAGTGATTTGCCACAGAGGCTGTGGCGCCGTTATCCTCTCATTGCTATTACCGCTCACGCTCATACCATCCCTGTCTCACTCTTGTGTTGATGAATTGAACAGAGGTTTCGCCAATGCAATTCAAATTACCCGCCTTTGAAGTGCCAGAGCGCCCTGTGCCTGATACAGCATGAGCGAAAGTTCCCTTCTTTCTGTGTTTGCTTGCATCTCACATGTGCTGGAGCCTTGCTGCACAGTTTCGCACGCATAAAAACCACAGTATTGAGCGCGTAAAAATGCGCAAAAACTAGGGCTGGGCGTCGGTTAAAAATTCAATCCGATTATTCGAGGCTTTAACCGGTTAATTAATCGATTAATCGGTTGCATTGGTTTAAAAAGAACAATGATAAAATATATGCATAATAACTATAAAAATGTAACAACAATTATTATAAATATTTTCTTAGGTCTGTTTTTAAGAGCGTTTATTTTGTCACAGGGCATGTTTTGATCTTTTTATAGTGGTTTGAAAGAAGAGAAAATAGGATGAAGTGCACATAGTATTGAGCTCGGCAGGGAGCTCACCTGCATACATCCAGTGCGGAAGAAGGAAAGTAGAGGGAAAATGAAAGGATAGAGCAGAAAGATAGAAGAACAAAAAAAAAGGCTAAGTCAAGCTACCGCATCGCAGACATCCTGGATGAGCTGAGCAAGTCATCATCATGGCGCTGATGCGCGCGAGATGCTTATCCCCGTGTTCATCACTCGCACTATTTTTAGAATCAGGAAAATTGGGACGCGGTGTTATTGCAGGAGGCATCGAAAAACAGTGGTTCGTTTTACGCCATAGTTTGTTTATATAACCATAAGACGGTGGAAGTGCCCGTTCACCGTTTTTTGTATTATATATAGTGGTATTTTGAGTATTCATTTTCCCGTTTGTCTTGGATAATAACTGGCGGCTTTAATCAGTATACGATCCCCGAGCGTATACTTGCATCGTTTTTCGTTGTGAAGTAAGGCGGATTATTTGAAAACGAATATGATCTTCAACATGCTTGTGCACAATTTAACCAAGACAGCCTTGTTTTCTTTCGCTCGCCGACTTCAACCGATTAACCGATTAAAAATATTATTCGCGACTAAAGCATTTAGCGATTATCGAAAAGTTCATCGATGAATCGCCCACCGCTAGTAAAAACCAATCCAACTAGCGTTACTAACTAGGTGAACGCGGGTGCTACCGGTTAAGTACACAGGTTTTGCGTCAAATGTACCGGCAGTTACCTTCGCGCTAAATAATGGGGAGATGTAATGCAAGTGCCAGCAGTTCAGGAGTTTTCAACGATTATGACTATATAAACCGCTTGCTTTGGAAGCTTCGGTGTTACGCCGTTACGCCATGGGGCTCTACATCAGTCCGCTAGGTCACTACTTCGCCCGATTGTGCCGGTGGCTATAGACATCGTAACAGCGAACAAGCTTCGACGACAAGGCTGGACGCTACAGCGCTCTGCACTTAAAAAACACCCTATGAATTTACCAGTTAAAACTTCTCAAATTGAAGACTAAAACCGTGCCGGTTGAAGGTGATCAATCCCGCACCAGCATTACTTTTTAAAGGAGCCATGAAGAGCAATGGTTCATTCGAAAGATAGAACCATGCGCAAACTTCGCTCAAATAAGTTCATGGAGTTTTCAACTGTGATGTCACTTGAACTGCGATTATAACACCGAGCTTGCGTTTGGACAAAGCCGGTTGAAGGTTACGCCGTTACGCCATGGAGGCTCTACGAATCGAGTCGTATCGCTAGGTCACTACTTCGCGCCGATTGCTGCCGAGGTTTGGAAAACTTCATCAGACAGGGATACGTTAGTAACTTCGTCAGACCGAACGTAAAAGCATTGACGCTCGTATCTTTCTGGTCGACAGAGAGCTGCGAACGCTACTGGCACTGCTACTGAAATTGAACACCTCTACGGCACATACGTACCAGTTATAAACGAGGCACGAATATGAATTTAGAAGCATTGAGCTAAAACTTCTCCAAATTGAAGGACTAAAACTCGATCGCCGTGTGGGTGCTATATGGAGTCGACATACTAAGGTTTCATGGAATGACGCCATTGTACACGTCACGGAATGTTCAATTTTAGCCATTGCAGTGAATATCATTTGCTTAACTATGCGAATAAAACAAACTAATGACTTTGACTTAAGTGCAAACAAATAAGCACTTCACTGCGAAAGTATGTGTCTACTCAACCCAACTGAGTCGAAGTATGCGGTACATTAATTGCTGAGTGCAAAGTTAAATATTGCGCGCCCAACGCCCGCGAAATCGGACACCTCGAAATCGAAATCGGAAAACGGTCCCGCGAAATCGGACACCTTGCTGCATCGCAGCTCTTATGTTGAATGCAGTGAGAGAAAAGGTGTTCTGTAAAGTCAGAGCCAAGCGTTCAATTGGGGATCCTGATACGGCTTGGGAGCGAAATGTTTTGACCAAAATACATATAACCCAAAGAAAGGAATGGTGGTTGAATATAGGCTACAATATAGATAAACCGCGCATAACCAGATAGAAGGCGAATCGCCTTTTTTATTCCTTTCCTAATTTTTAGTAACGCCTGGTCCGCCCTTCAACCCGTTACACTTATTTTTGCCTCTGGCAGCCACGAAATAAGGGGAAACAGCGGCCCCGCCCATGTTCGTCTGAACCACTGGCCGTCGGCGGCGGCCGGACGTGTGTAGAATGAAATCAGCGACCTCCACGAACAACCACACACGTTGTAACGTTTTCAGGCTTAATTGCGATTCGCTATTAAAGTTTCCAACTGACCATCAAACAGATTAAGCCCTCTTGCGAAGCTCATTAATTGCACCACTTAAGCAGTACGACAGTGAATTCCTACAGAAATCGTGACGTGACTCAGCATCTGCGCTTGATAATATTACTTAAAAGCAGTAGGCCATTAGGTGGGTTGAAAAAACGTTCTCGGATCGCTGTTACTAAGTCTGGATAATGTACGTACAGCCTACCGTTCGCACATTTCTTTATTACGTCATTCTGCGGGCCTTAAGCCGAGTTTTTTATGGGAATAATGGAATGGCCAACCTGGCCCTTCTACGCGGTGTACTGTTTTCTGTTAAAACAGCAAATTATACGCAAAGGCAAGACTTTTTGTTCGGCTCTCGCTTAAACCAATGTTTCTTCCCCTTATACAGGTTGATGGGGAAGATTTCGAGAATCGGAAAATGTACCAGCTTGCATTATGAGGCTAAGCAGTCCGCGAACGCCTTCCGTGAACCACCGGACGGAAGGCACTTCCATACGCGAGTACGTTGGAGCCGCTGTGAGGCGTGCTTTGTACACTCTTGTAGTTTTTGTGGGCAATATATGTCGCCGTCTTAGGCCTCGATATGACAGACCGCTTACAAATGAGGGGACGTAGTGCCAGCTGGTATTAAAGTATCCGGTTCTCGCGTCGCCTGTAATAAATATTCCCCACCACAGGTCATCATTGACTTTGTTGACGTGAGGGGGGTACATAACTTAGGTCGTCATTGTCCTGGCACCAGAGGAGAGAGAAACGAGAAGTTTAAGCGGGCGAGAAAACGCAAGTTACTGGTCAAGATGAATCATCGTATCTGTGCACTTTATGTGATCCAACAATTATGCTCATTACTGTTGCCATCGCTGTCATCTAAATGGACAACAAAACCAATAATCATTATCGTGTCAGCTTAGGATGGAAAACCAAGATTTAAGGGAGAATTATGAATGAATAAAATATTGGATGAACAACAAGTGGGTCTGTGAGGTCACACGCCTGGTGGAGATACTCAGACCGGAATGCCCTGGCTGTGGCTTGCTGCGCGGGCGTTTTTCACCAGTTGAAGATCGTTCGTTCAGCTGGCCAGCCGCACCGCCTACTGTTCGGATGAGTTTGAGGTGGGTTACACACGTGTCTTGTGTTAGAAATCCCGTACGTGATGGCATAGGTTGCCGCGTGATGGGCAGTAGTCGGATGTGGCTTAACACTCCTAGGATATGTGGCATGTAGCAGGGTGCGGTGCGGATAGGTGCTGGTTTGGAGTCTTCTGAAGGCAATGGCATCTGCTCTCGTAAATTTCCGGTGTTAATGGGGGAAATTTCGGGGCGACCAATCAATCCCTCGCGAGTGATTGGGATCAATCAATCTCTTGGGGGATTGATTGATTGATTGATTGATTGATTGATTGATTGATTGATTGATGATTGATTGATTGATTGATTGATTGATTGATTGATTGATTGATTGATTGATTGATTGATTGATTCTGGGGTTTAACGCACCGACGCAACGCAGGCGATGAGGCGAGCCGCAGTGGAGGGTGCCGGAATAAATTTGACCACCTAGGGATCTTTAACGTGCGCGGAAATGTCGTACACATGGGCGTTTTTGCTTTTCTCGTCCATCAGAAAAGCGGCCGCCGCGGCCGTGACTCGAACCCGTGACCTCGTGCTCAGCAGCGCAACGCCTTAGCCACTGAGCCACTGCGGCGGGTTCCTCGAGGGACTCGTGGGATAAACCCAGCTAAATTGACTACTGCAGTGTTCAGGTTCTTTTGTAGAATATAAACTGTATTTTGGAAATGCGTACCAGTACATAATGCCTGCAATCTGATTGATTGATTGTAGGGTTTAACGCGCCGACGCAACGCAGACGATGAAGCGCGCCGTAGTGGAGGGCTCCGGATTAATTTTGACCACCTGAGGTTTTTTAAGGTGCGCCGAAATCTCGTACACACGGGCGTTTTTGCTTTTCGCCTCCATCAGAAGCGTCCGCTGCGGTCGGGAATCGAATGCCTGCAATCTGCCTGAGAGTCTGTGATCATTGTGATTGTGTCTTGGTCAGTAGTTATGGCGTGAGCTATTGCGTCTCCCTCAGCAGTATCAATCGCTGTGGTCATGACAGTGCTTAACGTTATTTTCTGCTTCTGTCTATTAACTGCCAGGCCGTATCGGAGAGATGGTGCGGATACGGGGATGCACCCACATAGAAAGACATTTGGTCGTTTTTCCATTTAATTGAGATAGCTTGTGCCGGGGCAACTTTCGAAGCCTTGTTGTAATTCGTAAAAAATTGGTGAGAGCTGGCGCAAGCTACGGTATTACGTTCGTCCCTACCCTAGTAAGCTTCAGCCAGTCTCATGTATAGGCTGCTGCCCTACCCCGCATACTGCGATCATGTGCGCTGCTAACGGAGGAGTTGATGAGGTCCTGTGTGCGAGACAACAGAGAGTTTTAGCAGTCCGTGTGTTCCGTCGTGTGCGTAGTTACCGTGTTTACCGGGACCCTTCTGGGCACTTGTGCATTCGTCGAGGCAGGGGGATTAGTTCCGCGGGCCGGCCCTTGCGATGGCCGTGCATTCGCCACGGTGGGGTGCGCCTCCTCGCCCGACCTCCTCGCCCTTCTGAGCACGCATGCAAAGTCGGGTTCCGGTAATCATGGTAACTACGTATAAAACTCAATAGAGGGACTGCTAAAACTCTCTAGTACGAGGGAAGATAGTAAAGTTCCCCGTCTGAGCGCTGCGTAACTGGCTTGCGGATGCAATGACCGTTTACGCTAAAAACTGCCTTCAAAATGTTTTCGTATGTTGTAAGCGTGTTCCGATTGTAAAAATATAGCGAATCGCTGGATTACTTAGGTCACCTGAAACGCTTGAATCTAAAAGAGCGCCCGTAAAGCGCTTGAAGGGACATGCCTGACCACCAGAATGCCGGTAACGGTATGGTAACCTAGCTGGTCGGGACAAATAGCGCATCTTATTATTATGGGATATTCATGGTGTATGCTTCCGTTTTCAAACAGATAGATTTCTCCTACGGCTTGGACTGCTACTGTCCTGTACAAATAGACCGCCGGTAAAGTGTTTATTAACATGTGCTCGCATTCATCTGGGCTGCGTTACCTCCCCATCAAGGCGATTCTTACTCAGTGCTGGAGGAATTTTCTAATATTCTCAGTTTTCATCCCACTCGGTTGGCCTTTGAACGGAAGTCGGCTGAAAAACGTAGCGACAAAGCGTGATCGCAATCAAGTTTTATTCTTAATAAATTCATTCAATAAATACAGGCCCACATAAATACAAACAAAAATAGATGGAATATATTTGCTTCAGATGACGTTGCGTTGTGGTCTCTGCAGTTTTTTTTTTCTTTCCCCTCGCCACATTTCATGTGACCCAGTACCTATACCATTCTATCCAGCTTTCTCTGACTGGTACCGTTCTAATATGTAAGGGCCTAAAAGCGCAAACGTAAACGGTGCCGCATCTTGCAAGTCTCAGTTAACACAATTGTTTCAGGTATAATTTTATCAAATAACCTTCGCCTTTTTCGTGGCAAGCGCAAACGTCTTGCCTGATTTGCAATGCTGCTTATAATAATGTTTGCTGATGATTTCTATTAGTTTCACCTTTCTAGCGGCGTGATGACGTGACATCTTAAGAAAAAGGACTAAGATACCTAAATTTAATACTCTTGGTTTAATACTAGCGCTGCTTAGGGCAGGCACAAAACATTATGAGGCAAAAATACTTTTTTTCCTGGTACAGGTGCTAACAACCCCGCCCCCATCCTATGGTTTTCCCTGTTCTTACACTGTCTTGCTTTTTGGTCAGTAGGCTCCTATAATTTGCGATTAAACTCGTTTTCACCGTCTTTCGGCGTATTCGGGTGCTGTACATGGCAGAGGGTATTCGGGTGGCAGAAACAGGCCCTCCATACCCTTGCGAAACTGGCCACGCCTGAGAGAGCAGCCTCACTTTCGGCGGTGCTCAAGAGAGCGTGTCCGCCAACACGGTTCGTGCACCATGAGAAAACCAGAAATAACGTTTACCTTCTACGCACACTAACGACATTTTTGGATGACGCAATAGAGCCGGTAACCAAGGCACAACTGGGGCACCGTGTCGGTAGTCTTTGGTATTGCCTGGAACCCTACAAATCTCTTACTCAATAGCACGCAATGCGTTCGGCCTTGCCGCCCCGCGCTGCCGCTTGGTTTACCTTGGCCCGTGGCATTCCACCTTTTACCCATTTTTAGCGGGAAATTCTAAACAGTTTACATAACTAGCCTTAATTTTATTTTCAATGGTGCGTTGCGCATTTACTATGTTCCTACGCTTTTTTAACTTCACATATTTTGGGGGTAGAGATAGTGCGTGTATGCGCGCGTGTGTGTGTGTGTGGGGAGGCGGTTATTACGGCCAAAGCGGTAGCCACGTTGTTTCACCTCCCTGGCACTTTCTCCCAATATCCTTTTTCTCTCTTTTGCATTATGCACAGAGCATAAATTTGGTTCCACGGGACACCCATTTCATTGTTGTCATGTACATTTTTCGTCCTGACAGTGTCACCGTCACGTGCGGCCCACCTTGACTTTCTGTCCACGTAGTTGCACGAAGTTGATGAGCGCAAAGAGAGGAGGCGAGAGGGGTCCCGATGTCAATAATTGGGCGGTTTCGGTGGCTCGTCCGCTGCGCCCAAAATGTGCGCGGGCCCTCGGCACAGAACAGTATATCGTCCTGGGCTTAGCAGTACGCTGCTTGGGACCACCGTTGTGGGAGGTCAGAGCTCTCAGTTATACTCACGCGTTGATATACGGACCACGGCAGCTAGGGAAGCGGTACCAATTCCTGCGACTGGGATAGAGCCCAGAGTGCAAGCGAAATCTGTATTTCGAGTCATAGGCGCCGCCATGCACTGCGCTATTGGTGGGAAAGGGAACCAGTCGCCGGCCAAGAGCGTCGACACTATTTCAGGTGAGTCGGCTTTCTGGCAGCCGTTCGTGCTTCTCAATGCACTCTCAGGCAATGCAGAACTTCAGCGAAGCAGATCTCTTGAATGCCTGTAATCGCATTTTGAAAACAGGTAAGCGGTGTCATGAAGGCATTAAGTAATCACGTGTTCCCGATGCCAACGTTACCAGCGCCCCTCACACATTCAGTCTAGAAGTAGTTAGAGGGTGGTTCGTTACGTACGTTGCAACACGGGCTTACTTACCGGTCGACATGAGGCAGACGGGTGATCGCTCCTCAGGGGCTCCCTTCCCGCGATTGAGCTCGTACAATACAGGGCGGGTTTGAGCGCGCCGTTCGTGAAGAAGTTGGAAGCCCTGGTATTTGCAGGTAGAATATGTGGAAGCATATGCTTTCCTATTAATGCGTTTACCTGGACGTGTAAAAAAGAACGTACTAAACGCACTGAAGAATATATCGGGAAGCGAATAGGGGCATATTGTGAGGTCTCAGAGGAGGCCAGAGCTTCGAGCGCAATGTGTAGTTACGTCGGTTGCCCCGGATGTCAAGTATCAGTGAATGCTTCGTGTCCAATTTTTCTGCGCCAATTTTCGAATTTCAGTTTCTATTAGTTTCGATACCTATCAATGTTTCAGACGGCTCGCTCGTATATCAAAAAGTTCACCGGCGTAATTTTTTTATCTTTTTAACCTGCTGTTTTGTAGATATTTTGAGTCTAAGTTTCCATGCTAGCTCAGCGCTTCATCACCTTAGTTTTGGGACACTACTCCGACTTCACCAAGGCATACTAGAAGGGCGCTGTAACATTAAATCAAAATTTTGTTGCGGAAAAAGAATCAAGGGTGGCTCGCCTAGAGCCAGCGGGTAGAGGCGCCGAAAACCCCGCAAATTATACTCGCTCTTCGCGTCTCCCCGTCGCTGTCTCTCACTAATATTGCGAACCTACTTTTCAGTACGTTCATTTTGTTGAACTAACTTTTGCTAGATGTTATCGCTACGAGGAGTACTGTGCACTTGGCACAGCGCACTCGCAAGCAAGCGTCGTAAGTATTAAACGTGCTAAGATATTTTACCGCTGGCTTACGTCGTTGTTTCATGCTGAATAAATTGATGTCTCTCCTCTTTAAAAAAGTGAGTTTATTTGGGCAGAGCGATAGCCCAATATGTATAATGAGCCGACCAACTTTGAAGTTCTTAACCAACGTGGCAGACCGCGGTTTAGTGCAGCCAAACCTTGAAGCAAACTTCAAGTTGACCAAACTGTGTATACCTCGTTGCACAAGAAGGAAAGGTAGGTGCAGAGAAACGTTTTTCTGTCGTTTGAGGAGTTCTTGTACGCTATTAAACAGCAAATAATGGCGGGATACGAAATGTGTCCGTGCAACTTGAAAATATCATGGGCTGGTGCGTGTGTGCGCCTAGTGTGGGTTGACAAGCAAAACAAAGTTGCGGCTCGGCAATGTTTCGAAACCGGTCTTTCTGCGAATTCTTGTATATCGCTTCATAACGACTGCAGCTGTTTGTAATGCACCTTATCCCCAAGAAATAATAATACCATGTGCGCTCGAACACCCAGACAGAATTAAATTAAACCCTACACTCCACAGTGCACTGCTCCATGCAAATTTTCACACAGCTAGGTACCCTCCAGCAGATCCTGTTAGAATTCACACACAAACCCTGCCACTCCCCGACACCCGTTCCTTTCCTGAGCTATGGGAAACACTGTTGAACAGCTGAGACGGGTTATTGCGGGCTGAAGAGGACATCCGGGCCAGAAAGAAAGCTTGGGACAGAATTTTTGGTAGCCCAAGACAGCGAAAGTGGAATGTTTCTACAGCACGCCAAATGGTAGCTGTAGTTGCAAAGTAGATAATTATGACTATACGTTTAAGCTGGGGCAAGCCTATCTTTTAACTTTTACTTAAGACGAGGCTCTTCAGTGTTTGTGCGGGTATTATGATTAGTCAATAACAATTCCCCAGAGATCTGCTTATTTGCTTTGACGGCGACAGCCTGGCGATACCTCTTAAAAGCGTCTTTGCTTCGACAGCGCATTTGCATCCTTTTATTCGCTTTTGCTCAGTTTTCTTTAGGCGCTTAACATTCGCCTTTTTCCCTGCTACACCGCGTATGCGTCTCTTCCATCGTTTTGCTGCTGCTTCTAATGGCAGAACTATGTCAGCAAGCAGAGTGGCAAACGGCGCAGTTTCTCTAGAATGAGGGTTCTGCGCGGATCGTTTGCTCATGTACTAGTCAATGCGATCACCTTCAGTTTTCACGCGTGACGAAAAACTCCGAAACTTTCACGTTTTATATTCGTAGTCGTGTTAATATTCCTCGAGAATATCACAAGGGTGTATGTCCCACCCAAACAGGAACATCAGAAGCAACTTTTGCTGTAGCCCCAGCAGCCTTGAGCCTGCACGCGGTTTGGACAGCTGTTATGGATGTGCGACATGCAGACCCATACGGACGAGCGGCGAGAGAGTATTCATTGGAAGCATCGCTTGTATCGGAGGTGCAATCAAAATGCGAGACCAACAACCTGATTTGGTTAGCATGCTCGATGAATTGGTTAACCAGAAACTATTTTGATATGTACCACCCTTAGTAGCGTTAGTAGCGGGTAAGGTTTTGTCCTTATATTGTGGTAGAATAATGTGTTATTGTTTTAATTTTGTTTTCGCTGCACAAAGCCGGTAATAATAAAAAGAAAATGGTTGATCCTTTTCTCATACGAATCGGTATAACAAGAGAGAGAGTAGAGAGAGAGAACTCTTTAATGTGTGCTGGAGAGGTCAGCTCTGCTAGCGGCAGTGCTTGCTTCGCCAGATGGGGGCGATTACAATGCAGTCTAGCAAAATGTGCCATCACAGGAGCATTTGACTGTTTTTTGTGCATCGATATCAACTTCACACCTCTTTTATATTTGGCTGGCATGGCAACGTTAGACGCACCAACATTAGAAACTGGATTACACGCGCGCGAACATGGCGTAAATCCGATTGAAACCTCAGGCGCTCGCAAACCGCGAAAACGAAACCCAACGGTTTATTAGGGAATCGTTTGGTGAAGTCACGGTCCGCTACCGCAAAAGGAGCGTGATTTGCGGGTCAGAAGCAGTCTGTGGGTGCACTTGACGAGCGACGTCCAGCTGGCGAGCGACGTCGTGCTGGCGGGTCGCTGAGGCAAAGGTGCGACCACATTGGTCGTGCTACGTGGCGTGTTTGCCAGGCGCTTGCGTTGCGACGAGCTCAGATTGTGGAACGCGGCGGCGATGTTTCACAAGCTGAGCGGCGTTCCACATAGGCGGCGGATGGATAAACACACCAGGTTCCGCTGCTGTACGCTGCCCTATCGAGGCAGCCAACTATGAGCGCTCATTAGCGTCATGACGCACTACTTCGGTTCACTTCTTCTAGACGGCAGCATTATCTGAATAGAGAAGTTAGAGGGAAGGACATAAAGCGCGTTCGTACAGCTTTGCGGGCATGACTTCATGGCTCAGTTGGCAGAGCGTTGCACATCTCCCGTTGGGCCGGGCTGATCCTGGGATCGAATCCCAGCGCCGCCGCGCGAATGGAACTTCATTGCTGATGCCATTTCCGTGGCGGATATGACGTCGGTGAGGTTTGTGTACCTCCGCATAAAACTCTTTCGTGTTAGAAACTTGAACAGATAGCGCAGTTGGGAATATCACTTACTATAGCGCTAGGCTGCTACTGCACAGGAACGCGTTCAAATCTCATCGTATCACACATACGTTTGTTTACTTATTTTCTCTTTACTGCGGCGGTCATTTTTTTCGGGACAGCAAGAAATAACACCGGTGTTTTTTTTGCTTCGTGTGGTACTTAATGCTTCAGCTTTAACAAGGTCAATTGTAACTACTCTATCGTAATGAAAGACTTTAACTCCAAAGTAGGACAGAACGAAGTAAGCGAACGAGCATTGATAAACTTTGAAATAAGTATTCGGAGTAGGTGATTTTATAGGTTGTTTGATGTTTGGGGAGAAAAACTCGAAGATAACTCATGCATTTTTCTTCAAGTAAATAAATACAAAGCTGCATAGAGGAAGCAAAAGATTGAACTTAAAAGCGAAATGATCTTTGTGGAAATCCACGATTCAGATATTTTGCAATGTAATGATTTGCAGGACAGGTGAGGAGAAGTGATTATATTCTGATGAGATGGAGAATTAGGCTATATCGAAAAAGAGAAAGGACGAAAGTAGTGATAACGACTCTACCGAGCCTGCAATCAGTAAGAGGTGAAGAGCAACGATTTTTCACGACGCTTACAAACAAATTCGCGGTAGTTACCGATGAGGAAGAAACCTACACACAATGAATGACCACCTAGGATGATTACAAAGTCAGCGGTAGCAATATGAGTTGTGACCTTGTAAATATACGTCGCGAGTTCTCTCTGTGCACGCTACCTCAATGAGAAACCATTATTGCAAAATAGTGAGTAATGAAGGACAACGTAAAATTCTAGGAACCATCACCGTAGGCTAGACGCAATTAAGAACACACTAGCTATTGGCAGGATACTTAAAGAATACCGGAAAGGCAAGACTGGTGACCGTGTGTCACCACTGTCTTGGTCTGTCACTGATAAAACTTCCTTTGTCACGAAGCAAAATCCCTTGCGCTGCTGATGCCGGCTTTGCGCGCTTATCTACTCGGATCACAGGCCCTGAAATTTTCTGAGTGGGGCATCCCACCTCTATCCCCTCCGCATTCGCAACGCCCTTCTAAAAAAGACTGTACTGTAGAAGCGCCCGGACAGCGTGGCGGGATCCCAGCTGCTTATCCTTTTGTTTCCTATAATTTTCTGAAGTTTACAAGCACGTGATGTTACTGGAAAGTAATTGTAGAAGTGAGCGCCTGTGCACGCAATTTTTTCTTCTCTAAATACTCCAGTAAAATAATGGCTGCCCCAGCAGAAAATACTGTTAGCTATATGTCTACCCGACAATCAGTATGTTCTTACACTATTTCAATCTTTGGAAAAATGCAGCAAGTATGAAGCTACGTTTGTGCGCCACAGAACTAGCGCCCCGTCGCGGCTAAGAAAAAACGGCCCTTACGGTTCCTCTAAAAACAGGAACGAAAGCTTGTTCGTCGTTCCTTCCCAATGTTGAAATGAGTTCCCGTTACAGTCCTTTATTGCGAAAGGAACGTGTTCCAGATGCACTTCGGACATTGGAACGTGTCGTTACATTAACGGTACAATTCATTCTTTAAATTAAAATATGGTGTCTAATATTCCTGAGGCGAACGAAAGTCAGAAATATAAAGCTCACATCGAACTACGTATATTACGCGAATATGAACACCGCCAGGAGCGGATAATCTGGAGACCAGCAGAATGCAAAGAAAGGCTCCTAGACAAATTTTTTCAGGAAGCACCGGACAAAATCCAGACATGTCCAACTGCGACTTTGGTGCTCGTCTATTATAGGTGTAACAGATATGGCACTTTCCACTTCGGTCTTGCAAATGGGAGTAAGGTTACTGCGCCTCAGATGTACAAAAAGAAAGTTTCTCACATGCAGGAACATAATTAAATTTCTTGCATATGAAACCATGTCGAAAGGAACTATGCATAGGTCTCTAATGTCATTCAACGCGAACAAAATTAGCTATAAATAACATTCGCTTTTGCCATGCAGGTCGACATGGCGAAAAAATGCCGTTCGATAATGATAGCAGTAGCGATGAAAAAACTCGCAGAGTTGCAAGATAACAACGTAAATGCGTCTAGAAAATCGTTAACCTTTCACTGGTTTAAAACAAAACAAAATTACATTTTAAAGAAAAAATGTATCTCCATTTTAGGCAACATCCACATCTGAAGCCGAGGCACGTAACTGCTTTATACGGATTTGTTGTTGGGCGAGTCGGTGCACATTATCAAAAGGTGATAGCTGCGTTAAGGAAGACACCTCACAGAGAGAAGTACACAAAGACTTGCGGGGACTCGCAACTAACTTATATTCCACGCGGAAACATACATATAAAGGTACCGACGGGCATATCATTGCGCATGCGCGGCAACGAAAAAAAACAAAAAAAATTAGCAAAATTTGCGGCGAGGATTTTCATAAACGCTCTTCGATAAGCTACTCTGAACGCTGGCCGTCGACCTTCGGGCGGCCCCTTTCAGGTATTGTTCATATGGCTCGCGACGAAATTAGGCCCATAAACAACGAAATTCCTGTTCTTTGTGAACTCGTCGCGTGCAATACAAAAGCACCTGGCCGTGCCGTCGACCGATTCCCGCCAGATCGGCGACATACCGCGCCGTGACGAACTGCGCGCGTACTCTACTTTGAGCAGTACAACATCCCGAGACACTGCGGCGCGCCCAGCTCTATTGATAGCCGGTGACCCTTCGAATGACCTCACTGCGAGCGCAACTCTCCCTACAAAAACGCACCCACACATCGCGTGCACTGATGTGGTAATTACCCCTGACAACATACACACACGATATTTCCACAAGGAACCTGCAGCGCTGCTCAGACTTAGGCAACCTTTCCCCGGGAGGGAACAATGAAATCGGTCAGACGCGCATCCTCGCCTCACCAGACAAACGATTAAAGGTGAAAAGCATTCTCGCGGCTCCGCTATTCACCAGTCGAACTGCCGCGTAAGCTCAACCAGCATGGAAGCAAGCACAAGCTGCGGCCCGCTGCGTGGTTATTCTGCCTTTGACCTTCGAGGAAGCACGTTCCGCTGAAGGGTGGGGATATTGGCCAGCTTACAGGAGAAGAAACACAGTAGCGACTTGCGGATTTTTTGCTCGAGCCTTGGAATCAAAGACAGCCAAATTCCTAGCGAATGTAACATTTGCAGAAGGAACGCGTTTCTCTGCCGTTCCTTTATAAACCTAACAAGCGGACCGTTACAGTTCCACCGACCCTTAATGGAACGGTGGGCGTTACCCGTTCCTAGCAAAAAGGAACTAGTTCCAGGAACGCCGTTTCGTACAACACAGCTGATAACAATGTGAGCATTGACGAGTTCACGGAAGTAGCGCGAAAGGTTTCTTGTAATCTTATACCTGCCACTGGCAGACGAAGTAAGCAGTAATTTACGAACAAGCTCGTGTCGTAAGTTTTATGAACAACTAATGAAGATGTTGTAAAGGCGTCCAAAGGATTGAAGGAAGGAGAAGCCGAAGGTGACGACGACGTAACAACGACTTTTTTATAACGATGGAGGGGATATTGGTATTGAAAAGCTAGCAAAATTACATTCATAAGGCGTTGGACAAAGAAGGCACCGCTTGCTGGGGAAAATTCCAATTTATTTCAACTTAGCGAGAATTGAGTGGTCGATGGTCTTAATAATTAGAAAGCCATCGCTTATCCTTTATGTATCGAAGTAGTGTACGAAGATATTAGTTTGTTTAACTAGCACGGGAAGAAGATGCGTTTAGGAAGACCAAACAAACAACAAATAACTGTTCAATGCAAGGAACCTTGCCATGAAAAAGCCCGCGCTGTAGAGTAAAGAAACTTTAAATTTGGAATATATGCATAGTCTACAAAACTTAGATTCGGTTCAATACACGCCCCCACAGGGATGGAAGCACTGTGGGAATTGGACGTAGTAGAGATGTACGTAGGCTCAAGAGGCACATAGACAAGGAATATACAGGAGCGATAAACGTTCATAAGCAAAGTAGGAAGTCTCCTATCAGGACGGGCGTCAACGCAGCGGACACAATTCCGCCTAAAATTATGTATATAACCTGCGGAGGAGTAATTTATCATTAGGGAGCTTGATCGGGAGAAGACAGGGATACGCGCAAGCGGAGAATAGTTAAGCCACCTTAGGTTTCGCGGGCAGCATCGTTTCGTGCAGTGATTCTGGGGAAGACTCGCAAAAGATACTTCACAAACTCTACTAAAGCAGCTTAGTCAGAGGGCTCAAGGTAACTAAAAAGAAATTCGAAGGTATGTTATCAAGAAATTAAGCGCCCTCATCACGCGAGGGAGGCAAATACTTCGCAAAAAGCAAACAACAAATTGGCTTTTGGTTAGTTATGAATTCGATCTAAACCTTGAGAAGAAAATGAGGAACTTAAATACTAAGGGCAAGAAATTATTCGGCACAGAGTCCGAAGTAGAGAATAGTTGCGTACGCCGCTGAATAAAAATAAAGTAAAGTAGTTTATACAGCGAATTACGAACTTTGTACGGCGACTTGTGAAGCAGGGACTCAGACTTGCAAGGTTCTCTCGAAAAAACTTGCGTTCGCTTAGCGAGTTGCGGCAAAAAGAACAACAGGAATGAACCTTAGGGCTATGAAAGAGCGTCTTGGTTTAAGGAGCGGATTCGGTTTAAAACGTGCTAGCTTGGAAATAAGCGCGAATAAGTGAATATTTGCTGTAACTTGGAGCGGAGAACTAACAATCTTTGACCACGAGCGTAGCAGAATGGCTACCGAGAGACGGTGCTAGGAGTATGAGAAGGGCGATAACTTGATAAAGCTATTGGAGGATTTGCTGATATAGAATGCAGTAGGACAGCGCGAGATGGGGGCTGTTTGAAGGCAACGGCAAAGCTTTTGGTATTGCATATAGATAAGCCGACGAGCATGATGAAAATGATGAGGACATATATGCGTACATTACGGAAGGATTGGCTCGAAGTGTATACTGAAAGGGTGTATTATTTAATAGAAGTACAGAGGACGTAGTTCGACGGTTTTTTATTTGGATTGAGATAGCGTTTTTGACATAGCTAGAGCTATTAAAAACATCATTTCCCTGGCCCATAAACTAAGACTACATTGAATGCGCCGTTCCTTACATTGCTTATTCGATTGCATTGCTGCAATACGCTGAGATTTCTCGCCACTTTTACCGTTTCATACAGTACGTATGTGTTCTCGATGAGTGACAGGAAACCACTTCCTTTCCCTACATTTTCTCGTAATTCAAAGCAGTGAGCGCAATAATTTCCCGAAGTGATTTTATTTGAGGTTACCGAAATATTTTCTGCCTAGGCACTGTTTTGAATAAATGCAGCTGAAATGAAAGTATCTATTGAGCAACTTTACTTTAAATTACAGCATGAATTGTGGCAGCGGAAGCAGGTAGTCAGAGATTCAGGGCCCCTTTAACGAACATGTCTTTCTTAGTGGCAAGTGATCCACATTGGGAAGCATAGATGGGCACTTGAGCCAACATCTTCCCGGATTTCCTGACTCATCCCCGCACATCATTTTACGACTACAACCAAATCAGCCAATTCCGCGGAGAGGACTCCGAAAAAGAACAGCTGTCAACAAACCCTAACGCCGCTTTTGCGTTAAACCAGTGCTTTCCAGAAGAGGGCGGAGTGTTCAACGCCTCATCGCCAAGATGTTTACTGCCGCGCGGAGACGTATTCTCTTAAAGAAACGAATTACAGGCGCGCAAATTGGCAGCTTTCTTTTTTCTCCTGGCAGAAAATAGCCACGGTGTCCGCCACCCAACTTTCAGTTTGTTTTATAGAGCAGCAGCGGATAGTTCCGGTACTGGTGTCAGCGAGAGTTCGTAGCAAGCTTCCGCAGAGGCAATCACCGCGGCGTGGCTCCATGCCAAGCGGCCAGTGCGAGACGGGAGCCTTGCAGGGCCCTTGACTGCTTCGGCTCTCTCATCTTCGCCCCTCGTCGTCGTCTCCCCGCTCGCGTTGATGTCAGTGCGTCGCTTTACAAATTTAGAACACGTTCCCCGGCCGCTGCAATATGAGCGACGAAATGTCCTCGCCAAACGCACCGCCCTCCCTCCCCCGGAGCACGCGCTGCTTGCCACACATAGCGATCCGCTCTGCGCGCACCTTGGCGTCTATCGCTTCGCGAGCTTGGCAGGCCGGCTGGAAGAGAATGTAGACTCGCTGAGCGGTACGCGCAAGTTCAACAACTGCTGATTTTTTGAGCACGCCAGGAGTTGCGACCGATTCCTACTGTTTTGAAACAGCGTTTACTATAATTGTAATGCGCCCCATTTCCATTTGTGTCTACGACTAAACCTCGGAAAGAAGCACTCCTCCCCATTATTTCTTAGGCGACTGTGCGCGCCGCTTTGCAGAACTTTGTAAGAACGACTGTGCGTATACGGCGAAGAACACCGGACTTGTGACTGAGTAAGTGCACCAACTCTCATCTTCGCTCGAGTTCGCTCTGCAGTTTTCTCAAGAAAGTGAAAGTTCGTGACGTGATCATTGAGATAACTGTCACCAACCATGGAGATACCCCAACCTTGAAGTTTCCTTGGAAGAAGTACATGGATGTCGCTGGCCAGGGGACACCAGGCAAGGGCCGCGGGAAAGGGTCAACCGGTTTTGTGACGCCGGATCAGTGCTACGTGGTCCACCACGGGCCGACAGGTCGCGGGAACGTCGCGGGAGAGCAGCCAACGAACTGGGATTTTAAGAGAAGGTGCATACTTTACGCCGACGCAGCATGGATGGTGAGGGGATTTTTGCTTCTTGTTCTGTTCTCTCTTCGCCCTACAAAGAAAAAGGGCAGAAAATATCAATTTTTTTGGTGTGAATAAGATTGAAATAACAACATCTGTGCTGTATTTGGCATTTCCTTTATGTCTGATTTGCTTGTGGCAAATTGTATTTAAATTTCTGCTACGGAATGGTATTTCGTCGCGGAAGGTAATTTTGGTTTCGAACATTTCGCCGTGGTTTGTGGGCACGTATGAGGTATGTTAGTTACTGGCGTTGTATGGGAAATTTTGTCTGCCATCCTTCAGCCATTTTGTGAGGTGATTGTGTGATAGCGGCTCCAATGCTTCGGGCCACCGAGTTGCCAATCGCTTTAGCAATAAAGGATTGTCGTCTGATCAGGCCCGCAGAAGAGGGCGGCTGGTGAACTTTGACTTGCCTACTTTCTCGATATCCCGTTATTTCGTGTTAAACCAGCTGAGTCTTGGTCGCCGGTGGTTTTTCCTTAATAACGGCGTATTCTGCACGTGTTCTTAACGTGGCCTCGAAAGTTTTTTCGTATTCTCCCCGCCGGACAATGTGGCGGAGTCTTCTCTCTCCTTGAGCGGCATTTAAACACCGTGTCGCGTTCATTGTTTTCTTAGCTTGTATGTTTTTTATTGCATGAGCAATGAATGGGGCGCGCCGGCCAAACTTTTACGTCCCTCGTCAGCGAGGCGTCGAGCCGTCAATAGAGCGAGCGACAGAGATGCTCAGAACGAGAGAGCGGAGAAAGCACGTGAAGAGAGCTTTGCTTTGCACGCTGTTCTACAACAGGCAGCGCTGTTGCAGAACGCAACGGTGACGACTTTGCAAGGACGACGTCAAGTCGGAGCTCGCCGTGCCACCTGCCTTGGCGCCCTCTCGACGCATCTCGTTTCCTCTTGCCAACGCTTTTACGCGTTGTCAAACAGCGTATACAGCCAAAGCCGACGCTATAAAACGCGCAGACGAATCAAATCATTCACGTGGGGCCAAGCCTCACGTTCGCAAGGCAGAGTGACGAGATGCTCACGAATTCAAAAGGATATGGACTTCAATTATTAAAGACGATAGTTTTTCTTCGCTAATTAAACGCGAAACTTTTGGTCTGTACATCTGTCGGTCTGTCCCTCCATTCAGCCGTCCGGCCTAGAGTTAAATTTTTGAACGGGAAGGTAATATAGGCGAAGCATTTCTAAACGACTAAATATGTGGCAATATATACTTGTCAACATTGTTAAGCAAAAAGGAAACATTTGGCATATTTAAGGTAAACCTTCAATAAGTTTTCATCATTCGTTTTGTGAAAATTACATTGCCGCCTCATGTTCGCGCTAGCGTGGGCAAATACGCTCTGAAAAATTGTTTGGACCTAAAAATAGAATAAGCGCTTGCGGCGCCTCCTCGCGGCGAGGTTACAAGTTTAAACGTGACAAAAGTTTCAAGGAGATGGCGCGTGCAGTAAAACGCGGGAAACATTGAATGAGTCGAGAAACCTCCACTGTGATTATCATTGGAGGAGCGAAACTGCAGAGAAAGAGCGTAAGAGGTCGGTTGAAAGGATAACAGGGGTTTTACGTTGAAGGGTCGGCAGAAGTCTATCGCCATTCGTAGACATTTGCAGCGACGTGAGCACTTACGCACCCAATCTTACTGTTTGATTTCTTTTTCTCCGTTAATACATGACTGGTTCCATGGCGTTCATTCTGTTCTTCCCTTGTTGCCTTTTTGTTTTGCTGCTGTCCGGCCTGGGCCCCCGTCCACTTTGTTTGTTCACACGGACGACCGGATAAATAGCGACTAACGCAGTGATAACAGCTTCGCTTTAAAACTAACACTTCAAAACCCACGCCTTAAACCGAAGCAAAAAGCGCAGAAAATACGTGATATCATCGGAAGACATAATATGAGACCTAGGTAGGGCATGCAGCAAAGGTCGCGCTATGGCATGTCCTTCAGACCAATGCACGTTACGACCAGCGCTAAAAGTCAAGAACCAACGAGTGAAATCGGCTGCCTGACTGCTGCGCCGATGCCTATCCCTAATTCCCAATCCGAGGAATACTGCGAAGGCTTCGTACATCTTCTGCTGTGCAACAGCTGTATTTGTTTTGGCAGCATTTCAGGGATCCACTGTGAAGTCGTCATGGCGTGCTCTTCTTTGAAGGAGATATGAAGGGGGCAAGGGAGATAATCGCCAATATCGCAATCTATTTATCGTCAAACACTGAACCGTTTGTCACCGAATAACCGTCCAAGTAGATAGAAAGAGTCAATATGCTTACATTAACACAAATGAAAATAATCTTCAGCTTCAATTGTCTATGCTTTTTCTGGTATGAATTTGAACTCCCGTGCCCACATGGGCACGCGAACGGATGCCCATGTACATACGTCAACACATGCACACAAAAAGGCCCGCAAAACTACAGACACCCACCTACACACACGCACGTTCATTAACACTCACTCACTCACTCACTCACTCACTCACTCACTCACTCACTCACTCACTCACTCACTCACTCACTCACTCACTCACTCACTCACTCACTCACTCACTCACTCACTCACTCACTCACTCACTCACTCACTCACTCACTCACTCACTCACTCACTCACTCACTCAACTATAGTGCACATGTGGACATTTTTGTTTTGCGTTACAGCAAAAAAAAAAAAGAAGCCAGAGCCTACAGGAATAACCACAACTCTTTCAACGGCGCCATGTCTTTGCGGCGGCTATGGAGGTTCTGCATCATACGGCGAAAACAGCGCTTTTAAGAACTGGGGATCGGGACACTAGCGCTCCCAAGAGCGAGGATAGTCAGGGCAGCGAGGAAAGCGAGGAGGGCCATAAGCGAAGACTGGGACACGAGCGCTCGTGTCTGTGTACTTCTGTATCTGTCCTCGGTTAAGTGCTGTTTTCATCGTATAATGTTTGCTATAACATACACTGAACAACACGAATGATTTTGCAGTAAAGCTTAGATTAGTGGATATTTTTACGGCAATAGCGATCAATGTTCGCCAATACATTCCAAAATATTTTCCGAAATGCCTAACTTAAAATCAGGCAGGTAGGTAAATTTAGCTTGTAGATTTGGTCGCCGGAGGAAAGGCTATCTCACGCCTTATTTAAATTTCAAAGGTATAAATAACTAAAAATATCCAGAATATAGGCGATGTCAATGCGTATATCGGGAGCACCGAATGAGATACGAATACATTATCTAAAATTGTGTGACCAACGATAGTTTATTCTGCTCTATTATTTATTTAATCGTCTGACACGTCCACAAGCTGCGGTTGTTTTACTTGAACGGTCTCCCCTTTGCGACGCCAATTTCGTGTCCCTTTCTTGAACAAACCAGCTCAAGTCAGCAGAGTTCGCACCTTCCCCATAACTTATACTTAGAGTTTCGCCCAGCATATTTTACTTCGCTTAACGTTCACAAACGGGAGAAGCTCAAAGAAGTACTGCGACACACAAGGGACATTTTGCTACAGAGTGCTTGAGGTGGAAATTTTCAGGCGATGAAATACCATATTTTCGCCGCTTTTCATGCTCTACAAGCCGCGCATGTAGCGTACCAACCACATGCTCAGAGCCCCATCCTTGTGAAAAAACACGCCAGTCCTGCACGCCCACATACGACGTGTCACTCGAAGCAGCAATGGTGCCTCATCCCGACGTGATCAGAGAAGCAATGTTCCGTCGCTTGTGTTTTTCTTGTTTATTTTTAACTAATATAGTTTTCCTGGGCTACCTAAGGGTGAAAACCTTTGCCTGTATTTCTGTCTGTTCATCCATCTGACACTCCATTCAACTGCCCTCCGAAAACTGGAAGAATGCTTTGACACTCACGAGGACTGATTAGCGAATGGGGTTGACCATGATTGGTGCGTATGTGTAACTCAGTATATACAGGCACGCCTGACCCAGATTTTTGAATCAGGTGGCATGCATCATACACATCAACACTGACAAGGAAGCAAGACATTAGGTGTATTGAAGGCAGGGAATGACTGCATAACTTCCAGTAGCACGCTTGATTTAATTGCTTGACATGGCATATATTTTACTAACGCAAATACGTAAAACGTGGTAAAAACTTGTATCAAAGATATGCGAGATCAGATTATATATTAGGCGTATGCCTCGTCCAGCCACCGCAAGCACAATGAAAACAAAGTTCCAACAGGGGGCGCAAAGCTGCGCAAACGCGACAAAACCCAGTTGAAGAGACGAAGAGAAGGGCTTGGGGGAAAAGAAAAGGAAAGGGTGTCGCGAGGCTCAGACGGCAGAAGACGATCGAGTTTTGATTACATTTGCAGCAAAAAGTGGATCCGTGGTCATTTTCTTTCTGTGCCGCTACGACACACCTAATGCGAGCGGCACACCGCCCCCCTCGTGCGTCCGCTTTCAACTTCACACGAACCAGAAATTAAATAGGGTATTTGAAGACCCCACAAAAAACTAAGGTGTTTGGTATAAGATGAGTAGGAGCGCTCCTCGACATCAAGAAATTGTTCTAAGTACAGATTACCCTCATTATACCTTGAAAAGGGCAACCCAGACATCTTATTTTTTACGTGAAATGAACTTGAGCTTGTGTAAGCAGCCATAATTTTGCGGCATCCTAGCCATGCACTTGCCGTACATCTACGCCTTTAGCACCCTTTAGAAATAGCACGTACACAGCCCGTCTCTCTGTTTTAAAAACGATAGTCTTTCTTTGGATACGTAAACCCAGACATTTTGGTCTGTCTGTCTGTCTGTCTGTCTGTGAGTTGATTCAGCCACCCCTCCAAAGTAAAATAAGGTATTGCGCAATAGTCTTATATACTCACTGCCAAATGTAAACGTCGAAGCCCGGTTTATATGTTCATACTTCTAACTTTGTTGAACAAGTTAAGCAAATATAAGACAGGAATTAGTACGCAAGGGATATTTACAGTGTTCCTTTATTTAAAAATTCATGGATGCTTGGTTTTTAGATAGCAAATGATATTCTACATCTACTGCAGTAAACACCGCCTGCTGTTGCCGCGCCAACTCCTGGCAGCATATGAAAAATCACGCGGCCACAGCAACGAAACGTTCCACTAGCTAGGTTCCAGGTCTTGCTAGGAATGCACGTGGAATACGGCCACGCTGCTCTATAAACATTGAAGTGGGCCGCCTCGATTTAGGCATGTCTCCGCCATACTGCAGCGCTGGCATTGAGGAACCCCGCCTGTAGCAGTGGAACGCGGTAAAGTCAAATCGCCTTGAGCAAACCTTTAGTGCGTTTACCTTGGGATGAGCGCGACGGTACAGCAAGAGCATGAGAGGTGAGCGGGAAAGCAAAAGGGGCCTTTCCTTGGCAAATGACTACAAAGACTTTGATGACATTTAAAACGAAAGGAGCAGATGCGCGGCCACTTTTTTGTGCAAGCATTCGCGGACACAACAAAAAATTGAAAATCAACACTCGCGTACCGGTACTATCGGTCTATCACGGACCCTAGTGATGACTGTGAAGTCTGTATACAACTTTTATGACCGCCAATAAAGTGAAGGAGGCGAAAGAGGAACATTCTTTTCACTGTACGAAGAATTTTATTCAACGATTTGGGCGGATATAGACAGCTTCTGGTGAGGGCAGATGCCATTGTTAGCATTAACTTTTCAGGGTTATAAAAAAGCAAAGAATAAAACACCACCAGGCCCTCATCATGCAGGACGCACGCCCATGCAGGAAATCGGCGGAAATTGAATCGCCCAAGATTAATGGGTTTCTAGAGATATTTAGAGTAATAGTTCCCGACGATGACCAGGGGAGCCACTTTACTAATGACACTAATGGGTATAACTAGCAGTGACTTATTTCTTTCGTGTCATAGTTCACCATGGAGTTGTACACGTGATGTTGTGTTCAACAAGTGATTACCCAAAGAGTAAGCTGTCGTTGAACACACCGTCTTCGTACAATTTGTACAACGCGAGTTTCAGCAGTTGCCAATAACCACACGCCACCAGTTGGAACCCATGTATTCAGCGTAAGCAGGCGTTCCTTATGACACCTACTGGGATAACACTTCCAAAGTCGGAAGTCTTAACCCATTAGGTGTGGTGGAAAACAATGTCTCTATTCTATTATAAACCGCATGCGGTCACTACATGGGCTCCTATCGGAGGACTGTGGCAATGAAAAAACGCTGTAGGTCGCGTCTTATTGGAACTCTTGCCGAAACGATTTGAACGAAGATGGTGCGCTCAAACTACTACTTACCCATGGGAAGTGTATCTCAGTAGATACAAAGAACACACATCAGTCACAGTTTTATGATAAAGAACATGGGATCCTACTTTAGGCGCGTGGTTGCATGATGTCCCGTTGCATAATATTCCTGGTTGCAGAAAAATTCAACTGAATTCTAGTCCAGAGGGGTGTCAGTTAAGAAATGCCGCTGGCCTTTTTATATGCACGTTAGGACAAAACACATGAGATAGGTTTTTGGAAAAGTGTATGGGAAGAATTCGCAAGCAAAAACGAACTGAATATCTGTAAGTGCCAGGGGCGTTGCCAGTATGTGTCGGCGTCAGAGCAGCCCCCTAACATTTCTGAGCGCCGCATCCTCCACCCCTTTTTTTTCGCCCATTTTGTCGTTTCTATTTTCACATGAAATCTATATTACTGTAGTGTAAAAACAAAAAAGAAGGGTGTCCGTTTTATAAATCCGAAAATGAAACAAAGAATTTTGCCAGACGCGGGACCGCTCTCTTTTCTCGGCGTATAACACCCCGAAAAAAAATCATGCAGCCTCTCCATGTGCCGACGACGATGTTAAACAAGAGACCTTTCTTTATTCTTTATTCTTTATTCAACATATACCTGCAGCGCCCGAAGGCGTTATAGCAGGGGGGTACAGGTTCGAAAAAACAAGTTTTCATTCACAGCAGACACTTGTACATTTCTCGTTTCTCCCGAAGCTTTGTTTGGCCAATCCCGCACTATGAGTATGTTTCGCTCTGAATGTGCGCAGCACGTTTCAAAGAATAGCCGCAGAAACTCTCGGTGTGCACTCCGTCGGCCTAACGTTTGTGTATGGGGTGTATGGTGCGAATCGGTACCTGCTGCTTGGCGTTTAGTTAGCACTTTCTAAAGCGAATCTTTAGTGCATTTACTAGGGCGTTGTAAAGCGATACGCGCTGCCGGAAAGGCAGCTTTCTCTGACGATGATGATGAATGATGGGGGGGAAGTGAAAGGCAAAAAAAAAACACTTCTTGTGGCCGGAATGAAACCCGGGTCACTCACTGGTGTTATGAAGCCGGCGCTTACCCGATTGCTGCATTTTGACATGGTCGAAGCGACGGCCAAGCAGCAGATACCCATTCGATCCGTCAATGCCAAACTCAAACTTCAGGCCTACGGAGTGCATACCAGAGAGTGTCTGTGGGTATTCTATAAAAGTGGTGGGTACCTCTAGAGTAGCACATACTCGCAGTGCGGTATTGGCCAACATCAGAATTTATTCCGAGAAAGCTTTGCGTTCAACCATCTTCGTCGTTAGACAGAAGGCTGCATGTTTTTTTGGAGTGGGTGTCGGGGACGTTAGGCTTAAAGATAGGCCTAACTCACAACAACGACATTCTGATCCAACGTCGGCCTGTGCGTATCAGCTGTCGATGTTCAACTAACAACACAACGTTACGCCTATTAACGTCGCTCTGTCGCACGCCTGCGCCACCTCCTCTCTCTGCTGCACACCCCCTTTAGCGGAGGGTGCGTAACGGAGCGGTCGGCAGGCTTCGGGTGGGAGCGCTTTTATTTTGCGACACTTCACCCACAGTCATCATCATCGTCGGGGAAAGTTCGCTTTCCTGTAGGGCGTATTCGCGTTACAGACGCCATCAGCGAGAACACAATAAAGGTTTGCTTTAAAATTTGCGAAATATATGTACCAATTTTCGTCTGTTAAAGCTGTAATTTCCGTGAATCCCGCCGTATCCAGCCCCTACGACATAATAGAAATCTGCTTTCGGAGTTTTAAGTCTCCCGGGATAGCAGCTTTGGCTGGACGATGATGAGTCAGCAAGTCAGTGTATGGGCACTTCATTCAATGGGTATACATTTTGGATAACAAAACGGCGTAGGCACTCACAGACGTATCAACACACGGCACACACCAGCGGGGAATCACCAGCCAAGTGTAGAATCAAAACACCGCGCACAATGCTTCTGGCATGGTGCGCGAGGCTACCAATATTGTGAGCCTGAACAATGGCCGGCCGATCCTCCAAGCGTTACAATTTTAAATAAGGTGTTCACAGATCCCGGACCTCTGTTTACGAAGAGGAGGGATGGTCATTTACGATCACGCTGATCACGTCGAGAAGCGCGAATACCTCCCCCCCATACATACTGTCCGATTGAGCACCTTTCTTGCGGACTAACCATTGCAGAGTAAAGAAATTCAAGATATGTACGAAATATACACAGCGCAATCACATTTATTCCCAGTAAATGGGTTTTAGCAAACAAACAGTGGAAAAGTTGTCTTCAACATGATATGAAAAAACGTCTGTATATTTTGTATTTGTTTATGTGTGCGTTTTGCCCTGAAAGTTACTCATGTAAAATATTTTCCTTTCACCCTGCTAAGATCTTGAAAAAAGATCGCAGTATTAATAAATAAACAAATAATAAATAAATAAAACTTGGCGACTTGTAGTTAAAAGCATTTAAGATTTCACTTCTCACCCACTGTTTTTCTAGTCCCTGGGTTCCTCTTTCCTACTAAACCTCCAGATATCTAAGGGTGCAAACCCTTGCATAACACTGTGGGCATTCTCCAGTTTCTCTGTGGGTTCGGGCGCGCAACGGCACCAACGGGGCTCAGCTTGTGCCGCGACCGCAATGAGCACTTCCGCGTTGCACGCCCGCAATAGCAGGCTAATGACGCAATTGAGGCGCCTGCGGAGAGGGCTGGCGCACCAGAGCGCACACAGAATCTAGAATTCCGGCAGAATAAAGCGGAGGGAATGCCAACAGCCAGCCAAATTACGGAGTGAGAAGAGATGCGCGCACTGTGTGCGGCCAACAATGAAATCCGCGCGGGATGTAGGCGTGTTTACTTATGCTGGCGAGGCAGGCCACCTTCATCTTACAACCACATGCTACGGGCTCACACCTCTCGCAGCAGCGTAGATACCGGAAAGTCAAAGCTTCTTTGTTACATAACGAGGGCTTTGCTCGCTGTACAGAGCTCGGAATCTCGTAGCCTAGAAAATGTGACTGTTGTGTGTGTACACTTCTGAGCTAGCAGTTGCCGGTCAAACGTGTTCTAGAATACTTATAACTGGATGACAAAGCGCGATTTGTAGACTCATAACACCCGGATTAGTGGCAAACGATGGCTTGACTTACATTAGGTGAGAGTGGATTTTGCTGCCAAGCACCAAGAAGCATGAAATCTGTCGATGAATGTTTACTACCGCGAACAACATTGGGCTGCGTGGCCTTGAAGTAGCAGCTGCGCCGTGCCACTATTCATGATAGCGTCCCTTTCGCGGTTCCATTTCAGAGTCGCCTTCGTGCGTAGTGTGGAACCCACCAGCTACCCTAATTCTGCCCTCTAACAGATCCGTTTATGCTCTGCGCAGTTATATCACCTCACTTAAACGAGGGGTGAAACTACAGGCAGTAAATTTGTTTTTTATTACAACTTTTTAAAATGCCTACTTCAATTCATTGGAGTACCAGCCAGCCTTTGTAGTTGTGTTTTGGGTCAAATGAGCTCCACGTTTCCTTCGAACAAAAAAACGTTATCATGTATTAGGTCTACAATGGTGGCACTGTTGTGAAGCGTTATACCTTGTGTAGTTCACAGGCTTGAAATCAAGCTCGTCGGGCCATTGAAACGAGATAAGTGGCTGAACAGGGAATGCTGTATGCGTTCAAGCTGATTTGCACACCTTTCACTGCTCTAATGCATACACGTCTCTTAGAACTGGAAAATTTACCCCAATGCAATAGTGAAGCATGCATGTAACGTCTGCAGCACTTACCAATCACAAGAGCACACGTTCTTTGAACTGTTGGTGAATACAGGGTTGTATGGGGCTCCATGTTACCAGCAACTCTAATCCAACCCATCTAAATTGATGAAAATTACACACCCATTCCTGAGCATGCAGTGCGTCCTAGAAATTACGGGGTCCGCATGAGCGCGCGATGTGGAACGATCACGTAGCAATGCCCGTATGAAGAACAGAGTCTTTCCTTTTCTTCTGTGGCGCTTTAAAGTACCCGCTCATCCCTATGCGGTCACTTTCCTTGCAACCACGGCTTCCACAGCATTGCATGACCTGCCAGAATATTCCTGATACTTCTCTGCCTGTGTGCATCATGAGGCTGCGCGTCTCTTTCGCTCGCTAGAATCACAAAACTCAATGTTTCCTTCATAAAAATCAATAACCCAATAAGGCGAAAAAGGCATTTCCCAGCTAACGGGTGACAGGGCTTGCCGACAATCAAAAATGAATAAATAGGAGTGAGCAGAACTTTCTCTAGTGTGATGGTATTGGTAGCTAGTTCTAGGTAACATCTCTGCTAAGAATCCAGTCTATCGTTGCATAGGTCTACAAGCATAAATCCGCCGCCATTTCACCCACAGGTATCAGCACGTGCACCTTAAAGGAGGTCATTTGTTCATGATGACGGAGTAGTGAAGATGAGAGGAAGATTATAGTAGTACACAACCTATCACATGAAAACAAACATCAGGCACAGGCAGTGCCGTACGATCTGAGAGCACTTCATCGGTTCAAAACACATGCTTCGGGGCATGGATTCGCTGCTGAAGCGATCACTCCTTTCTCCAGGAAAAACACGCCATGAGCCGCATGGAAAGTAACCAAATTGGTGGTTGGAAGTCGGCATGCTTGTGCACATGCTTGAACGCACATATTTGAAGTAAGGACCCAAAAACGCGCCTAACAATTTTATTCTCCTACTAGCTATTCATCACTAGACGCTGGAAGGACGACAGGCTGTTGTCGGCCTCATAGTGCTGGGCGGGCTGCCTAAGGACGCTTTAAGTGGAAAAATGGCAGATTACCCCTAGGGTAGCAGCCATTGTGAAAGTGTGGCACGACACGGCATGACGCCGGCTTCTTACAATGTACACCTCTTTTGTTTATTGGCGGCGCACCCACATTGGATGACTATGATCGCGCCACAACTCTTGTTTTTTTTTTCTTTTTCTATTTCTTTCTTCACGGAGAGCGGAGCAGAGTTCAAAGGCTTGATGTCTGATTAGGACCTCGGCTACGGATGGCAATAGCGTGCGGGCACAAATGCACAAAAAACACTATAATGTCCACTTGCACTCGCGTGTACAAAAAAGAAAAAAAAGGAGTGCAATAAATGCACTTGCAGCCATTCGCCTCACAGGCGCATTCAGCGTGTACTTTGCGCGAAGTAAGCTATGCTAGAAAAACGAAAATTTTCCACAGAGTATAGAATCACAAACCTCACGAGTTCTACAATGCAGTGCAATGAGTGAACAAGCAATCAATTATACAAGGAATACTGCTTGGCTTAAAAGTAAATGTATACAGTTTCTCCTCAAAAATCTATTCCATTAGGTCTCTCCGAGAACAATCCGGTTGTATGCTAAAATAAGAGGGACATCTTCCGTTGGCATTGCATGCTGTCGTAGGCTCTACCATAGCAGCTAGCAACGTGACTCTCCCACTTGCAATGGCTAGCCACATGGGTACTTTACCGTCTTGAAGCCGAAGTCAACAAAAAATGTCACCTCTTTTTTCTTCCTCGCTCGTCTCGTATGAAGCATGTATATAAGACTTGACAAATAAATCTTTCGGGGCTCTCTTTTTCTAACACCTAAACAAGGTTAAATAATTGTTTACTATAATAGTGCTGCCTTTTTGCAGCCACAAAACTTTTGGGTTTCTTGGCGAGCCGTGCAACGGACACGTGGGTCGTTCCTACATGATAAGTGATGGCACGCTCGCCGAAGCGGGGCTCGCCTTGACACTGGCGCCAGATTTATCTCGAGTATATATTTAGTATGAAACTCTATAGCCAGAGCTGCCGTTACGGCTCGGCTACCCCGCCGCTGGCGCAGCACACGCTTTATTCAATGCCGCGGCTTTAGATCGCCCGACACGCAAGGGATGAATACACATGCAGGACGAAAATCATATAGCTTTCAAACTTGCGGCTTATAGCATACTCTACAAAATTATACTCAATTAGTTAGGGCTCGAAGCCGATTTATGGTCCAGCCTACCCTTTAGAATGAGCATTCAGCCCCACCCCCCGAAAACTTTATTTAGGTAGGAGTCGTTGTGCCACGTTAATTAAGAGCCTGGCTTGTAAAGATTGAAACATGGTGCACATAAACCTAATCGTCACTCAACGAACTGGCGAAAAAACGCAATGTTAGTACTCAGGTGGCTACAAGTATTCGTAAAAATTATCTGTATAAAATTACGACATAGAGTAAATGTTCATTAAACGGAACCGCAACGGACAGAGAAAGCATGTTGCGTTTGTTAGAAGCTCAGTTTACCTAGATAATAGAGTGAACTTTGCGTCATGTTAAATCTAGGCAACAAGAATAACAGTGCCCTAACTGCACGAACTGCATTGCAGAAAATGTAGTACAGCATGGCTTCTTTTCTCAAGTTTAAAATAAAAAAAATTCTGAAGGCAACTTACTAATTATCCCTATAAAATAAAATTCAAAGTCAGAGTTATCCTCTACTAAACAACGTTCGAATAGTTTTTTTTCTGCTTTGTTTGCTCTTGATGCTGCTTCTTGTGACCCCGCCTATTACTAGACAGGCCACAGAAGAATAGTTCGCACGATTAAGGAGACGGCGTTCTTCGGCGCAAGGGGCGTTTACGGGAAACGACCACCTCAAAGTCGTTGATTATGTGTATCTTCTATTTAATGTAGGGGCTTCTTGGCGTGTTTTTTTGTGCTTCAGCAAATGCTAACTGGAAGACGAAATGTCGCATAAAACACAAAGTGCTCTAAGCCTTCAGTCTAACTGTACACACCTCCATATCACCAGTGACGGAAACCGGGGAGGAATGCATACCGCTATGGGTAAGCGCATGTCCAGGTAGTCGTGGATTACAGTGTTCACCGTTGCGTTGTAAAAGTGGAGTTCCGATACGCGAGAGTTTTCTTTACATAGCCGTAGACCAAACCAGCCTAGTGCGCAGCGTCCGCTCCGTTTGAGCGGTAGTTCCACTTAAGCAGAACCGCATGTCTAGGTTCCACTCTGGATCACCTGTGTAGAATTTTGACTACACGTCTCAGCAAATACTTGTAGGTCACTCAAAAATTTGTTCCAGGCTTCATTATGTCGAATTGCATCGCATTCATAGGAAAATACAGGTGTTGAAAAAACCTACGCTTGTCACTCATTGTCTATCATGGCAAGCAACGCCAGATAATCAAGGGAGAGCATCAAGCACAGTTGTCCTTACGGGGTACCACCAGTACCGTAGAAAGTTGACGATCAACCCTGTTTCCCAACGATTATAAGCCTTGTTATAACGCAATTAGGCAGTTACTCTTGATCTCCGAAAACGCACGATCATTGGCACCATCAGCAAGCTTGCCGAGGAACTAGAAATCTGACTCTTTGGAAAATGCACCTGCCAATTCGCACTGAGAAAATTTAAAGTTGGCTGTCAGATTCGGTGCCTGTAATTGTGGTGCGTTTTTGCCCCTTGTTTCCCTCAGAGATGTGTTTATACCTTCGTAATAAAAGAAATGCTGGTTGTGTTTCTCAAAGTAAAACAAGCAGGCAGTGCAATCGCTCCGATTGTGCTTACCAAGAAGTTTCATCGGGGCAAGGTTTGGCATTGTGAGCATTAATTTTCTATATTTTTAGTAGCCCGAAGTACTATGCATTAAGCGGTTTTTCTGCATCTGTTATTCTTTCCACAATTACCCGGCAGCTTTGTTGCGTCTTTCGTACAAGTACTATAAAGCACGACAATTTTTCAGCCTCCACACATAGGCCTTGCCCCGTACTGTGCACTATTGACTACCAAAGGGCAGAAAATTCACCATTTGGTTAACAACGGAACAGAAAAAAACTTCAGAACTGGTGGAACGTTTCTTTTTTTGTTGTTGTTGCCGGCAGTGCAAGCTAAAATGCACGCAGATTTCGATTAAGTTATGCCGCAGTAGCGAAAGAATGCGATATTTTTTTTACGAAAGAAAGGTTGTATTGAATGACTGTTGATGAACCCCAGCGCGATGCAATACTCAAGCCCGATCTTTTGTTACCGTCTAAAAATTAAGACACCAGCAGACTTCTACAAAATTGGCAGACACGATCAAAGTGGCGCGGCCATCACCTCCGAGAAACTGCGGCGGCATCGTCGGGTGCATGCAGAAAGTTCGTAACATCCGGTGTCCACTACGGCCCTGCCTTCGGGAACTATCGTCCCCTCTGAATCATGTTCCGCTTCGTGTAGTGGGGATCCCCTCAAGAGCTCATTTAAAGCAAGGGTAAACTCTCGAGTAGCGTGCATACGCAAGAGGACCTGCGGCGACTTTCACAAGAAATGCAGAGACGTTGCAACGTACCAAGGAATCAAGTTAGAGTGGGGAAAAACCTACGACCAGGCGGTGATTGTCTAAAGCCACTACGGCAGCTCCGCTAAATCGAAACACTCCCCCCGGAGAGTCGGAGAAAAAGGGGGAGAGCTCTGCGAAAGGGCGAAGATGCGCGCCAACTTCTGCCAGACGCTCGGTAGTGGCCCGCGACGTCGGGTGCGGGCCAGTTTTCTGTGCTCGCAAAACCTCGGAAGGGAAGATCACAGTGTAGCGGCAGAAAATGTCCAGAATTGTATCATCAATATGAAACGACCTTGGAAGACCGACTTAGAGAAGGAGGAATACTAGGTCGTTATTCTGCTCATCTTCCTGGACAAGTTAGTCATCCTATTGGAGCTGTTAGCGACGACGACGCTTGAAGCAACCCGGAAGAAAAGTGTGTTGGTAAGAGGATCCCCGTCTGCATTTCCTAAGTGTCTCCTAATAACGAATATCAAATATTTGGAAGATATATTTGCCTTCAAATGAAATTCCATTCGGATAGATGAAAGCGGGTACTTTTTTTATGAGGAGTACAGTTTTAGCAAAGCAAAGGCATATTGTGTTCACCTGACGTTTGAACTAGTGAACTGGCGCATTACAGCCGTAATCATGTGAGGGTAATTTAGACAAGCCAAACTTGGGGCTAGTTGGTTGTACATGCTGCAGAATCGGGCTGATCTTAACATAACAACTGCTAAATCAGCTCGATTCAGCAGTAGCAACTGCCTGCACATTAGCTGCTGAATTTAATAAATGCAGAGTCCCCACGAGACAACCAGACCTAAAACATATCGAAATAGGTATCGGTCAGTTCAGAAAAACTTAGGTGTGTTCATGAAGTTAAAACAACTTTACAAAAACCAAAAACTCCCCAGTTTGTATAGAAAAGTAGTGTGTGCTGTAATCTGACCACCTAAGAGGCTCCGTACAGACAGTATAAATGTAAGGGAGTGGAAAGCTTGCATAAATTTCTACGCAATTAAGTGCCCATGTTAAGAATATTGGGGGTTATGCTTTCTAAGCTTGATGAGAGACCTTAAATATTACGCATTTTTTCGCACCAGGTTTGTGAAATATCAGTTACGGGACAGTAATTGTCTAAAGTGTAGGCACCAATCGGGATTTTCCCCGAATCCTGCAATTAAAATTTAAAAGTCCGACTAGAATACCGTACACTATTGTAACTCCTACTCGTTTGAGAACTCATCGGGACCCTGCAGCAAAGACTGGACCAAAAATGATACCCTTTCCTTTTAACTAACGGGCCGCTTTATTTTCTGGAGCGGAAGGCCACCAACATTATACCATTATGTTTCTGGGGCAATGCAGCATAACGTAATACAGCGGCTGCAACGAGCTGGGCAATGAACGTTCTGCGGACCACTCGAGTGAAAATCAGTTGAGATGAGTTCTGTGACCAAAATAATTTCTTCTCGATGCCTGGCAGTGGTTACCTCAGAAAAGTGTTGTTCATCTCCGCATACTTGTTCTATGGCAAGTCAGCCACCATGGTTTTGTGCTTGAGAAGTGGAATCGGCGGAAGACCGACGGGAAGAACTTGCCGCGTGAGCCGCGGCCACTCAAATGAAAGGAGATTCAAGAGGAAAGGCTCGGACTCTCCTTCCAAGGGACAATAAACGTGTGAACGTTGGTGCAGAGTGAGCGGCAGTGCGTATCAGGCCTGCACTGCTTAAATCATGTTCGCAAGTGGGGCCCGGAAGGCCTTTGAAACATTCGGCTACAGGAGTAAGAAAAAAGGTAAGTGTAACACTCCTAGCTCAAATACTTGCATTTTTCTGACTGAAAGTCAATTGAATTTCACGGGAAATTGGGTGTAGACCGATGAGCGCCTCTTGAACTTATTTAACAATTGTTTCCATATCTCTACATTGACTTCACTCGAATAAGAATTTCAAACCGATTGGGCTATATGGGCAATCACAATTTGGGTTCTAGTTAATCGTAGGGTTTTTCACCGCAGTTTGAATGGCCGTTATGTTTTGGTGTTTAGTCTACTGGTTGATCGTATTGTTATTATACATTTATTTATTTTAAATTTTCACCAACAGCGTCTGGGCTTTCTTGGGTGATCCACTGTGACACGAGGAATGTAAGGCGTACAAGCAGACAACGTATAAGAATGGGTAGTAGCTTCAAAAATGGGGAAAATAAATGCGGCAGATATATACAAAAGCGGAGTGTAATAAAAAAATGCGAGACATTTTATGAACAACGCCAGCTCGGAGGTCACTTGTACAGTATTGCATCGTGGTTTGCAAACTCCTTGTTGTTGTCCTTAGAAACGTGAATTAAAGAAGCCAGGGAACAGAACAGCCACTTCTTGCTCATCGCTGGCTCAGAGAGCTCGTTTGTTGTTTCAGGTTTCTTTTGTCGCATCGCACTTTAAATTTTTGTAAAAGGTATAGTTAGAACCAAAGGGTACGCTGTAGGTTGTGGGGATTTTTTGACGAACTATTGATAGCTATTCCTCGCGTGAAATTAGTAGCGTGAAAGATCGAAACATATTTTTTGTGCTTGTCATTTATACGAGGAACTAACATTTGTGTTTTATTGGCCTCGAAAATGTACCTCGTTCGCTTATCTGTTTCCGTTTTGTATCGTCCTGGCGCCAGAAGCCTTCGATTTGACTCTCAAAACTTCTCCTGCTTTCATTCACTTCACCGCGCTCCCGCTCTCAGACCTGGAATTCACAGACGCTGTGCTACTTTGCATTTGATTTCTCTTCTTTTAGTAATGTTAAGTAAATTTTAGCCCTTCATCTCGGTTTTACTGGCGTGCCCATCTGGCATCCTGGTGTGGCGCCCATACGTTTTGACAGCTGCTGTTCCTGTAAGAAGCACGACAGTCCAGAACGTATAACCCCAAGCCAACATGTGCATGTACGAATGAGCAGGAACACGCATTACTTGCACTGCTTACACTAGTAGAACTCTCACGTGGGATTTCTGCCTTAGACGTTTGCTGGGATGTCAGAGAAAAAAAAAAGAGTAATACCTCGGAAACAACCCTGTTTTAAAGCGCTTCCGCAGTTCTTTCGACCACTTGTCTATCGAGTAGCGCATTATTTATGTGTTAGGCGCACTTGTAAAAAATTGGTTCTTTAAAGTTGCTGCTTAGGACAGGCGTAATTCTCCCAAGCAAGATGACGCTTCACAGTTTGCAACTATACCATCGGTGGCGAATCGTGCCTGGGATTTTTCGTTCGTTTTTTCTTACCTATGCCGCCACCTTTACACGATATCCACACTTGGCGTCTTCTCTCAGACTGTCTCGTGACAACATATGGAGGATTCCAAACTGGTTGCTCCTTCCATTTTCTTTTAAAACTGCACTCTTTAGCATGGCGTACCTTATAAAGCTGTAGACGCATTTTCAGCGACGTTTTTTCTTGAGCAGAATGGGATTGTTGTGGAAACAATTATCAGCGCTGTACCGCCAATAGCCTATGCACATGATGTAGAATATACGGCTGCCTTTATATGCATAAAGACCTTAAAAAACGAACACGCCTTGCGGTACTCATGCTAAGTGGAAACATTGGGGGGCCGCTATTCTCTTTGAGACTTCTTGGATTTGATATTTTCAATCAAGAAATAACTTTTAAAGAAATGCTAAAGCGTTTTTTACGTATTAGTTTTGCCATTTCTCATCCCAAACTTTGAAGACGGAATAGGTATTATGGCATAAATACGCTAGAAAATTGTGGTTAAAAATTAGCTTATTACTGGTTCGTAAAAAGGCGGGGAGCTAAAAGCATTACCTTGCAACATGCTAGGCCATTTTTGATTACACACCAGTCCACAAAAACGCTACCTTGAAACATTTTCTAACCAATGCCTGAAATCCACGTATACCCCATGAATTGTGAAATACAAGTGTGTAGACACTTCCATCCAAACAACAGTGGCGCATCAAGGTGTTGCATTACGGACTACACGATGAAAGAAGGTGGGCAGTTGTACAATAATATGACGAATAACCTTGCGTTAACGACGACCAAGAAAGGAGTGCACAAACACGAGCGCAGTCTTTATTGCACCGGGCAATATAAACGGAAAACGTAAAGTGACGTCAGAAAAACGTCAGTGAAGAAAACACACACATTAAAAACTGAAACCAATGTCCGATATATACGTGAAGTCACCGATTCATCGTCCCAGAAAATCACGCGTCTAGGTAACCAAGTTTATTTTTGTAGAGGGATGCACTAGGAAAGCTTACGCAACCTTTGCCAAGCTTGGCTATTTACCCATGCTTCAAAAAACTTCGTGGGCGCGTGTGTCACGACAGCGGTTCAGCAACTTCGTGTTTCATAAACGCGGGGAGCATTTGCAGGCTTTGGAGTGCTCGGCTAAATTACTGTCAGTGCCGACTCGGAAGGTGCAGGCAGGCTCCTTCAGGCGCTCATTTAGCATTGTCCGGTTCGCCTTTCATACGAGCGACCGCATGCGCGTGGCACCTCATACACAACGTATAGTCGGGACTGGCACGAAGGGCTTCGCGTGCTTTGTCGTGCATTCATTCTTCCAGCACCCAGGCGTGTTGGCCTGATAACAAACTTCCATGCTTGTTTGTGGAAAAAGCACCGTGTGCGGACCTGCGTTTAGGTGCGGTGCACCTTAGGACCGCACAATGTCCGTCCGCCTCCGTGCTCATAGCAGTTATAATCAGACGAAAAATCACACAGGCACCAGCACCGACAGGATTCGAGCCCGTGTCTGGTATTCGCGGCAGAGTTAGTGTCAGTCGTCTTACCCATTCGGCTAGGACCGTGAGTTGGTACCCAAGCGTCAAACGGCTTACTCCCTCGCCTGTAACAGTGCGGAGTACCTTAGGACCAATGTCCGTCCGCGTCCATCCGTGCGCACACCACCGTCAAGCGAAAATGAAGCGAAATTCGAGTTGAGCCGTGAGTTGCAGTATCATTTAGGGAACGATCAAGGTGAAACTCACGGCTCAAATCGAATCACAATCACGGCGCAAATCGGATGTCACTCTGGACGCAACTTGGATGTCATTTTGAGTTCCCGTACTACTCACCCTCGCCATCATCCACAGAGTGGAGGTGCTGCCATTTTTTTTTCACCCGCGTCCTTGATCCGGTTGGAAACGTTGTGTATGTGCGTATCTGCTATAAGGCCTGTTGCAATAAAGACGAGCTTACTTTTAACAGGTTGTTCCGGCGGCGTTCGCAAACAATAATACCTAGAAAAATAGCCAACGCACGTGAGCGTGTGCCTCGTTAGGAGTGCACGCCATACTCTGCCCCAGCATTTGTGGCATTCGTCTCTGGCATGCTCTTCTCACAAATTCAAGTGCGTTCGCGCCTGAAGTGGGGAGTACAGTTGCCGGGATTCGCGAAGCCGGGTGCCACCGGTACTAGCGTCGCGGTCTATTTTGGGAGAGATGTGAAAACCTGAGGGCAAAATGATCCTGACCTTCCGTTCATGGGGAACTTTCAGCGGCAAGTTGGGATACCTATGTGAGGTGCAACAGTCCGGGTCTCAACAGAGAGATAGGGGCCGCCAGCTGTGCTGTTTTCTCCGGCCTTGCACCACTTGTGAAAGATGCGCAATTTTTTTTTTACTCAGAGCTTGTGTTTTTGTGCTTCTGTCTTGGTTCCCGTTTTAGCGCTTTTTTCGTAATATTACGCAGAACCAATTGGCATATTCAAACGTTAGTTAGATGCATGTCTACGGAGACAAGACGTGCGCAGTACAAGGCAGGTCACTGAAACGGTTTACATGCCTTCTCTTCTTTTAGCTTGGTCTAGTCCTGAAACAAAGGGATACACAAGCACAACATACAGCAAGACACTGTAATGCTATGTTTACAGACCTTACCAAACGTCAATTAAACCTCGTCAACCCAATAGCCTGCCTTATTTTGCAAAAGGTTTCTTCGTTCTCTTTTTCTGAGCCTCTAGGAGGCAAGCATAACAGGTACTGCATCCACAGGAGTACTGGTCACTCCGCAGCATATTTTAAAGTGATGTCGCAAAAACAGTAAACCGGTGCACCTTGCAATGCATCGCATTCTTGCCCTTATCTCCGCACCTTTTTGCGACCTCCTTCAATAATAGCACTAAAGAGGCACGGCGTCAGGTTAGGCAACTGTGAGTTGCGACCATAGAGCGTTCCTGCTAATGCAATGTGTTACCTAAACTCTGGCACGGTTCTCTGGTTTGAAGGTACGCGTAAATAAGGGAGTAGACATGTCACGCCCAAAGTGCTCCCCAGATAGTCCCCAATTCCTGATCTCGCAGGTGGGTCGGCGAGGCCGAAGAGCGGGCGGCAGAGACTCCTCAGTCCGTCCTTTAATCACGTTTCTGGCAAAAATCGCTTCATCGGCGGGACCGTTTGTGCGTGAAGAACGAATATGCGAGCAACAAACAAAACGCGATTGAAAAACATGCACTGAATACATGGATGTTCATTCACAATGGTTGCAAAGTCATTTACGCACTAGAAGGTTTGCTTAAAAATAAATACGTTATTGGAATGGATGTCGGAAGAGCTCTCACGGTCTCCATGATCAAGCGAAAAACTTGTGGAACAGACAGTGTCCTGAAACCTGAAACAAGAGCGAAAGGAGAGTTCATTAGAAGAACCGTAATGCAAATTTTCAAGCTGGTATTGGTAGCTGCGATGGGTAATTCAAATTTTGTAATTCTTTTTGACTGTTTAGCACAAGTATATTGGTTTGAGTCATTACAACCTGACGCAGGGGACAAAAAGCCCCTAGCAACCCTTCTGTCCGCAACATCAACTGCCTCAATGACGTAACAGTGGTATTTTAACACGCTTTGCTGCTATCTTAGTTTTGGAAATTTCGGATTCCGTAGAGTTTATATGTAGTCTAGACGTATAGTTTGCTCGAACACTGTTTGAATAGGCCACACGGACAAACAGCGCCCTCAGTTAGTCACTACGTACGCTGCCAGTTTGCTAACACCCCTGGCGTAACCGATCCAGTTAACAGCATTGAGTCACGAGAAAATAACCTTGCAATTCCTTTTGCCGTGAGAACAATGCATATTTATCGGCGAAGAGATGACACATGGCGCACACATTTTCGACTTTCAACTCAACATGTAATTATCGAACGTTTATGAGCGAGTTCACGAACCCTTTAAATAGATGAACTCGCATTCTCAAACTGACCCTGCTACGACTGAAACATTGTTCTACCGCCCTTGCTTTTATTGCGCCCGAGAAAGGGTAGCAAATCCAAGAGAATTTTGTGGATGTGAACCCCTGACCAATGCGTAGCCCTAGCGTGTAGTGATTAGGACACATTCCGTAGACGTATCTTGTGCGTTGAAAAATAGGCTACAGAATTTACGAAGCTGAAAGGAACACGAGACAAAGCCGTGTGTTTGGTGGCGACATGCCAAATTTGTTGGCGCAACGGCACAGCGGGCTGGCCGGGTAATCAAGACAGGAAGGAGCAGCCCGCTTTCTTTCCCTGTTCTGTGTGGTAACCAACAAAGCAAGAGTTGATGATCGATATGTCTTGAATTGTTTCTGTTGAAAGGCTCTTTTGCTGAAACGCACACTATAAAAAGTTCTCAATCTTATTTTTTTTTCATGGCATGCAGTAATATAGCATGTCAATGAAAAATTCATGAAAAATATTGAAACCCTCCGCAGACAGTATCCTAAGCAAAGAATAAGGTTATTTCCCGTATATGGTATGAGATCTCGCCTTTGCATGAACACAAGGAAACTTCAACGTCTTTACGCCTGCTTCAAAAAATTCAGCGAAGCGTGGTTTAATGCCAACTTTTTATGGGCACCGAACTTAGGCTGTTCTGAGGGAACATCACAATGTCCCGCCAAGAACGGGAAGACCAAAAGTAGTCTATCCTAAGGAAGTCGCGTTGTTCCTCCCGTGTTCTCGTCTTCCCATAAAAACAATAATAACCTCTCCCCAGCAAGGGGCCGTACGTCGAGTGCTCAAGGGCTCAATCTTCAAATGTCAAAACGCACGTAGGAATGAACAAGCCGACTAACGGGCTTCCCCCTCCCGGCCCTACCCACCCCCATTTCTTGGATTAGGTGCGCGCTTTCTCCACAACCTCGAGAGACAGTAAAGGATGAATAACGTTTTCTTTCAACTGCAAAATGAGGCTTTTTGTATTGTCTTTCACAAATACTGTATTTTGTTGATGCGTTTGTCAATGTTTGTGTTTTGTAAAATACAAACATGTATTTTTGCAATTTTTTCGGACACCTTTTTCCTACATTTCACTATATCGTATTGGTTTATCATTTTTACATAGGAATTGTAGTCCACGCTTAGAAGACTTATCTCCCGTCGATTTTTTAACAGAACCGCAAATGTCGCAGACATCGCTGCCACTGCACACTGATATCTATTGAAGTAACCAACACGCGTATCTTGCGCGTTTACCCCCGTAAACATTTTATAGCCCTTTTACACAAAGGAAAAAACCAGTCCGAAAACATCTGCACTGAAAACGATGCATTCTGCATTGTAACCTTTATAGGCTGCTGCTGCGTCCAATGCCAAAAATGTAGTTCCAGTGGACGAACTCTGGCCGAGAGCGCAACACTCTTGAAAAGTGAAACACGATCTTCATACCAAGTGAGCCTGCCTCAATGATTACAGTTGCCTTTTTACAACCGCGAGGACAAAGTGATCTCAGATGTAAGTAGAAGACGACGATCAAATAACGATGGCAGCGATCGGACGTCATCTGTCTGTGAGATAGTGCAAATATATTTCTTTTCGTTTTAACGGAGGCGTTGTAGTCATGGCATAGCGGTGCCGAAATCCCACGGGAATGAACAAACGACGGAATATACGCAGCAGTTGCCACCAATGCCTGAAAAGAACTGAGACCGACTTCATTATAACAGAACTACAATCGGAGCCTAGCGGAGCTGAACTACACCGAAAACAAAGTGTTCACCGCGAAGCTATAACGCGGGTGATCTCCGAATCGAAGGCGGCTATTTTGAGGACGGAGGCAAGGAACGAGGAGATTTTTCACTTTACCTTTATCCTTGATAAACAGCCCAGCGAACTGCACAAGACCGACAACGACATTGAACCAAGTCTAACTAACTATCATTGACGCTGTACAAGAGTTAGTGGACATCGATTAGATCTGGGACTACATTATAGCTTGGCAATACATCTAAAGGCAAGCGAATTAGTTGCTACGAAGTCATCTTCATGTCATTTGTAACAGGTATGAAACAGCCTCATCTCAGATAGGTAGTTCTACTACGGACCAACAAAAAAATTCCACCATCTCCACGAAGTGAATGATGATGAAAGAGGCGAAGCTAAAATGCTTATCGGTAAAACCGTGAAACATTCGCCCACACATCATATAAAGACTCGACACGTCAAGCTTTCCACCGCTCCGTTGACAAGCCCGTCGACGACGTCGATGTTTGTAGTGATTATGTAGGGCTTGTTTCGGACGATGAGAATCTCCATGGGTAAGTTGGCGAATTCGGTGTGTGACATTTTAGCCACCTTTGCCGTCGCCTTCTGCAGAGCGTCTTGTGTTGCGTACCCCCGGTACGTGTCTTCAGCTCGGAGGCGACGAACGCCAACCTCTTCTTCTTCCTCTCCTCCTTGTTGGGTAGCAACGAACGCGTTGAACGTTTTGACCTCTTCGGCCAATCTTTGGTTAGCCAATCCCTAGGGAGATCCTGCCACAATCACCATCAATGTGCCGTGTACAATAGCCATGTACGGCCGGGACAGGGCCCGAGGAAGAGGAGCTTCGCCCCTAAAACGTCAGTTGCCACAGCGAAGCTTCTCGGGAGGACACGCCCTTCAACCCTCAAACAGCCGTGCGACTTCCCAATCCAATGATGTCGATAACTGTAGCACCGAGAACGAGGTCCATGAAATTACATCGACAGCTACTGTCGAGCCTGAAATCCACAAGCCACGTATGCCTCCGGAAAAGCATCTAAATCGTGATGTTTCACTCAACCACGTGCACCCAACTACAGTTAAATAACCGTAGGGAAAGCTTAAGGCAACATGGAGGGCTGCCTAGGCCAAGACCTTTCTCTAAAACCAACATGTACATCCCTTTTCAAAGTAGCCAGCCCGGTCGGGAAGACTTCAGAGCAAACGTAATTCACTGCCTTCCTCCTGAAAGAAAGTACCTACCGTAGAATCGCAAAGAAGGGCACGGCTGGCCCAATAACCATTTGTCAAAAGGTAACAACCAAGCTAGAGGTTACATCTCCGATGACATGTTCTACGGTGTTTACCTGACACGAATTTTGTTGCATCGGTTAAAGGCGTAGCTAACCGAACGTGCGCAAACCGAATATGCAAAGACAAGACGAGATATGAAGAAGACATTCGGGCGACCGGAAGATTTGCCTTTAGGCTCACGTGGCACCGACGCACAAACGCGGAACAAAAACTTCACTTCTCACATCGTTTGGCAGATATCGGGGCCATCGCCACGACCGTGAAGGCGTCCACTCAGACGGACGAGCAGGGCAACGACAACCGTTTGAAGGCTTCCCCTGCTGCTAAGCATGCTTGGCAATACAAGCGCAAGAATCATCGGCGTGGTGAAAGTTTGCCCGACGCGACTGTAAATGCACCCTGCAGGAAACCACGCCGTTGGTGGAAATACAGACGGAGGGGCCACTGCAAGGACCTTGCCCTACGCGTCTACCGTTTTTTTCACCGCTGGGGGAGGTTGTTAAAATTTTATTACCTCGAGTACAAAGAAGTGATCGTATATGTAAGAAGAAAACGACGATGATGAGCGACGGCGGCGATATGATGTCTGCCTGTGATGTACTGTAAATATAGTTATTTTCCTTTTACCGAAGGCGTTGTAGTCGTTACAATTTCCAGGATCACAGCGTACCTATGTCGAAAGAGCACATAATTGTGCGGTGGGTAATCGCCACGGCTAGAGTTTTTCCTGGTGTAGAAAAGGCAATCTGAGCCCATAATCCCCCGAAGCCAAGCCTCCCATTAGCATTGTTGCCTCTCGTCTCTGGCGCAGCCGATGTTCTCCCTAATGCACAGCGATCTCGGAAATTTCTTACGTCGAATATGCGTTCAAGTGCTCGGCATCATTGTGTTGGTTTGCAACTTTTGTCCAGGCAATTTTAAGCTCTTTGAGATGGGAACGTTGAAACTATTTAAAAAAGTTTTTTTTCTTACTCGGGTAGACCTGCGCCGTGTGTCTATGTCTCATGTGCATTCACTCGGTAAAGGTTGGTAGCATGTTCGTTACCTCGCTGTCTGCAAACAACCACGAAAAGTAAAACTTCCCAGGCATTTGCATCCTTTTGAACCAAACTCTTCCACCTTTATAAAGTGCGTAATGAGGAGCTGCATGACCACCAGTAGTACCGCTGTAATTCGTCCATCATGAAAAAGCAACGTGGCAACAACATTTTCCAGTTTTTGGTAGCTGTTATTTATGACGAAACAATTTTTTCACAGAAGATGATTTGCATATATCATTGGAATGTTGTTCAGTCATGGGTGGTACGCGCCAGTTGTTTACGGCGCCACCTGTGTCGTTTTCCCAAGCAGCGCTTGATCCGCGCGTGTGAGCTTTTTTGTGCTGAATGATGAATTAGGTGGGCTTGTTTGTGAAACTGCTCTCAAGATTTCACAGCTGCGCCAGTAATTTGCAAAACATTAAAACGGAAGGAATTCACACCTTCTATTCGCTCTGCTTTGTAATGTCTTGCGAAAGCAGACGCCGGGCTCGTTTTCTAGCCCCCAATTTGGTTTCAAGTTCTGCACTGTACAGGAACGGCTTTTTGCGCCTGACCTCACCCCAACTACTCTCAATGCATGCCCCGAGCACCATGTAAGATAAAAGCACTCTGCCTGGATTGTTACACTATCGGGGAAAGCACTACCACTCACTGACTAGTAAGTCAGGTTTACGAAAATGAAGAGTCAAACAACAAGGAGTAATTTAATTTCACTGTGACCACGGCAGTCACTGGGTGGTAGGTTAGGCGTACGGTAAACATCAATTTTAAAATTACGGTGGTTGGACGAAGGCGCACGCAATACATCTCTCGCATGTCACACAGCTACAGGGAAGTCTGTCCAAAGTAGACACACATTTGACTGTGAACTGATTTGATTTATTGTGGTGTTTAACGCGTCGACGCTACACATGTGATGAGGCATGCCGTATTGAAGGGCTCCAGATTAATTTTGACCAGCTGGGGATCTTTAACATGCGTCGGAATCTTGAATACAAGGACGCTTTCGCTTTTCGCCTCCTCCACCAGATAAACGGCCGCCGCAGCTGGGAATCGAACCCGCGTCCTTGGGCTCAGCCGCACGACGCCACAGACACTGCGCCGCCACGGCGGGTGTTCCAGCGCAACGATCGTACTCAAATACCGCAGGTTTACTGTTGAGTTTATTCAAAGGTAAATAGAAATAGATAGGCTAAATAAATTTCGAGCAGATATAAGTTTACTCGGCGCATATTAAATGCATTATTGCTAGTGTATGCTTGTCTCATAAGTCATGGGCAGACACTTCTTAAGGTTTTTCTAAGCACCAACTAACAAATACAAGTCAGTATGGTAAAGGGACTATAAAGTGAATTTATCAAGCTCCTGTTCTTGTTTGCACCTGCGTATACTGGCTCTGTAATGAAGATTGCTTGAAGTGCTCACGCCGTCCAATCCCTCATCACCGACCGGTTAATCCCCGAATGAGGATGTAGCACGGATCAACGGCTGTCATCACCGGTGCTTGATCGCGCGGCTCGGGTCGAATCCTCTGGCTGGTTCACCTTGGACAATTTTGCCTCTTGATCCCTCTTCAGCGGACTCTGTCTTCCTTCCAATAAACCCCTTTGCAGCTCAAATAAACACGTTTTCATCGTTTATGCGGGCGATAAGGGGGTATGCATTGTATAAAGCCTGAAAGAAGAAAAACTACCGTGCGCGCTATGCGGCAGCCGCACCAAACAAACAGCAGTGACGACAATACAAGGGGCTGGATAATTGGATGATGCCCAAGATTAGAATCCAAACGGGTTTCACTTTCGGTTCTGTGAAACAACATGCGTGGCATCCGACGTCACCGTTGGATGGACATTCTCGATAGCCCAGTAATCGGCATACCGCGCTTCTGGCATGGTGCCGGCTGTAAATTGCGTCAGATAAGCCTACCAGCACGGCCTGGAATCGTAGCAATCACTAGGCAAGGCGTAGGCTGTAGACGAACGCCCTCCGCGTCATTGCAGACGCTCAAATGCGATCCGCTTTCCCCCATCTTTGGAACTTGCCTGTCTCGCACTTGTATCGCAGGAGGCGAGTTCGAAAGGGCCAGGGGTCGGCTGATTCGGGACTGTGCTCACAAGCAATCCGTGCTCATGGCAACACCACGCCAACGAGAACTCGACAGCGCGTCAATGTCAGTCTGCACGTTTCTGCGCACGCACTCGTGTAGAAATGAACGTTACCGCGCAAACACGGTAAATACAGCAGAAACATTGCCCTGAAACAAATAAATCAACCTCAAAAAAAAAAGAAAACATGCACATGTGGGAATTCATACTTGCGACTTGAAAAACAATATACATAATGCTGCAGACCACTCGGCAATAAGTCAGCGATTCCAGTGCCGGAAATATGAAGTATATAGTGTATAGCCAGTTCACATTTTTATTTAGTTGTAGCATTTTAAGCAGTTTAGGTGACTATATCTTGTATATAGCTCGTGCAGCAAGCGTCCCCAGAATTCCAACCATTACTCATGTCTAGCGATTGAATCCATTAGACGGAAACGTGTTCGCAGATATGTGGTCGTGCTGCGGACAGCTGTGCTAGTTCAGCCAGCCTAAAATGTATTTCACGCACCCTGGTTTTCGCTGTACGATAAAAGGTACTGCTGATTTTATTTCCTTACTACTAATGGAAATTTTGCCTAGTTTTCCCCAACCTTCAACTGGTCTTACGTTTTTCTACTAGCGTACCAGTCAGTAAAGCGTCGCATATGAGCTATTGTGGAGCGAATTTGATTTAGAGCCTGATACAGTCTGCAAACTAACAAACTATAGTTACATTCTTTCTGCCACAAACGAGCTGTAGCTTTCATCTGTGAGAACGAATTGCAAACGACCCGCCGGCCGTCGGCTGACTAAACGCTGGGCCGACTGATTCTGTCAGAGGGTAGGCGAGCTGTGCAAAAGCGCAGTCGAGCCACGCCATCCCATTTTGAGTTCATATGGAAGGTCTAGGAAATCAGCCAATAGAATGCCGATAGGATGACAGCGTATTGAATTGTTTTTTGCACTGAATGAAGCGACGTAAACGCAGCGAGAGTGGTCTAAACATGGCCAAGATACTCCAGACTACAATTTGCGGTAAATAATCTCGCAATGTTCACTAATCACATATGTGTCATTTTAATGCACGGAAGTTATTGGATGCAAGCATGCAATGCAAGCATTTGTGTCGAATGAAGGCAAAATAACACCTTCGATATTTTGAGCGAGCTACATTAAGTAACTTGCTCTGCTCCATTCTGAACCGCATGGGCGTTGTCTCGGAAAAATTTAGGAATATTGACAAACATTGAAATTTCGCACATCCCTACTGCCATTTGTGACATCGGGAGAATATAAAAGATATTTACAAATGTTTAATTATCATATTAGCCTTCGAATTTCGGGATAGAACAGAACTAGAGGTGCTGCAGAACCAATAGGCATATTTGTTTCTGGAACATGGCTTTGTTTTTCCCCACCGATCGCGCGAACGATTCCCTGTGGCATAATAATGATTGGGCGATAAGTGCGTGCGCTGAGCCGCCACTGCTTCATCTCTTTTTCATAACATCCATGCTAATAATTTGATATTAGTCGTAAAATTGTTATCATTGCTTGGAAAATGTAGTTCTGAAAATGAAAATACGACATCGGTATTGGCTTTTTAATCCTTTGACGCCCAAAACTTTATTATTTTGCTGAAGTGTGTGAACTTTTTTATGATCTAAACGGATTTTCAGCATCACAAATATGAAGCAAGAAAAAAACTGGTTCATTCGGACGGACACTAGGACACTCTGGGCACTAGGGAACACTGGGAACTATCTGCCCATATATCACTTGAATATGAGAGCTACCTTGATCACTGTGATTTATGGTTCAAGTAAAGACACCAACGTAAAGTTTGTACTGCTATCATTTGTAATAATGAAATTGCACAATTTCGCTTACCTGTCACCTACCCATTGAGCGACCCGGGCTCAGTGCGAGTTGACAAGCGTAAACTATTTTTTTTGGACACGGAAGTTCGTGCTGCCCTCTCTAATTTAATTTTTGAAGGTCCGGGATCCTTTGTCTGTTGATAGATGGTGTTAAATGTACAAAAAGCACAAAGCTCGAGAGAAAAAAAATGTTTGAGTTGTTGCTCGTGAGCAGCACTACGAAGCAAGAGGTTAACGCTTCGGTTGAGTACCAGCCGCTTCTTATGCTTCTACGGAGCACTTCTTTCGTTTGAACACTTTTATGCCCTCTATATTTAAAAAAGTTGCGCCAATCTACGCCTTAAGAATTGTTCGACCACGAAGTCAGATGGGTGCCCAGCACTAAACACTTAGTAATTTGTGATTTAGCGTACTTTTGAGGTTTTCTGCTGGATAAAAGTCGGATGGACGGCAGCTTTATTTTACCACACGAATATGAACCTGGCCACTCCTGGTCGCAGGCGGAATAGCTTCCAAGTGGCGGCTTCATGGTGTTTCTAAGAACACTTCGACTGATAGTTATCAATCTTACGTGCTGAGATAACACGAGTCATGATTGTATAGTGGTTTCAGTAGAACAACGTAAAAGAATATTTGTAATTATACTGACACAGAGGAGGTACTTTAGAATAGTAACTTCTTCAGAACTATTTATGAGAAGTAAATATCGCGAGGGCTACATACTGCTAGCGGTTGCTACGCGCGAACGGTTCAAGAAATACGTCTTGACAGGCCCCCAAACAAAGAAGGAAATTGAAATACAGTGAATTTAACTTTTCAGTAGCGGTCGGTGACGAGCAGCTCTCTCCGGCACTAGAGGGAAGGCGACAACCACTGAAGCGGAGATGGCTGCCCATCTGTTGCTAGGAAGACGAGGAGCGCGATCACGCTGAATATGAGAGCTACCTTGATCTACACGATTCAGGCTCGCTAAGATGGTTCGAAGACTTAACGTAAACTCATTTGTACTGTACACTAGGACATTTGGGCAATGGACATTGCACTGCACCATATATCGCTCCCTGTCACTACCTTGATTCGACCGTGACTTATGGCTCAAGCGAGTTGACACCAACGTAAAGCTTTGTAACTGCATTTGACATAATGGAATTGCAGCTGCAATTTCTTTCTTAATTCCCCCAATCCGGCGATCGGGCTTTGTGCGAGTTGACAAGCGTAAAGTGCTTTATAAACAAGCACAAAGTTGGAGAGAGCTGCCCTCTCGAATGCTTTAATTCTTTGAAGGTCCTCGGATCCTTTGTCTGTCGATAGATGGTGTTAAACGTAAAAAAAGCACAAGAAGTGAACGAGAGAAAACGATTGAGAGTTGCAGAGCGCTTCTTATGCAGAGTACGGAGCACTTCTTGCGTTTGTTGAGTACCAGCCCTCTATATTCTTATAAAAATTGCGCCCAATCTACTTTTTGCCCTTGTTCGAAACAGAAGCGCCATGGGTACGTCCTTAGCATTGTTAACCACGAAGTAGATGGTTGCCCATTTAAACTTTTAGAGGTTATGATTTAGCGTGATTTGAGTTCGGATCTGCTGGATAAAAGTCGCTGGCACGGCAGCATTTTACCACACGAATACGAAATAACAGAATATTTCATACGGAACACAAGTTGCAGCTGTTTCCTGTAATTATATCTCTCCCAGCTATGCGCACGCATTCACAGCAGACGGTACTTTATAATTGGTAACTTCTTCACGGGAACTATTTATGAGAAGTAAATAAATCTCGGTTTAGTGATGGAGGCGTTTAGCGGCCAATGAATGCTCACTACATGGTCAGGACATACTGCTAGCGGTTGCTACGCGCGAACGAATGCCAAGACGAAGCAAGAAATACGTCTTGACAGCGCCCCCAAACAAAGAAGGAAATTGAAATGGACAACTTACAGTGAATATAACTTTTCAGTGAGCTGTCGGTGTCAGTCCAGTAGTGAAGAATCAATCCAAACCACTCCCGCTGTCAATTATTAAGCGGGCGAGGAGCTATGTTGGCGTGGCAGGGAGAGATTTGTGACTCTTGCAAACTGCTCGTCACATTATTTTTTCCAGGGTACTACATTAGAATGAAAGCTATGGGATACTCCTGAGACCACAGGCATTGCTGCAAAGTGTATTTTGATACCGCAGACACGATTGAACCACTGGGGGTATCAGAGAGAGAGAGAGAGAGAGAGAGAGAGAGAGAGAGAGAGAGAGGGAGAGAGAAATGCTCTTTATTACAGAGAAAGCAGAGACGTTTGCCAGCATGAATTCATCGACATGCTACTCTGCGGGGAAGGGGGGGAGAAGAAAACAAATGAAGTAGAAGGAAGAAGAAGAGTAGGAGACAAGGAGAAAGGAGTAAAAATTAAAAAGAGAAGAATAAAAATTAAACATGACTAGAGTCCTGTATAAGGGCGCTGAGTGAAAACTTTACTGTACAGGCTAGGTAGATAGGCTACAATGTTGTAGCGATGCCAATGTCCTCGAGATACTCAAATAATGCAGACAGGGCTTTGCGCTGGGACGATAGTGAGTGGAATGGTCCAAGCATCAAGCTGAGTTTTAATGGTCCAGGTGGGAGACTTTCAATTCTTTGCTGTAAACGGCCCCTTGATTCAGCATAAGCAGAGCACTCTAATAATATATGTTCGACGGTTTCGGGTGGAAGGTATCAGTTTATTATACATCTTCGCCGTAACAACATTACAGGCCTAACCACACGACCACTCAAGAACATTCAGCTGAGATATATGTCCACCTTGCTTGTTGTACGCTAATTGTGGCGCACCAGCTTTAATTGACACCCGGCCAGCAAGTTTTCGCAAGGCTTCATTCGGAATACCAAAGAAAAGATTGCCCCACCACTACTTCGGAATGTGAAATAATGATATCATCCATTCGTGAGAAACTGAAGGAAGAAGTAAAATACTTAATGCTCCTGAGATAACCTTAAACATGTGAACTTTTCCGCAGCCTGAGAGTTGGCAGCAGCACTGCTAGCATATTTGAGCACAATGGCAGGCAGCGTCCGGCCTGCCCGCCATTTTGCTCGTTTTGTCCAGTTAAGCAGCGCCTTTGCAGCAAGGGCAGAAAACTGTGGTTGATTCCTCTCTCATACGAATCGGTAAAACACGAAAGTGAAATGTGCAGCGAAATCTGCAGCTGAGCATAATTTGTGGGTCGGCGGCTGTCTTGTCGGTGTGCTTGCCGAGCGACGTCCTGCTGGCTGGTCGCTTCTGCATGGGTGTACTGGTGTCATTTCCGTGATGAATATGAAGTCAGTGAAATCTTGGTGTATCCGGTACAAAACTACCGTGTTAAAATATAAAACACGAAAACGAACAACCGTAAGTACAACGCACCCTTCAGTACTAAAGTTTGCTTCCCCGCAAGAAGACCTGTGCGCAGGGGTGCACCCTTTACAGGCCGCTTGCTCCGTTGTACTGGTGTCCTTTCCCTGGCGGATATGACGTCAGCGAAATCTTTATGTATCCGGGAATAAGAGACTTTCGTGTTAAAAAGCAAAGTACAAGAAACACTGACCGAGCTAGATTGCTATGTCAGTTTGTTCAGGATTTTTTAAATTGAAAACCCAGTGGTAATAGACGCTGCTCAAAAAAGGAAGGAGACACACACGGACGGCCACTGGTACAATTGGCCGCGTATCTGCTCAATTCGCCATGAGTGTCCTTGAAAAGTCGACAGTCGTCTGCCGCCCCTGCAACGTAGATGCCTCTTTTTTCTTCCTCGCCCACCTCTCACGCCCTTTCCCTCTGCTTCCACTCCTCCTGCGATAAATACAGTGGTGGTTTGCTCAAGTTACCTCGAACTTGCCATATTCGACTGCTCCCGCCATTTACTGTACCCTTGCGTTACTTATGAACTTGAAACCCGGCTGCGAGGTGGCGCAGCTAGCGCTTTTTTATTTCGAGGACAAAAATTACTTTTAAGCGTTATTTGTTTTGCTATGGCGAAAATCAAGCAGTGATGCATTTCGTTTTGAGTTTTCTTTTTAAGCGCAATTCTTAAGGCGCGAAAATTGGTAAGCGACGCAGTTAAATATTGATGATATGCGGCCCTTTCGGAACAAACAAATATGGCTCTTAAGGGCTATACAAGGTTAACAATGCATTAGCACCGCTGCGACAACTTTGGCCAGCATTGCTTGCTTTAAAGGAAAGATTGAATAAACGTTCCACATTGCGCTGGAATAATGCAAAGGCGACAACGCCGTTTACAAACAGGCTGGAATCACAACAAAGGCGTGTCGATGATGATTTTATTGTTGGGTGTAACGCGCCGACGCAACGCAGGCGATGAGGAGCGCCGTAGTGGAGGGCGGCGGATTAATTTTGACCTCCTGGAGATCTTTAACGTGCGCCGAAATCTCGTACACACGGGCGTTTTTGCTTTTCGCCTCCACTAGAAAAGCGGCTACCGCGGCCAGGAGTCGAACCCCCGACCTTGTGCTCAGCAGCGCAACGCAAAGCCTGTTTCGTTTGCGGCGGGCGTAGACGGCAGCATTATACAGATAAATGTTTTACTCGAAGAAAAGAACCGCCTTAACCCCAGAGTTAGCGGCGGCGAGAGCGTAGAAGACAGCAAAGATCTGTTTTTCATAGATTTATCAAGAACGCATAACTTCAGATTGGCGGCAGTGTTAACCACTGTCATAACTAATTACCGCAGTGATCCCTAGTTATAAAATGACGTCAGTGCTACGTGGGTGGAGTGTGTAATGTGCCGTGACCTGCAACTGTGTGCTGTGAGCCTTTGGCCTCGCGGACACTGACACATTGCTTACAGTTGGAGAAAAAACACTATGGCTCAGGAGAGTACAATGTTAGGCTTTTTTAGCTACTGAGCTAGCCATGCTAACGCGCTGTTACAAGCCACTTCTTCATTCACCTATGACATAATAAAGGCCTCGTCATTTCTTTTTGGTGGTGCTATGTTTCCTGAAACGTCGCAAACCAAAGTTTTCTAATCCCGGATTTCATGTAGAATTTACACTCTCGCATGCCTCGCAATGACTGTGGCACAATTAACATGCTTCCGCACATCTCCAGTGTTCCACTGGCGCCTTCTCAACGCGTGTAGAGGAACGGTGGAGAGGCTTCGCCCCGCTTTTTGAGCAACGGACACGCTGCACTGACACTGGCCTGTTTGTGGTCACTGGTCCGAGACCCTTTGTGCGAAGAGATAACGGGGCTGGCTCATTGAGATACGAGCCCGGTTCGGGCACATTCGGGCTGCAGTGGCATGGCGACCGTCCATTGCGGCACACGCCAAGCAGACTTTCGCTGCCAGAGCGTGGTTCACGACAGACAACAGTCCTTGCGCGCGGCAGAAGGTGACATCAGGCCGGGTGTGCAGGACGTTTTGTTCTGGCGTCCGGCCTACGGGAAAAGCTGCGTCTTATTGCCTAGATTACACAACGTGGTTCTGCCGCCTATTTAATGGTGAAGGAAGTCACCTAAGCGTGAATTCAGTTGCAAAACTATTTGGAATTTGGTTTCCTAGTACATCCATGTACGTTTTAACACGCGTTAATTAGCAGAAATATGCTTTCGTGTTCCACGAGAACAACAAATGCCTGTCAGAGCAACGCGGATTTAAAACCATCGCTTTAGACTCTATCAAATTAGGATAGCTGCACTAGCTGAATGAGCTCAAACGAAAACAATGTGTTAGGGTTACGTATGAAGTCACAGAAGCTTATTATAGAACAATAAATAGGTAACTGCAACAGTAAAACTATTGAAAAGAGGGGCTTCGAAGTTTGGTACTGTACTGGGACCCTCAGTGAGTTAAAAAGAAGGGAGAATAATGCAATCAGTTTTAGGCAGTGGCACATATTAATACAGAAAACATACTTTAAGAAAGCTTGCATAACTGACCAAAGAGATATATACCCATGTAGCCTCTAGTTGTCGAATAGAAGAACACTTATCTTGGTGCCCATCTTGCTGTAAGGGTAAGCAGTGACTCCGCATTCTCAGTGTCTGGTAAATGCTGCTTAAGCAGACCCAAAACCATATTTTTGTGGTTAAGTTCTTCTGTTTTGAAATTCTATGTTGAAGGTTTTCCATAGATACACCAATTACAAAAAAAAAGACGAGCTTCTTCCCTCCGGAAACAGGGTTGACCGCTAAGCTTGACATCAGTGAAAACGAGAACGACCACAATAGAAACGAAATGACCGCCAAAAAAAGCTTCTGCCAAAATTAAAACGCAGGGACTGAAATGAAAACGCCAAAACTTCAATCGACAAAAATAAAACCTTTCATTTCGCTGAGCTTTACTCTAACGTAAATGTTTGATCTATGTTACTATAGGTCACATGTCTGCCACGCTTTGAGGTGGAGAGGGTGGGGTTAATATTTCACAATAATTGAAAATAATCCGGTGAAATGTGAAGATTGGGGGATACTGTGAACTGTTCTTGTATCCCGGCTAACCACATTTAAGGTCAAAACTGGAGAGTCGGCCTTCAGCTGGAAAACGACATCGGGGAGGGGTTGGGGGTAGTGACGACGTGCTGGGGCCGCATAATACTGCCCCGGCCCTTAGGGCGCAGGTTGCCGACCGCTGTTTTAGATCATTGTGATGTCATTATCAGGAACGTTTACGTTCTTAAATGGCTGCCTGCTCTTCCGCGGAAAAAACCACGGCGCAGCCTACCCATGCCGCGCTAAAGGGTGAACTGCCGAAGAGGGCGAGCGACCGCCCCTGCCACGTGGCTTGATGTGGCGCGACACTTGTGCGCGTGCTCCCTGCGCCAACTGCGATCGGCGAAAGATACCTGCCTCTATGATCATGTGGATTAATTCGGCTATGCTTCAAGGCGTTTCGGCGTACACCACAACCCACAGCGCCGGTCATCCAATAGAAGCATCGCTTGGAAAGGTACAGTTCAAGTGTGGGCAGACTATTACAATGATATATTTCCTTATTATAAGTGCATTTGGTGTCTCAAAACCGTGCACCAAGAGGAGCATCATTGTCCTTGCTTTCTCTCAGCGTCACGTGACACCCGTTTGATAATAACTCACTCACTCACTCACTCACTCACTCACTCACTCACTCACTCACTCACTCACTCACTCACTCACTCACTCACTCACTCACTCACTCACTCACTCACTCACTCACTCACTCACTCACTCACTCACTCACTTCAGCCATGCCTCCAAGCTGAGCGAGAGGGCCATAGAACGGCCCTTTAGACACTGCTATTGTCCTTTATGTTATTGTCGTTTACTGGTTCAAAAACAACTGAAAAGCAGTGTACGCACGGCGGATATTACAGTACGAAGTCCCAGGGTACTCCTGCATCGAACGCCTCCGACATTAACATGACCACCCATGACGGTTTTATACCAGCTCACAAAGATTGGTAGGGCCGACAAGAGCATCAGGAAGCATTCGTAACCTGGTGGAAATCTCGTAGAAGTAATTTCGGAAATCGGCTGGGCGTTTTTCGAAAAGCTTTATGTGCACTGCTTACGGTGATTATGCGAATTTGAGGCTAAAAACCAGAAAAAAATAGTGATCTCCATTGGTTAAAATGAAATTGTGCGCCTTTTCAGGCGCATTTCTTGTAACTGGGAAATAATGGACGGCACCTATTGATTTCGCTGAAAAAAAGGCCTGACTTCTCCCTTCTGTTACGCCGCGTTTTCTGTCCTTTTGCGATTTACAAGATTTCACGTTTGTGTTCCCGAGGGCATGCGCCTTACTTCCTCCTTTTGTTGTTTTTCAACGCTATGACGCCATTTTTGGTTCTGCGGACGTGAAGAGCATCTCCACGAATTATTGTTGCAAGTTTGCCTTTTCACCGTTGTCCAATCTTCTCTGCTTCTGGCCGCGTCTGTTTCCACTGCAGTGGACACACTTCGTAGCCAAGTTATCCTTTTGCGCGTTTGCTCCTGCCGGGTAGCGTTGGAGGCGCGCACAAAAGTGCCCTCGTGTACGTGCGTACGGGGTGCCAGGGGAGAGATTAATTACCGTGCGTGACCTGGATTGTTCCACAGACGTAACGCTTCATGTACGTTCCTATGTTCGCGAAAATCCCATTTTGATTTGAGCGCTAGTGTCAGCGAATAAATAAAAGCGTAGCGGGGAATAATTTTCTGTGCATTTAGGTATATGCAGCCGTGGATGGAAAACTTGTAAGAACACTCAATCCTGGGTGCTTGTTTTGGCTGAAAAGACCATCGTACTTTTCGATATACAAATGTGAGCTGCTGCTGATGCGAAAATAAATAACTTCACCTACACTTCTTGCTTCGGTTCCGCTCATGTGCTCGTGGCGTATAAGACAAGTAACTATCGACCCACAGGAGCTCCAACTACGTCGTCAGAAGACGTGTTTTTTCTTCTCGAAATAAGCCAAATCCACCTAAAGTGAGTTTGAGAAAAAAACAAAAACGGAAGTGCGTTACTGGACCTAAATGCAACACTGTCAAAGCCGTTACATGAAATGTTTCGGATGTCCGCTGGAATAAGTTTAGGACCACGTGTAATTAAAAAATATGCGGTGATTTTGAACAATGTTAGGAATTGAAGCACTCAAGTTGTTGCAGCATTCCTGTGGAAATTTTGTTTAAGTTAACTTTTAAGAATTTTGCGATGGAGTTTGCGCGAAACGGCATTAAACATATGCAAAATGGTCTCAAGAACAGCAGAAATACACACGTCCTCTTAGCCAAATTAGCAGCCCTTTTGGAATTTTTCCGCAGGAGAATTTCGTAGGGCGCGCTAGAAGGCATTCACGAAGTAAGCAAGCTCCTCTTTGCCTTGCCATGAATTTCCAAAACGCTTCACAAGAATGGTGCTCAAATCTTCTTTTTCACGTTAATTACGTGGTTCGTACCCTCAGAGAGCGGAAGGGGGGGATGAGCCAGGGCTTGCAAGCGGCGGCTATATTGTTAAGTACTAAAAAGATAAATATGGGATTAAAAAAGTAAATATAACCATGTACAGTTACGTCCGTAGAGACGGGGGAGGACGAGATCAGATGATTGTTTCATATCTCTCCGTTTAATTTCGTTCACTTCTCCCGCTCACTTTGTCGTCGATGTCTGGGGCGACGGATCTTTGGTGGAATCTCCTAATTGCTGTCCAAAGTTATCATAAGCCAGCTCCGAAAAGCAAAAAATAATGTCTGAAAACACGCGCGAAACAGTACGAACAGTGAAGCCACAAGCTAACTCCTATTGGGCAAAAGGATTTCGCTCTTTTTGATCGGTGAAACAGCCTCAGTCTGGCCTCATTTTCGATACCGAACTACGATCTGCGCACACATTTGCTCGGCGTTATTTCACCTCTTTTTTGCCGCATCTTTTTTATAGGAAAGTTGCCGAGGTTTTCTTGTCACTGTGGGTTTATCTGACTTAGTTTCGGTGTTTGGATTTCGCTCATTTTGAAAAAAATACGCCTGAGAGATAGCGTGGTTCTTCCACATTTGAGAACCCGCATGAAATACCATGCTCCCAGCAAGAACTTTGATAAGTCATTTTGGTACGCGTGATAACTGTCTCCATTGATTCGCTTGATACGTATGAGTGCCCTTTCGAACCGAAACAAAAGTACACTTTATGCTTATGCCTGCTGGTGTGATGTAGCCTGGTCGGTAATGATTTTGGCCGCAGCAGTGATCCGGAAAATGTCTTCAACAAAATCTGCCACATGATTTGTTGTACTGCTATATAACATTGGACGTTGATCCTTTGTAAACCGCTTAAATAAGCTCGCCAGTCACGTTCCTGTCCGGCAAATTTTGTGTAACGTGTTTCCATTTGGTGTAGGGTGCGTTGTACCCGCGCATTGCCTACGGATTGTGGTTGAGTCGTCAATTTTCCATATGAAGATTCGGTTCGGGAATGTCTTTTGAAAACACTGTAGAGCAGATTGCAAGCATTTTATTTTTCTCGTATCTTTTTTTGTGCGGTTTGTATGTGCCTGACCCTTTTCGGATGGATTCAGCTGAAGTAGCTGAAGTAGCCGGGGTCACACGTATCAGATGATCCCGAAGACGTTTTTTCAGGTATTAATAATAGGAAAGACAAAGACAACAACATTTTTACACCTCTATCTTTTGAGTTCACAAATCATTGCACGAAAAAATACTCTAGCTTCCCTGCTTCCAACGTCTCTAGGTTAATATGCAACTGGTGTTATGGCAAGGGGTTTATTACGGGGTGCAAAAGAAAAACTAATTATTAACGAAACTGTGTGGAGGTATTGACGCGGCATTGTGCGGGCCCCACATAAACACCGCCTGTGTTGGCGCAAACGATTTCGGAGGAGGCAAATGCAAACAATAACTATTATTGTGATAGTACGAGTCGACCGGAAGGTGAATAAAAGTCGTTATTTTTTTGTTCGGTGAAACAATCGATAGGACATTAAAAATAATCAGACGGGATTGCTGGGCGTGCAAGCGGAAAAACAACTATTGCTTGTCCTGTTTCGTCGCCTGGGTGGGTCTATTTGAACCTATACAATCACGTCGTTAACAAACACATTCATTCTATATCCCACCCACGCTACTTTGCGAGCGAATGACATGCCAATTGGTCTGTTGGGGAAAAGTCTCACATTCAGGACGTTCATTTGTTTGACGGCACGAGCGCTGTTCGTCGGCAACGGGGCCCCTCTTCCCAAGACATGCAACTCAACCGTCATTCTTTGCAGAGTTTTGTTTCAGGTGAGGGTGATAGTCATAGTTTCGGGTTTATCTGAGCAGCATTAGGCGCAACAGGACTCAGTCTACACTCGGTAGAAACACGATCCTCTTCCAATTAATCAATAACTATTTCACGTCAGTGTTTAAACTTGATGAGTATAATGCATTGCACTTAAACCGTCGTATGGAAGATTCCCTGGGCCACTTGTAGTAACAGAAAGAGGTGTAGTAAGCTTGTTACTGAATTTAAACACGAAGAAATCACCGCGCCCTAATAATATTCCCAAAATATTTCTTTGTTGGTATGCCGAAGAGTTAACTCGTTATCTATGCATAATCTATAATCATTCGCTCTGTTTGTGCGCATTACTGCATGAATGAAATTGGCATAGAATATTCCTGTAGACAAAGGTGGAAGCAAAACTTCGATTACAAACTTCTAACATGTTATTCTTGAGCATATTATCACTACCCTCGGGAACGCAACACATTTATAAAACCACCAGCACGTCTTCCACAAAGGATTGTCAATGATAACCCAACTATTATAATTCCCTCATGACATTTCTTAAAGCATCGTTAATCAAGAGCCAGTAGAACTGTCATTTCTAGACGTTTCGAAGGCTGTTGATAAGGTGTAGCGTAATAAACGAATTAGTGAACTAGAATTTTCCCTGGGAGCCAGCCCTATTATTAACTGGATAAAAAATTAAAGCCATTTCCACGCCTGTGAAATCTGATGTCGCACGCCGGCGGCACCCTCTCGTAGAGGCGCTGGTAGCTCACAACTGCCCTCAGAGCTGTGAGCATGCACTCGAAGCTTACCCACGGAGGTCTGGTAGTTTTTAGGTGCATATATAGGGAGGCGGAGCTGTGCCACGTGCCGAGATCTCGCATGGACGAACGATGGTGGTGGTGATGATGATGATGATGATGATGATGATTAGAGACCCTTCCTTTGTATCGGGACGTCGGTTGTCACCAACCGACTTTCCTGCGTTATTCTACTTGTTTGCCCTACCCTTCACTAACCTAATGGGTTATCCCCCCCCCCCTTCTGAAACTACTATCGCTTCCCCGCCTTCCTGCCCTTGCACCCCTGTTTATCTCCACCCCTTCTGGTTCTATTTCGGTATATTCTAATTCTAATTCGGTATATTACTCATCCTACGTCCCACTCTCTTCCCTACTTTTCTTACACCTCCACTCCAGCCGCCTCTTCGTCTTCCTATGGCCCTCACGTTGAGGGTCACCCTCACACCAAATCCCAAAGCCTCCGTCAACGTCGCTTGCCCATCGCCCTGTCGGTGTCGTATCTCGTAACGTCGGGAAGGGGGGGGGGGGTTTCATGTGTTGGGCCAGCGAACAACCTTCGCCCGGCGTTACGGGCATCACCTTTTCCTTGCGTGATCGGCATCATCGCCGGGCATTGCGAGTAGTTAAGCAGGTCCACTGTTAAAAAATTATCTGGGTAACCGCTCACAATTCGTCCTAGTCAACAACGATGTGCCTGTCAGCTTGTTCCAGTTACGTATGGTGTCCGCCATGGCTTCGTTTTGGCTCCAGTTTTTCTTTAATATTCGTAATGACCTCCACAAAACTTCAAAATATCAAGTTGTTTGCACATATCTGCATACTTTAGAGGGAGATAAACTCAGCTGAAAATTAGAAAGTGTAAAGTATTATCCTCAGCGTAGTTTCCCAACGGTGTAAAGACTCTCAGATGGCGCGGAACGTGAAAAAAATGGTGTGGCCTTTTAGCTGCTACTAGAGAGAAACGCGCGTTCCTTTTTAATAACACTTTAAAAATGTACCATGACGGGGAGTTAAAGCGCACAAATACCTGGATTAATGATTACTCATGACCTCAGGGGGGACAGTCAAGCCAAGTAGTCACGTCTTTAACCCCTGGGAGACTCGACTACCTCAAAAGGCGCCTCCCTTCCGCTCCATCGCCTATGAAGATCTTCGCCCGTGAAATATTTCTCAAATTGATCCTTTGAACCCTTACGAACGGGTGTTTCATAAAGGCACGATGATCGACTAAAGTTCGTAATGGGCCTCCGACTCGTTCTGGGAGCTTTGTGAGTTGATCGTAAGCGTCAAAAAGTGTAACTAACTGGGCGATACATGCACGCTTCAATTCTCTTATTTTCCAGGAACCAAGGCGCCCGACAAAGTTTTGTACTGCATCATCTTTCAACTAAAACTGGAAAAAAAAATCACCAGCGGTTCCACTTTTCGAAGTTGTGAAGTGACACAGGATTTTGAAGAGCGGTACCTTGTTACGATAGATCTCTTTCCCTTCTTCTGAAGTTTCAGCTTTGAACGACACCGAGCGTTTACCGTTTGGGACTGTCCGAACGGTAAAGTAGCGGCGACGACAAAGTTAAAGGGACAGACAACCGATTTTTGTCGAGTATATATTCTCTATCCCAAAGGAAAGGGCATCACTTAAAGCACCTTGACGAGAAACGGTTTTGCTGATAACGCCCTAGAACTTTTTAAATCGAATTTTTTGATCTACGAGCAGTATGTGTCCCTCCTAAAACTAATGCTGGCAACCATGACATAGAGTAGCTCAGCAACATACTTTTGTCTGTATGCGAAATAAAAAACGATATTTAAAAACTTGTTCCCAGCTAAAAAAGTTTGAATCGCAGGCTTTCCTGTTCCTTTATGTGTTTTTTTAATGCAACGGTTTATTTTGCACGAATGCGCCATCTGTTGGGATAGACGAAAGGTAGAATCTGGCTTCACGTTGTGGAGGCGGGAAGTTCGATTCTCCCCGGGCGCGACGTTTCTTTTTTTTTTTTAAGCTGCCGTTGGCGTATTTGGAAACTGAAATCAAATATTTTGGCAGAACAAATGCCCCTGACTCAGGCAGAATCGTCAAAGCTCCTTCGCTGGATCTGTTTACTGAACGCTGCCGTTGATTCTGGGCATGGAGGCTCAGTTAGCTACACTGAGAGGCATGCTGATAGGCACCCAGCGACGGCGGGCGGCGTGTCTTTAAAAATTTCAGAATAATGTTTAGAAATACATACGCAATTTACCCTCGTACGAATACTTGTGTTAAAAGGTTTTCAATACGTAAATAAACGTTTCAGCAGTTAGAGTAGCTGCTAGGTTTGCAGGTCACGTGACAGGGACACATATTGTAGTGTCAAGTTTCGACACTACGAACCGCCACCCTTCCGATTTCAGGAAGTTTGCGGCCAAATTAAAATTATTTCCGCCAGTTTGTTTAGAAATTGCTTGTGGTTATCGGGCTATATAAAACGCTGGCTTTCGTATGAGCTAGAGAACATACACGCGACAAAAATCGGTTGTCTGTTCCTTTAACGGGGAGCCCTATTAGAGAGTTTTAGCAGGCTCCTCGCTGCGGCGGCGGGTTACCGGGACGCGTATATGCGTTTCCTAGTCAGTACAGCCAGCCGTTACCGGGACCCGACTGCGCAGGCGCGTGCGGGAAGGGCGAGGAGTTTGCACCTCATTGGAGAGAATGCACGGGCAAAGGCGGGCCCGCGGGATTAATCCACCCTACCGGAACGAATATGCACCTGCACAGTAAGGCCCCGCTACACGCCGCAGTGGCGTTAGCGGGCGGTAGCCGCTATGCTAAAACTCTCTAATGTCGCGCGCTCGTCCGGCAGAGTTTCTTCTCCGGCGGATGCAACAGTCCGCGGAAGCCGAGTGTGCGGTTTTCTCAGACACACTTGAGCGCATTAGGTGGACCGCATGCAGCGCTGGTGCTGGGACTGATGGCGCAGCCATATTATTTAAATCAGCAACTTTCTGGGAAATCAGTTCTTTGAAGCGTAAAAATGTCACGCAAAAGAATTTCAATGCACAAAGATTGTTAGCTGTAGCTACATTTTTGTATCCGGGGGCTGCAGTACTTTTACGAAAAGTTCAATCTCATTAGTTTCAAATTTGGCAGATTCTATGCATTTAATAAATACAGCGATAAGTATTTTCGTAGACGAACAGACACTAACCCGTTCACGCTGTAGTGCAGCGTTAATGCAGATGCAAACTTGTGTAGACATTGGTTGGAGTTCGGGAACTAACCAATTTCTCTGCAATCACAGATGGTGCACTAAACAACGCATAGGGAGGCAGAAAATTACGCAGAATAATATTAAGTTTAAAACAGCTACTCTACGTTTGTAAACCTTAAGGCAAATGAGGCTTAGTAACCAGACTTATTAATAATCTGCGGCAAAAACAGAGGGCTGGCGTAGGAAGTTGTAATATATCGGCTATTTATGCCCCGGTTGTAGCCAATTTACTATTTGTAATCTTGGGCAATACCTGCCTGTTATTAACGTTTACACTGCCCGATAATCAAGTTCAAGTTAAATTACTTCTTTACGGTGTGTTTATGTCGCCCTTGTAAGCTCTCAGTGAACTGATATGTAGTAGCTTGTTGCCCATCCCATACAATTTTTGTGCAGTATAACCGTGTTGCATGACAACTGACTGGATAATTCTGTCTGCACGGCAGCGCTGTTACCACTAGTCGCTGCGCCCTGGTATGTCGGTTACAATAAATTCTCTTTGTGTACACACACATGTTGAGAGTGACAATGCTACCCCAAATTTTAGTAGGGACTCTGCGATTGATTGAAAAACGTATAGGTTCCTCGAACCTTGTTTAAATATCCAATTATTTCACGAGCACACCCCTACGATAACGACAGAAATTCACTCTCACAGAATCCGGAGAAACAATTTTTCGCGTATACGTGGGGTTCTAACCGCAAAACCGAAAGGCCGCGCCCTCCTCCCCAACTTTAGTTGGATACAAGGGCGCGGCCACAGCGTAGATCGGGTGGTGCGTCGCAATGTGTGCTTGGCCTCCATTTATCTGTGCGTTAGTTGCATGTTAGCATTAGTTGCATATGTTCCCGCTAGTTTCGCACCAAAGCGTGCTTTTTATATAAAAAAATATATACAAGAAAAATTGCTATGTCCTTATGTGACGGCGCTATTTTCAACTTCAAATTAACTAGAACGTATTCAAAGAAAACAATGGCGCAGCTTGCACTAGTGTTGCAAGGCTGGAGATACAGAAAAGCTGGCGGCCCGTATTCATTCGTCGGAAACACCGATGTTGCATCATCATCGTCACCAGCCCACTAGGTCCACTGCAGGACGAAAGCCTCTCCCAACGACCTCCAACCGCCACTTTCCCGCGCCGTTCGAGCCAATTCTTGGCCCCGAATTTCCTCATTTCTACCCCTCCATCGAGTAATCAACCTTCCTCTTTTTCTACACCCGTTTGTCAGAGTCCGCTCTGTCACACTGGTAGTCCGCCGGTTATCATTTCGCCAAATTACTTAGCCAGCCAATTTCCATTTCTTTTTCTTTATTTCTTTCAGTTATCTTTAGTTCGTTCTCCGGTCTAGGAAACTAATCTTCCTGTCTCTAAGGGTTACTGCGATCATCATTCATTCCATGGTCCGTTGAGCCGACCTACGTTTGCTGTCAAGTTGTTTAGTAAGACGCCAAGTTTCACCTCCATATGTCATCACGGCACATTTAATTCTGAACTTGCCCCTGAAATTTCTCGATGACTAGCAGGCCCGGATCGTTTCTTCCGCAGTATTTCGCACCTCCTCCAAATTGGACCAAGTTAGCATGCGCTACAACTCGCGGCGAATGAAGTCCAAAGGCAACGCCCGCGCTACGAAACGAAAGGAAAAGCTTTTCGCCCATAATGCCATGTTAGCTCAGTTTGATAGACGCCTGTTTCAGAACGCGAGTGACCCATGTTGAATTCCCACCGTGCGAAGCGTTTTTTTTGTTCGATTTAATTGACTGCCCATGTTAGTTTTCTTCACCGCTGCTAATCCGTAACCATCAGGCCTTTGGCTTGGCGCAGTGGTTAGGATGCCGGTTTCACGGCTTAAAGTCGCCATGAAAAACAAACACAAGTTTGGTTCATTCAAAAGATTGCCTCATTAGAATCATACTGACACCACTTTCAATGCAAACTTCGCTCAAATAAGCCATATAATCAGGAAAAAAGGAATGGCCATGCGACCCACTAGCTCATTTCCCGCAACAGAAACACTGATGTTATACCGGGCTGCTCTGCGATTTGCGGAGGCCGGCAAAAGCAAACGCAAATTAGGCAGAGCTTATTTAGCTTGCCGAACGAGCAATTTGCGCCTAAATGTAATGCATATTCATTTTACAGCAGCAAGAATTGTGCGGTAGTACCTATGTGCACTGCTGTTGGTACTGGGCGCACTATGCTTGTTTTAGCTGCACAGCAGTCCGGCGCTTTGAAATTGTCTTATACGAGGCTAGCCGATAGGCGTAAGCGAAGTTGCATTACTTGACGTGACGGTGTTTGTCAAGCATACACCATGTTTCACGAAGCGATTACTTTCTACCGTAGCAAAAACAAGCCAGGTGTAAATACGGTCAAAACAAAGCAACGGCGGAGGGCTGGGTATGCTAGCGCCATCTGGGAGGTTTGAGGGCAACGTGGATGCACAGCAGAATGGCGCAGTGAACCTTTGTTTGTATACGCGCCGTTATGACTTCATTGCAGACGTCACCAAAACACGATTTGGCGGGTGAATCAATATTTTAACCTAAATTGATTCATTGCTCAGTGAATACGGCATCACTTGCTGCCGCGAAAGCGCTGCGGACGCTGCAAAACAGGAAATCATTCGAATAAAACAAACTTGTATTTGGTCTTCGTGGCTCGTTGTCTTCATGTCTTCCTAACCTCTTTTTTGCTTCAGGCTTCGTGGTTGTCGGTGTACGCCGGACAGACAGCTCTGCTGGCAAAAGGACTTAGATTCATGTTTAGTAAATCCCAGCGAACAGGCTTTCCCTCGGAACTACAAAGGAACGAAGGCATACTCACTTTCCAAAACTGATCAAGGGCCGCCCGACTCAAACTTATGTACGACTTGGTACACAACCAACTATATATCCACACTTCGAAATACTACTCCCTTTTAGAAACCACGAGACGCGTCAAAAACACTAACCGACCCTAACTGAACCCCCTTTCACAACGACTGCGTGAAATACTAATTTTTCCCTCGTGCTGCGAGGGAGCATCTCGTCAATACATTAACGTCGGAAATTAGAAGAAACTAACTTCCACTAAACCTGAACCAAATGGATGGGTATATTTTGAAATGCTTCCTGAGATTACCAAAGCCATGTTTGTACACGGTTTACTCCTTTCGACATGTTTTAACACATTTTTATGAAATCTTCAGTGTTTCACTGTGCAAACTCATGAAAAATATGCTCATGTTCACCTACTGTTCTCATTATGATGCACTGGTTACAACAATGCTTGTGTCATCTCTCAAACTGTTCAATACATTTTATCTTGTGGACAAACAGATTTATATATTTGACTACATTTTCCCTCTGCGAGAATCCTCATTTAATTGGTAGTATTTACAAATAAATAAATAAATACCACACACCCTGTGAAGAGCGCGCAATTTTTCCGTTAGTTTGTAGTAACCAGCGGCAATAATTACAATTACTCGCCATGGAAGTATGTGTTATATACATAGCAAATTTGCTTTGAGCAGGAGTACTGAAATGCGGAAACATGTCTTCTGCGAAACGTTACGGCATCTACGGTCGAAAGACACGAACCAAAAAAAAGGTGCATTCGGCTGTGGTCAAGTTTGCATGAAGAGTGGAATCCAAGTCTGTGAACATCAACACTGGAAGGGCTGTAACGCCATGTGTTTTACTGGTAATGAGCGCTTCTTCTTTTTCACAACCAGTTCTTGCAAATTTGTTATCTTCATTTTCTGCGGCAAAATTTTCGTGCTCCTGCGCGGCTTCCAAGAATCGTGCTGTCCCTAAAACCCCACCTACGGCATGGTTAAGAGTGTTTGTCTTCCAGAGAGTCATTCTTCCTTCTTTGTCATCCCGGCCCGTTTATTCTCTTTATCGGCGTTTGCTTTGGTGTTTTCTAAGTTGTCTTAAACAATTTTGCACTTCCACTTCCTCCACGTTGCCCTGCGAGACGGATCTGCGAGATTGTAGTGTCTCTATACCAAGCGGTGCTATTTCAGGGGTCACCTATTAGTTACCTTTACTCTCTTTTATCAACCCTGGTATTTTTAATGCGTCACCGGTAAACTACAAAAGAGAGTTCGGAGGTGCATGTGAGTCTTCTTTGTTAAGTTTTGTTTCAAACAAAATGGGGACGGCATCGGTCCAGACACTTTGCGGGAGTTGTTTAGCTGATGTCATACGAACTTTTCCCAGTAGCGGCCTCGCGTCTGTGCGAGAAGTCGTTACATGTCTAACGACACCGTTCGCCCTTTGGTCACCGCTAAGGAATGCAGGTGTGCTTCGAGAGCCATCCTTTACAGGCAAGGCTTCTTGCTCTTTCGGCTGTCATAACCCTTTTCCGGGTGCTCGTCGAAAAGGCCCATTTTGTATGGCTTGGAGCGCGGGTCATTCAACATTCAGGAGGCGGTTCCCGCTGCAGCCAGCGCCAAGGAGGTCGTTGCGACGTGACCCGTCTGCAAAACGCCGACTCCTCAAGGATCGAAACACGGACCCACCCCTGGTCATGAGGGTTTCAAGCGCAGGCTTAGGCTGTGAGGCAGGGTCCTTTCATTTGTGCTGCCTAGAAAACGAACAGAAATTGCGACAGGAAAAGGATGCCTTGACTTTTGTGCGATACAAAATGACAGTTGTATGTGTTTGCATTCACGAAAGAAGCCATAGGCTCCCTTTGCGGAGTAGTTACGAAAATGGCTCACGTGTGAAGAAATGGTAGAACGGGAGCGCCAAATATTAGGAAGGGCGAGTCAAGAGCTTTATTCGTGAAGCTTATTCAAGAGCTTTATTACATGTAATTCATATCGTTCTTCAGCTCTACCTCTTTTGGGAGAACAATATATTACAGTGAATCAATTATTTAAATATTAGGTTACATCACTGTTAGTTTCATACGGCATAGATTGTTCACTTAAGGACAAGAGCTTTATTCGTGCATACTAAAGCAATAAAACTTCTTGCTTTGCAAATTTCATTGTGGAATGGCCTCCCTCTCAACATAAAGTCTTCATCATGATAACCATCTTTAAAAAACAAAGATTTTTTGTTGTTAACATGAAATCCACCTATATTTCATGGTTGTCTGCAAGTATTTGCTTGTATGCTTTTATTTTATAATTTTGTAGTTCACGTTCGTTTCCTGTTGTTTATTTGCCTTTGTTAAATTCAGTGTCTGCTGTCTCAAACTTGTGTCTCTTAATTTGGATTTCTTTTTCTTGATTATGGTCAAATTTGTTTTGTTTTGCGCCTTATATAAACATCTCTCAGACCACCCTCGCCTGTATAATAATTTGCGTATGTTTCTGTACAAATAAAATTAACGAATTTGAATTTGAAATTTGAAAAACAAGTTTTTGTAACGAGTTTGCAGCGCAATAAATTGCCATATTGATTAAACTTTGAAAGCGAAACATCTCGACCACGCAAGAACTCTTTATATTCCTTGGCTTCACGGGAGATGAGTACAATTTAAAATGCATGCAAGTTCCAAATCCGACATTCGTGGGCCAGAATCCGCAAGATACCTCACCTGCAGAAAGGTCAGGGAAGGCTTTTCTCCTTCGTAAAGACATGCATATATTGTATGTTTTTATGCGTTAACTCTTATTTGGAAAAAGAAGATGATGCCACAGAATTTACGTGACACATTCACCATGGTTTGTTTAAATGAGTAAAATAAGGGCAGTTCCATTATATTTCAAGTAGACTTTTTTCGTGCGATGCTGTGATTGCCGACTGTGACATCACACTTTCTGTCCTATCCCCTGCTTTAAAGAAATGTATGTCGTGCATGGATTTAAATGGTGTGCGGTAAGAAAATGCTTGCTCATGTGTATAGAATACTTTTGATGAACTTTGATATACTCAAATCCGCATCTGATAGTTTACGACCCTTATTGTTCTGTCGCATAACCACATTGGTGCTAACACAAAGGGTGTGGATTTTCATTCAACTTATAAAATACTAGAGCATTCGTAGCTTGAAAAATGGTGACGGAGCTCACCCGAATTTCGTACAAAAACCTTTCGGAGATTGCATGCTCGTCCCAGAAACCTAGTGAAAGTGTTTCTTGAAAAATTAAATGTCGCATAAGGAATCTGCGTGATTTCTTGAACACTGTTTCCGGTAGCCGGTAGTGAATCCTGCAGGGATTTATAACACCATTGTGTATTTGACCATAACTCTTCCGGCTCATACACTGCAACCCTGTGGCATCCACATTTTGCAACCCTGAGGAAAAGCACCGCTCAAACATGATATGCAACATGACGTCAAGGCTTACGTTTTTGCATCTATGTGCCCGAATATTTCGGAAGAACATCACTACTTGCTAGAAGAAGCCCATAAAACGCAACGCTATGTTCCAAAGGCTGGGACTTCAACCTGCCCTTAGGCCTACTGACAGCCTGAAGCAGCAGGCCTTGTACGAGATAGTGAGCGTCGGCAATTGTTGTCAGTTGGTATTAAACTTACCTAAATAGGGCAAGTAAGGTACGCCAAACAGAGGACGCTACACAAACTGCGGCGAATATTGCAGGCACTTATTAAGGTCATGGTTGCGAGTACTTTCTAAACTGCGGGAATTCAAGGAAGAGTGAAACAACAAGCACCACATCGTGGTCGCACTGTCGGTGGAAAGAGAAACAATTCATGTGTGAGCTATAGCAAAACGTCTCTGCGAAAAATTCTTCTTTATTGAGAAACTAGTTAAGGGCAAGTGGTTGTCACACACTTCCTTCGAACTTTCTTTGATCAAAGCGTCAGCTGTACCTCTACTTTGCTCTTGCACTTCAGTTGTGGCAACCATACCAAAAACGATTTCTACTAACACGCTTGCCTTCAAAGCTGACCACGATGGCCCTCCGATGTGCCTCTCCCCGGGTTGCTTTAGTACTCGAGCCGGTCCTTCTACACTACCGCCGCATCGAAGAGGCAAAGACTTTGAGTTGTCTTCCTTCACCGAAACTGTGCCCATTGTTAAGGAAGACTGGCACACAACCTTAACGAAGTGAAGAATAAGACAGAACTATTTGCCGTGTTCCCTGGTCTGTGCAAAGAAGGCATGTGTGTCCTGGCACTGTCTGAAAAAGAAACACGATTTTGTGACACCTATGTATTTCTTATGCGTCGTGAATGCTAAAGCTTTGAAACAAGCATTAAACAACTAAGACGCTTTGTTCCCAGCTAGCGTTGTCGAGGCGCTTCGTTCTCTTGCTTCATGACGTTATTTTGCTTCGCCATCCGCTTTCGAGCAAACGCTTTCGAATGTCTTTGATCTGTCTCCGACACGTCGCCCCTTGCTCGTTACTGTTGCCGTGTAATCGTGGGTTTACGAAGATCGTGAATGATGATGCCTGTCTGTACGCTTACTTGGCTGCTTTCTTTCGCTCCCTTATTTCCACCGCGGTTCACTGGCGTGGGTGGCTACATTTCGCTACCGCCCTGTCTCAACTCATGCTAAGGAGCGCCTCGCACTACAGAACGCTTCCCAGATACGTGGGTTTGGAGTTGTTTCACGGCTTGAGATTCCGACGGCTACGCCTACACCGACGCCGGAATGTTCTCTTAATGCTGTCGCATGGGAATATCGAGTTCAGGCTGTAGAAATAACCACATGAAGCAGCTTGTTAAGTGCCCAGTAGTGAAACGCGGCCGTTGAGCCGATGGCCGTCGGTCGCCGCAACAGCTTCCCTCGGGCGGAGCGAGCCAAGCCTCCTAGAACCATTTATGATGTCGCCCGAGAATCCACCGATCGGAATGGCACCAACGTAGTTCGAAGTAAAAGCGTTTTAAGTCTCAGCCGTAACACGTAGTATCAATAAATGTCATTCATGCCTGCAAAAGAACGATGTATCGCTATCGAGCAGGATACGGAACGTGGCGGATTGCTGAAAGCCTGGCTCATTGTGGCATAACATCATTGGAGCCACTCACAGCGCAGCTCTCACGTAGTGGCACAAACCATCCCACATTGTAAACAGTGCTGAAAAAACATCCTGCTGCATCAAAGTAAAGGGGTGCCTTTAAAGGCATGCAACGCAGCACCATAGTAGGAACGTGCGTTCACAGCAGAAGGAACTGCTCCCATTGAAAGTAAATACGTTTAACAGTAAGCATATTTTGTTTATATATTTATTTATGTATTTATTAAATGTACCCTCATGGCCCAAAGGGCATTGGAGAGGGGAGTGGTACAGCGTATATTTTTTAACAGAGAACAATGTTAAACAAGTTTTATTGCAGACATAAATTAAACGCAAAAAAGATAGCGGTATTATCCAATACCACACAAGACAGAAAAAAAGGGAAAAAATTTTGATTACAAGCAATGCAACAATGAGGCACTTCAACCACACAAAAAACTAAAAAGATGTACACAATGATAACAGTGAATTTGATGCGTTTGATTGTTGTGCTTGCTCTCTAATTCGTACGTTTTTTTCTCGAATGCAGAAAAGGCTATCGATGACCTGGAGATGACCGTAGTCCGCTGCAAGCCTGAAACCATCAGTGCTCTCTGCAAGTCTACCAAGTTCAGCAAAGACGAGATAAAAAGGATCTACCAGGGATTCAAACAGGTGCGCGTATACGCCTCATTTTACCTTAATCTATATTTTGATTTAACGATGTCGTGTTAAAACATATTCTGAAGAAAGTAAACACTAGCACATTGAACAACACTGTTCGGCAACCTTGCCCAGCTTATAAACTTAAAATTGTGAAGCAATGAAAAGTGCAACACAATCAAGGTAAATCACAGAGGCTGCTTAAACTTTTTCAATGCGGCGTCGAGCGGGTATCATTAGATTCACAAAAGCTAACTGTAACAGTATTTTCCTGCAAGTGTTTCCAAACAAAAAATATTACTTTTTCATTCACAAACTGAGCCCCGTATAATTACCATAGATTTGCATTTTCAGTGCCACGAGAGAGAGGGACAGAAGGATCTTTATTTAAACTGGTGATGCCAGTCGATCTAAGCTGCCTGGCTTGCTACGCCAGAGGATTGCGATGACGATAATGATTATAAGGATGACTTGTGTTCTTAGGTACGCCAATAAGGGTTTCGTTGCAGGGGCGGCACGTTTGGAAGAATTCTAAGGACCATTACGTCCCTGAGTTCTAGTGCTACGGGGAGCAGCTGGCTTAGGGAAACTGCAAGAGAGCCTCTTTGTGCACTAAAGCGCGCACAATCACAAATGACGTGTTGCAAATCTTTACGCAAATCACACTGTGTGCACAGAGGCGAGGACAACTGGTTGGTCTTGGAACAGAAGAATCGCGGGTTAGCGACATTCAACCTCATATGGTAGAGTACGGCTTCATCATGCTTGGATAGTCCAGGTCGCATATTAAAGTGTACGACTGACCAGGCGTAATCAAGGCAAAAGTGGTAAGTGCGTGATCACACTCGAAAAGCGACCGTCGGGCTCAACACGGATGGCACCAAAAAATAACGCCACATTGAATAGAAAATGAATAGATAAAACTTAGGTTGGTGTAGCTATTCTTCCCAGGACTTCAAAGCAAAAGCCAAGTATGTTGCCACTGCGATGACTCTGTAGCGCACCGTATGAGTAACAAAACTGAATCTCGTGCTTGTCGCGTGAGCGGTCAGCGTGAAGGTCCGTGAGCAGAACTCTTGCGCGCGGACAATGGCTCTGCCTGTAAAGAAGCAGCTGCGTGCCGATAGATTTATTCTGCCGGTAGGAGTAATTAATGCCAAGAGCCGAATAAACCAAAGCGAAGGAAGAGGCCCTAACACGGGGTAACAGTCACGAAATACTATTTCATATTCTCTCATTTTTTGCCTTCAAAGCCCGTAACCAAAACGTAATTCCTGACGAGTTTTGCAACGGTTTTTTATTGGCCATGCGAACGCTGGAACGGGCATTACAGCTCGAAAAAGGGAAAGAAATGGTCACATTAACTACGAGTAAGGCTGAAAATGTTTGAGCATTGCTTTGTACAGGGCCCGGTGCTGATAACGGCATAAAGTTAGCAATTGTTAGCGCCACCGTTTGTCCAATAGAGTTCATAGAAACATTACTTCATTCGGATTTGACTGGAGGAGGTGGACGTCCGCACCAGCGCCCGTTTTTTAATACAATACAGGTATTTTACTTTGTAGGCGGGGCTTCAAATTCATGAAATGCGGTAATGGATAATGAAATGCCGTATATTACCTATTAACAATGTTGCATATATTATCCATTAACAACTCGGTGCATAACGCGTTGCAATACATTTTGCAACAAAATAGCTCCACAGGGTACGATCGCATTCTTGGAGATGCAGGCGGTGATAAATATGAAAGTATTACAAAAACGCTTGTAGGTAATAAAACGGAAGGTATCGTGGTAAATCTTACCCCCGCTTCCAACACCAAAATGAGAGAAAAGGGCAGCCCAGAGGAGTGCTAGATATGAATTTACTAGATTATATTTGTGGCGTTTGCACGCCGTTGTCTATTCTCTCCGCACATCTGAAGGCGACAATCATTATGTGGATCTAAACACGGAACGTAGTATGTGTGAGCCTGATACCACCAGCAAGCGGAAGCAGCGAAGAGGGACAGATCCTGCGGTTGGAAAGTTTGCGCGCTCTCCGTGGTGAGTTCATTTACCAGACAAACACAAGTGCAGCTATGGAAGGTCTCCTAGGCTATGGCGGCATTAAGTAGCTTGATAGGGGCAAACGGGCCGTCGTACATGGCGGCGGGCAATGCAGAAATTCAGAAAAGTAACTGCATATAAAAGCAAAAAAACGCACAAAAAAACATGATGAAAATAAATTGCTGTGCGCTTACAGCCCACTCCAAGTTTAATATTCCTGTATCAGAACGACTTTTTACGCTGTAGTGTGGGCACCTTATTTTTCGGCCGAAATAGTAGAGCTTTCGTTTTTTCGCAGATTTATTTAAATACAGCTTAGTTTAGCCCAGTTGGGTCATATCTCCGGAGTGTATAGTAGGTATACCAGCATCACTGCCAGTAACGAAGTAATGTTACAAAACTTTTGTAATCTATCGATTGCCTAATAAAATCCTTTTCTGATTCTGAATGTTGAAGGACATCACTATTTACAATGTAATTAATAAAAACGTCAAACAATAACGGGCACAGTGCACTCGCTGTATACCCTTGGTGCACCACACTCCATACTGGGAGAGAGAACGAATTTTGGTTATTTATGCATAGCCAGCGAGTTTGATTAAGCAGCGCGTCATCAAATTTGAACGCTACCACCTGTTCCTTAAAACGTGCCTTTATTGATTTTGACCTCATGACTAAGGTTATGGAATGCTTTGCTGAAGTTTCTGAAAATTCCAAGTGAAAACAAGTGAGAGTAGTTCACCAGAGTCAATACTTTGAGCTATACGCTGCTTCAGTGCTGGTAGGGTTGTTTTTGTAGATCCTCCCTTGGAAATCCAAAGTGAGATTCAATGAGTATTTTATTCTTATTAAGAAACTCTGTTGTCTAATGGTCTGTTGTTGTTTAAACTTTTGAATGCATTAACAACTTCAGTTTCTTCGGGGTGTGCAAAAAGACAAGGTGTTTTTGAGACTACGTTTAGTCGTGGTTTTCTCCCTGAACACAGTGCTCAGTCTGCAAGTCTGCATGCACTGACAAATTGAAGTGTCGGCAGTGCTATGCCCCATTATTATTATAGCCATTAAATGTTATTGTTTGAAGATTGTAGTTTACTTTGCTGCAGCCAAGTACACTATGAGCTTCCATATTGGGTCAGGGCATATTTTATTATTGCCGCTGAAAAGAGCGTTTCAGCTGGTCTTAGCGTTCCGTTAGGTGTATTTGTAATTGCTTTCAATTTCTTCGCTTTTACCGGCGAACTTGTCTGCAAAAATCATCGTGAGATGACGTTTTTCGTTAATAGCGTTTTCATGCTCCTGCGTTATCTTTAATAGCCTTTTCAAAGTACTGCGTTATCCAGGTCTTCTTGCGTCTTTTTGAGCTTGCTCTAAAAGCGCCAAAAGGATCGAAAAACACACCGTGGGTTTTATTAACATCCATTTTTTGCCTGACGCAGCTGCAAATACACGTTTTTATGTCCTGTTTAAATGATTCAAATCCGTCCTCGGGCGTTAATTGAAACATAAATGAGTTGCTTAGGAGGCGTAGAAAAATGGATAGAAAGGCGGGGAGGTTAACCAGATATACAGTTTGGTTTGCAACCCGGTAGAGAGGGGAATGGCGTTCACGGGACAAAAGAGGGTAAACGAGGAGGAAGAAATGGAAATTGGTACGGTGCGCACTCTAGTCCCGTATTAGGCGCTAAAATCAGTCGTGTAAGTTTGTTTTGCTCGGGAAACGTAGAACTGCCTTCGTCGCCTTCTTTCAGGTCGATGGTGGAGACCGATCACCTAAATAGTCTCTATTGAAAATGGTCGATTGTCCAATCGGTTGAACGCGATGACAAGCACGCTTCTGTCCAAGGAAGTATTTGGGGCAGCGACACAACACATACTCTATTGTATCTTCCGCCCCAAAGCGTCACAGTGGGCGCTGTAGGCGATGCCGATAAGAAAGAAGTATACTTTTGTTAACGCCACCCCCAGCCACGGTCGGCAAAGTAAAGTCGACTGCGGTCGAGATTGCGGGTATTTCTGATGTTTGTATGAGCATAAGTGAGAAACACCGTCTGATGGTCGCCTTTATCAGAGGAAAGTGTGACAGCAAATAAAACATCAGTATTAAAATTTGTGTTGAAGAGGTCACGACAAGACGAAATCGAAGCTGTAACACGCGTAGGCGTGGTTACCATGCTAAGAAGTCTCCCGTAAAAGGCCTTGAAATAAATAAGTGCGAATAACATGTATCATTAAAAATTTTATATGTTATTCGTGTTATCATTAAAAAGTCGCCTCAACATATGAAAAGCCATCGATTTAAGGAAAAATACCCCTAGCAAGCAAGTGAAAAAAAGAAACCTTGTGATATTTCAAAATGAAGGGCGATACTCTGTTGAAATAATTTTATTCTCAGTTTTGCAAGTTATGATTTTGTTACCCGGCATCAACGAGCAGAACTCTGGCACTCGTTCACCACGACAATAACATGGCCACGGTGCCATGCCACATTGTATGGCTAGTCGGGAGAGTTGGTGATCTAACATTGTTGCAAAACAACGGGGCTTAACAAATACACAAATGGAATAAGAAAGCGCTCGGCATTCTTCTTGTGTATTTGTTAGCCATGCTGCTTCACCACACTGTCGCGTGGCCGTGTCGACGCTGCCACAACAGAATAGGAGACGGCAAGGGACAATAGCGGGGATAAAGCGCCCGTCGCTTCAAAATAGCTACGTATTTCACAAAGCCCAATAAGGAATTAGCTAACCTCAAATCACACTTTAACCAGAAAGGTTTAAGGACCATATTGGAGAAATGATGCCGTCCCAGAAAAGGAACAGTCAACAAAAGGCCGCCGCTATTCTTCGGTGTTTCTGTGTGCGCATGGCCACGAGAAAGAGGGGCGTAGGCTGCAACGGAAGATATTTAAGTAGTGCGCCGTATACGTCACAAAAAAATGCAAAACACTTCCTTCAGAGAGAGATGGTTAAAATGCAAATATTTCTCCCATGCAACCGGAGTAAAAGCCGAAGTCCGAAATCCAGTGGTACTCGTTGGGCGAATGGATCGCTAGAGTGAGAGTTTACCAGCGTGCGCCACGTGCTTAGGAGTTAATTGTTTCTTTCGGAAGAAAATCCTTGCAATATCTATTACCCTTGTACCCTTTCGCTCAGTGTTTTTATGACCTTGGCGGTGTCAACGCTTCGCAATACAAATTTTAATGCCAGCTTCAGCTCTCCGTGGTGATATATATTTTCACTATAAGCCGGTTGGAAAGAGGAGCACAGATTTGGATTTCGTATTAACTTGGTGGTGTTAGTACATACACCACCGCAGCTGTCTTGCTGCGGTGATGTATTAGCTAACACCACCAGTTAGGCTGTATTAATACAGCGTAACATTAGTTAAGCACTCTTATACTTAGTTTGGCGAACGCTGCGTGCTCTTTGTTATTTAGATCTCAATTGCATATGTTCATTTTCATACTCCACTGTTTCTTTTGCATGAATCCCAACTTGTGTGTGTGGGCTAGGGATTCAGATTCCGTGCATTATCCCTCATGTATGTCTGGCCGCCATGAATAAACCAATCTTCAATCTTTAAGGGTGTTGCCGAATTCCCCAGTAAAAATATTTCCGAAACACCACTTCGAAATGTGACGTCTATCAGCACCCCTGCAAGCAGGTGGAATTGGTGCGGCATCTTCCGGTGGAAAAATAAACCACACAGTGTCACAAGAATTCTTGCTGACTTTTTTCAACGTGATAAAATTACTGGCAACTAGAGAGGTGGTTACAAGCTGACTTAGATTATTATCATAATGCATCGGGAGACGGATAGCGTAATTCCTATTTCATCGCACAGTTAGCCGATACAACTTCATTTGCGCAGATGGCAAGCGAATGCTCGATTACGTCATCATCATTCATACTAAGGGGCACATCAGTCGTCAATTTTGCATGGAGTGTTGGGAAGTGTGCGTATGGAACATCACTGGTTGTTTTGTTTTCGAAGGGCTTCCGAGAGGGCGCGTTGTTTTTAGCCCATATAGAGCATCTATTAAGAGCCCGTGGTACATGCGAAGGCTCAGGGCGGGGAAAAATAAATGCTTGCTGACGGTAACTGGAGCTAGAAAGATGGAACGCAGTCAGAGAAAACACCTGTTCGCGTTGCAGAGAGCAGTCGGCCGATTAAGCCTAGCAAGCACGTTCACGTGCCTTAAGTCCAAGACGTGTCTTGCAAGCATTGTGCCGGCATCAAAAAAATAGAGACGGTCCAGGAACTCCCAAGCTCCTAGCAACGATAGTGCATGGAGTCCGCCTTGGATTGAAGCGGGGCGGTGGATCGTGCAGCAAAAAAAAACCTGGAGGAATTTGCGAATTCTGATGTCTCTGGCCACAGAAGAAATGAGTCGTTCACGTGGGTTTGGGTCAATATCGTGTTGACTTCACTAAACGCCTACTGAGTCCGTCAGGTGATGCATTCCCGCGACGCAGTTCTTCAACCGCTAAATACCGTAATAGTCTCTCTCTGTTACATCCTTTCGGCAAGCGCTTGCGCCGTTCAGGGTAGGTCTCCCATTTCGCTTGAAATAGGGCACGTATCCTGCGCTTTCAAGTGATTTGTGAAACCTAGTGAGCGTTAAGAATTCTACAGCTTTTCCGTGAATTAGTCAGAAACAATCATTTAGACCATTAGAGAAGGCAAGTAGCAACACAACCCGTAATAGTGAAACCTTTTGCCGCGGTCATAAAGGGCACACTAACGTTGTCCCGAAAATCTCACCTCACCTGCCACTATCGCCCACTAGTTTGGCGTTACAAAAAACATAAATGATTAGTGTAGAAATGGTAATCTAAAGCCTCCTCAGTTTTGTTTTTCGCAATCATCGGATAGGCCACTATTTCCTAAAGTAAACATTCTGCATCATGCTGAACAGCTGGTCAATTGCTTTAAAGCCGTAATGAAAGGCGGCTCAATTTGGGCCGGTGGAAAGGCACTGGACTGATGCGAGCTCATTTAAATATTTATTATTTCAATACGCTACCATGAGTCCGCTTAACCAAGAGACGCGAAAAAAAATTTGCGGACTGAGGTAGCGATAACTTGCTTGGCTGACTTGTTTTTGCGTCACTGCCAGCGCCTGTTTTTTTTCGCAAAAAATAAATGTTAGGTATGAGAGCATGAAATGTGAAAACCATCGTCTTTTTGAAAGATCAAAATATGCGTTCTATCTTTCTATTAATTATGACTCGTATGTATAGGAAACCCCATTACTGCAGTGGCCACTCTAAAAATAGCCGATCGTGGGGATAATCAGCGGAGGAGGAAATTGTTCTAACCCCTTTTGAAGCGGTTTGCGGTGGAATAATTAGTGTGTCTGACGTTATTCGAGAAAGAAATGGCCCTTTTCAGGTGCAAACTTCTTTGTTACCGGTGTTTGCAGGAAAGCAGAAGTGAGGAGGAATCGAGGAACAACCAGCATTTTCCGGAAATTATCTGCCCCACAGAAAAAATGGTGAATATGAACGAGCCACTTGTTCAGCTTTCTGCAGAAAGAAGGCAGTAGGTTTACATGACCCTCGATGCCAGTTCGCATCACACGGTTATCAATTATCTAACGCGCCTATGAACAAAACACTCCGAAAATTATGCAGACTGCGCTTACCCCCACACAATTCCCGGCGCGGTACTTAACTTGCGTCAAAATGGAATGCGCCGTACCTCGCCTAGGCCCGTTGCGCAAGGGAAAGCAGCCGAAGCACGTTGGCCAAAAGAACGATGTGGCTAGACTAACGTTCAATACTGAGAGCACTCACTAAGCCGTTTTCGTCCGTTTCCGAAGCCGTCTACGAAGTCGAAGGCAAGGGGTCTATTGCCCTGCTAAGGCTCGACACTATAATCTTCTACTTCCTTCTGACGGAGCTAGCTCGGCGAGTTCAGTTCTTTACTCTTTTTCGCCAGCAGCTTTGCGCACTCGAACTCACGTTCCCTCTAGAAACTCATTTGCAACCATAACGACGACTTCAGACGTTGTGATGCAGCTTGCGCTTTAGCCACTTTGACCGCGCAGACAACACAACTACATCGTCCTGGCTCCCTTCTTCACGCCGTGGCTGCACTCGCCCTCCCCCTCCTTCATGCTCCTGCCTTCAAGCACCGCGAAGTGAAGGAAGGAGGAGGGGCGGCACACGTTGGGTGGCAGCCGCCGCGACGGGGGAGTCACGTCATTACTTGAGTCAAAATCTTGCGAAATCGGAAGTCGCTGACAGGGCCATCGCTTTCACAATAAAGAGACCACACGACGAAGCAAAGCCCTTTGTGTCATGAGTCTTCTTCAGTTTCGCCTTGTTGCGCAGGAGTACAACACGGAAGCTCACACACAAATCCTTCATCCACACTGAACTATATTTCGCGTTTGAAAATTACAATTGTTTTTTTCTTTGCTGTCTCATGTTCAGTCTCTTCGCCGCCCTGGCCCACCTCCGGCGGTCTCCGTCAGCTGGTTCCTAGACGCCCTGTTAGGAAAAATAAATTATTCAAGCTATTCGAAGCACAGAATTCAACATTCCAAAGCAGAATGAAAAAGCTTATTTTCGACACAGTAGTAAAAAAAAATTAAAAACATTTTCAATAACGTGAGTGGAGTGGTAGTGTTGGGGGGAAAATAGAGTGGCGCTGGGTAGTTTGAATTACCTGTTTTTTTTTTTAATTTTACAAAGCCGACCGCATTCGCAACCAAAATTCGGATCGGAAATTCTGAATTGCGGGCATTCGGACTTTGCCTTTACGGAAAACTGCCGTTGTCCCGGGGAGTAATCTATGATGAATAACGAGTATTTCGGACAAAATAAACCAAAGTTTGATTTTTCTGACAAACTTTTCCCGACAAAGCCACGGTGCACTAAGGACGACGCCATCGAATCCTGACCACTGGATTGGTTTAAAGTTGATGGAGAATCGGTTGACCTCCGGCGGGGTAGCCAACTTTGTTTCGCGAATTTCGAGAGTTTGCTGCAGGGGCAGAAGCAAAGCCGTTGTGTGCGCGAGCTAACGGAGCGATATCGTGCGCAAAGCGACCGCGCTGCCGCAAGGCGAGTCTGACTCCAACCAAGGCACTCCCGACCGCCCGCAATCGTCAACGCAAGACATTGCCAACGCTTTGGCGTTGTTCTCTAGTGTTCACGAAACAAAAACGGCACGCTTGCAAGGATGCAAGTAAACGTTCGCACACAAAGGAGGAATTTATTGCAAGGAAGCATTCGCGACTTATTCAGTCCTGTTTAAATGCAAAGAAGCTCGTTGTTGCTTCTCCCCGATTGTTCGGAATGCTCTTGTATTTTTGGTTCCTCTCCAGGTCCGAAAATACAGTCGGCTACTGTGGTTAGTTTTGTTACCAGTTTAAAATCCGTCGGCGAACTTTAAAATAGGAGTGGTTTGCGCCGTTTTCAGTTCAACTGATAAAACTCTGAATATAAGTAGCGGTATTAGGGCTTACCCGCTTATGCTCCTAAGCAGTTATGGGGGAGTGAGGCCATAAAGACGGCATGCGCCAGAAAGACAAGGACGATATTTACCTCTCGCACTCTCGTCACATATGCACCCTGTGCAGCCACTATGCTCTTCAATGACAATTACACCAGCCACTGTGCCTAACATGATCAGTTTCCAGCCTCATCTAGGCAAAAAGTTGTCGCAGTGCTTGGTAAAGGGATAGGGGGTAGTAATAAACGGCACCAGAAGATGCGCTTGAGTTGAGGGTGGGTGGACCCAGCAATTCTCTTTGTTCATGCTCACGCGGCGTTCCTGGAGTTTGAACCGTGCTTTAGAGGCTTGAGCCTCACAGATGAGGAGAAGCGCCAAGCGGTGCAAGTTCCGAGTTACTTGTTGCCAGAAGTTTCAAGATCTGTGCAAATCGCCACACGCTACGTTTTTGTGGAACCGTATGCTGTTTGGTGAGTCGTAAAGCACGTTGTTAAAGAGCTAACGGACATTGACGAGAGAGAGAGAGAGAGAGAGAGAGAGAGAGAGTGCTCTTTATTGTGAACTGGTGGGGTCAGCCCTGCTAGGGACAAGGCTTGCTACACCTGATGGGGGTGGTGACTTCGTTGATGAGTGGTTAATATTAGACATTAGGGGTACAGCAGGAAGAAGATAAACAAGACACGTAAAAAAACGAAAATAAAAACAAGAGAATGCTGCCTGCTAAGTCCGGATATAAAAATACAATTGAAAATAAAATTGTTAGTGTAAACGCTGAAACAAAACGAATAGTAAACGACTACAAAAAAAGAGTAACAACAGCGACCCCAGAAAAATAAATAGATGAACGCCAAAGACACCAACACAAGAAACATATATAGACGAACGCCACAGTGCGAAAGAGCAGATATCGCAACACCCTTTCTCTGTCTGTGATCTAAAGAAATTTGTCTAGTTCAGTGTCTCGTTGGAACTGGAGTAGTACTTTTGGGCCTAAGGTACTGCCAGCCCTATTGGCCTAGGGCCCAAGAAAATGACGAAGTTTTAGACTGCCTCTATGGCGTACACGCGAGCGGGAGCTCGCTGCAGTTTTTCGCGCAGCAGCGAAGCGAGGGAAAACGCACAGCAAGTGATTTACAGTCTCACACACAGCGCAAGTCCGGCACAGGGGGAATCTTCCCAACCTGTCTTAACCTTAAAACTCCGAGTAAATGCTACATTCAGGCGCAGTGGGTGCAACACTCCTTCACACCGCTTGTTGACGCCGCATCGAAAGTGGAAGTTACAGTGCGGGTCAATAGCCTGCAGTGGTGGATACTTGCGGTGAGGATCCTGCCACTCCGACATTTGTGCAGTCCACCCACTTGTGAGGGTAAGGGCGTTGGTGTCCTCTCGTGAGAAAGGAAGCTGGGTCGTGTTGCTCATAAAGTGGCCTGCGCAGGTGGGTGCGTCGGATCTAATATTGCCTTGTATGTCCGAGTGACCAGGCAGCCACTGAAGATCGATGTAATGACCTTCGTGCACTGCCATTGTGTGAATTTCGCCAATTTCACATACAAGCTGACTGGTTGTGGCGAAGCGCTTATAATTGCGTGATACATCAATAGTTATAGCTTCTATCGTGGCTCCAATGGATCGAGAAATTGGATGGAAACTTTTGTGTCGTCGTGTGTCCTGTCTTCGAGAGACAAACAGAAGTGAATTTTGGATATTTATTCGAAAAACACTTCCTCTATATTTCAGAAGCCGCGGCATGTTTCATAAGTCAATGATAGAGAATCCACAGTTCAGGAAGTTTGGGGGCGGTGGGAGCAGAGAGAAAAACGTTTCCTTAAAAAAGGAGCCCCTTGTATTTCATGTTCTTTAGCATTGACTTTGAGGCGGTTTATTGTAGTAACTTTGTATTTAACTCTTATTCGGAGTACTGCATATTGAATTATGGCTAAAAAAGTTGCGCGTGTTCCAACGTCATTTTTCATTATCACCATTCCCTCCAAAAACCTTTATTGCTATTTTCCGTCTTATTCCCAAATAATTAAGGAACTTGGTGGATAAAAAACCTGTATAGATTACCCCTCCGAGCACAACAAACAGGTGCCCAATTTTTAACCTACCTGTGTTTTTCCCATTTCTTGCGTCTGCATTGCAGTCCTGTCCGACGGGCATTGTCAACGAGAACACCTTCAAGGACATGTACTGCCAGTTCTTCCCACTAGCAGGTGAGCAGTACTTGATAGCTGTCTCTGGCCTTAACTATGCATGCATGATTTTGGCCCAACCGACTTCGTCAACGAAGACGGGCATCTCTAAGGAGAACTTAACGGCCAAATAAAAACTGGTTTAATTTTTTTGTAAATTTAAATATAGTAGTAGTAGTAGGTGCAAAAAAGCAAACCCTTGAGGAGGGATTGAGGAAGTGTAATATTACAGGTGGGGAGAACGCCGGGGCATTCCTGTCGTTCTGCAACCCAATAAACATAGCTAGAAAAGAAGCATAGCGAATTTGAAATTATGAATTCCGCGGGTAGCCTTTTGTAGTGATTCTGTTTCGCTTGCACGCGTGCGTATTCTTCCGAGGGATGAAACCGTTTAAAGATGTTATAGCAGCTGTATTTGTAGGAGTGGTGTATCGTGGTCAACCTCCAGAGTTTTTGAAGAATTGACTTGAAGTCACGGGTACTGTGCTGTCCGAAGGGTTCTAGTGCTACAATGCTACAAAAGTGTTTATGAACGAGTGATATAGTACATAGGCTACTTAGACAGCCCCGCACGGTAGGCACAGGAAAATGAGAAAACACATTTAAACATATGCCGAATCACCAAACCCTTTGGTATATGACACGGATACACGAGTTGACAGTAGAGATGAGCACAGATAGCTCACTGAAAAAGGCAGTTAGCATTGATTTTCCGAACGACAGCATTCATATCCCATTAACGGCAGAAAAAAAGCAAGTTTAAGTTCGAAAGTTCTCTTTAAAATGTCCGCTCAAGTAAGCTATCCGGTGTGTGCATAAAGAGAGACATCTGCTGAAACACTATTTTTAAAAGCAGGGCCATGTAGAAAAACCAGATGAAAGAAATCCTTTCTGAGATCAAGGGTCGGTTTACCTCTACCAGTTCACCGTACACATTTCTGTAACGGCAATCGACCTAATGAACCCGAAAGTCACCTGTAGCGGTGCCACATGGGGAAAAGAATACCTACCAGCTTGAATATTCTTCACAAAAGCATAGGAAATTTATTAGTACTTGGCTAAATTAAGGCTTCCAATGGAAGAAAGTCAAAAATGGCAGTTTCACGGTTATCCAAATAAACTTCAAGTGGACAGGAAGTACATGTTTTGGAACACTGATAAGTGAAAAGCTGATGTAGACAGTCACTCTGTGGAGGAGACATAATTACGCAAGTTAACTTACTCAAACCAGGTGTTGTAGGCCTTGTTAAACCAGTGCTGTGATAGGTTAAAAATTGAGGAAGGTCTGAAGGAAAAGGGCAAGAGATTTTTTAACCCGTAGCCATAAAGATGAAATGAATACGTAGGCGCATTTAATGTAAACTTAGTGAATTTGAAGTCACCCCTCTTTTTAGATAATGAAGGGCGTTCTGATAGATGTACGAACTAGGTTGGGTTGTGTGCCCTTATTCCAAGTAAAACAAATAAATGTCCCGCCCTTTTAGTTTTAGTGATGATGGAATGACATCCACATAATTTGAGGTGTGTTGGATGGAACTCTGAATGCAGATAAGTGCGGGCAATGAACATCATTTACCCAATTTGGAAGACGTGTTCACGCGCCTAGTACGCCCCCAGATACAGATGGAGCAAGTCAGACATTAGCAAAGCATACTGGTTTGCGCCCCTAATAAAGAACCTAAAGTTGCATTCCGGACATTTCCCTGATCATTTGGAAAGGCGTGAGTTCCTGAATGTGCAAGAGGAGTGTAAAGGCAGTACGTGGAGACGCTATGGTGTCACGGCTGTTCTTAGATAATGTATTGGTCAGAGAATAATCGATTGAGTACCACACAATGCGAGAGAAAAATCTTTTCGCGATAAGGAAAATGGTGCCCAGGTTTTTATCCACGAAGGGGGCGCGCAATCCAGCAACGAACCCTTCAAAGCTCTAGCCGGTTGGTGTAGTACGGCTCGCCCAATGGAGAATATTTTCTGTGTAATGCAGCACCGGAGGGCATGGAAGCTGTAATGTCACATGCTTGTGACAAAAATTGGGCGCCGATAACTCTTTTTGAATAATACTAAGAAGTGTGACAGAATGCATCCCGACTCTAAAGTAATTTTGAAGAACTTTGGCCTTAGGTTGCGCAGAGTATTGTTTTCTGTGTCCCATGTGTCGCACCCTAAGTTGCAGCTCCAACAATTGAGCGAAGCTGTTACCGCAGTGCTAGTAGCCAAGATAATGAGATTGACGCTAATACTTCTAGTAAATCCTTAAGAAACGAAGTATAGGCCATCATAAACACCAGAGCGCTGTTCCAGTCTGCATGAGACTGGATATCAGCTTCCCCTGAAAATACGCGGTGCTTCGGGAACTCTTCACGGCTTTCAATTTTTATATCCGTGGGCCACGTTGTGTTGGTAGATATGCCTTTGTGCACCCTTGTGCACCAGGTAGCACTAACGAGTGGATAAAAGAGCAACATATGGTTAGAGGCCTCCTAGCACCCAAAGAGTCGTTCATAGTATCCAGAACAACTGGTGAGAGATGCTCAGAGATTATCACCTACTGCCTTTTTTGTGACACGGCCGACCTGACAGAGTAGGTGGAAGACAAATAACAAGAGGTCCAGATAGTCAGTACACACGGGAAGAGTGCATAGAATGTGCTCGACTGGCATAGAGACTCGCCGTCATGACAGCAGTATCTTTCTAAGGACAGCCCAGTATGGGTCCAAAAATGTACAGATGCCGTCAACTTCTGGCGGTATACTCGCACAAGTATGGTGGTGTGAAGAAAAGCATGCGCCTTTCACACAAAGAAAAATGGCCGCATAGGCTTCTGCTCCACCCGCCTTCACGGACTATTAACGCAAAAAATAAAATTTACGGAGTCTGTATTTATGCGAGATATACCTCAATGAAAAGGTGGACATCAAGTTTGGAGTGTTCTGACGCAAATAAGAACGTAGATCTCGTAACGGGCGTTCCTGTGTCGTAAACTCAGATTTTTTGAGTACTTCTCAATATTGAAAAGTTTTAACAAAAGAAACATAGGTCAAACTGGCTGTTGTACGTGCCGCACACACACGAAGTCTAGATACGCGATAAGACCTGTATTTATCTGGACGTTCTTAGCCAAAGCCACCATGAAAACGTCTGGTGATGTGCACTGTTCACACGCTGTGGAATAATAAGTAGAAGCCACGCAACTCTCACTCTAAGCAAAACGCAGGTAAAGAACACTACACATAGTTTTTCGACTAGTACCCGAGGTACAAAATAGCTCAAATGGCCGGCGCCGACTCGAAGTGCACCCGCATAGACCGAGAGACTGAATAAATGCGACATCGAAGTTTCTTTTTGCGGCTGTCTCACTTTCAGATACCACCCAGTACGCGCACTACGTGTTCAAGGCCCTGGACAAGGATAGGGCTGGGACCATCAACTTCAAGGCAAGACTACTTCGCTTCTACATCGTCGTTTTTTTAGCTCCTCCCGGACTGATATACACGATCGTCCATGCTCCTCCTCTCTGTGTGACATAGAAAATTGTACTTTGGATACTTTTCTTCTGGAAGAAAACAAGGCGCTCTCTCGCTCTCCGCCGAGCTTAGGTGACCTTATTGTGACCAACGGGACTGCGAGAATAATTCGCAGAAACGAAAAATATTGAACCTAAAATGCGCTCTGAACACCAACGAAAGGGTGGTACAAAGGAAACCCGAAGCTAACATTTCTTATCACATTGATAAGTTTAAACATGACGTGTTGTGGTAAGGCTAATACTTTTACAAAATGGCAATATACGCGATGACGGCGTTTCGAGAATGAAAAACGTAGGTTCGGGGTATTACTTTTCTATTTTCTTTTATACGAAATTTAAAACACCCAACATGCATGTAAAGAATATCTACGCAAAAAATATCTCTTACCCGTATCAGGACTCCGTCACTGTGAACCTGCTAATAAAACATTTTTTTTGTTTATAACAGTTCAATTTCTTATGGCATTTTTATAAAATTTTTACATATTTTGGTTTATAACAATAGCAATTGTATCTATCCAGGCATCATAACTTTTGAACAAGTGCGAAAAAATTACCAGTACCCATGAGCTCCTTGTGATGTAGTAAACGTGAAAAGGTGAGTGTCCAGCGTTTCATATTAGCGCTTTGTCGTGTCGCTTCTTTCTTCGGTGTCCTTGTCTATATTTCATTTATTTGAATATTGTTTAGCAGCTACCCCTGAAAATACGCGGTGCTTCAGGCACTCTTCACGGCTTTCAATTTTTATATCCGTGGGCCACTTTGTGTTGGTAGATATGCCTTTGTGCACCCTTTATCGGCACTCGTCAAATCGCTGTTTTTTGGAATGTATTGTGTGCCACCAGTTCGTGATTTTGTGGGCTGTCTATAGACCATGGACGTATGCTTTTATTTTAGCCCGTAACTAATACCGTAGATCAGAAGCTAGGAAAACTAGCACCATTTATATGGACATAGGAGACAGAAAAGCAAACATTAGTTACTGAGCAGTTCAGGTGCATTGCAATGGCGCTAACAGCGAACGGTGCTCGAGAACAGATATCAACAATTCTAAGAAACTGACATAATGCTGCGGTGCTCCCAATTTAGTATCTTTAAAAACTGATATCCCGGGGCTGCAATGATCGTTGCACGCACCTGGGGTATATTCGGAGGTGTGTACCGAACTTGTATTGAAGTAACAGATGACTATTTAATTGAATTTAAAGAGGCATAAGTTCTTGCTTACGCAGTAGTTGTGGCACTCGGTGTGCATAGTGTTGCTGTGATGGGTACTGACGCATTTAATCTCCTTTCTATTGAATACTGTCACAGTTGAAGAAGTGCGGGACTTGGGGCACGCGATGCTGCTCCTCAGTATGCGGATTTTTGTCACGCTTAAGTGGAAGTTGCTTTGATGTTGTCACTGATTCTGGCAGATGAGGTGAAAGGGACTACTCGCATCGAGACATCAGTTCATGGACTATTATCGCTCTTGCTTGTAACTTGGGCGGTTCTTGCGTATGTTTAAATCTTTTCGTCCCTTCGAGTTCAATCTCAGAACATGGTGGTGTGAAGCCCGAACAAACACGGCGACAAGACAAGAAAACAAGAACGAAGACGGCAGGAAGCGCTGGGTGTCGTCTTCGTTTTTGTTTTCTTCCTGTTCTCCGTGTTAGTTTGCACTTCCCACATTTCCGATGTATTACCAACTCGCCCAGGCGTCCGCTGTTGCACTCTCGGAAATGTGCAGGGGGGAATTATTGTCTTGCCAACCTATTCTTCTGTTTCATGTTGTTATGGCGCAGTCTGTCTGAAGTGCGTTTTCTTACCGAATTATGATGGCAGGAAAGCTTTGAAACTAGGTCTTCAGTTATGGCCAATCTCTCCTTACGCGCCACTGGCAAGCTGGTGCATAGCCTACTACGCTGAGAGCCTCGCGGACGTGCGCGCTGTTCCTTGAACATTGGAAACCGCTTGCATTTGTCTGCAAAACAGTGCCATTGCCACGTCACAATATATATACGAAAAATTTCGCTTCAACAACAAAACAGCGTTTTAGTGGTTGGGCGAGAATGAGGTGAAATATCCAGCGCCAGTATGTTAGCTACTTCACTGAAGCGTATCGCATTTATCTATCGACTAAGGTCCACTACGGAGCATCGAAGAACAAAATAAACTTGAAGAACTTACAAAATGCACTGAAAAGCGTGTACCAGTAATTTGGCTTTACCGAAACTGCCCACATGAAAAATGGTAAATTATTTACAGTCTATTCGGGATTTTTACAGGGGTCGATTTTTGAAGTTGTATTATTTTCACATTACAAATAGTAGGCTGCGTAAATTTAAGTATATTACGGAATTTGAAATAGTATTAGTATTTATTTGTTAGCCTCAGTGCGTTTTCTGAGCTACAAGATTGAATAATAAACAATTTACTTTGGTACACAGCAACCTCTCTAGAATCACTGCCCCAACTAAATTTGTTACGTCCGCCAAGTATGAGGACGATTTATTTCTTCTCCAGGGTAAAAAATGTTGTTACCGAAGTATGCCTGTTTCTGATTTTAGACGGCAAACGCTCTCTTCATGTTTTTCTTACTTTTGAGTATCTATTTAAAGTGCTTGGGGTTAAGCTGATGCTTGTCGCTACGCATTTCAACGCCTGTAGCTTTTTTACAACCCTTCTGTGCCTTTGTGAGGACAGGTTGGCTCATTTGGGGTAGCTTATTTTGTTCCAAGAAGCATCCCTTTAGTGTATAGTAGCATAGGTAGTTGACATGCGGAGGTCTTTTTTTCGAACAAGACTACCTTACAGAGATTTGTCTCTCAAAACAGAATGTAGCATTCAGGAAATGTAGATAGCCGTTTTCCCAGAAGCTCCTAAATGTTTCTAAAATTTAAGGACCTCGTGGGGCTCGCCTCGATTTGTTTGCCCCAAGCACTTTTACAACTAGCACCGTGCAATGCACCATTGTAAGACTCACGTATGTTCGCCCCTACACCTCCTGCAAGCGCCTTTGAAGACGATTGGCAGGAGTAATTTTTATACATATCCCCGTAAAACTGCCATGCGGAAGTTTGCGACACGTAAAAGCTGTCAGGTCAACTATTCCGAGAACCGTCGTGCTGGTTTTATGATACATCATCAAGTGCATCCTTTACTGATATGCTATTTACGGCAATTTGGAGGCTGAAGTACCTGTTCGATGTATAGTGACAAGGGTGCCCCGATGTTAAACCCTCGCGGTGTTGTGACGTGCGAGTGAATATTAAACACTATAAAAATTTGCCGAAAACACACAAAAAACAGTTTTCTTGAATAGCTTGAATGAATGGCGGTGCATGTGAAAATAAATTTATTATCTGGTTGTATACACCTTGCAGCATACACAGATAAAGAAAATCACATGTACTCATTCGCGATCCCCTTCTAATAACAGTCTTTCAACTACATTTTTGCCTTTGAAATAGTTATGTTTTTGAGCATCATTTTGTTTTCACGAAACAGTCAATATATATGTCATTAGAGATACACTGCGTAAAATGACTTACAAGTTGAAAACGAAACGAAAAGAAACCGTCCGAGAACTTCACCCTTTCGCAGTTCTGAAGTAGACCTCGCGACCGTCAACTTTGGATGTGGGGATCCATCGCTGCTGTCTTCTTGGGTTCCTCCGCGAGACGGGAACCTATCTCTTATTAAAAATACATTACTTTATGCTACAGGAATAACATAAGACCAAGAAAAGGCGATAGCTTGTGAATTGGGCTTGCTATAGATGCCTAAGGGTTTGTGGCGCGATAGGAATGTAACACCTAGGACAGTGAATGGACTTCAACTGCATTACTAGGTGGCAATGCAGCATACTTACCCAAATCTGACTATCACATATAGATAAGGGATTAGATATTGAATAGTTCTTGTTTCCTATTTCTTAACCGTTTATGCATTTTTCAAGTAATCTGTATTTAAAACTGGTGATTTCACTGTCTTATTTTCCCCAGTAACCTGCTTCTTTTGAGACCACTTCCGGAGACATCATTTGTGAATTAATGTCACTTTGTTTTGCATATTCACGTAATTTGTTCAAGGTTTTATTCCACCTCCCATGACTTTTGAGTACACGTTTTAGAGAAAGTCACCCTGAAGAGAACTTAATATGGCCCTTTGTTTTTCTGATGGTGAATGGGACGGCTGCAAGCACAAGGACGGCTTGGCTAAATTATTGTTTTTGTTTGCCTGTTAGCTAATGTTGTTACGGGGCGGCAAGGCAAAGGACGTGAACCATGAGATAGGTGAACGATAGATTCACAGTGTTTAAATGTCGTCTGTGAAATATGCGGCGCTGGTTTCCCGCCTACCTAGCTTCTTCCGTTGATGTTTAGCCAATGTTTTACTCCCCTAACCACCGTCTTGTTCCTCTAACAGTATGTTTTTGGGTTGACTTTCCCTACAACACTGACACCCGAATGCGGGGATGAGAGTTGTTCTCAGAGGCTGGCGTCGGAACGCTTATGCAAAGCACTGTTCTACACAAAACAGATGCAGACAGTGAGACAAACGATTGGTTAGTGTAGAGAAGCTCTCAGTGCTCTTTTTTCGCGGCTTTTTCACCTAAAAAGCGGCTGCGCCATTTAACGTCGTTCTCGTGGGGGCGGTAATGTGCAAGCGTTCAGTAATAAAAGCGCTCGGAAAAAAGGGGAATCACTCGAAGGAAAAAGAAAAGACAAGCACAGTCTAATTTTTTACTGCTATGTACCACAAACACAAAGCATTTCTCTACAGTGTTATGTGCTGTTCCTGCAGTGGCAATGGATACATCGTCTAATGTACAGTGCTTTAGGTAACTTGTGTAGGTAAACTAATAATTTATACAAGAAAAGAAAAACGGTGATTTTTCCCCTGACGCATACAATATTATAAAGAAACCGAAGCGCATTTTTTTGTGCAATTTGGAATAATTATACACTAGGTGTGTCTTTTATCAATGGGTATCGAGCTTGATGAACAAGTACCCCAGATTCCAAAGTGGCTTGCCATAGCTGCTGTCCTAAATTTTGTGTGATCGTTTCTGTAACAGGTTGAATTAACCTACTCATGATTACACCGTTGAGTGTACCCACACGTTCCCCAGTCTCCTTGCTAGGGATCTTTGCCGTACCCTAGGTTTTTAATAAATGAAGGTGCCTGCTTGAACCAACTTCCGTCCGAGTTTGCCATTCTAGAGAAAGGTATTTATGTTGTAAAAGTGGATTCTATTTTCAACTAACCGGTGCAACGAAACTGTAGGTCAAGCTGAAATGATAAAAAATCTTGTCCTAAATAAAACATGCATTTATTTCTTCTTGAACCCAACTGGCGGGGTCCAGAGAATCATAAAATTGCCCGCGAAGCGACCAAACTGCCCTCGGGGTCAGCCGGGTGAGGAGTGTCAGCGAAAAGGCAATTCGGCCTATTGGTGTGATAGGGCAAAAACAGAATAGAAGCAGCGGCAGTACAAACACGCAAAGGATAGACGCATTACCATCGGTGGCTCCATGCTCCTGCCTACCGTTCTTTGCAGGACTATATCCGGGAGGCTAACCTAGTTCCCTGGGCATGGATCGTACTAACTTGACATCTACTAAGCATTGAGGTTATTGAAAAAACGCAAACTCAACGGCTAAAAAGTATGGGCCATTTAACGTACGCTGGCTGCAACGACAAACCGTATAGGATCACAGATTCAAAATAACGGCTGGTTCATCATTACATTCGGTGCTCTGACGATTGCATGGGCAGAAATAGCGTTTAGGATAGAAGCTTTTCCAAAACCATTAACGTTTGCGCAGTGTTGGTTATTTTGTCATAAAGCAGCAAGCTGTCACCATTTAAAGCTCTACTTTTAATGTACAAATTTTCTCTTGTCTTGAACGGTCAAGATGCCAACATAGTTAATATGTAAAGCCATATCCGCTATTAGAACTTTCTGTATAAACATCGGCAGTTATGTGTTTGAATACAAAGAAAACATGCAGCTTTCTTACGTTCTGAAACATAGTTGTTAGTAACTGCTTGTTTCGGGGCTGTGCTATATTATATACAAAACGCTGCGTTTAAAAGAAACATACATCTTTGATATTGCCTTCTCGGTAGCTTTTTATGCCACGTAAGCCTAACTGCGCTGTTGTTCTCGACATTTCCTTCTGAAGGATTTCGTGATGGGCCTGTCCGTGCTGTCCCGTGGATCGCCGCAAGAGAAACTGCAGTGGGCCTTCAACCTGTACGACATCAACAAGGACGGCGCAGTCACGAGAGACGAGATATTCGAGATAATTTCGTCCGTCTACAGCCTGCTCGGACACTACACTGCGCCGCATGCCGATGACCAGTCGGCGAGAGAGCACGCATCTAGGGTCTTCCAGGTGCGCCGCTTATTATACTATTGCGAAAATTCCTGAGAGGAACAACACAGTCGAGGTTAGGGACACCACGCCCAGAACTTACACAACACAGAAGACAAAAATGAAGTTCCGAGGCTGTGATTTGGGCAATACCGCACGCATTTGAACCCCCTGGTCTCCTAACGTGCACTGCAGCCTCGTATTGAAGGCGATTTAGATATACAATCACCGTCATTTCGATAATATTAACAACTTGACAGTGACCTCGTCTTTTTATACTTTCTGCTCGTACTTTGGTACAACCGAACCCAGTTTTTGTCACAGAAGTTTATTTCATCCTTCGAGCGCGTATTCTCTCAGATCGTTTTTCTAATGCCCTTCCTTCGTAACGAAGGTACTATTCGCCTGGTCTGCCTTTTTATGCATCCTCCGCATAATGTGCTATCCAACTTGTGCTCCATTTTTGAACATGAACGGGACGCTTAGCGCCCGTGTTTTTCCTAATCCGTGACCCCCGGGTGCTACTCCTACGCCGTAGATTTGACACAATTTATTCTATGCCTCTTTGAAGTGATACGAGTATTCCATGAGGAAATGTAGTGAGCCTGTACTTCTCTTCCACATCAGTTAGTAACGCAAATACGCGCTGCATGTATAACTTTCATAAAAATACCGCATCCACCGCAAGAAATCGACCCAGTGACTTCGTGTGTGAAGTAGTACACAGTACTTAATATGCTACAGATTTACGGCTACTGGGAAGAACACTGCCGGTGGATTGCTAGGCTGTATTTCATTTAAGTAAGATGGCAAGTCCGTGGGCTTCATTGAGACAGACTCTAAGGACGTGAGGGCAAGCATGGTGAAAAACAGTGAGTGAGGAACACAGGGACAAAAGAAAGAGTGGACAACGCACAGCGCTGAACTGGCCTCATTAAAAGTTTAATTAGATCATTGCGCTTGTAGAAAGTTATGACTCGCTCTATACACAATAACGCATACTATCAGGTGAATGAGAAAAATGACAAAGCGTGTAAGCGACAACAGAGTTCTAACAAACTCTTTTAAAACACTGTGGCACGCGACGTGGAAAATTTCAGCATCCAAGAAGTTACACAATCTGCTAGCGGAAGAAACTGAAATTCCTTGTCAATTAATGACACACAAGGAGCACTAACGCACTCGCCCTCGTTCCTTCTAATATGTAAAGCCTCTATTATCTCTAGGACGTGCTGGGTTTTATGTTTGGCTAATATTTCCAGGTAAAAACAGGGTAACATTCACAATTACATTTTTTACATTTTTTGTAGTGTTCTGCTACGTGGTAATAGTCATCGCCCTTCAAAGAACGTCTATGCTCCATTAGTCGAATGTTAAGGCATCGGCCCGTTTGGACGATATAAACATGACCGCAGACAAATGGAATCATATACACCAGGTTCACCAATACTACAAGGCACAAAACTTGACACATGTTTTACTCCACAGCTTCATGTGTAGCTATACCTGCAAACCTCCTATCTACCGCGCTACTTATCTTTCCTAATTTGTCTGGGGCCGAGAAAAGGACGTTTACACCATAACGGCCTGCCACATTTTTTAATCCATGCGACAACGCGTGCACATATGGCATGACCGAGAAGTCTTTTTTCTTCTTTGACGCCGTATCTCTACCTGCTACTGAACCAGATTTTACCCACATTTTTACTTTGTCAACAGCAAGACGCATCACATGCTTGCTGTACCCGGCCGACGTCAGCCTGGCTACTTGTCCAGAAAAGCTGTTGGCATACCGATGGACACATGATTGGCGAAAACGCACCGCAAGGAGGAAACAGCTATGCCCCCTGTAGTCTTAACAATCTTGTTCCTGAATGTCCCTGCCATGGTTTATTCTTTACCTTTGAAATCTGCGGCACCGTCGCTTTTTGCTGCACCTGCCACATGTTTGTGCCTGGGAGTATAGCCCGCGGTCCAGATTTTTCGGAAGTCTGCGGGGTGTGCGCTTTCCTCACCCTGGTTTAGGACGTTTTCAGGTTTAAACTCAGGGCCACGCAAAACCTTTTTACCTATACCAGCCAACGGTCCTTTCGTGCCGTGCGGGACAAGAAACTTCCAACGCGGCTGCAGAGGGAAGGGCGATTATAACTCACGGCGCCCAGTGCAAACGCCGCGGCGAATTTGCCCAGCGTTCACGGCGCGCTCTCGCCGGCGAGCGCTTCGGCGAAACCTGGCTTTGTCGTCTACTTTAACGATGGTTGTTCTGGGCCTGTTTAGCCGCAGCTTCGCGTCCATTGCGCGCTTCCTTTACGCGGCTTTATTAAATTGTCCGACAGCACCTCCTGGGTAACCCAAAAAATAAATAATCAAGTGACCGTACCGCAAAGATACGCTAAAGATTGGATTGCAAACGAAATGTAGAGACCACATACAGACACCTGGCCGCTAAAGAAATGCTACCTTTTCCGCGCTCCTTGCCACTAATGGGACTCCATTTTCTAAATCGGTGAATACCAATTCGGTTGTATTTTAACAGGTATTAAAAATGGCGAAAGGAGCAACTGGTTCTTATAAATACGAATCATAAGAGTTCCCTCAGCTTTGTCGCAATTCTCAAACTTACTAAACTAACTAGTTTACATAGGTAAAATGGGAATCACTAAGCTCACATGGCGAATTGTTTCGGTTTCCGCGCTTGTGTCGCGCGGTGATGTAGCCCCGAGATAGCACACCAGCATGGCTAGGTTCCGCACTCTCACCCTTCGAATGATGCTCCTCGCCGTTTCCTTTCTGCCGACGCGCGTCCTGGCTGCAACGGCGGTGTCCTCCGCTCTAGCCCTGCCGCGGCCGACTCTTCTGGGTTCGGGACGGCGCCCCTGCGAATTCTTGGTAACGGCAGGTAGAATCTCTAGTTTTACTCTTTCAAGACCCAGGTTTATGAATTCAAGTGACGTCCCATGGGTAATAGTTGTGGGTGTCGTTTGCAGCTTTGCTTTCCAACCACCTTCACAGCGTAGATTGCAGCCAATTTTTTATTATTTTTGTATTCGTGGTATGATAGTTATGTCTGTTTAACAAAACATGAGAAAGGTTGTCATTAGAGAACTGTTTCGCGGTAGTGTTTCATTTTTTTTGCGAGAGGTTGAATATTTACACTGTTAATATTTATGCAATACACACCCGTACTGATTGCGGTAGATGTACATGCATACAATGTTTTGGTCTCAGAGCAGGCAAATCCGGGCAAACATCAACTTTCAAGAGATGTAGATTTCGCTGAGCAGCCTCTTTGTGCAAGAAAAGCGAAAATCCTATGTGTCCCATCAGACGTGGAAAGTGACTCTAGTCATAAATGCTGTCAACACGAGTGGTCCTAAAATGGCCGTGGCTCTATGAATAATCGAATGAATGACTAACGCAGAGAGGAAGCTAAAAATCCCTGTGACTAGGAGATAGAACAAGGAATTGGGAAAGACGTCCCAAATAAGTTATGACACATGTAACAAAGTAATGTTCAAGTGCCCTTATCAAAGTAGTTGTCCCGCGAGGTGGTCTTATTGGAGCAACACACACTTTGGCGTTCTCCTCAGGACAGGGGGTGTCAGAAATAGTTCTTGGTCGCACACTATAGTTGTTGCGGACAGTCGTAAGCGCACCAGGTTTAATTTCTGACAGCTGCTATGAGAAAAAAAATGTTTATTAATGTCAAATTGGAATTCGTGTAGCCGATGCAGGAGCTCAGTGCATTACTACGCAGATAACTCGGAACCTTGCCAGAGGGAGAAGAAGATTTACCTTGTGCATGCTAATTGATGCTGATGTTTCATACACGCAATATCAGATATGAAAATTTAATGAATGATTGATTAACCATTGGTAGTACTGACGAGTTTTGTCGCCGTGGAGTGAATTAACGTAAATGAGCGCAAGATTATAGGGAAAAAGATAGAATAACGGAATCAAGATGGAATAAGGTGGAATAGAATAGCATATCAAGATATAAACATGGCCGAATAGTCTGGCTGTTTTGTCGAGGGGCGATTGTACATATGTACGCTAGCCATCAGAATACTACGCGAAGGTTTCTCCTTCAAACCGCTTAAGCATACTTACGAGTACCGAGAATTTTTTTTTTATTTTCCAAAAAACTTCGCAATAAAATTTATTGGAACCACACCGCCGTTTAAAGTGAACCGTTATTTTAAATGATATCTAAGGATGTGGTGTGCAGTCTAAAAAAAGTTATTTACCGATTTGCATTGCCATCAGGGATACAATCGGGCGGACAAAGTAGGAGTTGGTTATGGTATTATTGAGAATACTGTATTTTACGACACGGGAAGCACAGATAAAGAACGGAAGCACTGAGCAAGGAAACATACAAAATAAACTGCGAGCTTAGGGCTAGCGTAGAACAGATTTCTAAGGTGCTTAGGTAATTTCGAACAAAACCTCGGACGATTGGTAGCACGAGCAGATGTGCATGTACGTGAACACTACACTGTCACGAAATATTATAGCGTTAGTCCAATCAACCATGCTAGTAATGCTTCTCGATCTAAGCGAAGATTATGAAGAAGTAGACTAGTGTTTCTGTTAGTCATGATAGCTGAATGATTATAGTCACTTACAACACATAGAACGGAGCGGTCTTGATGCTTTTAATGGACATAAGTTATGGTTTCCGGCTGGGATTCGGGATTGAAAGCGCCTTGTTAAGGTTGCGGAGGATGATAGTTTTATAAAGCTGCCATTTCGGAATCAGATAGAGAAAGAGAGAGAGTAAGCACATTTATTAGTATGTGGGATAGTATTTAAGATGGCCTCCTCATTCCAACCGTCCATTGGCGCGGCCCGCTTCTGCCCTCTCCCCCAAGTTCCGTTGTATGTAGAGGAAGAAAGTGGAGAAGGTTCTCTCCCAGATATCTTAGGTGGGGCAGGAATTCGACTTGTCGAGTTGGCCACCGGCAATGTTAAAAAGTGTCTTGAATTTCCTACATAGAGGGACGCTGGACCGGGGGTTATATAGTAGTATCTGTTTGAAAAAGGGTAAACGTGAATTTGTAGAGCGCGGAGAGTTATTTCGTGGCCCTTGGGCAGTTCTTCGTTCCATGGGGCATATGTTCGTCTCGGCATCCTACCATGCGAAGAATCTCTTGATGTGAGACCAAGGGGACCAGACGCACATCTTCGTCTTCACAGGATGGGCTGTTCAGCTCTCGAGCTGTGTAATCGGAAATCTCGTTCCCTGAGACTCCAAGATGAACGGGCGTCGAGGCTGCCTTTACTGGTATCGGAAGCGTTAACTGTTGTACTCTTTCGGGTGCGGTCCTGTTTATTTGGCAACAGGAGAATTAGAAGAATTGTTGACAAAATTACGTCGCAAGTGTTAGAAAAAGCGGCTTGTTTTGTTAAAACAAGTTGTTAAAATGCTGCGTTTAAGCAAGGTGGGATGAGATATTAACACATACATCATGGTACGAAGTTACGGGTTAAAGCGTGTACTCGTCCAAGGTGTAAGTAGCTGGTTATTGCTTCGGGACTTAGGAGAAAATTCCTACATGTGAACGCTTATTGCCATTGTCTAGTCATCGTGCGAGTTGGGAATAGCATTCGGTTCTGTTTGAACGAAGTTTATATCGCTAAAACTGGGTATTGCACGGTAACTACAAATAGACTGAAACGAACAAATTACGCTATTAATTGAAATTAACAATGAAGTTTCATCAAGAGCTACTTTAGAGCATAACAAATATGCGTAATTTTGTTTTATGTGCGTCTTTGCTATTTCCCTGGTTTTCGTATCCACTTTCTCACTGAAGCTGGCATTGCCTTTCGTTTCACGCACCAAGGTACCAGTTGCTGCGGAATAAACAGCAAAAACAAAGCTCGAACTGCAAAAAAAGAAAAAGAAACAGCGCCGTGCTTCTTCTCCTTTTTTGTCACCGTTAGTCGTTCGTCATCTAGTAACTGGCAGAACTTCGAACGGTACAATTACAAGGTACTGTTTCACTCACGGTGTAGGTATTGCGCTGTTCTTTAGCAAAATAACTCCGTCTTTGGGCAGTATTGTAGTCGTTACAATATATAAAGACCCGTTAACCCTCTGTCTATCCGCTTTGGCATCTTGACATACCCGTGCAAGCGATTTTGGGAAAGATGCATTACCTCCTAGCTTGCCATACACGTATGCCTGATTTTGACAAGATGTAGTGAAGTTATCACACGTATTTCGGAACGATAATATCACTTTACTTACTCTTTTTTCTTGTTTCAGAAACTGGATCAGAACAATGACGGCATTGTGACTTACGACGAATTCATCGAATCCTGTTTACTGGTAAGAAATGTTATCCACATTTCCGCAAATGTTTTATTTTTTTGCCGCAGACAACGTGGTCGTGCTAGCTTACTGCGAATTAATTCATGCTAAAAGAAACTTAAAGCAATTTTTCTTTTTTTCTTGTCAGTAACCGGTTTTGGTTGGGGACTCCGTAAGAAATATAATCGGAATCTGGATATTTGTTACTGGTCTTTTTGCGTCCACTGTCCTTCAGCCCTAAAAATTTACATAGAACAAGAAATTTCAGATTTATGCTTTGCTGTTGGATAATATCGCGCTGAGAAGCAGAAGGCTGAAATGACTTGCCACGCGTTCGGGATTTCGGCACGCAAAATAGGCCAAGATCAAAAGGGAATTGACTGAAGGTAACGTTGGCGTAATAGGTTCTTTTTGGGTGAGGAAATTGAACCGACCCGACGAAGAAGAAACGAGGCCAGTTGGCGTCAGACAGAGATATAATTTCCGCGTGTAATAATTACTATGCAAAAACTAATCTGGTATCGAAAGTGAAAAGTAGTGACGGGAAAAAACACGAGAAAATACAGAAACGAAAATCAAGCGTCATTAGGTCCCATACAAAGGAGTCGGAGCTTACAAGTAGTGGTCGATGTCGTCGGTGAACTGTAGCAGTGCGCTGGAGCAGCGGTCAACTGGTCCGCTGGCCATTCGTGGCATCGGCGGATGAGGTGCCCGGTAGCGGCCTGTGCACCTGCTTGTCGAAGAAGGAGGGTGCCTTGGGGACACCGCGAAGTTGTCACCAGGTTTTAGGCCAGGAGAAAGTTGTGGCTCCGAGCTGCGGACCCCTGGGCTTTAGTGTCCAGCCGATAGCTCGCCGAGCCCGTCTCTTTCTTGTCTTCGCACTCTTGCCACCTTTCTTCAGAGCTCGGTTGGTGGAGTTCAAGCAGCCTTGAAGGCAATGAAGAAGATGAAGTTGGCTTTCACGTATCCTGAGTGCTTACGTCCAGCTGAGAACTCACCAATAACCCCACACCTCCTGCCTCCGGCTTCCACTTCTTTCCTTCCTCTTGCTGGCCTATTCCTTTTTCTTTTTTTGACACGGGCTCTTCACCGACAGGAGGCAGGATAGAAGGGAAACGTTTACTTATATTTTTTAGGGGTTGTGCGGCACTTCCACCGGGGACTCGTACCACGTGCGACACATCGCGAAGAGGTCAGCAGGGGTGGTACCCTTTGGTCCTCCAACGGCACCTGCTGCTTTGCGTGCCCGCTGCATCAGACCGATCTGCTGTTCACAGCAGGCGCTGCCCAGCAGTATCTCCCATTGCTCCGCAATAGGGTTTCTGATTTTGGGGTCAGCCGTTGTGCTTTGGCAGTCCCATGTGTTGTGGCAGAGGGTGGTTTTTTTCTTGATGGCACAATGGGCATGCGTCTGCATAGCGAGTTGGATAAATTTTACTCAGCACGCTTAGATTTGGGAAAGTGCCTGTCTGCAGCTGTCTCCAGTCGGTGGCTTCTTGCCTCGTCAAGGATTCATGTGGCGGAGGATAGCTTTTCCTGATACCCCGTAGTATGCCAATGTGGCCGAGTTATTCGAGGGGACTGGCGTGGGCTCTTCGAGGTCAGAATATCGTGTGCTACGTTGGTAATATATCCTCGAGCTATCCCTGTCCGCCTCTGTGTTTCCCTCTATTCCCGAGCGCACCGGGGCCAACAGGATCCTGTGTTGAACCTTAGGGGGATTCTCAGGGTGTTGGGGCACGCCAGCGTGAGCCTAGAGGACTACATGGAGTGCGCTGTGGCTTATTCGTCCCTTCAAAACGAACCGAGAGCACTCTTGCGAGTCGGAAATTATTGTAAATGACCGGCGCGCCCGGACGCCTTCCGCCGCTGCTGAGCGACAGCTAGCCGCTAGGCGTCTGTCACGGTACAGGGACATAGCGAGCCACAGGTGACACTATGGAGGCCTGAGTCTATGTGTACAGCCAGCCTTCATCTTTTCCTTGGATATTGTGTGGCTGCGTCCACGTACACTGTGTTGTTCTCATAGGAGAACGTGCGGCGTATGTAATCCGCTCATGCTTGGCGCCTGCATTGATGGAGGCAGGGGTCCATGTTTTTAGGTATGGCGGGCCACGTGGAACTTCCGGCGGGTGTCATTAGGAATGTCTCTTGTCTTGGACATTTCTGTGATTTGTTCCGTGTAACCCAGCTGTCGCAGGAGCGTCCTACCCGTCGATGTCTGCATCAGCCTCTCCGTCTGGGCGTTGAGTTGGGCTTCTTTATGCTATTGAAATTTGTTCTGAAGCCCTTAGGACAGTAGCTTTTTTGTTGACGTGCCCATCGGTAGCCCGAACGCCGTCTTGTACGCTTTTCTTATAATTATTTCGGCCTGTTCCTCTTCAGAAAGGTTCATGTTCTGCTAGGGCAAACTGTATGCAACCCTGCTCACTATCAAGCTGCGCACCAGCTTCAAAGTATATTCTCATTCCGGCGCGTAGGCTTGGAATTCGCCTTATCATTCTGGAGACTTGCATCGTCGTGGTTTTGAGCAAGGCTGGAGTCTGGCTACTCCGTTGGTTTGATTGTATCCACATCCCTAGTATTCGACCCGTATTTTTATACTGAATCTCTTTGCCCTCGAGGTACACCTTGAGGCGGAGAGCAGCCCGAACCAACTGAAATCTGTCTTCACCGACAGCGACCCACGCGCTTCTTTTTCTCAGCTCTTTCCGCCTTGGAAAGCACGCCGTCACAGTGAGGTTCTCCTTTAGTACATAACTAAGACGATCAAAGTGAAGTACTCTATTGAAGGATCGTAAGATCTTGCAATGTAATTATAGGTAATTAGTGCAGCACAAGCACACACACGCACGCACGCACGTTGCGGCGATGCCAGCCTTGGTTTGAATGAAGCGCCTGCATCACAGGCGGGAGACCGCAGTATGAAGGGGATTTAGGTAAGAACCACATACGAGTGGATAGCCATGACTAGCCTTCATGGAGAGAGCTATTATGGTAGGTGCCTCAGCAGGGCAACAGATTTATATGGCTGTCTTGTGATTTGTAGAGCGAAATTGTTTCTGATCACAAAGACGATCGCTGCCATTTCTCACAGTACCTGAGGGAGCTGAACAATAATGAGGGATCACCTCATCAGCAACGAGGTACACTCGAGCTACCATTCAACGTTCCGCCAAGTGCGCGAAAACTGCGATGACGAGACTAGTAGCGTGCGGTCAAATGGACAAATCAAGTTTCCAAACAGGCTTTAATTTTATCTTCTGACAAAATGTTTAGGCCTTTGCATCTTTATTGTCAATGTAGGATCACAGGATTATGTATTGGCCCTAAATTGTGATCCTAGCTACGTTATTCAGCGGTGTCATGATTTGTACGTAAATACGTTGACGTGTACAAGGGGCAGGAGGATAATGTTCCAGTTCCCCTTGAAGGACTGGGCCGTTTCATCGCGATCTCAGTGATGTAAAGGTGGCACGTGGATTGAAATAATGTGGACCCGTGAAATGTCCGATGTAGAAGCAAACATGACAAGCCGGATGTCGAAATACCACCATTATAATTCCCACAGCAATGTTCGCGGCATTTAAAATGTGTTTGATGTAGGCGAGACCAAAACTTTCCCGTTTCCCTGCGTCGAGATGATGGCGCAAGTTCAATGTCCCTATGTATCGATAGTAGGCTGAGTCAAGCCCTCCGCATCGGCGCGCCTCATAACGTAGATGTTGCTACCGCGTGTTAGATGCTCCTAATTTGAAATATAGTGGTCCGGAACGATACGGCCGAGTCTCCCATGGTGCACTTTTGTATGAATATCTAGCCCGGTTTTTTGCGGAAGAACCCCAACACACATCCGCGTCTTCCTCGACAGCCCGTTTGTGCACTCGTCCTCCTGTATGGCAATATCCTCATTACTTGGTACTCCTTGGCCCACTAGGTTTCTTCTGAGATGCACTAAACTTTCTGTGATCAATGTGATGCACTAAACTTGTCGCCAGAAGGACTTCCTGGCTCAGGTAACATCGTAGGGAACCCACTTGGTTATTTGGCGGCACCAAGAAACAAACATCCGACGCGGACGATGAAACACATTTAGGGACGTCAGACTTGCGTTACTTGCCAGTCACACGAGCACACACTGCATCGAGCACCGCAAGGTTGATTTTGGAGAAGCACCATAGCGCTTCCGTATTACCTCGAATTAACAAAGACCGCGATTTGCAATGACGGATTACATAGGGCTATTCCGCTGTCTGAGCTGAGCATTTTCTTGGCCTTGTTAAGCGCTGTGCCCTGATGCAATCCCCATTTCCAGTGACTGTTTTGATTGAGTTCGGATGAGCGCACTCACTCTTGCGATGTCCGGAAGGAAAAGAGCAATGCGATTGACTATATCCCAGCAGCCGTCGTTCTTCCAAGGTATCCGTCGTTGTCGAAAGAATTTGACTCGCCTCGACTTTGTGTGGGTCTGGTGACACTTCGCCCTCGTTGACGGCAATGTCCAGGTACGGGAGAGACGTGATTCCGAACTCGAATTTCTTCCGATTGAGCGTGACCCCGGTCGCGTCTGGTTGTTTCAGGGTGGCTGTCAGTCTTTTGTCATGTTCAGGACGATAATTTCCGAAGATCAAAACATCATCAATTAGGATGACGACTAATAGAAAAAGCTCCATGATTTGTGACATCAGACGCTTCAAAAATTCTAGAAGCGGAAGCGAGACCGAAAAAGGCGACGATAGCAATACCGAACGAATGATGTGATAGAGGTCGCCCCTCTTCACTTTCAGGGCACTACTTCACCTAATGAAAAGCGGACGTGTCGTGTATTCAGATAAGACATGTGCGTCCTTCAGCTGACCTAGCACAGAGTCCACAGTTGGAAAAACGAGCGTTGCCGTTGTACACACTGGTTTACCTTGGCGAGGGCTACACAAATCCTGTAGCCACCTGTGTACTTTTATACTACAACGAGACCAGCGCCCCATGGCGTTGATGTGTGCGGCTTGTGGATGACATCTTGGCTCTCCATCTCGTCGATCTGAATTTTTACCACTTCCAGTAGTGGGATTGAAATTTTTATTGCGCTGCTCAGAGCGAATCACTCTGCATCCGATGGAAGGCGGATCTTGTAAGGTTCTGGAAGTGCACCCAACCCTTGAAATATTTGAGATCGAGGAGGAAGCAACCTACAAAACGTGGCTTCGACGAACCTCGCGACGGCCAGGTCTTCTATGTGGGAAACACAAGTAGCGGGGTGTTATGACAGTGCAGGACAGTAAGTCATCGAGTGATCGACTTATCTTTTCTATTTAGTATCGCGGAAAACGTCCCAAGGGCTGGGAGGTGCTGATTGCTTGGAGCACTGAGCTCCGCTTCTGGTCAATCAAGAACTGTGGGAACAGCAGAAAAACTTGAAGGGAGAACTGTCAGTTCACCGCCAGAGTACAATGTGAATTTAGCACATATGCATTCATGCGCATTTCGGTATACCTTGTGCAGCGCGTGGAGTCCTACGGTGCTTGTCTTGGTTTTTCCTTTCGTTGCTCGGCAGTCATCAACAAATTGACCCTGCTTTTTGCAGTAGTTTAACGTGGTCCTCCATTCTCGGCAGATCTCCTGAGGCTGAGGCTTACGACCACTGTATTCGCCGCTCTCTAAAAACCGTGTTCTTCTTGCTGCGTGATGGCGGACCAGCGTGTGAGCAGCTATGCTTACCCTTCTTATGTTTAATTCCAGTGGCCGATCCGGAGTGGTCGCCGAACTTTTCCGCGAAGCATGCTGCTCCATCAAGGAGTAGGTGCTCCGAAACTGCCTTTGGAACGCACCCTCTTCCGCAGGGACAAATGCCGAAGCATTTTCCCGGCAGTCTTCGCGTCGGACCAGAGAACACTGTAGTCGGGCCTTCCCAAAAGCGCCTGCTTTTCTGCGAGCGTTTTCTCCTTGCTCGGTCTCAACTAAAACCCCTTTATCGTCAAAAAGTCGATGAAGACACTTTGGTCTCGACGGCGTCCGACGCCGCCCGCGACAAAAGTTTCATCGGCCTTTTTCAAGGCCCATGAGAAACAAATTAGCCGTGACTTGGCTCGGCTATCCCAGGATATATATAGCGTGAGGTTAGGTTCAGCTGATTGTTCTTAGCTTTCCTGGTTGTCGAGGATTAGCTTGATTATCATGCTTACTGCTGCTTCAATGACCCACACGCGGTATACGCATTATGTGACATGCATATTTATCAAGGGGCTCCGGCGCAGTGTCACCGATCGCCCAGAGCTAAGCTGGTTCCACAGGCGCACTCCGGTGTTGCTGCGATTGCTACGCGCCATCTGTCCTCCACACCCGGAACATCCCCTCGCTATTGATCATCCAAGTGCACCTGGTCCGCCACGTTGCTGAACGGAGTTCGGCCAAGACGCTGGACGCTGGTGGGCGTTGTCCGCAGGCGCACGCCGGTGTTGCTGTAAGCTGCGAGCCATCGGTTCCACACCCGGCCACTCGTCGAATAAGCATCGAGTGGAACGGGCCACCACGTGCCGCGCTTGCGCAGTACGGTGTTGCTGCGACGCACAAACCATCGGTTTCACACCCGCCCACCCCGCGCATGATCATCAAGTCGACCGGGTCGCCACGTGCCGCGCTTGGGCAGCACTGGCTCTCCATGGGCGCACGCGAAAACTTGCTTCAACCTTCGAGCAAGTGTTGCTCACGCTACCAATCAGCCGAAGGCACGGTTTCCAGCAGTCGGCGTTGGAGCTCGGCTTCTTGCTGTTAATTACCAGTTTTGGATGTTTCAGTCGTGCTCGCTTTCCTCATGTAGCAATCACGAGCGCAGCACAACGTTCAGCATCTGTTTTCTCTTTCTGGGCGCTGTGCGCATTAGTCGACGCAGATGCTATGGCAATTGAAAAGTAGAGTAGACCAGAAGGAGGCAGCAACGACGTTACGAGAGAAAGAAAGCGCCGAGCGAGTTTCGGCGCACTCCACCGATTTCTGGCAGAAGTTTTTTTCTCCACGGAGCGACTTTGCCTCCGACGGCGCTCTCCATCTGCCGTAAAAAGGCCGCAAACAGGGTTCCAAAGGTGGCGATTTTACGTGCGCAATCGCTGGAGATACTATCCAAGGAACGTCATTCCGCAAAAATGGCTTTAAAGCGTTGAGTGTTAACCGAGTTATCATTAATTAAAACACGCCAGCAATGCGGCTCTGAGATCTGGCTCTCTTACCGTCTGGCTCTCCAAAGAAATTTGGAAGCTGTGACGTCCCCTACCAGGCAGAAGACCACCGAGAGAAACAGGGCAAGGTTCAACATGTGCACAGATATTGGCTCTGCTCGGCGGCACGTCACGCTTTCTTTTAAAGTGCAGAGCTCTTTAGGCGCTGGCCTTGTCATCCTAGCGCTCACTGGAACGAAGCATATCACCACAGCGTTACGGTGTATCCTGTCACGGGTCCCTTCGCAGCGGCAAAACCCAGAGGCTTCCAAAGCCAAGCGGCTATGCCAGGATGTACGTAGCGTGAGCTAAGGTTCAGCTGATTATTCTTAGCTTTCCTGGTTGTCTAGTATTAGCTTGATTATCATGCTTACTGCTGCTTATCATCCAATCCAAATTCAATCCCATTCCAATCCAATCCTCGCGCTTTCGCAGCACGGCTATCCAGGAGCTACGCGAATCTGGTCAACCTCGGGCAGTGTAGCCAATCCAATCAAACCCAATCCAAGTAACGCTGTTCGCGGCATAGCCCAGAGGCTTCGAAAGCCAAGCGGTTCTATAGGTTGTTTTGAGGGAAAATATACGTAATTAACCGGCAGCGCCCGCGTTCCTTTAGTTACGGACGCCCGTTGGGTTGGTTTTTACGATACCCCCGCACGTGCCGGTACCATATCCCCGCACGTGCCGGTTGGGTTGGTTTTTACGATATCCCCGTACGTGCCGGCAGTGCAACGCCGGCACGTGCGGGGACAAAAGCACAAAGAGAACAGAACTCCTGTTGGCGCAGTTTCAGGCAGGGGGCGCGAGCACTGGGAAGGCGGGAAATTTGAATTGCATGGGGAGGTAGGAGTAAGCAGATAACGGCGGTACAGCCCATTATGGCGAATCACTCCTCTGTACTTCCGGCAGCTTTCACATTGAGTGGAACGACTTTAATTTTTTTAGCAGATTTCGCGCAGGCTCCTGCTACAACTGCTCAGCGGGGCCTGCCTGCCCGTTTGAACTGCCCGGTGACCGTCCTCCTCGCGTCGGCCGCGGTCATCTCGACACGTCAGTTTTAGAATAGGGGAAACGACCGTTTGAAGGCCAGGTAGGGGGGTCCCAAACACAACATGCTGGCTCACGGCAGTAATTGAAGATTTACACCGAAAAGGCGTAGCATCGCCGACGTAATACGGTCACCGCTTTACAAAGCCGCGCCGACGACGATCACCGGCGTAATCTTTCGCGGCACCATCATCCCTTCTCACTCATTTTTAAAAGATTTTCAGCAATAGTCCCGCTCTGGCGGGCGATGACAAGTTCTTGCTGCTGTGGTGTATGTCGCATAGTGCATACACCGCGGAGTGGTCTCCTTGTCGACCGTGCAGGCAGACGCTTGCCGTGGTCGAGCGTGTAGCGGCGTTTCCACCTGCAGTGACACTCCGTGGTTTTCAGCGTTATTCATACATTTTAATCAACGCGCCATATCTGCAAGCTCAGCTAAGCTCGCGTGTTGGATAGCGACGTCCCTACTCAGATACGCCGTGCCGCCGGTGCCGGAGCGCCGCTTGCCGGAACCGCACCCGCGTTTCCCCCGAAGCCGGGAACGCTGATTGGCTACAGCATTTAAAGAGGCCCACCAATAGCGGTACTGTTATGTGCCTAGTGCTAAGTCAGCGCATTCTGCATACCTCAGAGCGAAGCAGTATGGCGGCGAGAAAGCGGTAGGTAAACAAGTAAAGAAAGAAGCGATCTTTTTTGCGTGTTTGTGCGGCCCCGGCTTTACACAGATGTAATATACAGATGTAATGTAATTTACATGCAATATTTGGTATGCCTTGTCTTGAAAGGGTACTCCAGCGATTGCTCGATTGAAATGGCGACCTGCGTACGCCTATTTAGGGACCATTTAAAAAGAATTCGGTTGCTCCCGATCTGTCATTGTGATGTGTTAGCTGCAAACGGAGCAAAAACGTTGCTCCGACAGTGCTCCGGCTCCACCATTGGAATTCAACATTAGCTGTGTCGGCATCCAGTATTTCTGATGCGTTAAGTGACCGCGTTGCGTGTTCCTGCTGATCGTCTTCGTGCAAACAGCCTGATAGAGCGTGTCTTTTACTGCCAGCTTCGTGCTGCGGTATAGCTGGTCTGAAAGTTGTTCATCTAGCAAACCAGAACAAATCTGTCTGGAACCAAGTCGCTCTTTACCTTTCAGTTGCTGTAGCTGAACTGCTTGACAACATGCTGAAGCTACGCGTAGAGAGCATTGACGACTGACCCCCGGGCTGCTCCGTTAGCCGGTGAATCGCCGACTCTCGTAGATCTCGCTCACGGGATGGACGATATGACAGGTCGAGGTGTGGTTGCGGCTCCACGACCGATAGTCCTAGCAAAGTAAGGAATGTTGGGTTCAGCAGTTCCATTATGTACAGCTACGTTCGAACCTGGCGTGTGTCACCCGCATAGTATGGTCAGAGCAGAAGACACAATCTTCGAATTTGGCGATACGCGTAGGCCATTTCTCCGGGATTTGTGAAGACGAATGAGCCCGGTGTTTGGAGTCCCGGGCGCCGGCACGGATAACTGGAACATTTGGGTCGCCAGGCATGGCTGAATACTTCAGAAACCAAGTCCGGCAAACAAGAGAGAGACGACCGACTCGAAAAGCAGCGGGAATAAAACGGTTTATTCGAGCAGGCCTCGTAAGACGCGCTCCACACCTCGTGCTCTCCGGCTCTAAAACACACGTGCCAAAGTGGGCAAGGGCCCTGAACCTTCTGTAAAAGGTTCTTGTGCAACTACTCGAAGAGTTGATGCAGCAAAGACAGTCTTTGTCAACATGGGGTTGTAATATGTTATGATTAGTCCTAAAACGAAGTCGATCTAACATACTCTGGTGTAAAAGTCAGTTCGCACGAGCTTTACGAAAGGAAACCATTTGAAAACACAATCCCAAGCCAGTCACTGCGAAAAGCTCTCAATGGTACGCAAAAAACGGTCCATTCAAGCTGTCTTAGAGATCTTGCTACGCTTAATGTTGCACCCTGATTTCGGAATTTACCCTGCACTTCTTTTTCTTGTAACGTTGACGATGTCCTGACAGCTACCTCACGTAATCAAATTGCTCCCTACACACAACATGAACCGACATCTACACCCATATTCTGCCATAATGCGATATGAAGTAGGAAAACCACAAAGCAATGTATGCCGATGCTGAAAGATCAGGAAGCCTCGCTCAGAAATTCCAAGAAACACGGCCTCGGCAAGAGGTTCCTGTAAAACACTAAATACTTTTCCGTACTTCTTTTGTTGCGGAACAGATGAACCCGCGTCATTTACCCTTTACCGGCGTTCAGCTACATTAGTTGATTTGTGCATAACCAAGTAATATTAACTTCTATCTTATCACTAAATACTTTTCCTTTCTTCTTTTGTTGCGGAACAGATGAACTCGCGTGATTTAACCTTTACCAGCGTTCAGCTACATGAGTTGATTTGTGCTCAACCAAGTAATATTAACTTCTATTTTATCTGAACACACTGCTCCTCTTTTTGACGCGGCGATTTTCATTCGCGTTTAGTAAAAATTTATCAACACAATGTTTTGGGGTTTGCGGAACAGCGCAGTATCGTGAAGGGTATATAAGGAAGAGGCAATAAAAATTATTCGTTTTATTTCCTGAAAGTTGCTGTGATTGTTGAAGCACCGCGCTAATGTTTGTTGGTTTTTGTAAAAACTGAAGTCCTGATAACGACTTTTCTTGACTTTGTCAAAGGCTTTGACGCTGAGGTGGTGTTCCGATTTACTTTTCAGAAAGTCTAAACCCCCTTACCCATTTAGCGTATGCTTAGTTTCTACCTTGCATGATTCTGTCCTATACTACAGTGCTTGGAGAAAAGTGGTACCGCGGGTGGAAAAAATCGGGAATGTGTTCCTTGCGTTCCCGCCGAACTTAGCGGTGAGATTCGGGGCTGCACAGATTGACTGGTCTGCGTCCCCAAAGCATCGAACCTACTTTTTCGAATCAAGTATGCTGTTGATGACGGCAACAAAAGACTGAATAGAAAAGCCCTTGATTTTGAAAATCTACGTGATTTATTTTACAGCAAAATAGAATGTGAAATACTACAATACAACGCCTCACTTGTTATGAAGCTGCAGTCATGTGTGAATTCTTGTGCGAAATACAGTTACGAACACCTCTCTTACAAACGTAACAAAGAACTGCTATGCTCTATGTGTTAAAACAGACGTACTCTCTTGAATATTCGCAGGATGAAGACATCGTCAAATCACTCAACGTTCTGGACACCATACTGGAATGAGCGGACTTCCCTTCGATGAGCACACTCAACTCAACCGGCACCTCATATTCTTCACGGCCGCCACCTCAATCCGACTGAGCACCAAGAGGTTTTTTTGTGCCATGTCGTCCTATCCAAGCGACTGACACCAACCCTTACTTCCTGCTATGATAGCTTGATGAAGGACCTACTGCAAACACCGACTGGGGAAAGCACCGCTTTGAGTAAGTCCAGGGGAAGGATAAGAAAGGCTATGTTAATAACACATCGAGCATTTTTGTTCTCGCTTGCCGTGTTTAATTAAAGCCCATTCACAAGAAAGCATTCAAATAACTAAAGTTTCTTGTAGGTTGTGTAGCTGTGTGATTTCTTTGCCTACTTTTCATTTGTCAATGAATGACGGGGAAGTTGTACATATGCGCCACCCTACATTACGAAGGCGTTAAGCGGGCTGCTATGAACGGTATTGCTTATAAATTTACCACGACAATGCTGATAATTCTTCCATCCGCGCTACGTTGAAAGAAGTCGCCGACGACAGCACGGCCCGCACAAGTTTGGGACACCGTACTCGGCATCGAGTATGGGGCCCCAAACATGTGGTGGCCGTGTTTAGTGTAGTGAAGGTGACCAATAAATCAAGTTATAACCGAGCGTCAACATGACGAAGGTCCACGGCCTGAAAATTTGTTCCACAAGATGAATGATATGCTCAGGATTCGTGATAAGTTTACTGTAATTTCCCGTGTGTTTGCTCTTGGTACTTTTTTTTAATAATTCAGTGATTGCCCAGTGCTGCTTAAGTAAGTTTGGCGGAAGGCAACAATAATTTCGTTGGCAATTCAAAAGCTCTTAAATCGAAGCTCACGCCGTTAGCGACATCTCAAGGCCCATTTATGGAAACAGAGTAGGAGGAAGTGCGCGCTCGCCGCATCGTGAACACACATCAGTGATGCGAGCAGCTGAAGTTTTGAACAAGACAGCATCGTGCAAGCTGAGCTCCTCTGGTTGCGGCATCGATTTTATGGTGGCCATGGCTCGGAAACGACGCTGAAAAAATTTCGTTAGGGTAGGGGAAGGTTGAAGAACTGCAAGACATGCCTGCGCGCAAGCCGATAAAAAAAGGACAAAAGATATATAAAGCTTACATCCTGGTAGTGTATGCATAAAGACGTGGATTCAGTCGCCTTAATTTAGATTTCCTAACTGGAAATATAGTGCAAGAAAATGTTCTAAGGGTTTCACCAGCCAATAAAAGGTTTTCTCCAGCCATCTAAGGGTTTCTCCAGCCACAATCCCAGCCTCTGGCGCAAACAGATTTTGTGCTGGGCGATGACAGTCTGTCTTTTTCAAGGTAGGGTTGTCCAAGCAACTGCCTATTAGATCCACACGTTCCTAGAGGAGCAACCACGTGAACATATGTGTATAAAACTTCACGATACATCCGTGTCACAGAGCGAAATAAAAAGCAATTACGGCGGCTGAGCACCCCAAATGATGTAGTGCCTGCGAAAGCGTTAGTGTCGAATTGCTCGGCGTGTCTGTTAATTAAAATCATATTTTTTTCCCTTCGCTCTTGTTTCTTCTGTCGTTTTCTATGAGTCGATAAATACGTGTGTTCGCACGCCATGCTAAGGAAACAATTAGCGGGGATTTACTTTTCTGCATCATTGACTATTGACTATTGATTAGACCATGAGGCTAATGTACAGGCAATATCTTTTTTGCTGCCTGCTACAAAACAACTTCTTTTGCCTTCTTTGCTTACGTCATATTCTGTTGCATTTGTGGTGCTCTTTCTTGCGAATCATTCAAGGAAAACAGGAATACATTCGCACTGACTTTTCTGAGTTTTTCATTCATGTTGAACATACTTTGCTGCAACCAGGCGGAGTTCCTGAACAGCTGCACTGATGGTGTCACAGGGCGTTCTCCATTCCCAGAAAAAACCGTTCGTCGTGGCGCTATCTCGGCTAGTAAATCGATGTGTAGCGGTCTTCGTTTCGTTGTTTTCTAATTTGTAGAATTTAAGTGAAAACATTTGGTGGTAATGAAAGGGTTGCGAACCAGAGAGAGTTTTTTTTGTTTAAATGGTCTTCCAAAATTTCGAAGTTATTTTCTTAACCTACCAACTAACCTGTTTTTCTAGCTAATGTAACTAGTGGAACTCGAGACAAGCGAGCGAAAATGACGCTACGAACAAGCCGTCATCTTCCTTCGTAGCAAATGCCGCGAATTGTGGTTAGAAGAAGATTTTTTAGTACATCACACGGGTAACTTTCTGTTCTTCGCGCATTTGGTACGGACTTGTTTGACGAGAGCATCTCAACCCTAAAATGCATCTTTCAGGCTTCAGAGATTTTTCTGTGTGCTAACAACTTGTCCTGCTGTTTATGGCTTGATTCTTCTTTTTACCTCATGTATGTCGCCCAGCTCAAATTTTACCTGTAGCTCGCTCGAGGTTGGGGCGGTGCTTTACCAAAGAGCTTCAGTAGTCACGAATTTATTCTACTTTTTCGCGGTAATACAATCTTCATCACTTCCCACAAGGAGATGGAACTAGAGTTTCTGAAATATATATACTACCTTAGGCTGGTATCAGCAGTCGCGAAGAACACTTTCTTTCCCAGGTCTTAATAACTTTATCACTATTTTATCGTTATGAGTTGAATGCGGTCCTCCCTCAAACGAAAAGCCGTTACGGTGGGTTGCGTTATATATCCCTGTTCGTCCACCTTTATAAGGTTCGAGTTCTTTACATTCCATCAGTCTAAGTAACAGTGGCTGGCCAGAATTTCAAGGGCCGTTGTGAGCAAACTATGAATTTGGACAGGACAATGCAGGACACCGATAAATGAAGCGTTAACCAATTTGTTAAATGCTGTGACATCAAAAGAAGTTTTCATGTTTTTTTTTTCATTTTGCAGCGCAAGTCAGATCAGACAGCAGCCGTTTATCCCTGCCTTCTTTTAACCCTGTGTTTTTACAAATGATTCCAGCACGATGATTTGCAGCTCTTCCCTTAAACGAAGGGGAGGGGGGGTTCCTTGGAGTAGACCCTGGAGAGTGGACTGTGTTTTTGATCTTTCGGCATGATTTAGTAGTTACATGCTGTAGTTTGCTGCTGTAGTAGTTGTAGGCACCTCTACTAAATACCCCGTTGACGGATTCTAGTCTGCTGCCCTCACTGCCATTCAATAGTGATGCGCTCAAGAAAACAGACACTCCGTTGCAATCGTGCAGCGCTTCTGCATCGAAACTAAAATCTCAGTGCAATCAAAACTTTGAAGAACGGCAGAAATTTCAGCCTTAAATGTCTGTGTCATTTTCTTGCAGGAAAAAAGCAATATAGTTTTTACATCCTCTTTCTTGTTCCTTTTTGCAGTGTCACCGCACGTGTAGATGTGGAGCCACGCCTCAAGGAGCAACCAGCATTGCACGTTGGCCTCACGTTTGTTCGGCGCATCGTGACAGCACCCCTTTCCTATTTCTTGCCTTTATCTCGTCGAAAGCATCGACCGTCGCTCTATCTAGCCCACTCTGTCCATTGCTCCCTAGTACCTTAAATTCAAGGCACTCCACACACGAGAGATGTGTAACCTTTTCTTTAAGCTCATGTTTCCACGTAACTTTATTTTTAATCCTGATATGTAATCGAAGTCCGCGTGTTGCTTCGCCAGTGACACCCTTCTTTTGAAGCATTTCGTTTTCTCATCTAGAACGACTGTGATCGTAGAGAAACGTTTCCTAGATTTAATAGAATGAGTATAGATGTAACTACTTTTTATGACGCCAGTAGTACACGCACAAGACCAATACTGCATAACACATTTAGAAGGTTTAGTTTCTCGAAATTCCATTTGTTCCTCCATAACGCATGTCCCACTTTCAGTCAGCGTTTGAATGGTAGATTTTGTAGTTTCTTTCACCCAACATGTTACCATAGAATAAGAGAGCTCTGAGAACTGCACGAATTTGTTTGTGAGGGGTCTTCACGTGTGATGTTAACATCTCTGAGACATCTTTCACATCCTCTGTACATTATTGCAAGTTGTGTATTTGCCTTTCACACGAGCCCTATCAAGTGTAGTTTGAGTCATGGCTGGTTATTTGGGTAGCACTATACCTTTACTACACTCGACATTTCAGTGTAAACATCAAAAGGTTAATTTCAACGGACGACGTAAATTCCTTTCAAGCTATACTTGTAAGAAAAGGACCGCTAAAATTATAAGTTCGCGTCCTACTTTTGTCTGCATAGCTGTGTTGCCTTAACTTGGTTGCGCGAATAAACATAAAAATGTGAAAGCACAAAGCCAACCTCACCTACGAAAAATCTGCGATGAGCATCTGGCCCCTAAATGATACGGATAGTTACATTTTCACCTACTTTGGCTGCTTGCTTGTTTGACACCTTTACTTACACGCCGTCTTGCGTGAATTGTGACGCTTACCAAAATATAAGCAGGCCAAGTCATTCAAATCCAAGTTGCTGTTACCTACTCAACTACACCTGAAAGTGCGCGATGTAAAAATTGCATACGACTGACCTCGTTATTGTACAGTCATGCCTGCCTGAAGTTTTTGTTCTTGAGTGGTGACCTACACGCAACAACTGCAATGACAGAAAACAGCGTACTCGTACCGACCTCGGTTCGTTGACTGGTGCCTACCATATCGAAAGGTGCAGACAAACGGAAAACGGGCAATATTGTTACTGGTGAATTTCAGCCGCATTAAAACACCGTTTGTTGTCCTTTGGTGTTACGATCAGTGCTAGAATAAATAGTTTTTCTGAAATAATTTGCTGCGCAATCCTTGATACTGGCGTCACAGGGAAACGTTTTCCTCGTCTGTGACAGTTCCGGGAGCTTGGATCTCATTTCTCAGTACTCGGAAATATTTACTCACGTTCACCGCATTGTTTGGTGTCCCCTGATACCAGTGAATTGTTATTTGACTGTAAATAAAAACTTACCATGTGAAGTTCATTGTACACTGCTAATACTCAGTCGATGTCCAGTACCTACAATTCACCTGCAAAGGAGTCATTGTGCGTGTTGTACTATTGATGCACAATTATTTACCAAATGCTTCACTACCCTCGCCTGGTATACAGACAATTCACACAGAGCTATCCAAATCCATTGACAGATACCAGCGGATTTGGGCGCATTAAAGTGCACTGTTCACATTTGAAGATTATCAGATGCTACCCTACGGGTCTAAAAGCGGTGTCATTGAGGCATGCATGACCGGTTGTCGCCAGAAGACGGCAACCTTATAAAGAGATCGCACTGTGGTAAAAAAAAATATATTTAGGTGCACGCTAGCCGGAAGGGGTTGTTGGGGCGGGGCAAAGCCATTGGAAATGGGAGGAAAGCCATTTTCTTGAGCCATTTTCATATGCCTTTGCACAACCGGTGCTAATGAGGCCAAGACCGGTGGCATTATTGGAGACCAGCTGGCCGCAGCCCCACAGGAAAAATAGCAGCCTCGGCCACCGCATACTTTCCTTCAGGGGCCCCTCATTTTGAAGATGCTCACGCAGGCAAGCTTAGTTGTTTTAAAAACGGTACAAAAAAGGCACAATCTCATTAAGTGGCGCGGGTAGACCGCAGCTGCCGCGACGTTTCTACATACATTATTGCATCATGGTTGACTCAAAATTGTTTTGTGAATTTAAAACTATAGATGTTCTCCCACCTTTTCGATAGTTTTAAAATTTTACATACATTACATACGCACACAAAGGTCCCTGTTGAACTTTCTTTTATTTGCTTTCTTAGGAGCAGCAATGATATATATGGCTCCTTATGGTCTCTGCAATCTTTTTGGCCGTCCTTGATACAGCTTCTCTCTTTTACGGGCACATGTAAAGCCGTCGAACGTGTTAACAACAACAGCAATAGCAACAACAAGGCGCCGGTGCCCGCTTAGGCACAGTGTGGTTGCTTGCGATGGACACCGGCGCATAGTCTGCGGTTAATGATCGTCGCAAAAGCGGCTCGCTTGCTCCACTCGGGTGCTCCAGCGCATGCGCACATCCTCGGGGACTAGCGTGAGCATAACAGAAAGCTCAAATCTATGCATATGCTGCAGCCTCTTCCTTTGTTGAGAGTAACACTTTTGACGACTGTACGCCGACAAGGGGCGGCTGCTAGCACAGGAGTGCTCGAGTCGTCTGATATTGCACGCGAAAGGTTTTACCGCGAAAGCTACGAGCCCACGTTCACCTGCTCGAAAAGCGAGAAAAGAGCAGTGTTAAGGAGGCTTGTCACGGGATCCACCGGGAACACAAAGTTGGAGGGATGTGCTGCGCCACAACCAGGATTTTTTTCAACGAAAAGGTGAGGCTGTCACTTGCGCAGGATCTGCACTGGCGACCTTTCGGAGCTAAGGCCACGTCCGACAAGTACGTTTGCTGCGTTTATTTTCTGTGGAAATGAGCCTTTATAAGGTGACGGGTGCACTCAAAACTATGAAAGCAAAGCTCTCTGTATTTCAAAGGGAGTGGCTAGGAGATAGTGATTCACATTTACACAAAAGAACTAGGTACATGCTAACAAATATTTCTAGCTAAGCCGTGTAGGCCGAGTATTGTCCATCCATCCCGCCAGATAACCTCGAGGCCTCGAAAAATTGCAGTGAGGTGGGGCCTGGGAATCGATCCGGGACCGTTGCGCCATGACACCGGGAAACTAACCACGGCGCCACCACAAAGTCGCGAGGGATACGGGTTAGAAGTGGTGGGGAACCATAATATCTGGTGCCGATTGGAAAGAAAAACAAACGCTTACGGTGATTGGAATCAAACCAGGGTCGCTCGCGTTATGAAACCAGCATGTATCCGATAGAGCTATTATCGCCTTCCGGGCGCACCGCTTTTCCTTTGGGTTCGTAGTGCGGGCGTTCCCTTTGGACCTATTGCGGGTTGTACCTCGTGCTAAGGAGGTACACTTCGGGTGAGATACTATAAACGCCTGCGGACGAACAATAGGGACTTGCCAATCATAGAGAAGCTTCAGTGGCAAGTTCAGAAAGATAGTGACAGCGATACTTTGTTTTGTTGCAAACGGCATATTTCTAGCTAATGCCACCTGGTGGGGGGGGGGGGGGGGGGTTGAAACATTTAATCAAGTAAAAAAGGTTCGCGGTTGAAAGCGAGAGAAGCCCTCAGTCCGGAGCCCCTGCGGCGGCTGTGGTCCTCGCGTGCCCGGTTCAACAACTGCCGCTGGTCCTCAGGGTCCGAACTAGACAGCGCGGCCTCCCACGGCTCGAGCGTGGGGGTGCGAATAATGGGGGCCGCTGGAGTGTTCTGGCAAGCCCACGTGGTGTGGTACAGTGTTGCATATTCGCTGCAGTGTGGGCATGTTGTTGGATATATCGTGGGGTGTATGATGTGCAAGAAGCTAAGTTTGGGGTATGTGCTTGTCTGTAGTTGCCGCCAGGCTACAGCCTCCTCTCGGGTGAACTTCTGGTGCGGTGGTCGGTAAGCACATCTGGCAAGGCGGTGGTGTTCCAGAAGTTGCACGGTCACTGCTGCTGGATAGCTCTGGGTCACGCAGTCGACTGGTGCTGTGCCCGGAGGGTGCATGCTCGGGCTGTAGCGTGTGCTCGCTCGTTTCTGTCGAGCCCTGCGTGACCTGGCGCCCCGTATTAGTACAGTAGGGTTCATTTTATCCTTTTGCTTTTTTAGTAATCGGGGGGCGGATATTGAGAAGCGACCATTGCCGAAGTTTCTGCATGTCTCTTGGCAGCCTGTAATTACGGGAGGCGGTTTATTCGAAGTTGGAGACGTCCATTGCCAGTGCGATGGATGTTTCTTGGGCTTCAGTGATGTTTGTATGTTTTTTACGGTCGCAGTGCGAGCGACATCACCTGACCCGTCCATGACGCTTACTGCTGGTGCTGGATGGAAAGCGTAGGGGGACGTGTCTCTGAATCGCCACACGGGGGTCGTCAGAGTACTTCCTTGTAGGAATTGTACCCGTGCCATGTCTGCGCTGAGCGTGAGGCTCAGAGTGCTTGTTTCGCGGAGCAGAGGAACTCCGAGACCGTAGGAATTTCCCGTGGCACAGTTTGCGGTAGACGGGGCTGGCGTCACTCTCTGGTACCCTAGCGGCCTCGGCACCGTGCGGCTGGTCGAAGTTAGCCTGAGCCGCTCTAGTGGCTGACAAGGGTGGCATCAATTATCTCCCACAACTTGTTGGGCAACCCCGAGCGCTTCCAGCTTACTAGTGGAGGTGTGAGGAGGGAGGCCTAGAGCTTGCTTGCACGCCTTCCGCAGTAGTATGTCAAGTCGGTCCATTTCCATCGGTATCAGAGGGAGGTAAGGCGTAGAGCACACCACGCGGCTGATAACCAGTGCTTGCACCAAGTTGATGACAACATCCTCCTTCATACCCTGGTGCCGGTTTGTGACTCGACTCACCATACGCATGATTTCCGAGGTAGTGTGCTTGACGCGCTGGATGGTTAGGGTTCCTCCTCCGTCTTGCTGGGTGTAAAGTTCCAGTATGCAGATGTTGGGACTACGGGGATGTCGCTATCTTGGAGCTTTCTTTTTATTGTGCTTGGTTCCAGTGGCTTGCCACGTGGCTTACGCCTGAGAATGATGAGCTCTGACTTCTCCGGGGAGCATTGAAGGCCGCGCACACTGGTGTACAGTTGGTGAGGTTGCCCAGTGGTTAGGTTGCCGGTTTCACGGCGTAAAGTTCCCAGATTGGATTTGAGGGACCTGCCTGGTCCCGTTTTTTTTCTTATTTTGAGGTTTGGAGGGTTCTTGTTACCATGGACGTCAAACATTAGGCTAAACACCTCCCCTGTTAAAGACATTCTGATAGGTGAAAGAGCTAAAAAACAGCGACCTGAAGAAACCGCAGTTATTATTTGTAAAACATCAATATTAACACAAAGCTTTACTATAGGCCAGCGATATCGCGGAGGACGCGAGGTCACCTTTTGACCGGAGACACAGCCCCGGCGACCCACCCATCAAAGCGCATCGCGTGATTCACCGGACCCTGATGCTGCACACCCAATCTTTACCACAGCGTCCATTATTCACCTGGCAACAAGGCCACATTTTCAGCCTTCGTCCGTCGCCGACTTCCCCCGCATTGAATTGAGCAGTGGTGGTGGAAAATGAAAGGGCAAAATTGTCGCCGCCTGACGCTGTTCGCCCTCCAATGCATAGGGCCCCATGGCATTTAATGCTGGGATTGTCTCGGACTATGTGAGCTGGCCTCAAAAAGCTCCCGGTTAAGAGGAACTGATGGTATAGATGAGCGTGCGTTCGCCATGTGCCGCGTTCGCCCGGCCTCCTCCTGTTAGCATTGCACAAGGCAGCCCGTAAAAAGTGCCTTTGAGGCACGGTCGGCAATACAGCTAAGTCAAAGGTTAACCAAGCGAAAACAAGACTCAACCAGACTAAGCCAAGCTTTTGCTTTGCATATCCGAAGTTAGCTGAGCTAAGCCGCAGCCTTTTTTTCTTTCTCTTTTGCTGCCGAGATATGCTAAAGTAGTACCGCCTAGGGCGGGAATAAAATTACGACAGTTGCAAGTTGGGCGAGTTGGTACGTGTAATCACAGCGCGAAGGACACAGACAAAACTACCACTGGACAGCGCTGACTCTCAACTAAATTTATTGGCATTTTAACGTGCGGCGTTGTTTGCCTTCAGTATAAATGTTTGTGGCGGGTCTTCATAAAGTTAGTTGAGAGTCAGCGCTGTCGTGGATCGGGCGTACGAACACGTACCAATATCGCTTCAAGATGGATGTTTTAGTAAGCTTTAAGTAACAATCGCGTTTGCTGTTGGCGGGGTCTTCCAATGCATTTCTGTTCACGAAACGCTGGCAGAAGTTTCATTCAGGCAGAAAAGATGCATCTAGGACTGCCCCTGCCAACGTGAGGGCTGCGCCTGCATTTTGCGGTGCTTTTTGGCAGGCTGCTTCTCCATCGGCAACAGACCTGCATTGTAGTGCCCTATAGTAAAGACGTGGGTAAATTATGCATAATTTTGTACCAGTGATCGTGGCGCATTTTAGTTGCGAGATAGAGGCAACTCTACGAGTGTTACAAAGGCATGTTGCGCTGCTTGTTAGTTTCGACAGGCACGGCTAAGTTTACCCTTTGGGAGTGCGTAAAATTGATGTTTTCGTTTTTTTACTAGCCCTTGATGTGCCCCCTCGATGATACGAGCCAACTAGCGCCGGAATTAAAGCGGTATACAGGCCTGTGTCACCTGCTGCACTGAGCAATAGGTGTACGAACCCGGCCTCTTAGTACGTTGGTTTAGCGCTCAATCTCCGTAATTTTATAGCGAGGAAATAATATAATATCAATAGAAATATACAGTATAAAAGTGAGCATGAACAGCAAAAAAAAAAAAAAAAATCCGCCGCCATTCCGCCCTGCGAAAGTGATATCCGGCGAAGTTGTTGGAAACCACTACAAATGTTGATGGAGGAGGGTATGACATGTTGCTCGTCGCCGCTTGCGCTCGGCAAGTGTCACTATAGGTGCTGCCTAGCCTTAAAAGATATCTCCAAACATAATCTTTAGCAGGAACTCATTGGGGGATGGGGGCCTTGTTACCGGTGTCTTATCGTCCATAATGCGCTTTAATGCTTGTTTTGTGCTTTTCTCAAAACTAATTCTGAGCTCTATGATGTACGCCTCGTTACCTTGAAACATCCACTCGGCTTCTTAGGCCTTGGCGCATTGGCGTTTTTGCTCACGGCATGAAAGCGCTGGGGGGTATAGGTATACAGCTATGTGGTAAAAGTGTCGTGTCCTTGAAGTACGAAGCGTTCTAGCACGAGGTGTTGGAAAATGAGTGTCGCGGTGTGTTGATTTAGTTGCGCGATTTTGCCAACGGAGGTGGCTTTTGCAAACAGAGATGTAAAACCGTTGGGAGGTAGATGTATACATCTTTGCTGTGAACCGCAGAATAAATGGAAGCAGCATGTGGGCGCGTGGAGGGGTAGATTTTACAGCCTTGTGTGACTAGCAGCTTAAACACGTTGGTAGGCTGTATAACCGATAAAAACTAACACGCAGAACGCCTGTCACCCACCCCACTACAACAATACCCTGAATTGTAGCGGAGCGGCGCAGGCACCGCAAGCGCGCATAACGGTGAAAGTGCGTCTGCCGCGGCTATGACGCAACACAATCCAACACAATCCACTTTAATCCAATCCAATCTTAATCCAAGCCAATCCAATCCAAGCCAATGGAAGTAACACGTTGAACCAAATGGAGATTTAACCGTAAATGGAGATGATTGATGAACCACCCGAAGAAATAAAATAAGTGGGAAAAAATCGAGAATTTAACGATAATAGAGTGGAGAAATCAGAAAATATACCAATCTTGCGGCCCCTGCACGGGGTAACCACCCTTTGGGCTTGTGAGCTTTGCCCCGACCGTCGGAGACAGGAAAGTCAGCCTAGCTTGAAGGCTGGAAGCGTAGTTCCTCCCAAAAATCTGCTGCCGGAGTTTACTCATGGTAAAATGGTCCTCAGAAGCAACTCTGCACTCTCGCCCCTAAGACTTCCATGGCGGCTTGTCCAAGGCCGTCGGCTTAGTTAGCCCCTGAGACATTAGGTTACAAGGGTTTGTCAGTCCCTCTGCTAGCGACCAGTCCGCAGCCCCATATCGCATTGTAGGCATAGGGGGTTCACGTTGCAGCGTTGGACAGCATAGTGGGGGAATTGGATCAACCCCGGCCAACAGGAGCTCGGACCGCCCATGCGACTGGTATAACTTTGCGCTCTCGCCCCGAGACTTCGGTTACAAGGGGCATCTCCCTTGGCGGACGGACCGCCCGCATTTAGGCTCCCTCATGCGTTGTGGGTTACAGGAGTTGCGGCGCGCCTCACATACAGACTGTATAGACTGCGGTTACAAGGGATCGTCAATCCCCCCGGCCAGTGACCGGTTCGCATTTAGGCCCCCTCTTGCTTGTGGGTTACAGGGTTCGCTCCGCCCCGGCTGCAGACGAACTGTACACATGAGCGCAATAGTTAGCAACGCTCACCCTCTGCCTCCTCCCACGCTGGATTACAGGGGCGCGTTACCATCACGCAACACATAGTTGGTCGACCGTGACCACTTTCAGCCCCAAATCCAAGAGAGTGTTTAATCCAATCCAGGCCTCCGAGGCGGCAGGAAGGAGCCAATCCCCGTGCTGAATCCAAGCCGGAACTCCCCGTCCTCCTGCACTCTCGCCCCCGAGACCAAGCCGAAACCCTCGGCCTGCAAACCAAGGCCCCTTCCAAGCACCGGTTACAATCCAATCGAATCCAATGGTGCGCCCAGCATGGACCTGTACTGCGTGAGCGCAGTCGTAACTTCGCAACATAGAGCCTCCTCCCACGCTGGATGACAGGGGCGCGTTACCGCCCCCAGCCTTTGGCCTCCTCCCACACTGGATTACGGGGGCTCGCTACTTCCCCTAGCCAAAGAGAGGGATCCGCAGAAATTTCAACCGCGAATTTTTCCGAATTACCATTCCAAGCGGAGAGCGCAGCTGGCGCGGCGAGGAGAATGAGGGAGGGGCGGACGCCGACGACGCCGGATGCAGGGACAAGGCGAATGAATGAGATGCAGTCGCATCTAAAAGAAATCTGACAACAGAAAGTTAGAAATACGAAAAAAATAATAGCGAGAACGGGCCAACCCTATATATAGCCTTGCAACTCAGAAAAACACGCAATAACCGAAGTAAAAGCACTTAATAGCTTAAATGGTATTAATATACATTATTGGCAAAAAGAAACAAACGAAAGCGTCTTTGGCTTCGCATAGCAGAATCAGGTGTAAACAACTGATCAAGCGGCTTAAGAATGCCACAGTAATAGTAGACTATTCCTGAATATTGGGAGATTTTTTTAACTGCAGCAATGAAGTGAACAGCAGCTAACAGTCTAAGCGCACATTTGGCAGCGTACACGTGAATGGATGAAACCACATTTGCGTGACCGAACCATATACATATATGGCCCCAATCTAATGTAGGAATAGCATCGAAAGAATAAACCAGAGCGAGCACCTGAACGGGATCGGAAAGTACAGTCATCAAAATACGTAATACCGCGTCAGCGAAAGGTTTGTGCTTTATCGCTTCGAGTTCGCGACACACACAAAAATTACGCCCATCTTCCCGCGAGGTAACCCTGATGTGATGCGACGCATCGGGGGGTTCAATTGGCGTTTCCATTTGGTTGATTCTCTAAATTGGGTGAAACGTGTTGTGAACGCATATGATGCACCGGAGCAGACGCACCCTGACCACGGCGATGGACGCAGCGGTATCCTTGGAGAGGATCGAGGCCATGTATCGACCCGTCCTGAAGCTGGAAAAGGACATTTTGGGGGACATCACGGACGAAATGGTCATTGAAGACACTTCCAACACGACTTCCTACAACGACAAGGTGGTGAAGATAAGAGCGGAGCTTCAACACAGATCTCGAGGCCAACAGGCTGGTGAGACTCTCGTTCCGCCTTCTTTAACGAGACCGCCGCCTAGCGAAACCGCAACCACTAGAACGAAGCTTCCGACAATAGAACTGATTAAGTTTGATGGAGACCACCGGAACTGGACCAGATTTTGGAGTCTCTTGGAGTCCGCCGTACACAACAATTCTGCACTGCGGGCGGCGGAAAAATTTTATTACTTGACTAGCCTGCTGACAAGCTCGGCGGCTGCAGTGGTGTCTGGACTTCCCGTGACCGAACAAGGCTATAACTACGCGATCGAGATACTTCAGAAGCGATTCGGTGACCAGACTCTTATTGCACGAGATCACCTGTGGGCACTGATTGATATACCACCTGTTTCGTCCTCAACTGACGTAATTCAATTACGGAAGCTCCACGACGACGTGCAGATACACTGCAGAAGCTTGAGTGCACTTGGTACGAGCCCAGATACTTATTGTGCCATGCTACGCCAGATCCTTTTTAGGGCACTCCCTCGTGACATGGTCCTGAGATACTACCGGCATTCGAAAACGTTGTCTACTGCTTCAACGTCAACCGGAGTGGAGCGTCAGCACCAACCAACAGACCACAGGAAACAGTTCAACGATTTAATTAACTTTTTTGGAGACGAACTTGAGTGTCTGGAAACAGCTATACTGAACTCGGCTCGGAGAACGATGTTTAAGGCGAATGAAGAGCCAAGGAAACAGCGTCAAAGAGGAATGTTGAAACATCCAAATTCTGCAGCAGCCCTGTGTGCTACAGCTAACGAGACGCGACAGTGCTTGTTTTGCTCCGGCCTGCACGATACAGGATCTTGCTCGGAGAGGAAAACCACTATGGAGGAAAAGAAGTCTCTCCTCACAAAACATGGACGTTGTTTGCGTTGTCTAACCCACGGACACATCGCTCCGCACTGTAAAAGGAAGACAGATTGCCTATTATGCAAACGACGGCACGTTCCCTCAATGTGCAACGAATACCTAGAAGAGCCAGAGAAAACACGTATTTTGTAGGTGCAACTTACGAACTTGCTGCTCCCTCCAAACAAGCAACTGATCTACGTGACAATTCCCTTGGAACCGAGCGAAGAACCGGTCACTTGGGCAAGAAGCACGATCAGAACTTTTCCCTAGGAAGTGGAAACTCAGCAGAAATCGAGAACTTATCCAGACCCCCACGCATCACTTCTATGCGCAATCAGAACCGGAGAATTTTTCAATGCAGCCACTGATGCATTCTTAAAGAGCGTGGAAGACCCCCGCATCACTTCTATGCGCAACGCACCCAGGAACGAATTTTCAATGCTTTTATCGCCACAGCCAATAATTGTCTGGCGAACCTGTCCACAGACCTCTACTCACTGACAGAAAAAGGACATTTAGTGCACGCGATAGTTAATGGCGAACCCAAACGGCACGGCCTTCAAAGACCACGCCTTAATTAATCAAACGGCCTGCGCTTTCATCCCAATTCCGCGCTGACAGAAAGCCACCTCAGAAACGGCTTTGTGCACGTGGCGCCCGTTTGACCTCAGGGTGTTGCCCCGCTCGCCGTCGTGGGGCCGCGCTGTGCGTGAAGTGACGTCACAGCGCGCTTGACGCTGTCGCGTCATGCGCCCGCTCGCCGCTCCTGGGGCCCCGTGAAGTGACGTCAAGTTTTGCTGACGCTGTCGCCTCAACTTTTTCCACCTGCTCCGTCGGCCGATAAATGAGCAATGCCCATGTTCTTCGCGTCGCCGCTACGCTCCGCGCCGCTGTCCGTCGGCACGATAAATGCGATCCAATTCAACTATGTTGTTCGCGTCTGTTGAGTGAACCGCTCAAACAGGGTAATATTGAGTGAAGGAAGCAAAACAGTGTCTGCTCCAAGAATATTACGCTCGATGGTGTCGTGCCTCGAATCCGGCGGACATTACCCCATTGAGCAGTCTACTACGAACCCACACCGTAGTTACGCGATCGTGTCCATTTGTCTGGAACCTTCGGAACGAGAGAAGAATCAGCGGGCTTCCGACGACTGCGCTTCCGACTACTGATAAATGTCGTGTAACAGAGGACTACGGAATGCACTGTTTGAAAGTACCACGTTTCCTAAAGACTTCATCTCCAGGTAACCACGTCCACATCAACATTTTCTACGGCGCCACTACAAGAACCATTTGTCTCGTACTGGGCCCCGGCAAGAGTGTGCGAAAACGACACCGCTTTTATCGTGCCGTCGGGTACGCCAGAATTTACAGACAGACTGCGCATGGACTCGCATCATGGCTGCCCGATCAACGTCTCTACATTTTAGAAGCTTGCTGGCTCCACTTCCTTGGCGGCCGGGAAGATGTAGATTCCATTTGAAGGGGTCGCAGCCGCCTCGTCATCGACCGCCATAGGCCTGGTGTCGCAGTCATTGTCTTGAAAGGACAGAGGTCAATCTCCCTGTGCTCTGGCATCATCGTCATGTCTACGGGCGCACGAGCGCACGCATTGCTTCTTCGTCTTCCCTTACCGCTCGACATTCCATTAAAGACAGACCACCAGGTCGCTTCTCTCCCCCCTCGACGGTCGAGTCTCGTCCTTGGGGGTCGACGGATCCCACAATATTGATTCGCTAATTGAGAACAAAGATAAAACACGTTTTTCGAACAATGAAACTTAGAGCATGATTCAGTCAGTAGGGTGACCTATGCCGTGAGCGATCTCGCAGTGTATAAAAGCTGTAGTGGGTGTCTTTTAAATAAGGTGAGTTCGCGGAAAGTCCTCATTTATACTTATTTGATGCGCTCAAGCAACTTAGGAACATCTTTTTTAAGGAAAGCATTCAGAAAAGCAGGAAAGGCTTCTCCGCTATTGTGACGTGACGTGACGTGACTATTGTGACGTGACAAACCGCAGTACACAAAACTGTACGGGACGTCGACAGCTTTTTTCACGTTTCTCGCGTTTTCTGCCTTATTAAACAACTTCCAGTTGCGAGATTGGTGCACGCAGTTAACCCTGGATGTAAGAAAACTCTATATGATGAATTCCTGGGTTTAAAAAAGTTTTTCAATTCCCAATGCAAGCCCCGTTGAAACTGACGTGTTTGCAACCTCTATATAATGAAGGCATGGCTACGGATAACCTTGATGTAACAAATTTTCTACGCTGAGGAGCGATTGTTCTTCTCGTATTTTGGCTGAAAAATCGGCTGGATAAGCACTAATTTAGCGAACTTTGGCTGCACCGCCACTTACGGTGCGTTTCTAGTGTGAGTGTGGTGTGGATTAGTTTCAAGGCCCACCTGTCGGTGTGTACTCGCGCGTCTTATAGGTTCGTCGGTGATGAAACGAAAAGTTATAGGCTCGCAATTTCAGGTGCCGTCTCCGCCGTCACCAAAGATCAACCTTGTCGTCCGGTACAGTATCCCAGCTAGCACCCTCTCAAAACGTTGCAAAGAACATCAAGTTCGCGAAACGGCGCCCTTTCAGCATACGTTTGTTCTCTGAAACCGGTTAAGGCACCGAAGAGCGTCAAAAGGCAAAATTGATACTTCAAGTTTCAAGTTTATTCACTTTCCAATTGTTGAAAGTAAAGCAAGAGGTATACGCTACAGCCTGACAGAGGCTCTTGCTTCACGGGGCAATCCAGCAGTACAGAAATGAACACAATAACATTAAATTTTATGCACACAAATATATACTCGAAACGTGAGTAGCGTGGGGAAAGTGTGGATAAATACATATATTCAAAGGCTCTCTCGTACATCTGTGGAATCCTTAAATACAAAAAAATAGTTTGTAGCTACCAAACACACAAATTATTGTTGAAGGTACATCTTGTATACATACTGTAAACATATATAAAATGGAATAATACATTTGCAGACATCATAAAAATAGCAATAACAGGTAGGTTAGGAGTATTCAATACAAAGTTCTAGAAGCATTTTTTAATAAATTTGTTAGACAACTGTCTGCAACAATCATAGTTTTCGTCAATTTTAATTAAGAGCCATGGTATCTGGCAATCAGTATGTTGTTTGCCATAATTAGTACGGGTCTGTGGTGTTTTTCAAACTCTACCCCGCAGGCAGCACAGACTCGCTGGCTGAGGTGTATAGGGGTTATAAAGGTTATTATTTCTGATGTACTGTAGCAATTTGTAATAATATACTTGACTACCTTAAAGCAAACCGAGTTTGGAAAATGAATCATGGGTTCTTAAATCCTGAATTCTTCCGTGGTAATTTTCAAAAATTCTGAGTACCCTTTTTGCAATACCATAAGTCTATTGTAATTAGAGCGGTCGTGGTACCCCATACCAAAGAACAGTACGATAGCTTAGAATAAAATAGGGTATAGTACAGCAATTTTTTCAACTAAAGGGGGATAAGAGATGCGATTTTTAAGAGGCAACCAACAGTTTTACTTAGCTCAGAACACAATTTTTCTACGTGTGTATTCCAGGATAGGTCAGTTCTAAACCAAATACCAAAGATTGTGTGGGTTTCTACTTGGTCTATTTTACAGTGTCGGAACAGTATCGTTAAATTGGTATTTGTTGATTTATTAACTGGCGCAAATATTATATATTTGCGGCAGTTATATATATAAAGTTACGTTTTCCAAAACAGGAGTAAATGACCTTGATTCTTTGAAGAGCGAGGTACTGCATAACTTCGTGGCAAAGCAGAAGGCGCAAAGCACGCATTTTTTTTCACTGAGAAATAAATACTCAAAGTGAGAGTTCACTATCCATGATGTGTGCATTTTGATTTGATTTTCTGCTTCATTTACGGGAGCTTTAACTCGAAACCTCGATGTAATGAAAACCTGCATGTAACAAAATATTGCGAATTTTTATCAACTACGTTACATTTAAGTTTAACTGTACTTGATTCGCGTCGGGGCTGCTCTTACACCACTGTCACCCACACCTGGCCCCCGGATCGACGGACTCCGTTTGGCCAGACATGTCCATTTTGCACCACGTCGGCATCGACCGTAGATGTTAACCCTCTTCTGTGGACTTGACGTGGCCTCCAACGCTCCCGACAGCAAGTACTACATAGTGTGGGACTCAATCCAGGCCGGCCTCCCGACTACAGACGCTGGCTCTTTGGGCCGTATCAGCGGAGCCTTTTGGACTTTCTCAGTGAAAACTTCCTGTTTACGTACATTTAAACACACTCGCCTCCACCTTTGCATGCTGCGGAGCAAACTTTCGCAATTAAAAAAAACTATATTTAGATTTTTGGCGTCATTGTCTAGCGAAAGAGGCCAACTTGTGTCCACCTTTTAGAGTACTTAGTGTAGTGTAAGTAAAGTTTAGGTAATTGTAATTAAAGCATACTTTTCAGGTCGATTACTTCGCTATAAGGCGCCCTTTCATCATAAGTTTGGTTTTTATTTCAGCATCGGTTCCACTTGAGTTAGTTTTGTGAATACGGCCTGCCGAAGCCTCCTCAGGCAGTTTCTCGCAAGGCCAATTCTACTTTCGCAACCTTATTTTTGGTGTGAAATGGTGGGTGCATGTTTTTAAAGCGAAGCTTTCTAGCTCTACAAGCCAGCGGTTCTTTCGTGGCGTGCGGGAAAACTACCTCCCAAAGCGGCGGTGGAGGCGGTGGTGAAGGGGGTGAGGGTAGGGGGGTGGAAGGTTTCAGTTACGGAGTGCACTGTAGATGCGGCGGCGTTCGCCGGCGTACCCAGCGTTCGTCGCGCGCGGTAGCCTGCTAAGCCCGGCGGGCGTGACGGCGCAACGCATTCCGCCGGCTTTCTCGCCTGCTTGAGAGGCGGTTGTTTTGGGCCTGCTTTGGAGCAGCTCCGCGTCCATTGCGCGCTTCCTTCACACGGCTGGATTAACTTGCTCGAAACCATGTCCTCGGTAACCCGGACCCGACGGAATTAAGTGGTCGCACGGAAACGATACGTGAAGGATTGGTTTGCAGAGCGGGAAAACAATTTGTAGAAACCATACGCAGACTATTGGCCGCTAGAGTAAGGTTACCTTTTGCACACTGCTTGCCACCAATGGGACTCCGTTTTCTAAATATGTGAATAGCAATTCGGTTGTGTTTTAAGAGGTAGTACAAAAGGCGAAAATTGCAACTGGTTGTAATAAATAGCGATTATAAAAGTTCACTCAGCTTTCTCGCAAAACTCAGACTTACTAAACTAACTAGTTTCAGTCGGCATAAATGGGAATCACTAAGCTGACATGCCAAATTCTTTCGGTGTCTAGCTTTGGGCGTTGCACCCAAAGCTAGCTTGTCAGGATGACCAAGTTCCGCTGTCTCAAACTTAGACGCCCAGTCCTCTCTGTTCCCTGTCGCTCCCAACTCACCGCTGGCCTACAGGGGCAGCGTCGTCCGAAGCTCTTGCCCGGCTGTGGCCGACGCTGCTGCGGCGTTCGGGATGCCACCCCCTACGAATTCCAGGTAGCGGCGGGCAGAATCTCTGGTTTTACTCTTTGCAGAGCCACGTGTGTGAATTCAAGTGACGTCGCATGGGCAATTATTGCGGGTGTAGTGTAAAACTTTGCTTTCCAACCACGTGCACATCGTGGATTGGAGCCAATTTTTTGGTGTATACTTGTCAATCCTCAGGCTGGGAATAGTTGGACACACGCGTTTTCTCCGCCACTTCAACGTGCACCGCCTCAGTCGCTTCTTTTGATGGGCGGAAGACAGAACCGAGTGAAAAGAAAAGGGAGGGTATCGGGGGGGGGGGGGGGGGGGGGGGCGCTCATTAAGGGTCGGCGCCCCATTCTCGCCGGCGCCCTGAGCGACCGGCCTGGTCGCCCACCCCTAAGACCTTAACTTGAGCAAGATATTTAGCGCCCTTACTGGCCCATTGAACGAAAAGCAGGCATCAATTTGTCACAGAAAAGCGGTGATCCCCTCCGTCTAAAGACGATGAAGGTTGACACGCGAAAGCTTCCTGCGCGCGAAAATAAAACAGCGAAGTGCCAAAGTGAAAGCCTCCGGCATCAAAGACAAAGCGTCAGCGATCAAAGTGCAAACCGTCTGCGCGTCAAAGTCCAAACTCCAATGACAACAAACGAATCCTTCACGAGAAAGCTCAGTTAGATGATTGTCGTCGTCCAAAATCTACAGTGTCAAAACGCAAAGAAAAACTTGGCTTTAACTCGGGCAAAGTACAGAGTGAGCGCCCGCGCAACGAACTCAAAGGACATTCTGAGCGCCGCGAATGCGGTAATGGCGCAATATGATAGAGGTTGGATTCATAAGCCGAGGGACACAGATTTGATCCCGCCCACGGGAAGCATTTCTGTCGTGCTTCATAATCTTCATCACCACGTGACCTCCCATTGTGTAAAGTTGGGTTTCCCACAATGCGCTTTGGCTACAACACAGCCATCAGTGAGGCCAAGAAGGCTTCGCTGTGAAACGGCTCCTTCACGACGCGTTTGATTTCCTCTAGCGTTCGATAAGGCGTTGCCTTCTAGAGAAGACCTGGCCGTACTGAAATCACAGTAACTAAATTACAGTAATTAAAGTACTTCTTGCTGTAATGAGCAGTGTAATGAATTGGTTTTGAATGCTGGTAATTTCGTTATGTAATAAATTACTTAAGGTCAGTAGTTTCATGAAAATTACTCATTACTTCCAAATTACTTTTGACTACGATATTAGCCTGTCTGCTTCTCTTACGGCAAGAAACGTTGACGAAGAAAAGTTGACCAAGTAGAGTTTTAATGGCCATGAAGACTCAGGGCATTGGAACTCTACGAACTCAAAGGAAACAACACTTCTATGAGAGCTCTGCCTGCTTTCTCGTGCCTCTATTTTGGTGCGTTCCGGGTATGTTGCGGTGACAGTCAGTCGGGTTAATAAATTGGGTAAATAAAGTGTACACAAGTCGGCGTATGAACAAATATTTTTGAGATTGCAGTGTATACGTATATGAGTGTAAATAAAGTGTATATGAGGTGGTAGAGTATGAGTGATTAATTTTCCTTAAAGTAATTTCGAAGTAATTTTATTACTTTTGAAAAGTAATAGTAATGTAATGTCATTACTTTCGGTTACCTGTAATTTCGGTTACCTGTAAATAATTACATTTTGGAAAATTCTACGAATGTAATGAGCAATGTAATTTACATTTTGGAAGTAATTTTGCCATCTTTGTTCTAGAGCTTGACCGTTAACGAAAAAAAAAATGGTGAAGCAGCCAGCACGTCGTGCCAGGCTTGGAGCACAGCGAAGGTGGAGGATTTCTTTCTAGGTAAGCATTGAAGGACACACCACCACGCATTGAATTAGGTTTGAAATTGTTTATTTGCATGTTCGGTCGTCGCTTTTCACTGTGGAAGTAGTAGTCATCGTCATATCCATCTATATCGTCGTCTTCCTCGTGCATGACCGGTAGGCTCGGACCGTTTTGTCCTCAGGCTCTCGCATTTCTCTCAAAGCGGAACGCGTCAGCGCTTGATCGAACCGGCGGCCACAGGCTTCGCGAAGTGGGCGTCTGTAGGGCGAGCTGTCTTGTGCTACCCCCTTGAGCACGGACGCACGTGAAATGTTTTCTTCGTATTTTTTGCGAGCGCCAAGCACAAGCCCGTTCGACGCCGGGCGAATCCCTTCCCACTAGGGCCCTCCTCTATCACATACACCCCTCAGTTTATCCCTCTCCCTTTTGCCCACTATGCGGAGACAAGGCCACGGTGCAACATCATGTGGGCCTGTCCATATGATCCCCTCCCTCAAATCAATACCTCGGAGCTCTGGGAGGCAGCGCTGAGCTGCTCTGACCCGGAGAGACAGATGATCATCATAGCCCGGGCTACGAAGGTCGCCGCACAGCTCCGGCTGCCGGCCACCTCCCTCGCTTAGAGGTCTTCTTTAATAAAGTGCTTCTCTCTCTCTACTCGTGAGGCGCATGCTCCCGTGCGCGGTAAACGGCGGAAGTAACTACGACCCGTGGTTTCCTATGACGCCACACACGGTACGGCCAGCAACACCAGATGCTCGGTAAAATGCGCCGTCCGGCGTCGGCTCATGTAAGTAAAAATTCGCCGCGTCGGGTGGCTTCGCTGGAAATTTCGCAGAAAGAAGAAAGTCTTCTGCCGCCCCTGCTCTGCCTCCTACGTAGCCGCCTCTTCGTTCTCCCTAGCCCCCTTCCCACGCTATACCACTCCCGTGTCCTTTTCTTGTTGCTGTTGTTGTAATATGTATTTATTAATCCTATATACACTCCGTGCCTTCACCTTTGTCACCGCCGGAGGGGAAGATGGGGGAAGGGAGTTGGAGGAAAGGGGGGGCCAGTAAGTGTCCCGACTAAATGTGGTCCTGTACGGCGGAATCTCGAACATGTACTAGAAGAGAGTCGAGGACCATCTTCCTGTGTTCTGTAGACCCTTCGGGATGGGTCGACTGCCACAGCGTTTGTGGCCTGACTTGAGGAGGAATGAGCGCGTGTACGTGGTTTCTCTGGTCCTTCAAGGCAGGGCAGCTCCATAGAAGATGGTCAAGGTCAGCGACTTGTTGGCTGTCAGGTTATTCGCAGAGTTTGCAGGTACCATCGCCGGGGTGTAGGCGAAAGCGTTCCATGATGTGCGCCGTTACGACAGTGTTCTCCCGAATGCGTCGGAGTGTGGCCGTTGCCCACCGGTTCTAGCCGGATGGGATAGGGTCATCCTCTTCGGGTAGACGAAGTCCAAGCGCTGCACGTCGCTCAGCACGTGCTTTGGCAATGGCTTCCTCGTAGTCATACCCTTCCTCTTCCGACTCGTCGGGGAGTAGCTCCAAAGATGGAGGTGTCGACGCTTGGAGAGCGGGGAAGACGTTCGTCGGTCGCGACGGAGGTTTCTGGAAATTTTCGGGGTTGGAAAGCATCCCCCGTGCTGCCTTGTGTGCCTCCTCGTTGCCCGGTATCCCGTTATGGCCACGGACCCAGCGAATTGTAAGCGTGCGGCCGAGTTGTCGAACGTCTCTTCGTCGTTGTCTTTTTGTTTTAAAGCAAAGCTGTCTATAGCTAGGATCCAGCACATCGCCTCGGGCAACAGAGCGATGTAGACAAAAATCGGACGCGAGCGTAGCGCCACGTTCCGGCGCCCACTGAAACCCCCTGGATCGTAAAATAGTGCGCCACACATTCAGCGTATGAAAAAAAATGATAAAAACCAATCAGTCAACATCTTTATTAGGACAAGGATGAGGTGGGGGCCTGCACGGGAAAAGAGAAGTGGCGTACCAAAAATAAAAATAAAACAATAATGTGAAAAAGGTTGGATACTAATAATAATAATAATCATAATAATAATATAGGACGACTCTACGATGCGCGGAGTTTCATTTACGTTTCCAAATAACGTAGTTCACAGTGAAGTTTCACATATCGTGAAATTCTCGTCTGCTGGCAGTACGTAGGCTTCAACGGGAGGGAGGGAGGGACAGCCCCTTGTTTGTCCACTGGAATAAAACCCTTTTGCGTCACAGTTTCATTCAGGTAACTAACCATGAACTATGCTCAATCACAAATGACAAATAAATGTGTTTTGCTTCGTGCACCGCTTCGATTACGAGTAGGTCAAAGCGTATGGTCCCTCACGTTGAGGATCGGCACCACCGCCTTGCTGGTCATTCGTCTTCACAGAGTGGAACGGCACTGAATTATTTTCCTGATAAACTTTACCAATATTCTCCTTGGAAAAAAAATTGCGTAACGGAAAAAAATCTCCGAACGCGAGACCAACGCCGCTAGCTGCACCCACGCCTCAGCCAACTTTTGCGACGTCTGCCTTCTATAATATTTACGAGGGCGATTGTAATTTTTATGTTCGCATCCTCCGCGTGCTCTTTTCTCTAAAAAGTTTAGTTGCTAATAAAATGCAATAAAATGTCCAATTCGGCTCAGAGACCATAATTTAGTTCAATTTAGGCCTAAATACCACAAAAAATACTCAAGATAAAGCGTTGAAATTTTGCTCAAGTGTGCTCCTTAAAACGAGAATTCGAATATTATCATCCTACATATATTGCAAGGAAGCAATGGCCACGCAAGTTTCAAGAAAACAAAAAAAAAACCTTGTTCAGGAGCTAATATAAACAAAGCTTACTTCGATTTTTATGAAACACTCCCCAGATGTCACTGTTTACATGCATTTGAATTGCATCATTTCGTTCCTGAAGCGTCCACAGCGCAAGAGCGGAGCCCTATCTGCCAGGCAACCCCCGAAGTATTGATAGCGACTTCACTGACATTTGTATAAATTATATATGCAGTGTAGCCCGGTTATAACGAAGTAAGCGGGAATCTGAAATTTCTTCGCTATAACCGCTTTTTCGCTATATCTGGACTATTATAAGACCGCTATAATTGGGACGGGAAATCAAGATCACTTCGTTATAACCGCTACATCGCTGTAAGTGGGTTCGTTATAAATGGGCTACACTGTATTTTAAATAAAATGCAAATTATCCCTCAGCGGTATATTAACTTAGCCTGCTAAAGAAAGGTGGAATTTTCATTGTACACATTGGCATCGTAAAATACATTCCGCGCCCAATTTAACGTGGATATTTTGGGAAGCATACTCATTTACAAAAGGAGTACTTTTGTATACTTTTCGTCAGAACACCACGAAACTTTTTTGGCCGCGTGATCGCGAACTCCTTCAAGAAGCACGCTGGCTTTGTAGCGTGCTTTTCCGACGTTGTATCGAGCTTTGCTAGACCTCAACACGGGCAAGAAGACAAAATCCCGGCAAGTTCTTGGGAACAGCTTGGTCTGCTTAACGAGGTGGCCCCAGATGTGAGCTTCCATGTGTATCTGAGCACCGACACGACGAAGATTTTGATAGATGAAATCGTACAGTTACTTTCCGCGCACAAGACCGGTCCGAGGTCGCCGACGACCCGGAAACCGCTGAAGCTCCTTTGCCCGCTCCAGGCCAGGTGATGGACGCTATTGACTTGCTCAGGCGCTTTGGTGGTGCTCCTGACGAAGGAACCGAGAACGCGTTGACCGCGCTTGCGTTCTACAAAACTTCTCCGCACAATGCTAACGAAGCGCACGCAGGCGAAGATAACAGGCCTTTTATGCCAGAAAATAAGTTCGTTTTCGCCAGAACCCTTAACATTTTATGGTTATTATCTTCGGCGCAGACGTTTAGCGCATTGCTAAACTATGGACAGGTGAGCACCGAACGCGATTACGATGCCATCTTAGCTGCCAGGATGCGCCTCCCTTTAGACATCGATTTTATAGAAGCGACTGCTAATGAAAAGACATTCTCGGTTTTAAGGAATTGTTGAGTTAAAGAAATAATTCACCGTCCCCGGCGACGTCTTTACATCGGGTTTTAAGTGCTTCTGTCACAATCATCGCTGCTCAGCTTACAGGAATTTATTCCGTCATTTAAAACTCGGTATTGCAAAACAATGCATATAGCATACATTAGTCATGCCACCGCCCCAGCACACCAAGATAGCGAGCGTTATTATCTTTGGATCCCCGTAAAACAATTTCGACGCATAAGATAATGCATAAGGAGAGGCAAAGCGCCATAGCGTAGCTATTCTTATTTGTAATATCGAAGACGTACAACCAGGCGCCCACATGTAGAGCGCGAGGTGGTTGTCTGCTGAGAAAGCAAATAGTGATTTTTTTTGTTATTATAGCCCCTTGTCATCTCGGACCAACGAGGGTGCCTGTGACGACTGTTCGCAAACGCATCCGTTTGAACTAAGTCTAATCAACTGCATCATAAGCCCGCTCCATGTTATTCATGATTATTATCCTGGAATATAGCGTTAGAATGATTTACAAAATGTGTAGGTATAAACAAAATTAATTTTTGAGTAGCTTTATTAAGCGACAAACCACAATTCGTATGCTGCACTCAAAAAATACGCGCTGTCATTATTTCCAACAGCACATCTCCAACACGCATTTGCATGTGTCTCACGTCGATCCATCCCGCCACGCTGTTCACTGGTCGGGATCCGGTTCACCTAGCTGACGACAGGGGCAACGCACTTTCCGGTGGGAAAGCGAAACGGAGTGTGGCCATTTCAAATGCGTTACGGCTGCTGCCGGCCCCTGGGGGAAGCGGCCAGGGCCTGTCATCAGGTCGATTTGCGGGGCGGGCCAACGGTGGCGGTGGCCAGTCCCGCGAAAAGGGAAACTATACCGATCGGAAATAGCTGCCGTCTGGCCGAGCACCACGCCCATTGAGGCTATCGCCCTGCCAGGTGGGCCGACGACGCCCACTTGGTAAGGAAGCCTCCTCACTGCGTTATGGACGGCAGTCCCTGACAACTTCGTTACACTAAAAAGACGGGATGGAAAACGGATGAAAAAGATTCTTAGAGATTAACAAAAAGCCTAAAGGGGAACAAAAAGTAAAGGGGCGAGCCGTAGGCCTATTCTAACTTGGCAATGCTCTGAGTGGTAGTTCACCTGCGACCGACAAGCAAGGAAGGGTCGACAGCCGGCGGTTACTCTTCAGAAGCCTCCAGCAAAGCAGAAATGCGGTCAATCGACGTGGATTTTGTTATATTTGTTTACGTCGTTCCGCACGTGTTTTTCCCGCCCTATCGTACCGCAAACCCGGAAGCGCGATGCTTTGCGGAGGAGGCCTACTGGGTCGTATATTGTAGGCGAAAGAAATGGGGGAAATAGAAAGGGTCACTTTAAACAGAAAAGCCGGGCTTGTCATGTCCTCGGTTCGTCGAGGTCGCTTAGATTTTGCGCAGGTATTACGAGGCGTTGCCGGTGCGCGCACAGTGACTGAAAGGTACGCGCTTTTATATTCGTGTTTCAAAAAAAAAAAGATTGATGTGAAATCCCAGGATAAAAAGGGCAAGTAGAAGGAGCTCGGCATACGCAGTAGAGGATCAAATAGAAAGCGTCGTTCACGTGACAAAGAGCGTTTCTTCGTCCATTACACAAGTTGTATAGCCCGTCAAAGTTGTCTGAATATTAAAATATTCAGACAAGAAATTTAACGAAATATAACGAAATTAAAAGAAATTTAACGAAAGCCAACCACGCAAAATTTATTCAAGAATCACTAGTAAAACAACGATACCTTCGGGTTACGAACCGGCATGGATAAATGATTGAAAAAAAAAAGGATAGCTATCAATGATCATTTGCAACAGGTGTAAAATATCCGTGAGGTTTTCTTGTGTCTCGCCAAAACGCTACATTATGGCACCGAAACGGTGTGTATCGTAACAAATGATAAAATTAAAAACATTAAAATGTAAATCCATACAGGTTTTTAAAATAGAAGAAAAGTTTCTGCGGTAGATGGTCTTAAATGTTTATTTGCAACGTATTTTCATAACGCGGATGACATGACGTTCGGAATGTTTTACGTAGCGATGGGCAATCGTGAATTGGTACCAGGATGTTTTTTTCTTTTGCATAACTAGGCAAGAAATAACCCACGGGTTTAGTACACGCATAGGGCTCGAAAATTTCCCCCTGTATTCCGGCGCTTACCACACTGCGTGTCGTTGTTACAACTTGGGCCAAATCTACAAAACAGCAGCCGAACATCTTTATTCTGCTCAAACCTTCGTTTTGCAATCGCAATGATTTAGAGCGCAACCCCACAAAGTTAGCATTAACGTAATGAAAAAATTCCACATATACACTTAAGACTGCTTTGTTGTAGGAATGTACTCGCTTAAGTACTCAAATTTGCCTCTAGTATGCTTGATGTCCTGTTGCATCGAATAAGGTAGTCATTATTTACCCACACCAGCAGTTCATTTGCATTAAAGGCACAAAGTATGCGTCTATATTTTTCGGCCGTGCAGCGAATAGATTAATGGCTTTAAAGACACGCTCTCAGAAGAAAATTTTAACAGCAGAGCTGTTTCAGCTCTTTCTTGCGCCGTACATACCCAGAAAAAATAAAAAGTAAAATGCTGAGCGCACTTAAGCGAGCTTCTTGTGAGGAGCACGCGGGAAAAAAAGTATCAAGAAACTGTCGAGCGCAAAACGCTGCTACGAGGGACAAGCCGGGGACTGTCACACAGCGCCAAGTTATCCCGACTGCTAAGAACATGATGAAAAGAATAGCGGATACTCGAGTGGTCGTGCTAATATGGCTGCCTGTTAAACCATCCCTTCATTTGCCATGGTTGGCGTGTTCCATCCTACCGCCGTATAGTTTATTTCGCCACTGCGTGCATTGCTCGTGGAGAAGGCAGAGCTCCGATTTCTCTGCTTTATGGTGACAACGGTTTCTCTGCATTGCGGAGTTAGAGTTCCTCCGTATACGGTGGCCAGACGCATAAGATCATGCCAGTCCACCCGACCCTATCCGCGATGGCCAGCAGCGCTATTTAGACGAAGAAGAAGAGGACAAAGACGAGCGCTAAGGCATTCGCAAGCTAAAGGACCTCTATGAAGACATGCGCGACTGCATGGAACACACGACGTTCGGTGACATCGAAGAGATATGCCGTCGCTTTGGCCTGCGTAACCTGGGTCACTATTTGGAGATTATCAGAGGCGGGATCAGTCGTCCCTGCGTTATGCACAAGCGTTGCCCCGATCAGAAGTGGGTAAACCCATTCAACCCCTGGATTGCCTCTGTGCTGGACTCCACCTTTCACATTGAGATCATTCCAGATCACTATGCCCGTTCCACGTACGTCATCGACGACGTGAATAAGGCCGACCACGGAATGTCTAACCTGAACAAGGCCGTTAGCGAGATGCTGGAGGAACGCGGGGACATGGGTTACCCCTAAGCGCTCAAGGCGCTCGCTTTGATCATCATCAAGGCGCTCGAGATGTCGACCAAGGAAGCCGCGTGGTTTTTCCTCCGTCACGACATGTCCGAGAAGAGTCGGGGAGTCGTTTTATGCCCACGTGCTTCCCCGAGGGGCGAGATCGAGTCCTCATGTCCAACTAGGAGCTTGAAGAACTAAGTAAAACCGCCAGGTCGGGTATTTGTCCAGCCTTGCATTCCTAGTGAAACTCACATTTTTTGTTTATATTTTTGGGCAATGCAAGAAAGACCACCGCCTAAAAACATCAAGCCTACAGTGGCATCACTAGGGGAAATTTGCCATACCACACCGAAAGTGACGGCGTCACTTAAGAGGCACGGCTTGTCGGCGTAGCTCGTCCGCTGTCACGCTATCTAGCAACCGCAGTCACATGGCGTACCCCTACCACACCGAGCCCCGTGGCGTCACACACCTAAGCAGAGGCTCTGAAGTGATACCCTCATGGCCCTTGCTTCAGCCTTCCGACGAAGAGTTAAGAGGAGACATGAACAAAAGGCTTGTATAAGCAAAACTGTTCGCAACTCATTGACTCGCTGGCACTGGCCATACAAGTCGCCATTATGAGGGCAAAATAATACGCAGGTACACTTGAGCGAAATTTCTGTACCTACCCTGCGGTCCCTGCGTTCAGAAAAAGTGGCCGCCAGAAAAAGTGGCCGCAGAAGAAAAGAAAACGACGTGTTCAGAATGGGGCAGTAAGGCCACATTACGTGTAAGATGAAAGCAAGCACAAGAAGAACGTAACCCCACTCCTTCTGTACGGAGGATTGTCCAATTGCATTGGACAATCCTTCGTTCAGTTGACCAAGAGAGGAATGAGGCAGGTAGAGGGAGAGCCTGAGGGGTGGTAGCAGTGAGCAGATAACGGCGCCAGAGCCCACTCAGTCGAATCACGGCTCTGCTTACTGACAGCTTTCACGTTTTCCCGTTGAATCGAACAGCTCTAATATTTTTATGTCTAGGGATATCAACAAACATGACATCCACGTGGTGCAGTTAAGTGTCAGTGTGTGTGTGGATAATAATGGATACTATGTTTGAATAGAGTGGAAACAAGCATTGAGGGCACCGGGAATGTCACGGCGAAATGACAAATGAAAGTACAGGATTAATTGCTGTGTATCACAGAACAACGGGGCTTTCTGTCACAGGGATATCGACGCAAAAGAAACTTAGCACGGCACGCTGCTTTTATCGAAGCCAGCGTGTCTGATGCCTTTCTACATACCATTGATGGCTGTCAGAAAACGGTGCCCCAATTAGTTATGTACACATACATTGTGACGGATGAGATACAATCCAACCACGCAGAGGTCATAGTAGTGCAGAATCTGCTACTACACTTAGCTCTGCTTATTCCCTGCTTCAAACCGGAGCAGCGTATATGCGATATTTTATGAGCTTTGGTCGGGGAGCTTCACCCAAATCTTGTCTTAGCAATTTAGGATATACCGCGGCACCTTCTCACTGCCTTATTCATGTGACATTGTGCTGTGAAACCCCCACTATGGAATGACAGTTGTCGGTGCAGGCGTCTGGGCCGTATGTAGGGAATACGCCACCCTGTTGTACCTTCCTCGGCAACAGTCGCCTCGACAGCGCAATAACACTTGCGATCTAACCAGGCCAGGCTCATCTCAAGCGCGTTACTACAACCCCCCCCCCCCCCCGTAAAGTCTACTAGGGTGATTTCGACCAGGGGTAGCTGTTCTGCTGTCACAAGAGCCTGGTCGCCTTATTATCCGGCAACGTATATACGGTAGTGGTATACACCCCACTCCTGTGAAGTAGGCGGATGCAGAGCACCGGATTTACCACTGGCCCGCCCTGTAGGTCTTCAGTACGTAATCTCCAGCAGTCGGAACAGCGCCAGTGTGCCAGATAACATATCCTGAATAAGGCGTCCGCAACATGGGCCCATTCCTTGACTCTTTCTATAATCGGGAATCCACCTTTATGAACATATATCAATCAATCAATCAATCAATCAATCAATCAATCAATCAATCAATCAATCAATCAATCAATCAATCAATCAATCAATCAATCGTTTATTAACATGTCCAGAAACAGCCGGAGTGCCTGTGATCTGGTTCACAAAAGAAAAAAAAAACAGGCAATGTAAGCTGCCCACACCTCACAAGTGATGCAATTAAAGGACTGTCTTGCTGACACACACGCAAGCAAAAAGTAAGCACTGTCGTAAACCAGAATATACATGCACCCACACAAAATAGAAACACAGATACATCCAAAAGGAAGTACAGTGCCTTGCAGTAAGGCATGTGACACCACGCCAGTGGTCGTCATACGCAGATAATTTAAAAAACATACATAAATGTTAAAAAAGTTTAGTTGCGCGGAAACGGAGTGAATCAAGATAGCTTCTATGTAAGAAAACGAGCATAGAATAAATATACATGTAGAGAAAAGCAGACATTGAATAAGGGGAATATAAAAAAAGAAAGGATTGGGTTGTCATCACTTCACGCTCAAGTGACCGCACGTGAACAGAGGATAAAAAAGGTTACTTACATCACAAGCTCACTGACATGTTTGTTGAACTGTCTCGAGGAATTATTAAATATGTGTAAATATTCGGAGTACTGATTGTACTTACACTGGAGGCGAAACATGGGGCACGAGCCACGCAGACAGCTAGGATTAAAAAAATGTGTCGTGTTTTTTTATGGGTTATTGCGGTGCATGGAGTGGAACACGTTGCAGCATTTCACCTCAACACATTTTGTGGTGAATGATATTGAACAGGAAAAGAAGATGAGCCGTAATACGTCTGGAGTTTAAGCACTGTAGCATCGGTACAGAGAATGACCCAAAGTTGTTATGGCCGGCAGAGCGATGATTGAAGATAGATATAAACTTTTCTGGACACTTTCAATAAGCATACAGAGTGCTTTTCGTGTGCTATTCCATACCACAGCTGCATACTCGAGCTGCGGAAGACAAATAGTCTTGTACAGCTTCAGAAAAGAGCCCGGCTCGTTGAACTCCGTTGATAGGCGTCATATAACACCAAGGGATCGGAGAGCCCGCCGAGTTACCTCCCGGATGTGCGCGGAGAAGCTCAAGTTACTCTCGAAATTAACACCAAGATCCTTAACCTCCACAAAACGTGGTAGTGCTTCACTTCACTGTTAATGTTCTAGCAGAACAGTTTGCTGTCAGTTTTTCTTGTGTATAACATTACCTTAGTTTTTGATGCATTAATAAAGAGTTTGTTGCGTGAGGACTAATATGAAAAAGACATGATCGCTCGATGTAGAGTGGAACAGCTTGCGGTGTTTGAATCAGCCTTAAATATTTCGACATCTTCAGCATATTAGAGAAAGTGATAATCATGAATTACTGAGGAAACGTGGTACATAAAAACTCCAAAAAGAAGTGGCCCCAAAACCGAGCCCTGAGAGACACTTCTTGTGACCTCGTAGGAGCGGGAAGACTGTCCGTTTGCATGCACGAATCATGACCTATCCGATAAATTATCATATAAAAGGGATGTGAGGGACGGTTGTAAATGGCGTTGACACAGCTTTTTAAGGGATATATCATGGCAGAGGGCATCAAAAGTCTTGGTCAAATAAAAAAAACGACATCGAGTCATCCTCTTAACTGCACGGGTTCACGGACATGCTTGCGAAGGAGAGTCGGGGAATTAATAAACATATCTAAGTATACCGAAAACCGGCTGTACAAACACTGCATTCGGTACAGAGGGAACAAGCCACGGAGACAGTTCGGATTATAAAAAACATCGTGATTTCTGGCCGATTTCTGCGGCTCATAGAGTTGAACATGTTGTAGCAACACTACACAGGACACTTTGCCTTGAATGGTTTTGAATAGGTAAAGAAGATGCGCCTTATTCCACCGGGAGAATAATCGTGGTAACGGCAAGGCAGAAGATGATCCGCACTCACTGTTACCGGCGAAGTGATAGATTAAGATAGATATAAACTTATTTTGGACCCTGTCCATGAGCATACAGTTTGTTTTACACGTGCTGTTCCAAACAACACAAGTATACGCAAGCTGCGTGACACAAATAGTAGTGTAGAGCTTGAGAAGAAAATTCGGTTCTTTGAACTCCTTCGATATCCGGCACACGACACAAAGGATCGAAGAGCCCTGAGAGTAATTAACCGGATATGTGACGAGAAGCTCACTTTTGTGTCAAAATTGACACCGAGGTCGTTAATCTTTGCCACACGAGGTAGCACTTCACCTTTATGTCATAGGAGAACAAGATGTTGTCGGTTTTTCTTGTGTATGCCATCACCTAAGTTTTAGATATATTGATAAGAAGTTTGTTGCAAGCGCACCAGTGCAAACAGCATAATCTGAACTGTTTCCTTGGCTTCACCAATATGGCAAGCTGAGCGAGTTGGTATTGGTTCATTGAAGTGTCTGATGCTATTTTCATATAAAAAATAACGAATCTTGCGTAAGCCAACCTTCTTTGACCTTGCACGAAAGCGAAATCTGTTATCTTGCAGGACGTGTGACTTGACGTGTTGCAGTCTTGCGTAGTGATTCATTCTTGAATTGAACTGTTTTGACATGCACGGTGTTTTTTGTGTACATGTTTTTCTTTTCTAATAAAAATTCAGTTGTGAGTGCTGCGGTGTATCTTACCTTCCTCGTCCTCGTCTTTCTTGCGCTGGTTGTTTCCTATCTCCGTGGCTTGTGCCCTCTGTTCCGAATGCAGTGTTTGTACAGCCAGTTTGTGGAATACTTAGATATATTTAATAATTCCCCGACCCCTTTCCCAAGTATGTCTGTGAGCTGGTCATGCCATAACTTCGCGATTTTTTATTCGTGTCCTCATGATGGACGACTGACTTTTATGCTGTTATTTCAGCGTGAAGGGCTAGCAGCGCAAACATTTGTCGTTCTTTCTTTTTGCTGTTTTTTTATTTTGTGTTACCTTTGAATGTATACAACCTAAAGAATTTTTAGATGTTTGTGAATGGACATGACCCCAGAAGTCTTTCGCGTCCCGTGTTGCATCAGCTTCAACTGCAGAAATGTAATTACACCTATCACGTTTGCAGTGAGACCTGAGTTGACGAAACTCACTCGTCCACTTTTCCTTCCCCGTAATCTTAGCCTCCCTGTAAGCTCTATCTTTCCTTCCAAGGGCTCTTTTTGAGGGGCAGGAAATCAGTAGGGAAAATTGCCTTTCTTTTCTGTTACTTTAGCCACAAATCTGCTGAAGCCGTCGTGTAAACCTTCAGGGGAAAAATCAGCCTGCTCGTAAGTGTCATTGAGGTTGGCTACTGGCGACGAGTCAGTGTTACCGAGAAAATGAAATAAACCAATGTAGTCCCGACAAGAGAAGTTTTAACCATCCCTTAGTGGTGTGCGAACAGGATGACTGTGATGAAAGAGAGATACGTTACACACAGAAATGACTACAGGAGGATGAAATTGATCAGGCTTTACCAGTTCAGTGGAGCTTTGTGAAACATCGGCGGCTTCTAAGAAGTCTAAAACATTCCAACATGAATTCCTAATGATGTTACATTGCTGTATGAGGTAAAGGAAACCAAGTCGAGTATGTTGACACACTTCTGAAGTATACGAATGTACGACTGGTTACCCACCTAAGTGTCCCATGAAATCCCGGGGACGTTAAAATCCCCAGCGATCAGGAAATTGTGATTACTGTGAGATGTTACAATAGATTCAATACAATTTAGATTTTGTTTAAAGTCAGACGGATGAATTTCGGGTGATATGTAATACGTACATAGCAAGAGGCGTTCACCCCGAGAACATAGTACCTATAACCAAATCTACTCAGCGTATTCTTCAGAGTCGATGCGGCGCTTAGACTTTATCGAATCATGAAGGGCAATAGGCATACCATCACCTTTTTGTTTTCCGGGCGAAGGATCACGGTCACGCCAGAAAAGTTGATAATTGGGAGGTAAAAGGGAAGACGAACTAATTTCAGGGCACAGCCAAGTCTCTCTAACAATTATAAAAGGAAAACATGATGACACAACGTTAGCCAAAAACGCAGCTGTACTTAGGGCAAGCCCGTCGGGAATTTTCGTAAGGAAATCAAAGCCGTAATTACTTGCCAGTAGGAAGCTTCTCTGTATGGATCATTTTGGCATGCTGCTCTCCACAAAATGTTTGAACAAAGAGTGCCTAGGCCAGAGCGCAGGGTCGTTAGGCTGCTCAAAACCAGCGTCGTCAACGGCAACGTAAAAGGAGGCATACGAGTCGCGTCGAGTTTTCAGCCGTTTGCACAGAAGTGGCACCACTCCTGCCGCCTACAGGTGCGCAAAAACGTGGATCGAGGTGGTCTTCGGGATCAACTTAGTCACAAACACTGCTTTTTTGGGCTTGGGACTATCGACCGCCACGAGTGCAGTTTCTTGCGAAGCGCCCACGACGAACGGACGCAGTGAATTAAGAGCGCGTCAGCCCCGAAGCACGTTTTCGGAAGTCGGGAGACATCTCCGGACGAGTCCGAGATGTCGACGGCCCCACAATCAATCAGTCAATGAATGAATGAATGAATCAATCAATCAATCAATCAATCAATCAATCAATCAATCAATCAATCAATCAATCAATCAATCAATCAATCAATCAATCAATAAAAATGAATCAATCGGTCGATCGATCGATTATTTAATGAATCAATGAATCAACAATCAATCAATCAACCTTTATTTAAGTGCCCGGGAACAGCCGAAGCCTTCGTGCTGGCGCACGTAGAGGGAACAAAGAAGGCAGCACTGAAATGCATCAGCGGCTGACACATAAACAGCCAGTAAAAAACGTCAACGTGAGTGAAAACCAATAAAAAACTAGAAATAAAACTAAGAATAAAAACGTTAATATAATAATCAATCAATCAATCATGTTTATTTACGTGCCCAGGATAGTTACATGAAAACAAAATACAAGAAACATATTGCACGAAACAAACAAGCGACAAGACACACAAAAATTGAAGTGGCGAAAATTACAGAAATAAAGCACAGGCGGAGCCTGGGTACAGGTAATAAAGAAAAAAGAAGATGCCTTTGTGGCTCTGCTTATTGCAATGAATACACAACAAGCAGAGAACAAAGTTTGACAGTAAGACGACAAAAACAATGACAAGAGTATAGAGACAAATGATAAGACAAGCATGATAAGTAAACAAGTTCAAAATAGGCAACCATCTATTGGTTAAACAGAACCACAGAGAAACCAAATTTCAGTAATGAAAAAAAAGAAAGACGAAACAATAATAATAATAATAATATAAAATTATAATAATATCGGAATTTCTCAATCACAATGTACATTTGCGGATCTATCGAAACCATAATCTTGAGGGAACTGCCGGATGGCTGGCACAACCCAGTCCTATCGCTTTGCCGTTGCAATAAAACAAAAATTTTATTGTATTGTTATTGTTGTTTTATGGCAAAAAGGAGGGAATAAGTGAGAGAAAAAATGTCGGCCAGTAGAAACGTTCGAACACACATTCCTTACTTACGTTTAGGCTGTTGAGGGAGCAAAATTCATCTGGTAATCGATCCATTGTACGCGGAACGTAAGAAGCGCAAACACGATTCCCGTATCGTGTTCGTGTCCAATGCAAAAGAAAACAATCACGTTCGTGAAGTTCTGTCACAGGAATGCAAGGAATACGTAAGTTTTTGTTCAAACCGTATATCAAAACTAATGTTCGTGTATACCGCTTTAACAATAAGGTAAGCCTGACCATTCACTCAAAAAGTTTGTGTTGGGGAACCTTAGAGTGAGATTTGGTAACAAACTTCGGTGGAGGACATCCTCGTTCAAGTCAAGTGGAAGGAGTGAATTTGGGCCGGTCATGCAATGCAAAGCAGTGGTAACAGATGGACCTTCGCTCGTTTTTTGTTCAAACAGCAAAGGATTGGAATGATCTTCCACCCGACGTCGTGCACCACTGAAGCCCGGTTCTGTTTAAAACCCACATCGAAAGAAATTTGTACCACAGCCCACCCCTCATGTAACACCCCGTACTGGGGCATTTGATGTATAATAAATAAATAAATAAACCAGGTATACGGCTACCGATGAACGCACTAGAAGCAGGGAAAAATAAATGGGTCGCTGAACGTATGCGATAAGAAGATTCGGAAGCAAAAATCTATTTGGGTACAGAAAGATAACACGTTCCAAGCAAGAGGTGTGGTAAGAGGCAGTTGGAATTTATTGATAAGGCTTTCCCCTTGTTCTGGCCATGCACACAAAAACTTTGGTCGAAAACGGGAAACGTGTTTGGCAATATTTTTATGACTTTCTGCGGGTACACATCTTAATGTTCCGCCACAGTGAGAAATATGGTAGGAGATGTAATACAAGTAAACGCTAAACTCATATGTTTCTACTGCTTAAAACAATGGCTAGACGTGCAATGTGTCTAAGACGTCGAGAGAAAGTTTTGACAAACAGATGGTTTTCAAAACAGCGCAAGACAGCCAATAACAAAAAAAAAGGTATCACGACGGTGCAGCGCTGAGCCCAACTTTCAGTTCTTGGCAAGAATTTAAGAATCTTTGTGTAATTATGTTTGAGCAGCCCCGCAAATAGAGAAGCATTCCTGGTTATTCAACCCAAAATTCAGGTACAGTTCGGGCATTAGGTCAAAGTGTATCGTTAAAACTTGTTATGATCCACGTTGCCGCGAATACCAGTCAAATGAAACTATACACTCAAACCTTACCCATCATTCGGCCAAGAAAACACGTCCATAACCGTGTCCGTTTTGTAGCAAAGTTTATCAGCGCTGTAGTTACAAGTGTCTGCGATAGGACCATTACTTTCTTCTGTGAGCGCCGATGATGGAGGGTTGGCTTGCCTGGTGCTGACAGCGTACAGCAGTCGCACATGAGGGCTGGGTGTTGCGAGCATTTCGGTTATGTGTTGATTCTGAAACGAGGTCGGCACGCTGCCAGCAAAAACAATGAATTGTTCCGTCGGGCAGGGTTTGCTCCCGTTGTCTTTGGAAACAGAAGTGTGCTGTTTATAGCTGCAAGGATCACTGGCGAGAGAAAAAAAAAAGTCAATCCTCTTTGGCGTGGTCTAAACGCATTCTCAATGTATGGATTTTACTGCCCCCGCCTCTACCCCCCCCCCCCTTAACCTGCACCTATAAAGGAAGATCTTACACCGAAAGCCCGCTAAGTCGAACTTTAATATTTAGAAGATAAGGATAAATTAAACGGTCCAGTTTTGTCGATAAATTTAACTGTCCAGTTTTGTCCCGGCAAGCTATACGGAAGTCTATATAGAAAAAAGCTCATTAATTCTAGCGCGAGTAGGTTCGGACCCGGATAATTCTAACTATGCGCCAACGCCACGGCGTCTCGTGGCTGGTACAGGGCCAGAAAAAAGTACCGGCCGCCTACTTGAGTGGTTGCGTCGCCGCCCGAATTAAAGAGAAAGACCAAAAGACGAGGAAAATTGGGCAAAACCAGTCGAACACCCCCCCGGCCGACGCTTCTAAGCTGGTATTACTTACTCGCTACCTTTAGGTCGGTGCCAGGAATGTGGCATGTGGTGCGCTGACAGCTGGCGACAGCACTGACCCCATTCGCATCACCTGCCACTGCTAGGGGCGATGAGGAGAAGATAGGAACGAAAGACTATAAGAGCCGTTCGCTACACAGAGGTAATGCCCGAATTGAATGCTGCCCGTCATTTCAGTTATGGAGAAATCAAGGTGAAGCCTTTCCCCTATATTCGGTCGTTGGGGCAAAAGCGCTGGCAGTCGCCTCCATGGACAAAAGCAAAGCGCAGGCTGCAATCGTGAACCTTTTCAAAGCATAAAATTGCACATTCGCTACTTCTTCGCTATGGCAGTATACAGTTGTTATTTTTCAGTTTCATTACTTGAACTTCCGTTAACTCGAACTAAGATAGCTTCCACTTCAGGTTTGGATTACGAGGTTTTACTGTATTGCCTTTAGCGGGATTTCCAGCCCAGCAGGCGCGATTGTCTGGTCTGGGTGGCGCACGCAATAAATTTATTTTGGTCAAAGGAAGGCGTTCCAAACAAAAAGAAAATAAAGAGCAAGAACGCGAATACACGAGAAAATCAAAAGAAAACAAAAACGATGGAAAAAAAGAGAATCTTAACAAAGCATCAATACGGAATTTTAGAACAAAAATTCACTGGCGATTACTGTACTCCCAAACACGAAATTTGGGCGCGACGCGAGCTGCAGTATTTCCGGTCACGGCGCATATCTGCTGCGTCTCAGGAAGTGAACGGGTTATCTGCGAACGAGCGCCGGCGCACTCTACTCTCGCAGCGAGTCGCCGCTCCCGGCCGCGTATTCCCAAACCAGATCCCGTCAGGGCCCAGGCCGACCGCACCCCCTAAGCAGGGGCGCAGCCAAGTAGGTTAGAGAATTGCAATTTTTAACCTCCTTGGAACGCAGCACCGTGACGTCTCTACCTACATGTGAGCGACTTCATACGAGGTGGATTTTTTCTTTTTTCCCCCTCCCCTCGTTTCGGCTGCTTTGCGGGTGGCCGATGGTTTCGCTCCGCGGGCAACTTGTGTTGTACTATTTATATTTTTATTCCTGCTGTTTCTTGTTTATACATTTGTAAACTTTTTTGCGTATGTGTGGCTTACAGTTGAGGCACGAGCTGTGACACAATGCTGGCGAATTAAAAGGCCATACACTACAAAAATATATATATGTGGTAGCTAAAAATGCGTCGCAGGAAACAGACACAAACTGCTCATCTATACCCATCAGTGGATCTCTAAAAGTGACAATTTTTTGCCGCTATTTGGACGCCGAGATCACTATCGTAAAAATAGTGTGCCAAGGAGATAACTTTTTTTACTTAGTTTTTTATCTCTGCTGCGACTACCTGTGACTTCAAGCTCACGGGCAACTACTCATTCAGTCCCAGCGAAAAGAATATACGTATCTGAGTGAGTGTAACACTGCATTAAATGAGAGGCCATGGGGCCCTGGGGGAGCAAGAATGAGGAGAAAAGGGGAAGGTCACAACTCGCACAATGAACACAGTTGCAGTCTTGGGGTCCTAATCGCAAAATCAACACATTAAAGTCAGTCAGTGGCAGCAAAACGCACAGTTCACACTTAAATGTACAGTTCACACTGTGGACAATGCGGTTCACACTGAAAACAGTGAACGCTGCAGACAGTTCACATTGTATACCGAACGGGGAAAGTCGGCCAGGCTGCTACACCAATTTGTAGAGTCTGTTTTTTCAAGGGCGTACTCGGTAATTGCTTCTATTGCGTGGGATCGTCACGGACCCGACTAACATGTTCCTGTTCAGTCGCAGGGGCGGGGACCTAGAGTTAAAAGCTGGTGGCGATTACTGTCGAATAATGGACAGAGCCAAATTAAGTGGTAACGATTTGGTGTGCCTTCCCGATTACAGGGGGGGGCATCAGCGCCATTCGGATCCTGCTGGAGCTGTCTATTTATAAATAACGTATCTTATGCAGCAAAAATCTCTGTGTGCATGAAGCCACAAATTGTTAAAAATAACTAATCGACATTGGCAACAGCGTGAGTGGTAGCACGCATGATTACTGATATCAAACTCGGCCTGGTGGCTTCAGTGAAGAGACTGTGGTCAATAGCCCTGTACAGAAGACATATATCAAACTCCTCGAGTACTTCAGTTGCTGTACAATCGAACTATTACTTAGCCCTTGGTTGGTATATATTTCGATATTGTTTCCCTAAATTGTTATGGACCAGCAGTGTAAATTATGCAGAATTCATGACCCGAGTGTAAAACGTGTACGTTTGAGCTGGTGTCTTTCTTATCAATGTATCACCCTTGCAAGAACGATTCACACCTTCCATTGCTGTTTAACAAAATGTCAATGTTTTCCTTAGTGGCACTGTTCCTGATAAAGAATAATGCAATGAAGTTAATGTTAACGAAATTCAATGTAATAGTGCTTATGAAAGTTCCAAAATGTAGCAGCTCATGCAGCTGTAATATTTCGCAAGAGTAGGACAGTTTGTAAATGTAGTCATGGGTAATTGGCTGCCTTTCTTGTAATCCTTACCTGCTGCACCGAATCGTGTTTTGAGCTGTGTATATAGTGAAAGAGCACCCAACTCAATTGTATACCCTTCTGTGTGCTGTAGAATGAGCTTTCAATGAGGGTGTTTGCTTTCCGGACAGTGTATAATTGCCACATGCGCGTGAAAGCGTCCATCCGCGCGCGCCGCACTTCGAAGCACCGAGTCGAGCGCTTATTTCGGAACACGATCGGAGGTCAGCGTCAACTTGCAGGTCGCAAGAAGAGCGCGGACGAGATCAGGGGCTCAGGTACAAAGGTTAGCTTCTACCACATGGGCGTTCAGCTTCCCAGAGCCGCAGGCCAGCCCCGCACACGGAGCGAAACCATCGGCCACCTGCCAAGCAGTCGAAACGAGGGGAGGGAGAAAAAAGAAAAAATCCACCTCGCATGAAGTCGCGCACATATAGGTAGAGACGTCACGATGCTGCGTCCAAGGAGGTTAAAAAATTGCAATTTTTTTAATCTCTTGGCTGCGCCCCTGCTTAGGGGGTGTGGTCGGTCTGGGCCCCTACGGGATATGGTTTGGGAATACGCCTCCCGGCCAGCAGGTTGTTGCAAATCGGGTTTGAACCTCCCGCGGACAGTCACGTGTTTATGATTAGACACACAGGGGGAGCTAGGAGAATGTTGTTGCAAATCGTGTTCGAACCTACCGCGCAAATGTCACTTCGTTTTTTGATTACCGGCGAACGGAACAGCGTTCGGGGAAACTGTCAGGGCCTTGGCGGTGACTCATGAAACACGAGTGAGGGAGACGCAGTGAAAGAGGTGCCGCCATAGCCGCCGGTGCGGCCCTCCCCCTTCCTCACCCTTCGACGGGCGCTCCTCTGCAGGGCCAAACTAAAAAAGCTAAACATTGTGGTGAGAGCCGTCATCGAGGCTGCGTAAGCTAGTGCTAGCTTGTAAAGGGAAACATAATTATTAATATCCCTTTTTAGCTATATGTACGGTTAACTGCCTTGTGCATTCCCCTCAATCTATACCTTGAATTTTTCCGGAAAGGCGGTGCTCTCTTGACCCTTTAAAACCTTCCTGTGTGTTCTCAGTGCCTCGTTGTTGCCGTTCACTCGCATGTCAAGAAAGTGGACTGCTTGCAAGGTAAAAACATACCGAGACGGCAAAAAAAAAATACCAAGAAAAAATACCGAACTCACTTGAGCGTGCGCTTTATGAGGACCTGCCGGCGTCGGCCAGCTAGACCTGCGAGAACACTCTGCACAGCGTTGATGGCATAATGTTTCGCCTGCTGTTCTTCTGTACAGTTCATGTGCATTCGCGCCCGAAGTGGGGACGACAGACATAGAGACCTCGCTACAGACGCCGAATTTGTGAAGCCGGTCGCCGTGGGTTCCAGCGCGTGCTTATGCCGTCCATTATGGGTCATATGTGGGAGGCTGCGGACAAGACTTTCCCGGGACGGAATTACGTGGGAGGTGCAACAGCTGGGTCTCCGACGAACGGAGAGGGGCTGACAACTTTGCTTCGCCGCCACCCTTGCATCACTAGTGCAAGATGATCTAACTTTTCTCAATGGACAAAGCACTGCGAGAAAATTCGCCATCTGCGATATCACTTTGCGGACTTGAGAAGGGCCGCGAGTGTTAAATGGAGTCTGCAACACTTCCGATCATCCTTCCTTTGCGTTTCCTCTTTCCTTTGCGCTCTGGAACCATTGTGGAAGCTACAGTTATCGCAAGCACGAAGCGGCAGTGGGTACTTTGCTCGTCGCAGTAAACACGCCTGCCGTCTTTGCATTGATTTCGTAGATTTTTTTAAGTTGCTATTGAACGCGTTTACTGCTGTAACTGAAAGAAAGGCGGCCAATAGCTTCCCCATTGCATCGATGACCTCATTTCAGCGCTGAAAGAACGCCACCCCCCGGAAACAGAAAAATGTCTTTCCGGAGAGCTTCTAAGTTGCCTTATCGGCATAGAGCAGTAATATTTGTTGGCTGAGGTACTTCGTAACCATTTGTTATAAGTACTGGATGTATTTGTTGACGATGTTATGAAAGCATCCACCTATTCACAAAAATTAGGGGAAGTGTGGCAGGGTATCTTTAATCGGAAATCCAACTCCACAATGGCGCCTCACACCATATGAGCTCGTCATATTGCACGTCTCCTGTAGGAACGAGGCTACTAGGTGTCGCCGCAAAGAGCTATGATAGATCCGTTGAAATGTTCCTGAACGGGTTCCTTTTCCCGTGCTGCTAGGCATTCCACCACCAGTCCCAAAAAACAACAGCTGGTGGTGTCATAATACGGTATGACACAACTTGAATTATCCTGCTTGGCAAGATAATCGGAAAAACAAATGATTGCAGCTTCATTGTTAAAGTATCTCAGTAAATTTAACATTCTAACACGGCATCAGTGAGGCTTCTGCTCAAGACATTGTACTGAACTGGCTCTAATATCTCGTAACAAAACTAAAAAGGGCCGATTTGACGCAGGTGACGGTGTATTACCAGTTTTAGTGCGAAGCAGTAAACCTCTATCATTCAAGGAAATTTTCATGGCGATGTCAAAAGAAAACTATCGTCATTAAGAAAGCAGGCACATACCTACCAAGAATGACTGGCCGTACTGGGGAAGATTACGGTTGCGTGAGCTACTCCGAGTGCAAAAGAGCCCAATAGCACAAATTACGTAGTGACGTCACCACGCTTACTTACTTAATACTGGCACATACCAAACCAGGTTAGACTCACCATACCGGTAAAGATCATGGTTGCGTAAGCTACTACGAGTGCAAAAGTACCGAAGAGCATAGAAATCACGCAGTGACGTCGCCACGCTTTCATATATATACAACGGCAGACCGGTATAGCACCTCTTTCAGTTCATTCCAGGCTACCTTCGGTAAACCACGGAAAGTAAAAACGCCAGAAGAATAGCCTGAAGAAGCAAAGCATAACGCAATCGTGAATGTCGTTGTGCAGTTATAGAAAGTGTAGTTAAGTACAATTCACTTGTCTCTGATTTCCCTCTTTGTAGAGGCATGTGTGAGAACTGAAGTGACGCCGCACGGGTAATCCTTGTAGTTGTCGTTTACAGCTTCGCATCTAACCACCTGCACCATGTGGATTGGAGCCACATTTTGTTTATTTAACAAGTGTTGAAGTGTTTGATACCATTAGTCGTAACAATGCCAGAAAGCTGAAAGCATTGGAATCCGCTGTCCTGCTCTGTCATATCTCTGCAGCTACCTAACTAAAAGATCTCAGGGCGTCAAAATTAATGATTCATTTTCCAAACCGCTAAGTACCAATGAAAGCGTCCCGCAGGATTCAGTTGAGGATCCAATATGATTTTAAGTATATATAAAGGACCTGCCCAAATGTCAACGTCTATCACCGGCGTTAAACACTTTTTAGTAATACGTACGTAGGCGCATTAGTAAAAAAGTGTTTAACGCCGACTGATACGCAACTTTAGTATGCTCACACTAAGTCGGGAAACGAGGTAGTTAACCAAATAAATAATAATTTCAACAATCCATCTTTCTGGTGCGCAACAACTAGCGACCCCTACAAATCCCGCCATTTATGATCTTTCACGCGCAGCTGCTCCACTTTTGAACTAACATCGCCGTCCTTGTTTACACAAACCATGCCATTCCTCCCTCATAGATGTTCATTTTCCTGGCGTGCTACAGGACCAACACCTAATTTCACATTGCACACTTAAATTTTTTTACAAAAATGATTTAGTGGTAAGGATACTTATCAAATAATGCTCTAAGTTCCGCTGTACTTAATAATCTCTGTTTATCGCGCTTTCTTTCATCCCCATTTGCAATATTGCGTGTATTATACATGGGTAAACACCTGCGACCGCTTATCTCGCGCAGGTACAGACCTTTACAATCTCAAGCGTAGAGGCTCACTACGTTTAGTCCTTTCACGGCTCACGCGAAACACCTTTTTTTACAGCCTAAACATTTTGCATTGATATACATCATCATCGTCATCATCATCATCACCAGTCTATCTACGCCCACTGCAGGGCAAACGCCTCTCTCATTAATCTCCAAGCATCCCGGTCCTGTGCTAACTGCGGCCAATTTATCCCCGCCAACTTCTTGAATTCATCTGCCCATCTAACTTTCTGCTGCCGCCTGCCACGCTTGCCTTCTCTAGGTGTCACTCATGTTTACCCTTAAAGGAGCCATCAAGACAAAATACGAGTTGGGTTGATTAGAAAGACTCGCTTAGTCCCGATAACAATGATATCAATATCATCGCCATCTTCGGAACAAATAACGGAGATATTAAAGAAAACGTGTGAAGCAAGTCGCTACCCCCTAGCCAATTTCCCCCAACTTTTCTATGACGTCACGGAACCTTGTTTGTGCGATTGGCGGCCGCCTAACTGACCTGTCCTCGACGACACTAGCACTGGATGTCTGTAATTGGGCCTCTAGTTCCATTTGACCGCATCACTTGAATGCGAACGTGCAGTTAACGCACTTGTAAATTAGTGTTTTATTGTTGGCCCGTAATGACGTCATTCTTGCTCATAACACGTCAATGTGCGCAAAATTTGAAAGTGTTTAAATACTTTTTGCTTTTTTTTCTTTTTTTTTCGTTAAAAAAATCTTTTGGGGCTGTAATGGAGCTGAGTGAGATACTGAATCCTAGATATTTCAAATTACACGAAGTTGTTTTTCTCTTTATGGCTCCTTTAATAACCAACGGTTATCTTGCATTCGCATTACATACCCTGCCCACGCCCCTTTTCGTCTTCATGATTTCTACTAATATGTCCCTAAGACGCGTTTTGTTCTCTCAACTCCGCCTTCTTCTTGTCCCTTAATGATATACACTTTTCAGCAAAATATAATCACAATAGCTGCTGCGCTTGTGGCCAAGAAAACGCTTATTGGACAGCCTGACAGCCCTGCCCGATCTAACTACAATAACACGGAGTTTTTGGAAATACATATTTGCTACCGAAAGCCAAACAAACTATGATGAGTCTACAGTCTTACTTCATGGGTGTTTCAGTAAGAATCGCTTCCGAGCCTTCTATAAATCGCAAAAATGTCTGCACAGTTCAATCCTAAGTTGAATGAATGTTTATTACACTCTTATTAAAGGCGGTTTTAAAGGCCATTTACAGCGAGCCGCCCTGGGAGAGGCCATGTTGACGGTCGTGACGTAATTCGCCGTGGCTGCCTTTCCGAGACGCGTTTCTCGCTTTGACCTTCACTGCTGCTCGTGGGCATAGGAAAGCGCCACCGTGATTCTACTGGCAAATGTGACAATTTTTTCCAGTCTTGCAATTAAAAAGGGGGTTGTTCTTCAACTATGTAGTGTGCGCGAATGTTTAGAAATTACATACCACAAAAAACTCCCTTATAAAAGGTTGCTTGAGCGATGTTTTGATTGTCGTCTGTGGGCTAGTTTCCTGTTCGCTTGTAATTGCACCACGAAAAGCTCGCCGATGGCTTTAGTTCTTTTCTATTTCGAGACACCCTCTTAGAGGAACAAAACATAAGATAAGCCCGAGGGCTCCAACACCGTATAAAAACACAATTCTGCACTGTGTAATAAAACCCATTTCTGCATGTAATTATTTCGGTCTAAAGCTTGTTTTGAAACCGTTGCTTTTCAGCCTACCGTATGATGCTTGGCTATGGACGCAATATATTAATATGAAAAGATGTAGACATGAAAGGGTGTAAAATTCTGCATGGGTGTGGAAGTCGTAAGTTACTAGTTACTGCTAATTCATGTTTCGAGGTTTGTTGAAAAGATGTAGCGCACAGCGTTATAATCGTAGCCTGTCTTACAGCTAACGTGGTTCTCTTTGTGTACGTATTCCTTATTGTCCGCTGTTGCCTGTTCGGTATGTGCAAACTTGCGGCTATGGAAACAGACATGTTGAACTGCCATATTCGCTATCCAGGGGGCAGAAAAATCGCATATTCGGGGCCATTGAAGGTAGACGCGCTCGCGAGCAAATCCCGAAGTTATACTTAGTGCGTAAAGGGAACCCTCTATACTCTCAAATTGGGTTTTAAAGCTTTGTTGACATATACCAATATTTTCAGAGCTGACACATAAATCTCCGGACGTGAGCATTTTTGTATATTTGTGGTATGCATTACGGAATTGGTTTGCAGCCTATGCGGCATGGGAATTTTTGGACGTCTTATTTTTTCTTTTTACTTAAGCACACATTCCCTATTTCTTGGGAGGTTTGGTCAACTGGCAGCAACCACCCCTCCTAGCGCAAGAGCAACCAGCCACCTAACGCTCCCTGTAAACACGGGAGTCTTTAGTAATCGGTAAACACTGTACCCCGAAAAACACGGATATTTTGATTGTTTGGGAAAGCACAAGCACAGTGCTATATTTGTGTTATAAAAAGACGTAATCTGAGCACAAACACCATTGCTAAGGCTAAACGCAATAATCTCCTCTACCCGCCTGCAAATCCGACATCCCGGCCCTCGCGCACGTCTGGGGATTAGCTCCTTCCGCGTCGCTTACTTGTAGCACTCCCCGACCGCCTTGATATGTTTTGGGACAGTACACTGCGGAAGATTCCCAATGTAAAATAAGAGATATCACCCTTAAAATTGCCTCACTGCCATGAAAGACGTAATAACAAAGTTTTTAGCTGTTTAAACTCTCACTAAAAAGAGGATGTAAATAACGTGTATGCCTCCGAGTCAGTGAGTGAGTGAGTGAGTGAGTGAGTGAGTGAGTGAGTGAGTGAGTGAGTGAGTGAGTGAGTGAGTGAGTGAGTGAGTGAGTGAGTGAGTGAGTGAGTGAGTGAGTGAGTGAGTGAGTGAGTGAGTGAGTGAGTTAACATACTCAGGTGACTGGAGAGGTCTGTGTGGCATTAAACATAGCTTGGTACTTCAGCTGATATTGTAAAATTTCGAAATGAACTGAACAGACGCGTTACCTTACACTTTTCATGAAGCCGCACGGATACGCAGAAAATAGTTTGTGGTCCAATATAATATCGCAGACAAGACTCTGAGAATTTCTTTCAAGAATGTCTTCCCGCTGGAAGGTTTTGTCACCAGCCAGGCGAGCATCGCTGGGATGGCTCAGTTTCAGCTACTGTGAAGAATTTCAAAGCCAATAAAACAGGCTTTCTGCAAGATCATGAAGCTCAGCAATTATGATAGTTTGCCCCGCGCTGTTTGTGCGGTGAGCGCTTGTTTGTGGCCGTTTACTCCGCCTGTTGTCTGCTTTTTGCGCTGCGAACATTACGTCTTTCGGGCAATGGTGCTGAACAGTGTATCACCTTTATGCCCTGAAACATGTGATGGAGAATTCCGTGGATATTGCACTTTTTGTAACTTATCTTTAGAGACAGATAGGTAATTAGGCAGGTTCTGCAAGAGAAATGTAATATTCTTTTCTGCGACCTTTTCATAGGGCTATTACAAGTATTATTGGCATACAAAGGATACACTAATATTACATTACTTAATCAAAACAGTGCGCTGCTGGGAGATGCTGCGGATAAGTCAATAGAATTGTCGTCAAATCTTTTAAGCTTTAACCGTCGGCCTGGAGAGGTCAGTTTCGCGGCTAAATTCTACCCTGTATAAACGAGAGAACAAGCGGAATGTTTGGCTTGATAGCAAAATCAAGGATGCTAGTAATGGGCAACTGATCAACTTGATATTCGTGGATGGCATCGTTCTGCTCAGTCGGGTTAGAGCAAATATTTTCACTTACGCCGTGGGCTGTAGAAACACAAGAAGAATGTCGCTTAAATGGTAACCAGTAACGTCGGCGGGAGGGTAACAGGTAAATACGAATGAGTCGAAGCAGTCCTGAACGGCCAGATGTAGATGCAGCCCTTGACGGAACTAATTAATATAGGAAAACGAGCATCTTGACTTGATGTTTTCTCAGAAGAGCCCCGTAATGGCACCATTCCTATACTCTCCCAATTGTAGCAGACGGCTCACCTCCCGAAGGGAGCAAAATTGTGCAATATGCATCAATACACAGATATTTGTTACTGCCCGCTCTTTCTGCAGCGCACCTGCTTTGCCCGACGTCTTCCAGTTCTTAAAATTATCGTCATCGCATTATAACAATTCACTTAATCTTGTACTACTGAGCAAGATGCGAGGGTCAAGGAAATGATGAAGACAGATAGCACTAGTCATTATTTTATTCAAAACACGCAATGTACAGTAATTAAGAAAAAAATTGTTGCAGTGTACGAAACCGGAGCAACCTTAAGCGTATTTATGTTCCATAGGCAAACCTAATCTCTGTTGCTAATAGATTCGCTGACGGGAAGCCAGCACACCCATCTATATAATATTTGATCGATTCAGTGCCCTACGGTGTTTTCTAGTATTAAAAAAAGTAGACACGTTGGTAATCAGTGCTTGCATTTTTCACTTCGTGCAATCGTCCTGGCTTTCTGCGCGGAGCAACGCGAAAATGTAGGCCTACGTGTTGAAATAAGCCCGTTTGCTCAAATTTATTTCGGCACCATTATCTACGCAGCGATATAGGCACCCAATTGCAGCAGAGCAGGGCTTCAATTAGACATGCAAAATACTTTTGCTCAGCGTGTTGCTCAATTGAAACGTATTGAGCCCTGAATTGTTTAAATTTTGCACAATAATAAATTACTGCAATAACGGGAGCGGGTTCTCAGGATAAGAGTGCTAAAGTTAGCTTCCCTTCCAATACATGCTTTGAAGTGAGCTTTGGAAAAAAAATACTCCGCACACTGAATGACTTCGTTCCAGTCGAATCGGTGACACAAGTTTCGGTCATTCAAATAGCTTTGAACATTGTAGTATCTCGAGGGCTGAAATCCTGGGAAGCCCTCACTTTGACCAGATTTCTTAACCGCCAGTATTCCCGTGCAGAGCGCTTGCCCGTGCGGATCCTGTTGCTTCTGCGAATTTGCGTTGCGGACTCACGCACATTTCCAGAGAACCGGCGAAGCGAGTGAGTAAAATTGATCGAGCGAGACTGATTCTCAAAAGTCTCCTGACGAATCGCTTCAGTTCTTACCTGGCCAATTCCACGAAGAGAACATTTTTTTCGCAAATATAACCAACAGAGCTAAGGTAGCCGGCGGCGGAGCCACCGTTTTCTCGGAGGCAATACGGCGAGGTAAGTACCAAGCGGGCCCCGCAGTTTTCCGTTTTAAACGCCGCGCGATATAGGCAAAGTGGAGCGCGCCCCGGCCGCTTAGTGGCGGCGGTGTGGATGCGGCGCTGGGGCCACAGAAAGCGGCGGCGAACGCGGAGCGTTTGCGAGGTGTCCGCTGTTGACGACTAACATCGATTTTCGAATCGCCGTCTCCCTGGCGCCGGACGCGTGGCGTCGGGGAGAGGGCGACGTCCCTCAGCTCCTTTATATTCTCCAGGAGAGTGGAGAGTAATTGTGGCTGGCAGAGCTCGGCAGGGCTCTCCCCACGTCGTTCATCGGGGCCAAAGCCGAAACTCCGACCATCTCCAATGACACGGAGCGCTCCCAGGAGAGAAGGCGAAGAACGAGGGAAAGTCTAAAGGGAAGACACCGGGAGGGAATGTAGGGTGCGCGGCGTACACAGCGGAGTTGAGAGCGGACACAAGAGGCGCCAACTTTGGGGAAATGAACTTTCGTCGGGGAAGAGGCTCCCGCGAGTCGTGATCGTGGGGGGTGGGTGGAAAACAACGCGCGCCTCTGCGTCCCGTTGGAGGATGCCCCGTCAGTTTTGCCGCAGGAAGCGCCGACGCTGCAGCATCCGTTAGGGAACTGAAGGCAGTCGCAACAGAACAAGCTGAATCGTTATCCTCGCCATGAACGCCAATCATGCGTCGACGCCACAACGCTGCGTGGCCGTTGCGGGGATTCTGTTGCTGCTGTGGCTACAGGAGACTTCTGCTCTGCAGGCGCAGAGCGACGAGTGGTCCGGCGCCGGCCAGACAGCGATCGACGGTGGGCGCCCGGAGGATGCGGAGCTGCTCCTCTCGGATCCCGCCCGAGTGGAGGCCGCGCGGTGCAGGCTGGCTGTCTTCTCCAGGTTGGTTATTCTTTCGCTAATGAAGCACCTTACAACCAAATAAGGGATGGACGGCAGGAATTCATCGTTCGTTCATGATGTAGGCCATCCTCTGTAGCCTCGCAACTCCCGAAGTTACATTTTATTTTGTTGCTAAACAAGACATTCGTTACCTCTTTGTTCGTAGTACAAATTGTATGGTTGCGGCATCTTCTTTACGGGGTGCTATCATTGAGAGATGGCCGGTATAAAATACCTGTCATAGAGTTTACTTGTAGGTGTGAACGTATTATCTTTGACGTAGCAGCCCCCAGTGAGCATGTTAACGAAGGGGACCTAATGTGCAGCTTATGATCAAAGTTTCTTAGTGCCAAACATAAACGCAGTCCTGGTCAATCTCTTCTTGTTGTGGTGTTTACAACTGCACACACATTCTGGGGCGCTCTTCAAAGATATACGGGTGAGGAAACCACCCCGGCTTGTTGATGTTGTAGTGGCTACCTCTTCTAGTGACCGCGCCTAATCTAACTGCAGCCGTAGCTGACAGGCATACCTGTTTCCCCAATACTATACTGATGTAAAGTACTTTTATTGTCATGTATATAGCTAACATCAGAATTGTTCTATTTGCTGGGCATATACGAAAGGGACCCTCCAATTGCCGTTGCTTCGTTCATTTCATTGAAGATTATCCACGCTAACCACGCTATTTTATGGTTTTACAAAAGCGAAAAAATGTCCCGGAACGCGTCCCCCGAACGTATATGGCTTAAGGGCATGAGTACACGTCGATAAAGTATTTTAACGGGTGAATCTAATTTTTCTGAGCAATTTAGTACGCCGTTCCCAAATGAGCGAGTATAGATAATAGGAGCGCGACTAATTGCCATTGCATCATTTTTCTGAGCGTGTAAACCACCGCAAAAAATAAGTTATTGCAAACAATGCTGCTCTGGTGGCCTGTGTCGCACTTTCAAGCTATCACCACGAACTGGTTCGTGCGTGTATCGAAAACAATACATTTACAGCAGCTTTTAACTTTAAGGTGCAACTCTGTAAGCTTAAGCTCCCGTTGTATAACGCCACGTGGTTTTAAATAATGGCGAGGGACCGGCTCCTGCTACTTAATAGGACTTGGTCGCGGGCCATTTGGTTCATGACAGACAAATAAATCCTATACTGCGCAAAAGACGAGGATGAAGAATTTCCCGCAGTATTTATTTTTTGTCCATTCCTGCTAGCGACACGGGATTCCAGGTATTGCGTCAATAAGTCATTTGCGGCTTTAAGATGGACAAGTGGACCTTTAGGTTGACTCGGCCTGGGGGGTACGTGAAATTTTAGGACGCACGCGCGTTGAGACGCGTTTTGTTATTATAATGTGTGAACGATCTTGATGACATTTCACGGAGAAAAAGGGGCGGCACCTTAACAAAGTACTCTTTGTTATATCAGCGTGTACAGCAGGAATACAGAAAATAGTTTTTTTTTTCATTTATCCCCATGCACCAAGGCTGAGTGGATGAAGAAGTCGGGATATATCCAGAAAGCTGAATTCGCGTTTCCGGTACTGTCCTATTGGGCGCGAACGGCAGGATAACAGGGCCACTAATGATGTACGCCTGTCCAAATATAGAGGCCTCCCACAGTAATTTGTTTCCGTCGCAGGTTATGGATACCGTGGCATGCCAACGTCGAATGGCGAATGAGTGTGATACCCGTGGCGGTGTTGCCCCTTTGGTACTAAACTTATCTGGCATGGTCCTTTTTCACCTATACATGTGGTCCCAATGTCAGCTCCAGGTAGGAAATCCTCCTCTGCTCTTTCGAGGCTATGGGAGAGTGGCGGACCACAAGGGTGTAACGATCTAAATGGGTTACCGGCGCATACTTAGACAAGGATAAAAAAGACGAGAGAAAATGCTTTGTCCAGCCTTTCTTGGTTCTGTTTGTCCAAGTGGAAAGCCAAACTCTTTTATGATGCCTTACGAACTAGCCAACCAAGTTTGTTGACTGGAACTGCGCACAAAGAACGGGACTAGGGAAGAGAACACACACAACGCTGTGATGCTAACAGGTGCCAAGAGAGCTTATAGGAGCCTTCCACATTTCTTTTCATAAAGATGACTCTGTATAAAACCCATCCCTGGTCTTACTAGATGAAAAGATTGACCTGCTAGCGCAACACGTATCACGTGTATGCGGAGTCCGTGTTCGCAAGCGTGTCTCTAAACGTCACGTGAGAGAGCCTATTTATGTGCCTTTTTTTCTGATAATAAATTCACTTCAAATCTGATTGTGCGTGTTCTCTTCCATAGTCCCGTTTTTTAGTGCGCAGTTCCAGTCATGAACCAGTTTTACTATATATAGCCCGGCTTTCCACTCTGATTTAGCCAGCCAAGCCATCCACGTGGTATAACCCGTCATGAAGGTTACCATAGGGGACCCGCAGCGGTGGCTCAGTGGCTATGGCGTTGTGGTGCTGAGCATAAGGAAGCTGGTTCAATACCTAGCCTCGGCGGCCGCTTTTATGGTAGAGGAGAGAAGCAAAAACGCCTGTGTGGTAGAGATTTTGGCGCACATTAAGGATCCCCAAGCTGGTCAAAATTAACCCGGAGCTCTCCGCTACGGCGCACCTCATCGCCCATGTTGCGTCGGCGCGTTAAAACTGACAATCAATCTATTAATCATCGGAGGTCTTCCTTGGGAGCCGCTTGGGTAACTAGACGTAATTTGTTGTCAGAAAATGTATCTCGGTGCACCAAAGCAACCGTGAAAGCACCCAGAATCAATGTATACAACTAGCCAATTTTTTCGGTTTGCGTGTATTTCGAAATGCGACATGCAGCCCTAAAATAAGTTTGTTCCTTGTATGGCGGCCGTAGTGTACTCGAAGGGACTTTTCTTGCGCCGGATGAGAGTTCCGACAGTGAAATTTGCGTCTGAATTTTTTACCTAACGTAGCGCTAGCGCAAAGTTCTGGAGGGACAATGAGGATAGGTTGCATTGTTGGCGACTAAGGGCTGCTGACGTCACGTTATGTGCGCATCGTTGCCTCAAAAAAAGTTTATTTAAAGGTGAAAGTAAAGGACTGGTCATGGAAATTGAACATAATGATCAAACAAAAGAGAAAACAACATATACGGGGCTGCTGAGCCACCATTACAAGCCCCGTGGTATTGTGTCCGCGGTTTTGCTTTGAGTTTGACCTGTGCAGTTATATGATCATTACGAAACAGCCAGGATATTACTTGTTCCTCTGAAATTTTGAACTCTGCTTTCGATGTGGCAGTCACATGTCTACCTTTTTAAAAAAGATCTCAGGTGATCGCCTTAAATATGTCACAAGCATAACGGACGGATATGCAGTTGATCGATGGAGTTTTGAAGGATTCTAAGTCGCTCTCGTTACCAGTGCTATAAGGCTCGCCCTAGTGGAGGGCTCCGCATTTTCTTACCTTCTGGGGATCTTAAACGTGCGCGAAAATCTCGACATGGGCGTTTTCACGTTTTTGTCTCCATTTGTAAGCGGCCGCCCCGGCCGGGAAACGAACACACCAGAGATCTGCAATTATGGTGATTCACGGTGGACAATATTTTATGAGGCAGTATATCCTGAAGCTGTGGTTTTAAACGAGGAAAAAAAACCCGGAGGGTGTTGTGGGGGCAGGTTCATCGTGCCCACATAAGTGGCCATTGTATAAGTTAAAATGACCCTACGTGTGTACATTGGCTTTGCATTTTTGAAATCTCTTTGCGGGTATTGGCAATCACCCTTGTGCCCGTAGACAGCATACTTATCAGCACCCTTGTGTATTTGTGGTGGTGGTCTTTTTAGTTGTGGTGAAATGTACAAGCCTCGGTAATTTTTCTTTCGCATCCTACGTATTGCAACGTACCAGAAAAGTGGTGCACAAAAGTGACGTCATGTGCCTTTCTTTATTGTTTCTTCTCAAACTAGGATTCCAAATTGTGATTTCAAAAGGCACTTGTACATACTATAAGGGTTCTGCAAGAGCAGGTTTATACTGTCTATATCATTATTGTGATCCTCTGTATATATCTGCTACTACATCTCAATTTCTTGCTTGGTCTTCACGAAAAATCAGCCTATTTATTACTTAGTCTGAACAAGCGTAGTGGGGTGTCTCCGGGCACAAACCGCCTTTTCCTTTGAACTCCATATTCGACGCAGTAGTCAAAACTTCGCAATAAAAATGGTGTCTTTCGGCCCTGCTTTACATAGAGGAGAGTTGAAAGCCTCATACTAGTGAGCGTTGTTTTATACCCAGCGGAAAGGAGTTTTATGCGTTGATTAGCACATAAGGAATATTGTGGGCTTGATAACAGCGGCCCTACCACTTCCTACGTTCATAAATGACCACTGTGTACCTTAAAACTTGTTCTTTTGGATTGGTGAAATTATTCTTTCTACCAGGAAGGTATAGCCGCCGATTTTTTATATAATATTGCTGGAGCGTCGACGGCAGTTGCTCTTGTATTGTGGTTAGGGTACCCTATCCGAGATCTCTGGTGCGTCGAAAGATTAAATTTGATTCAATATAAGTTACAACGAACGCTTGCGGTTGAAACTTTCTGAAGGTATCTTCCGATATCAAGACAAAATTTAACTGGTTATCACAGCTTTCAAATTCTGTGTAAATAACCCTTTCACGTGAAACTAATTTCATTCCTGTTCGGGTGTTGTTGGGTCGTTTTTGTTTGATTTGCTTCCATAAAGGATTACAAATACACCCCTGCGTGAGCGGCAATGATTACTTCTTGAAAATTACAGAGCGTTGGTTCAGAATCGTAAGCGTTCAAAACTTGCCAAGCGTTTCGTTTATCAATTCCGCGCTGGCCTGTTTATTCTCTGGAGCACCGAGACTGGCGATCCCACTAACAAGTGATAGGTGTCACTGGAACAAAAGCAAAATTTTAAGTGTTCGTTGTAGAGATATGGTAGTATATTTTAGCGTATTCGACGAGAATAAACGTTGGTATGTATAAGAATTTCAATTATGACTAACGTCTGGCTCTTAATTACCAATGCTCAATCTCATTGTGGGGCTTTTTAAATACAGCTGTTTTGTGTAGACTGCATGTCAGACAATCAGAATTTCATTGGCGTGTCATAGCTGCATTAGTGCCCTGTCATTCCAGCTTCCGTTAAAATACCTTCTTTCCGTAATAAGAAATAGTATTCCACGACACTAGCACTGCTAACGTTGGTAACGCCAAATTCACACAGCGGAGAGTTAGACAGAGAAGCATTGAAGCTCTCATTACTTTCTGGTGTTGCAATGACATAGCATATGCGAAGATATTCAGATGCATGCCGCGTAAGGGTAAACATTCCAGCCCATGACCATTCATCATTCGATGGACAACGGCTTAAGTGCGGTCCGGCAGCATCATCTCACGTTGTACACAACTCAAATAATGGTGCACAATGTTACTGTTTTTACGAATTGCAAACCTCGCAATATTGGTCGGCAGAGTCAGTATTAGTTGTAAACATAAAAAAAACAATAGTGCGGTAAAATTGTGCCGAGCAACGGCACCTTGTGCAGTTTGTAGCAAAATGCCTGCTTGCATAGACTGCTGTCGTCTCGTAGCGTTTCATAGACGCACTGTCTCCATTGGTTTACGTACATTGCCCGTTGACAGAGGTCTTATGTACACTACTATGCCTAAGCAAGAGCAAACAAGATATTCTGGCGTGCTTAACTGCGCATTTTTTTTTCTGCCTTTGCGTTTATGATCCACCATATCGCACAAAAACATTTTAGATTTGGTGGTGCTGAAAAGCTACAACTACCCTACTTTCTTTGGACCCTACTTCTTTAACCTAAAGAACACCGTTATGAATACGTCGCAGAAAGGTACTCCACTTGATCTGTGTTTGCGTTATTTCGGCTTTTTAGTCCCTTTCACCATGGAACTCGTCTGTTTCTCCGACAGGAAAACCAGCACTTCGCTAATGAACCTGATTGATAGTAAACGATCAGTTTGGAATGATAGACTCAGTCGCTGCAGTAGTGACCGCATGGTACATTGAACCGGCCATAAATCTCTGAAGCAGCTTCAACAGTTATACGTCATACGGTAGCGGGGTTCTTCTCCTTTCTTACAGTACATATTAGAACGTGTGTCACTTTCTAATGTTCAGATTATTGTCTCGAAGTGGGCATAATCGTTTACCGGCTTTTACACATGGTGATTTCGAGTCCCCGTTCAGCAAACTACCGCGCTTCAATGTTATCTTGGAGGCGACCTACCAGTTAGAGGGTGTTATGATGATAAATGGTCGCGTTTAAAATTTTCAAAACCAGCAAACCACTGCTCCGTTCGGGCTCGAGCTTCACACAGAGGCCGCTATTTGTTTTGATTTTTTCACAAGAACGGTTACGGCAGCTAAACGTTTAAATACAACAAATAAACACGATTTGGTCTATCGGAGAGTGGTGGTCATTTCCATGGTTATTCCCCACTTGGAACGGCGGCGCCACCTGTGCTGTGCGGGAAAGACACGCGCGATGTCAGAAGGCGATGTCAAGGAGCCAAACGGCACTTACGACAGGTAAAAAAAAAACATTTTTTCTGGTAGTTAAACATGATTGGAATGGTTGCACGAGGGTCCACACCAACCACCAAAAAATTCCTCCGCGGTTCATCGTTACCAATGCAAATGAATTACGCTAGTTTTTTCATCTCCTTTGACATCGTCTGCCGTCTGCCGGAAGAGATTACCCAGCTTTCCAAAATCCGACTTAGACTGTTTTTTCAAACTTCCGGTTTGTTTTCATTCTACGTTTACCGTGTTTATGCGTGTGTGTACATGTGACGCGTATTAAATCAGTGACTGCAGACTAAAGCGCAGTCTGATCAACCAACTAATGCTAGAGGAAACTTGCGACTTGCAAACATAAGTGTGCAAGTCGCAACCAGAGTAACGTATGCGAAGAAAAAGGACAAGCCATAATTATGAAAAAAGAATCCCGATTTACATCTTGAAAAATTGGCTGATTTCTCCCCACAGACGCCAGGCGATCTGAAAGCCGATGAAAAAAGCGAACGCTTGCTGATATTGGTAATGATGAACCGTGGAAGTGTGCTATTGTGAGTCGTACTAATTTTTATGAATCTATACGTACATTTTCGTTATCACACATCTTGAAGACACGAAGCCATTGCACAGAATGGATGACAAATGTGAGATAGGACAAGAGCCATGTGACTACGTAAAGCAGTACTACATCGGACTCTTCGATAGACACCCAGTTGGCTTTCAGGTAACACCAGCTGACTAGGGGAAGTATGATAACCTTAACAGGAATGGCGCCAAGCCGAACCATTCAGACGAGAAAGACGTTCACACACTGCTTAACGCTTGTGCTGTTGTTTTGAGGTCACAGTTTTTCGCGAGGCTTAGGCCCTACCATAAGGCCTACTGTTACGCCGTTGTAGGGTAAGTGAGAACACGACTGATGGAAATGAGATGCATTTTGGTAGATCTCATTAGCATGTGCGCGACTATGCATCACTCTCTCTTTCTTCGCCTCATGATGAAGGCGAACGTGAAATAGTTCGCTAAGGCCAGTTTTTATTCTGCATTTCATCCACAAGCTTGGCGTGACCAGACTGGTAGTTGACACGACAAATAGATGACAGTATGGGTGATGACCGAAGGGATGAAAATTCCCCAAAAAAATCATTGCCGCCTCAATAATATTTATACAACGTCTGAACACTGGCTCCATCACAGCGCTATCCATCAAGACAACTAAACAACATTGAAGCAGCCTCGAACCCTCACACGACGCAGACATTTTCATAACTATACGGATAACACATCCCACCCACTACACCAATCTTACTTATTGGCCGACAACCCAATGTTTTCTCTTTAGCGCGTTTTTCAATTTTAGCACACACCAAACTTTTACTACTCCTTTCATAGCTTTCATAATCATTTATGCAGTATGCACCAGTCATTCTATTAAAAACGTTCAAATTTTAATACCCCGATTTTAGTAGTAAAGTTAGTACCACTGTGATATATCTCTCTTGTTTAACGCTGTTTGCCGTTCGCTGGCTTTGCACCATTAAACACACAACCATCCTTAGGAGCTTCGATCCCAGTTGGACAATATGGAGCGAAGAATGGCAGATTGATATCCATTCTTCCAACAGTGCTAGGACGACAAAGACGAAGGAAAGACAAAAACAAACCGTTAGAAGAATGCAACCATACCAACTAGCTCGACTTTCATTACTGCTGGAGTGATATGGCGTTGTGTCGCCTGCATCAGCTGACTGCCGACAAACTATCTGACTCCCGACTTTGGAATACGGCAAATATCCTATTTATAACTGAACTGGGGCGTCCTGACATGTCCAAAAGCACCTCCGAAAGGCGACTTCACATTCGCTACAGTGGCAGCTGGGAGCTATGATGACAACGGCGCCACTACGTCTATGAAACAAGACTAAGTGGCACAGGACAGACTGACACGCAATTAGTGATACAGACAAAAGTAAGATAAAGTTTGTCCAGCAGCGTTATGAAGAGCACCTGACACTCCTGCTTTTGTCTTTGCGCGCGGTTGAATAGTGGAAGGACCAGTAGCGCAGTTCGAGAACCCCTTGGACAGTAAAGGCCTATTAATAAAGCGTTTATCCACGGCGCATACCACTTGGCTGATGGCCCGGCGGAAGGATGCCTCCCATTGTTCAGGCCACCGCACTCCTAGAGTTATATTAAAAGATGTCTGAAACATAGCCGAATCTTTCTATATTCCTTCCTACAAAATGCCACTATTATACAGAGGCCGGAATCAGCTGTAGTATCGAGAACTTAATTGGTAAATTTTATTTGTTCTCAGTTTTAAAGATTCCTCTTCGATTTCTCATCGTGGTTGCAAATAATTTGAGTCTTCTTCTTTCCTATAACATTTACTTGCTTCTCGTGCTTTAGATTTTGTTTTTCAACAATAGACGATCACATGCTTTGTATGATTCAAACTCCTTCATATTTTCACCATGAAGCCGTCCGGGAATTTTTTATTAGGTCTCATATCGCCGTGTTTGTCGTTGTTGACTTGTATTACCACCGCAAAATACACCCACCTTGGGGTAATGTTCTTGTAAGCGAAGTATATAATTCAGGGTACAGTTTCAGACGGAGTAGTTTTCCTTAAAAATTGTTAAAAGAATGATCTAAAATAAAGCATCACTCCTTAAGTCGGAAATACGGTGATCAGACATCCTAATTGGCAATCGAATTAAAGGAAACAGAAAAAAAAGGAAAGGAACGCTTCATTGCTTTGCCTGTTTTATTTTTTTACAATACCTCGTTTAGAGGTTCAATGAACTTCAGCATGATAAGTGTCAGGTTTTTTTATTTGATTTGAAATTGTTGCTAATAGCCTTAAATGTTTTTCAGTCGCCGGAAAAAGTCCATACCGCAATGCGTGCTCGGGAAAGGGTGTACAGTGGCTTTAAATGTTTTTAATGTTAATTCTGCACGCCATGCTAACTACGTAGGTATGTAATGTATATTTGTATATACATACATACATACATACATACATACATACATACATACATACATACATACATACATACATACATACATACATACATACATACATACATACATACATACATACATACATACATGTTACCGATTTGCAGCAGCCTGACCAAGTACAATATTCCCACCTGAATTACACTTCGTGCTTTATGGAAGGGATATTGGGACGGTCTCTAACTGATCATGTGTTGCCTTTGTAGCCTGCCCGGAGACGTATGGCGCCCTTTGTCTTCACCAACGCCATTGCAGGTTCACAATTTCTAGAAAGAGCCTCTATTCGTGCGGCTTATTTCTTGGTATTTTCTCGTGGGGATGCGGTACAGGTTACACGTACCGGTACAGGTACATGGGGCTGCGGTACAGGTTAGGGGTACGTATGCGCATAGTTTGTAACAAATGCGGGATAGTTTGGTATTGATTGTCATTTTATGAGGACACAGAGATGACAGGTCTCACTGCCCTTAAATCGGTGCCTAGTGTTGGTCTGTCCTTTTCAGGAATTGAAGTTGACTTCCGTGTGTTTTCATGGTGCTCTACGGGCATCAGAGAACCTGTTGCGGTTACAGTGTGTGTACAATTTTTGCACTTGATAAATTAATTGACTCACGAAACACGCATTTGTGTATCTCTGCATGAAAGACAGTTCAGAGTCAGCGCTCAAGGCGCCTACACTTTGTGTTTTTCATAATATGTGTCCCTCTACCATCCGCGGCATAAATTAACGGCAGAAAATAAATCTGTACGTAAGACGTCAAATTCTCCTGGCACGCTAGGATTTACGTTTTTCTTTCTCTGTCTTTTTTCAGCTAACCAACCTCACGGCCAGCGGGGAGTACAGCGACTGCACAAAATCTGCAGACTGCGACATGGTACGCAAGTGCCAGCAGAATTATTTTGTTTTATCCCGCGTGCCTGTTTCTTCATAGTTGTTCCGCAGTGAAGAAAAAGGTTGAAAACAGTGGAATTTCTGGTCCTTGCACTATTGTTCTGTAGGCATTGCTGACAAAAAAGTTAGCAAACCGAATCACAGTATTTGCAGAGCACCATCAGCAAGCCCCTAAGCTCAATATCCTGGAGGCTTAGGTGTTCCAGTACACACTAAAATTTCTTACACCCTTTTGGCCGAAAGGGTGTAAGAATCTTGTCCCATGGCGAACACCTTTAAAAGGTGTTTTGGCGAAAAAAAGGTGTACGGATGAAAAAAGGGCGTTGTGTGAACACCCTAAAAAAGGGTGTAAGGTTGCTCAACACTCTAAAATAAGGGTATGGCCAGGGCAGCAGCTACGCGTGGCAATGTGAATCGGCGGAGCGCGCAGCATTCAACAGAAACACTCAATACGCACAAGTCACACTTGGAACACATATCAATTGAACAAGAAAGGCAACGGGATGCAAGCGGTACAGGGAGTGCGGACTTACTTAGTAATACATGTGGTCTTCTTGCTTTTATATCCAGCAGAGGAAAGCCCCGAGATAGAGTAAATGGGCTTGTCGCAGTCGCAAAAAAGAGATATTTTAGCGTGAATTTTGGAACTATGGATTTCAGTATGAGAATATAGAGATCAACGAGCGAGGTAGTTTCTGTGTTCTCTAACTTATAGAATTTTATTAAATGCCGAACAAAGTTTCCCCGCCACCTCAAGAACCTTTACAAAGGATGTTCATTATTTCAACACCTTTTTTCCCAGAAGGGTGTAAACCTTCAAATTAGGGTGTTCGCAAACCAACGAAAAGGCATAAAGAAAACGGGTGTAGAAAGACCGCCAAGTAAGAAAAAAGGTGAAGAGACCTGCAGCTTTGGAGGCATTTTGTACCTGTTTACATGGTTGGAGTGAACGTTTTTTACAAGCGGGGGGGGGGGGTTTTGTACCTCACGATGTTTGAAGCAATATGAATTGGCATAATTCATTACCAGTGAAGCTGTTTAGGCTTGAGGTAGTTTTGGTGGCATTGGCAAAAAAATTACAAAGAAAAACTGCGGCACCTGTAAAGGGTGCACCACCGCAGATAGGGTACTATAATACTGTAGTCGGCTTTCGAGCTTGTGAGAGTGTGAGCACAAGAGGCGTATGCGTATGAGCACCTCTTACTATACCATTTCAAAGGTATCAGTAGTTTTTGGATTCTAAAATGCATAAAAATTGGCGTAACTTGCAAGAGTGGTGCAAAGATGGAGAAACAGCTTAGCTGGGGCTCTGCCTAGCATTGTTTCCCCGTTGGATCCCCTGGCAGTGGGGGGGGACACACTGGAACTGCCTTGTAAAATCCGGTTAAACTTGGCCTCACCCCTCAGCGGTCATCCTACCTTAGGAAACACAATGCAAAGCTTAGCAAACATAACAAAACCTAGCAACACCGTACGAAACTAGGGTGACCCCCAGCTCTGCCGTCTTTTTTTGCAACTGAACACCCATATCACAGCGTTTCAACTCCCTACAGAAAGCCTAAGCGTGTTGCACTCGGTAAACACCCTTTCCACCACACGAATATTGTTTTTTAATTGTGAACGTTCAAATTGGTGTTTTATGTGCCAAAGCTAAACTTTGGGCATGAGGTGCAGCGCATAGGGAAACGAGCGATCATTGCATACGAGCAATTATTTTGTTTTTGCGTTTGGAAATTTTTTGTGAGGAGAGAAGTATATGAGGGGATGTCTTGTTCTTTACAGTGCTATTATGCATCCAAGCATGGCCTTATTTAATGAACAGCTGAACACTTTTTCCACACCCCTTTAACACCCTAAGAAAAACCAAGGGTGTTTAAGTTGATCAACACCCTTTTTTAACACAGAAAGGGTGTAGAGATAGGAAAAGGATGTTGAGATTCAACAAAGAGTTGGTAAAGGCTTCCCAACACAATTTTTACACTCATGCTACATCCTTTGTTTGGCTAAAAGGATGTGGACATGTTTACGTGACTTTCTACTATGTTCACTTTGGTAAACGTGATAGCACGGTCACAGATACGGCGCCCAGATTGAGACAAAGAAAAAAAGAAGTGAATAGCTGTTCAGGTTTATCATTCGACTGGATTAGTCTTTAAACTACCCATAAATTCAGACAACTGGTTTTTAAAACATATTTAAGGCATTAATCCTGGCATGGACCGTCGCACTCCGGCTAAACTTTGTTCTCAAACCATTCGTTATGCGTGAAATTTTCAAATTTTAATGGCACCTCGAATCATTGTTGTGTTTTAAGAGGGGAAGCAACACCTGGGCTAGGAGCGGCCCCGTATTGGAGTGCTCCGTATTATTTTGACAAACCTGGTGTTCTTTATTGTGCACCGAAATATCGACCCACTGGCGTGCAGCTTTTGGCCGCCATCAGAGAGGCAGCCGCTGCAGCAGGGATCGAAACCAGCGTCTTGGGCTCATCACGAGCCTGGGCAACGGGTGTTCAATGGCACTCAACAGTTCCCAAAAAGCCTGAAATATTTAAATCAATTGAAAGTTGCAGAGTACATCCAGGATTATGATAAAACAACTGAGGTGCATAAGTATTCACATTCCACATTTATGTGCCCTTTCTTTCTCCTTGCCGTTGAGAACAAAGCCACGAAGAGTAAGACGTAACATCGTAGTTGTGTTGTCTCCACTATCCCTGCTATAAATATCATCTATCAAGCAAATGTTCGCGGTGGTACTAAAGTGCAAACAAAACCTACCCGCAAATAGTTTTACAAGGTATACTCCCAGAATACTCCCGGTAGAGAACAATGTACTCCCTACCTGTGGCGCTAATAAATGGATGAACCCTCATTGCACCCCATTGGCCAATATTACGACTATAGAAAGCTTGACCCCAGTTTCTAGGTGGAGTGTGTGCGTTGGCATGCTGCCGAGCAGGCAAAAATCTCTCGCATTGGGGAAGTCGTCTGAAGCGGGCGGCATCCAAGTTTGTGCTATGTTCTGTTCGCGTATCGGCACTAATTGTCGAGTTTAACCACGGCATATATTTTTTAATAAGACGAGTGAGCAGGGCGTGACCGCTCTATTAAGCTTCAAAACCGATACCGTGCATATTCACGAATACGTGCTTCAACGGGAGCGATCGCGTCCGCATATAGTGGCCGTGCCGTTTGGATCTGTGTGTTTTACGTGCGAAGCAGCATGAGTCTAACCCCCCATGTTCTCATTCCGGTGAAGCCAATTTACTCAGGGCCGCTCCGGCGCTCCCCCTCGCCACTTCCGTCGCATATTTAACAACGGTTATTCCCCTCGCCACAACCGATGGCTTTACTCAAGTTCCGCAATCGGCTGACAACGGCGGTAGCGCCTTTATCAGACGATAGCGGAGAATCAACAGAAGCGCGAATGGGCGTTAAACGTCCGAAAACCGCCGAGCATGTAGCCGCGGCCAGAGCCGCCTCAAATTTCACCTCACCTGGTAGCTCGAATACCACCCGGTTGGAGAGCAACTTGGCCGCTTTGAACTTTGGCACGATCTTATAATTGCTCTTTCGCTTGAACGCCTTACCGAGCGACATTCTCACCGTTGTATTTCACTGAGCCTAAGTAAGCGCCCATCACTAGCTGGTTGCCGGTTTATGCGTCCCCAAGAGTAAGGGGCAGGAGGGGGGCGTGCGCGCCCCGCTGGGCTTCATGCCGCTACCGATAATATGCCCGTTGTGCTGGTGGGAGATTTAAACGTGGAAGTCTCGTGGCTCAAAGCGGCCTGTCCGCTGTCGTCCGTAATCGAGCGGTTTGTGCCTGGGGTAGTAATTACGCAGACAGTGATATGCCTACAATGGGGGAGGGAAAATGAGAAACACATGTTTGTTGTTAGAATAAAGCTCTAGGCCTGTCAGATTTTAACCCGCTATGGGCCGAATGCATGTCCTTCGCTTGGAGGAGGAAGAGAGGGAATTAAACAAGCTTCCGCCCTCCCAAAAGCGAGAATGGACGCAAAAACTACCCAAAGCCATCGAGCGGCCGTGCCTCTGGCGCCGCCGCTGCCGCCTCAGGTTCGAGCTCGACCAGTAACTGAGAATCCTATGCCGGATGCAGATCAACTTGTCCGCTTGGAACGCCGAAGTGAGCCCCATGGCGTGTTCAGCGTAAAGAGCTTATAGAGCGACATTTTCACGGTGTCTTGCACTTCTAAGCACACGCATAAACACTTGCCAGTTTACGCGTGCATAGGTTGGGAGAAGAAAGAGGGGTGGAGGCATACACGCCGTGCTCTAAGTTCCATGCCCTTACTGATGACATGTACATTGTGATGGCGGTACATTTAAACAGTGGGCGTCAAACCGCTCAAAGTGGCCTGTTTGTTGCCCTCAGTGGTCGAGCGCATTGGGTTGGTGTGTTACAGAGGCGGCACTTGAAGGAAACAGAGAGCTCCATGTTTGTAATCTAGGAAGAAGTACGGGTCATTCTAAGTTTCATTCCGTCACTTGGCTAGAAAGACGGCTCATTCGCAAATTACAGACAAACGTGTTTTGTTCCGGGCACACCATGGTCTGCGTCCAGCGTTGCAGGTCATCCTTCTTCACAGAGTGGAAGGAAACTCATTTTTTTCTGATAGCCGCTGCCGGATCATGCTGCTGGCAACAAAAGTACAACGCTCGTTATTGCAATGTTCATCAACCCCGCTTCTGTGCGCACGTCCAGATGGTTTAAATTCTCTTACCAGGGCGCCAACTCACCTCCGACCTTAGAGTGTTTTGGAACTGAAAAATGCATGGGGTAGGATAGGTGATCGAAAGCCTTCTTAGGTCGAATCGTGGCATTGCCGCATGTTAAGAATCAGCATCGCAGCACTTGATAATGCTGCTTGCGCCGTTTTTATTATTCAAACTGCTTGTTCCCTTTATTGTACAAGGGTGATTGGGTATAGCGTAGTTTGATTTGCTGTCTGTAAATATTTACTCAAAAGTTCCACAGCTTTGTAATCAATGTCGGTGCGCGTTATCGGTTTCCATGTGTTTCCTTCACAGAATTTTTCAAGGCCTAGTATAACAAGGGAATAAGCTATATGTTCCTTACGAAAATATTGTGGATAAGGGCATTTTTAAGACTCGCAAAAGAACCTGTGTTATATCTCCCGCTGGGTACGTGCCATTCATCATCATCATCATGTAGGTTACCGTGTCATTAAAGTGGCCATCCCCGTTTTCGGCAGCCATGGCGCCGGTCTTGCGTTCATCGTCTTCCTTTGCATTTTGGTGGCGAGACCCACGGTCATGACCGTGCATGACGAAGGAGTCCCCCGACGTCCCCTCTGGCATGAGGTGCGAAGAAGCCCGATGTTTTCCCCGATATTTTGTCTGCTAAGCCAGCCCTCAGCCGGAGGTCAGCATTGCAGGCCCTGACGACCTAGCGACGACCGACGGAATGTGTGCAATGGTTAAGCTGCACTGACAGCAACGTATCCTTCATGGCGCAGTGTTGAGACTCCTCAAGTCCGCGACGAATCTTGTGGGTGCCACCTAAGCGTCTCCGCACGACCTGCAAGAGGCCTGACCAGCGGGAGAGCATGGACACTGCACTTCATGAGGTAGATCATAAAATCATCGATCTCCGTGAGAGTGATGAAGTGGAATGTGACTACTTCGAAGCCTTGACGTACCGAGGAAAGATATGCCGCGCCGTAAACCACCTGCCTCTGCCTTAAACTCTTGGACGGCGCCCGACCTGAGAATTACTACCAACAGCACATGAGGCAAGCAATTTTTTCCCTCGTCCATTGACTTTTGTGTACAACACCGTTCGGCCGGCAAAACAGCGAGGCAACCCCTTAACGTCCGCTCACGTGCATCGACCTCGAAAGTTACCCTACCAACGGTGCAGGTTCCCACAATTAAGGGTTCACTATCTGAACTGCAAGTGCTTAGGAACCATTTCGAGGCGACTACGCGCGAACACAGGGACTTGGTCGACAGGAAGCAGACAGATACGTGGTTTTTCACGTCTATCACGCCGAGAAAACGGAAGGAGAGCGGACACCGTGTTGTGCACATGAGGACGTATGGAACACCGACTCGGGATAGCCTAAGCCCAGTAGGTCCGTCAGAGTACAACTGCTCGAGGTAGGTCATGCAGGAACCCGTTTCGTTTAACGCGACGCGCAACGCTAGGAAACGTTTCTTTCCAACCCCAGACAAGGAGAATACGATGCGAACCAATTTGCCCGCATACGTCTCCGAATTTCCCGCCAAGAAACAAATTGCCGCTGCATCCCAGGCTTCAACATCCAAGACCGATTAGGAGGCTGAGAGAAAGCACCTGGAAGTGGGAGCCTGATACGAGGGAGCGTCGAACATCCCAACGGAAGAAGGGGGTGCAGAACCCGAGCGTAAGCCTCCCGCAGACAAGGACGACTTAGAGGCTACCGTCCAAACAGATGACGAAAACGCCGGAGATGCCAACGTTGTGAAAAAGAAGACTGAGCCACCACTGTGTGAGATCGAGTGTATCTTCGTTTCAGACATAGTGAAGAGCGAACGCTTACCGGAAGTAATGAAAAGCCGACCAACTCTAACCAACGAAGGATTGCTACAGGTTGTACCCAGGCACGAATCTGAGGTGCTCCATCTCAGGAAGCCCTAGCACGTCACGTATGCCCCATGTGAGGAGGCAGCAAGGCTCGGTGGAGAACAATCCGAAGCGTACATTGAGCTGACAAGATGCAGGAAAACGATCTCGTCAGGAGAGGCAAAACAAACAGTAGGCAAGCACAAAGCCGGCATGAGAACACGACTACAGTCCCTGCGCAACAGCTGTCGTATCACCGAAATATTGGGACTTGCAAGACATCGACTTCACCACAATAACGGCACGGCTAAAAGACTGCAAGCTTCTAAGGCAGCTGGACGCACAGTCTGGTTGTCGTCCGCATAACATTGGCGGCCCTTGTCTGTAGCGAGATCTGCACGACGGCGCAAGCACCGGTGGAGACAAAAGAGTAGATAGTATTCCCCGACCAAGTACAAAGGTTGACGTTATGGACAGAAAAAGATGTTATGATTGCGGATTTATTGGTCACCTTCGAATATTTCAGGAGCGGGAGGATGTTAAATCTCCCGCTGGGTACGCCCCATTCATTATCCTCCTCCTCCTCCTCCTCCTCCTCCTCCTCCTCCTCCTCCTCATCATCATCATCATCATCATCATCATCATCATCATCATCATCATTTAGGTTACGGCGTCATTAAAGTGGTCATCCCCGTTTTGGAGAGCCAAGGCTCCGGTCTTGCTCTCGTCGTTCTTCCGTTACATTTTGCTTCCGCGCGCCCGCAAAATGTAATGGAAGAACGACGAAAGGATTAAAACGCCGAACACATGCGTCAGGATAAACAGCCATAGAGCATAGAGCTCAGAATTTGTTTAAGAAAACCAGAAAACAGGCATCAAAACCCTATTCTGGGTAATAGGGAGCCTGTGAGACAATTGCACCCTTCCAACATGTGTTCCTGACACAGATAAGGTTTGAAGATAATCTTTGAAGGCTAGGCAGGACTAGTGTTGTAAATAGAGCAGTTCTTGCCCCAGACGCCCAACGCATGCGTCACACTAGGCTGGACCCAGCATTTGCCGCCAGAGAAGCCGAGCCGTAGTGTCAGTAGACAAGATATTATAGTAATGCGACTGAGGCACGCAAATCAGTGACGGCGGCCATTTTGTCATTCATTAGTGTTGCGAGATTGCCGCATCTTCAGCCTCGCCGTTAACTTAGCCCATGTCGTTTGTTAACACCAGCAAATATGCAGCAAAATTGAATCTTTTGACACACTTGTGCTGCTCAAATGTTGCTACACCCATTATCTTTGGTTTTGCGTTAGGAACTACAGCAGCTGCGCGCAGCCGCGGAGCAGAGATGACAAGTTAAGCCTACCAGAGGTGACCGACTAAAACGAATAAACAGCAAAATGGAGGGGCCCATAAATCACCCCTGTGTGAACAAATGTCACGCATTGCGAACTGACCAGTTATCGTTGCGGCGGCACGAAACAATCGGAGAAAAGAGTGCCAATACTCTAATTTTATCTAGTAGCACTAGCCGAGAGCGACCAACAAGCCCGCCGGGACGACGAGAAATATTTCACGCCCTCCTCCATCACCATTGGTAGTGGTTTACAACAGTTCGGCTGGACATCCACATTCGCAGTGCGGGATGGAGACCACTTTTTTGCCAGGTCTATTTGTAGCATGACCAAAGCACTGTGCACACTGTCACAACATTTGAGAACACTTGTGGCGGTGTGGATATCTGACTTCTTGACCGCCCCTTTATTTCGCACCTTCGGTGCGGTCCCATAATTTCTTTTATTAGGGTCTGCGAACGGGTAGCTAATGTTTTTATGAAAACCCTATAATAGACCTTTGTCGAACTGATTCAGCGATACGCAAAGGTGTGTTTCAATTTTAAAGCGAAGCGTCAGTGTCGTCACTCATGATACGCCCTGCACGAAAGGCAACTTTCTCTGACAATGATGACTAATGATTGTGGGTGAAACGAAAGAAATAAACGCTTCCGGTGGCCGGCATCGAAACTGGATTCCTGGCGTTGTGAAGTCGGCGTCTATACGATTGCGCAATTTCGACAAGGTCGAAGTGAACTCCAAGCAGCAGGTGCCGATAGGGTCTGTGCACCACACAGCCAAACGTCAGTAGGCCTACGGAGTGCACACCCAAAAGTTGCAGTGGGTATTCAAGAACAGTGATGCCTACTGCTGAGTAGATATACCCGCAATGTGGGAATGGCCATCCAAAAAATCCAGGTCAAGAAGCAAAAATCAAACCACCACGCCGGAACGCACGCCGATCAACGAACGCCCGCGCAACTCCTCTGCCGTGGTTTGAACCGTGGCGACACCGACCGGAGCGGGCGGAAACTATAATGGCAAACTGTCGGCATGGCGACGCAGGGAAACATCCCCCTCGCAAGGGGCACGATCAAATGCAGAGCACTTCCGGGGGCGCACGACGTTAAGTAGTTTGCGTTACGTTAATGGTGTTGCACTTGTGGCAACTGCTGACGAGAGAGCACTCGTCAGCGATAATTTGAATGAGTCAAGGATATAAGGCGCGTTCGTAGCCTCCCATTCTGTGTCGGCTTTGTGGCGCAGTGGGTAGAGCACCATGTACATTGCGTTCCGCCCGCAGGGTTGAGGGATCGAAACCAGGCGCCGGATAGTATTTTTTTATATAGTGTAGGGGGAGGGGTGCGGACTACGACTACGGACGCCTACGGACGTCGATGCGGGTGACATCGTGAGTTACGGAAATGCTCTGCAGTTTAAAACTTCGCCACCACCGTCGTTATACGGAGGTGGCCATAAGTTTACTTTCGTCTCTCGTTTGGTTGTGGAAACTTTGAGTCACACAAGAAGAAGTTGTTATAACTCCGGTTTGGTTAAATGCGGCGTAAAATTAGAAAAGGGCAAATATTATGCTTAAAACTGTACCAAAAAGCTTGCACTCAGTATATCAGAACTCGGCGTCATCCCTTTGCTCGGTGCGGCTACAGACCTCATAATTTCACCAAGAGTGATATCGCTCTCAAGGGGAGGTGTTGTATCTTTGCCTAGGCAGGGCAACAAACACATCAACTAGTTTCTGAACTGAACAGCATTCGTTGATTGACCAGCAAACAACTTTCCATAGTAGTCATAGAGGCTACGTTTGATGCGCGTCTGGTCGTTACACAGAAATCCATCACGCTCTGTTTCCACTATTGTATTTTTATGTGCGCATCGTTTCCCAAAGCTGAACGCCTTTTTAGTCGTCGCTTCACATAGCGGGAAGCGTTCAGTTGTTGCGCGCACAAGTGCACCTTGATACATCTTCATACCTAATTCGTTGAGCTGCACCTTCAGTGTTGGAACGTCGTCCTTGAAGTTTTCGTTGACTTACCTTTTTCTCTAACAGAAACATCAAAGTTACCTCGTAGCAAATCTTTCTTGCATTAATCCTGATTTTTCAGTGCGCGATCTTGCCAGGGCTTTTATTTTTACTTCTTGTTTGAAACGCTCCCATTTAAAGGGAAAGCTCTTGTCGCCATAGCTGCTAAAAATCCATCGCCTGCATGCGTAACTGTCTCCGCCAATAATTCGCCTTCGAGTAATTTTTTATTAGATGCGAAAGCATCTCATTCACCCGCCTTGTCCCTGCATCCGGCGTCGGCGTCATCGTCGTTGGCGTCCGCACCTCCCCCATTCTCCTCGCCGCGCGAGGTGCGCTCTCCGCCGCTCACCCCCTCTCCTCTCCGATAGCGAACACTCTCTCGCGAGGGGCATTGGCTTGGCTTGGTTTGGCTTGGCTTGGCTTGGCTTGGATTGGATTGGATTTTGGATTGGATTGGATTGGATTAAAGTGGATTGTGTTGGATTGTGTTGCGTCATAGCCGCGGCAGGCGCACTGGCACCGGCGCGTCCCCTCACCGTTATGCGCGCTATAAAACGCGGTGCCTGCGCCACTCCGCTCCATCGTTCCAGCGCCGTTCCTCAGCTGTCGAACGCTGCAACGTGAACCCCTATGCGTCGCATCTACACAGGGGTTCTCGTGAGGGGAGGTGGAAGTTTTTTCATTTTCCACAAGCCCGGACAAAATGCATTTCGCCGCTCTGCGATCCTACCCAGCGTTGACGATACCAGGCAGTGATCGCTCAACCAGACATTCTACACACAGAAGTAGGAGATCAAGAGGTGAATACTTTCTCTGCAGTCACACATATTAGCCACGGAACCTGCATTTTTTATGCTATCACGTATGTGTATGTTCTCACTAGATTCAATATAGCTTTTGCAAACAGGTGGGCCGGCTTCAGTTAACCGGGTAGCCTAAGACCCTGCTATCATCCGTAGCGGAAGCGATATTGCATCGGTTAAAATGAAACGAATAGGAGAGTTAAGTAGCTTTATAACACAACAAAAGTGATAAGACAAGTGTGAGAATTTAAAGAAGATTGTACAACCACCTTGCATGAGAGCTGTGTTTTAAGCGCCCAAAAACTTCGCGTCATGCGTTTGAGAGTCAATAAAAGAGAAATACCGGGGCAGTCAACCCAAAAACCATTAACTGCGTTGTCTAGTCCATTTTACTGTCATGAGGAAAAAAATTATTTAGGCCAAACGGTCCACGCTACAATGCACATAAAGCGATTAGTGGCCACTTATGTCTGCGCAGTAATGATTGCAGTGGCTGCGCCCCAATCTTTCTCGAAACGAAGGTTACTCTGACATACAAAAAATGGCTGCGGCTTAGTCAGCTAACTCTGGTTGTGCAAAGCGAAAGCTTGCGTTAACATGAATAAGTCGTGGTTTCACTTGTTCTGCCTTTGCTACGGTTGGCACCCCTTCCGGCGTTTTGCGAGCAGAATGCTTCGTCCATCCTCAGTCTCCGACGCTAGTTACGCGATCTCGTAGGCTAAGCGCGAGGCCGAGACAGGACGGGACGAGACAAGGGGCGAGGATCAGCGCTCGTCCTCGTCCCTTCTCTTGTCTCGTCCTGTGTCTGCATCGCGCTTTGCCTACAAGAATGCTTCACCAACAAGCCCTACTTCACACTCCTGTCAAATAGTTTCACGAGCTGTACCTCCTGGACCCTCTTCAGTGAAGAAGCTCGCGGGGTGATATTGGCAGGGTAATCAGATACCGCTTGCCGACGGTGCCTCCGCGCCTCTCGCTCCCGCGCAGCGATCAGAGAAGACGGTACGGCCTCGCTCTCATGTGGCGACCCAGCTGCGGAGAGCGCATACGCCAAGCCGGCGGCAGCGGCGGCGCCTAGCGAGGAGTCCGGCACCGCGACTCACGTGATGCATTGCCAAGGCTACGGTGCACCGGCAGCCAAATGAAGGTCAAACTGCTGGCGACGGCGAAATTCCGTTTGACGAAGTTGCTAAAGTTTTGCTTCAGAACAAAAGGACTAGAGAAATGATTGAGCCCGCAGATACAGACGTCAAAAACAAAATTTTATTACTGAGCCCTCGTTATCCTTCCCACAAAAAGAGATTCATTTTCTGGCCCTCGGATAATTCTCCATGTGTTTGCGGTGCATGACGAGGGTGCAGTGCGACGACCGCTTCGGTTATGTGTAGCAATGGGCGCTACTCCTGTTTATTTTTTTAATTTTTCTCCCTAAACGTATATAGGTTATATTCCGAGAAAATAAAATGTAGTCGCACGTCAGCACTCGTCCCTTTTCTTCGGCGTGGGAATGGCGCTTTTCCTTTCATCGTTATCCATGAAACAACTCGCCTAAGCTTCAACCGTAGCATTCTCCACAAAGATGTTGTCTACAACAACGTAACTACCACATACAAAATATTTATCATTTACATTAATTTGTAGGTGTATAAATACTTTGCTTCAGTGTTGTGCGTTTGGTCATCACATTTCTGCTAGCTGGAGAAAACTCGGCGGATTTTTAGAAAGTGCAGGTACCGATTTAGCGGTTAGCACCGAACCTATTCTTGAAGTTGTTGGGGGTAGGAGGGATTATTTAATATTAGGAAGCTGCGCAACCAATATCTACGTGAAATATATTAGTATGAATGAGTGTTAAAAGAAATTGTTCAAAACACCGATTCCCTGCTCTTCCGGTAGAGTAAATTAGCGCTGTAGGATGCTAAATGGATGGTGATAGCACACAGAAGTGTATACATGAGTAAATTTTATCTATCAGTTCCCCGTGAATGATGCACAATACGTCCCGACGTTTCATTTTCACACTTTGTAGAATGCACATCAGTGTTGCGGAGTTACCACTCCGGAATTGGAATGAATCCGGAATCATTCCGCATTTTCGCGACCCCCGGAATGGAATGCGAATGGAATGGCGACAAAACTTGAAGTAATGGAATGGGAATGGAATTAAGCACCCTTTGCCCGGAATGGAATGGGAATGGAATTACATGTATTTTTCCCAAAATAAAGCGCACTTTTCCTTCTACGCGCTGTTTTTTTGTCAAAATATGCAAAAATACGCAAAAGATCCCACCAGCCCAAGTTCGATCATCAGTAAGGAGCCTTGAATTTAACAATAACTCAGTACTGCTAAAATTGATTGGCTGATTACAAGCACGGTATATTTATAAGCAGTGATTCTACAACAATTATGTCTTTAAATACAGCGCCGCTACGAAGTTCGTCGCGATTCTCCGCCTAATAAACGCCGCTCTAAGCCGTTGGTATCCGTCGTGGGGAACTACCGCGGTGGCATCCCCCCCTATCTCTCCCACCAACTTCGCCTTGTGATTTTTTACCTTGGCGGCGCCTTCGCCGCGGCTGCGAGCAGTCTCACCACGCTTCACTTTTTTTTGCGTCCGGAACCGTCGGTGATCGTATCCCACCTCGCCGTCATCAGGTCGTTGGCGCGGTGCTTGTGTTCACTGCGAAATTTCGCATATCAGCTTACGCCCCATCTCCCTTCGCCCTCCCCCGTCCTCCACCAGGACGTTTTGCAATACTGGCTCTCCTGTCTAGACACTCGGACGCCTTTGCCCGAAGCAGCGTCTACGAAGGCCTAAAATATTGGTTCGAGAATCTACCCGAAACAGGAGAGCCCATGTGATAAGAACTGCGGTCACGCCTGCGCCTGCAAGCTGCACGCTGTAAGCTTTGTTCCTAAACAGTTCCGACCTAACGGAAAGCGAACGCTAGCCGCTTTCACTTGCTTTCCCGACTCGCAAGGGCAGTTTCCGTTGTAAATGTGACGTCAGCTGACGAGGAACGCGTGTTTCCCACGGCATCTCTTTTAGTGACAGACAGCGAAGTGAAACCGGCTCTCAAACACCTCTTTTAAGCAGCTCGTTTGTCAAGCGCTACACACAGGCAGAAGGCAACTGTATTAGTTTACTTTTTTTGTTTTTAGAACTGATCGTTGAAGCAGCCGTCATTTGCACTTCGTGTTTCCAGAACTGAACGGCGAAGCGCCCATTTGGCTCACACCATTTTGTTACGTAATTTTGATGAATGAAACCAGAATAAACTTTTTTTCGACCTTTCACGGCAGCTTGAGACCTTTATTGCAGCATATAAAATTCACGAGGAGACCTAATTGCGCTGCTGAGCACGAGGTAGCGATTCAATTCCCGGCCGCGGCGGCCGCTTTCCTGATGGAGGCGAAAAGCAAAAATGCCCGTGTGTACGAGATTTCTCCCTAAGGTGGTCAAAATTAATCCGGAGCCCTCAACTACGGCGCGCTTCATTGCCTGCTTTGCGTCGGCGCGTTAAACCCTACAATATATCAACGAGGACACCTGCGCACTTTTTTTCTGGCGTAAGGATTTCCACAACACTAGACTGACCGGCTGCCGAACGTGTCCTTCTATTATTATTGTTATCATTTTTCTTTACATCTTTTCTTTCGGTTGATCGCCCAGACCAAACTTGGGGGAACCTTCATTGCTACTCCACTGCATGTAACTCCTCAAATTAGTTATACAGGCCTTAGTTATAGAATTAGTTATGCAGGCCTTGGACTCAGTTTTGCTGAGTCCAAGGCCGCAACGCTTTCTATAAGTCCTTCTTCAGTTAGCTAGAGCCAAAGGTTGCGTGGTGCTAAATCGTGAACAATTTCCCAATTTCTAAACGAAAAAAAAAACAAGACGCAGATTAGTATACGAACCAATGCACTATCCCAGTATACACTAAGGAGAGATTGGATTGGATTGAATAAACTTTTATTAAGCCTGCAGAACTAACGCTGACGTCGAGACGCTAGCGCTCGTCGATCGGGCCTACATCATCCTCGAGGGGACGGCTGGGCCGTCCCTTTACGGGTACCCAATGTTCAGCTTCTCGAGGATGGTGCGTCCGGCCTTGGTCTTCGACAGTCTCTCCAGCTGAGACACTCTCTGCGCCTCGATGATTTCCTCGAGCGTGTTGTGTACGCCCAACTGCAACAGTCTGTCGGTGCTCGCCGTTTCCGGCAGGCCGAGCGCAATCTTGTGAGCCCTGCGTATCAGGATGTAGGAGAGAAAAAAGAATTCTCCCTGCGCATAGGTTCTCATCGAGACACCCATACAAAGGTCGCGCATACTCTAAGCACAGCCTGAACTTTCGCTTGTGCGCAGTGGATGATACCTGACGCACGTAACTAAGCTTTTAAAGACGATAGTCTTTCTTGGGCTACTTAAACCCACAAATTTTGGTCTGTCTGTATGTCTGGCTGTCCGTCTGTTTGTCTGTGACTCGATTCAGCCACCCGGCCAAAGTAAAACAATGCCTGCGCAATAGTCTTTATAGTCACAGCTAAATGAGCCCGTTTAATTCCGGTGTAATGTTCATACTTGTCAATATTGTTGAAGAACAACAAGACAAAACGTATATATAAGACAACAAATTAATACAGAAGTGATATTTGCAGCGTTCCTTCTTAAAAAAATCGTACGTGTTTGATTTTGGCGAGAATAAATACTTCATCAACTGTAGAAAAAATATCACTCCGCCATAGCCTGCTGTAGCCCGCGCCATATAGCTTCAGGCGGCATTTGAAGAAATCAAGTGGCAACAGTTACGAAAGGTTCTACTTGATAGATTCCACGTTCTGCTTGGAACGCATGTGGACTAGGGAAACGCGGTTCTATAAACGTGGAAGTAGGGCGCTTCGATTCACGCACGTCTTCGCCGTACGGCAGCGTTGGCATCGAGACACCCGGTTTGGAGCAGTGGAACGCGGGAAATTTAAAATGATTTAAGGAAACCTTTGGCGTCTTTACCTTGGGAGGAGCGTGACGCAAGAGGAACAACATGAAAGGTGAGCGGGAAAGCGAAGGGAGGCATTTACTTGGCAAAAGTCGATAAAGACTATCGTCTTTTGACGACATTTGCAACAAAAGGAGCAGATACGCGGCCAATTTTTTGGAAAGGGCGACATTGCATAGCTGCGCACACACAAACACAGGAAGTTCTGAACCTATCCGTGATTTCAAGGCGCGCTTGACATGCGTGAGAGCTGACGACCTGTGCGGCCCGTGATCAGTATTTGGTGCAAAGGCAGGACTTAAGGTGCTCAAGCGGTAATTATTCCAACTGATACCACCAGATCCGGATGTTCTGGTCCTTGTTAACAAAATTATAGTTCTAGTCATGCTCACGACCGCTCAATTAAGGAATATCATTAAGAAATATAATGTCTTCTTCAACCATACTTTTGTCAGCACAAAAATAGAATATGTCGTCACGTAAGCATTAACACATTCACACTTAAACAATATTAAAGCATCACAACTCGTAAAGATGTGCTGACCATGCAAATACTATAATAACTACCTGGAGAACTGCCCCTGTGGGAGTTAGTAAGGTGATTGCACTGAACGAGATATGCCACAAAGCCACTGTCCCTCGACCTTGGTGACGTTTTTTGCGTATTTTACCAGTTCTTAACGCGTGTAATAACATCAGCGTAATGGTGCGTTCACTGGTAACTAGATAATCACCCGATAAAACGTTGAGGAATTAGAAAATGGAATTGAACTGCCCGGAAATTCCCGGAGTGGGAATGGGAGATGTTCCGGCATTCCGAGGAATTGAAAGGAATAGAAATTAGGCAGCTTGTAATTCCCCGGAATGGAGTTGGCATGGAATGGGGACACCCATTCCGCAACACTGGTGCACAAATCGTGTTCTCACAACAGGTATGGGCAAAGCTGTTGTGGCGTTTTGTCCTAGAATGGGTATATGTTCGATGATTCAAAGTCCAACTTTTGTAATTTATTTTAGCTTCCATTTTTGTTGTTTTAAAAATGTGATAAAAGATTTGCTAAGGAACCAGGAGGAACAAAACCTTTTAAATTAAGAGGGCTGTGATTTGGGCGAGTTGGTGAGTGGGCGAGTGGGCGAGTTGGTCCTGTCTAACTCTCATTCTTTTTGTGCCGTGTTTTCGCGCGCTGGATTGTCAAGCATGAACTTTTAAATTAATCTTTAAATACATAATACGAATTTTAAATTACGACCGTTTTATTCCTTTTAGAGAATAGGTGACTGTGTACTAAACTTTTACCGCTATACTTCGGAATTAAAAAGGTGCTCACAATGAAAAAAATTCTTGGAGCCCTGCCACTACGGTGACAAGACGAGTAACAAAGATTGATGCAGACAGTATGGCATGGGGTCATTTTTTTTAACCACGCGGGGCGCAGTCGCTAGTTGTGCAATTGCACAATACATTTTTTCAATATGCGATTAAGCAAAATATACAGATCGTTAGCTAAAGGGAAATTAAAAGGTCAAGATATTTATTCTTCGAAAAACACTCGTTTTCTTTCTGTTAGAGCCCATGTATTTTCATTCTACGGTAATTCTGTAACCTTCACAGGTTCACCGCAAAGAACCTCATTACAAGCACTAAATTAAAACCACTGATGGATTCGCCCTGGCGGCAACTTCAGTATCAGATTTTCTGTGATTCAACAATACAGTACATTGAAAACTACAGAGCATTAAAAAAACCCCTCATGACGGAAGCTCTCATTCTACATGGATGTGTTGACCCCTTATTTTGTTAAAATAACAACCTAGGCATATAGAGCTTCAATGCAAGAATTTTGGCGGTTGCCTAACATTTTATCACAAAGAGAAAAGAAAATCCAAAATGCGACGTTGTAAAAAACTGCTTTCTGAACCAAAGCGCCAGCGAACCAGACAGACGAAAGCAAGAGGACGAACGAAGCGGACGCAAATCTCTTGCTTTCGACAGTGTATCTAGTTCGCGCTCTCGTTCCACTGCACCGTTAACTCGCCCATATTTTTACGCTGATATGGTGTTGATCTCCGTCCCTAATATTGCAGCCGGGCTCGCCATACCTTGAAAGTCCTCTGAAGAAGCCCTTCGCCAGCTTGTTCCGCTCTCAAGCCATCAGCATTTTAAATGCAGAGTATTTCAGTAACTCGCGATGTCACCCGCTTTGACGTCCGTCGTAGTCCGCACCATCGTTGTCCGAACCCCTCCCCCTAGACTATATAAAAAATACTATCCGGCGCCTGGTTTCGATCCCTCGACCCTGCGGGCGGAACGCAATGTACATGGTGCTCTACCCACTGCGCCACAAAGCAGACACAGAATGGGAGGCTACGAACGCGCCTTATATCCTTGACTCATTCAAACTACGTCAAGAAGCTGCTGATACAACGCATTCACTACCACCAACTCCACAAACACTAAACGTTAATGCAATACACCCACCCCTATGCGACGCATTTACTCGAGTCCCCCTCGCGGGCAGATGGGCCCAATTTTTTTTAGGCGTGCGCTAATTGGCACTTTCTCAGAGCCCTTGCCCCACTATCCTCCTCCTCTGCTGTTCCAATTTCCTGGCGCACGGCCCTGAGACCACGCTACCCGGCTCGTCCCGCTCTTGCCACGCCATTCCCGGCTTCCGCAACTTCAATTATTGGGGTCATCTATTGTCCGAACATCACAAAAGGCGTGCTTTAGTGATGGAGGTAAGGTTTTTGCCTTCGAAATCTGCAAAACGTACAAGAACACCAAAGCACTTGTATAATGCAGCGATTGTGAAATCATGAGTGGACAAGTGAAGAACGCGCACGTGTCATATTAATAATATCGTCATTTAAAACCTTTTGCTCATTTCTGTCTTTGCATCTATGACACAAAACACACCCTCATTCGTGTACCGAAGGAATGATGACATTTCATATAGGAAATGCATTGCTACTTGCCTAAGCGTTTACCATGCACGGGCGATGTTTGGCCCCGTTGCATTCCGCAACCCGTCCAATGGTCCTGAACATGGCTTTGAATTTCTTGATGGCTAGCAGGGTAAAAACAGGACGAAGACACAAAACGGTCGAAGACACCAACAAGCGCTGACTCTCAACTAAGTTCATTCGAAAAATAAACTTCGCTGCTGAGCACGATGTCGCGGGTTCGATTCCCGGCCGCGGCGGTGCTCTAGTGATGGAGGCTAAAAGGAAAAACGACCGTGTGTTCGATATTTCGGCGCTCAGTAAAGATCCCAAGGTGGTCAAAATTAATCCGGAGCCCTCCACTACGGCGCGCCTCATCGCCTGCGTTGCGTTGGCGCGTTAAACCCTACTACCAAATAAATCCAAGAATAAACCTGGTTTGTTTAGTTCAGTTTAGTTCAGGTCAGTTCAGTTTATTCACCAAAAGGAATCTAGATGAATATACATGGATTACTGCGCTAAAAGTTGTATAAACAACTTGACTAGGGCCCAGGCGATTCATGGCGCGGCATAGAAGACATTGCATATAGTAAAGAAATATTAGGAACAAGTGCAATGTTTTTCAAGCTGTGTAGTATACAAACAACAATTTAAATTGCACTAGATATTACAAAACATAGCATATAACAAGAAGGATACTGACTGAAACATATTAGCAAGGAGCACTGTTTGTGAGAAAAAGAAAAGAAAAAGAAAAAAGATATCAGAAATAAGTGCGGCCAAAGAAATAAGTGCGGCCATTTTGCGTACTTAGTATATTCTATAAACTTACTGCGGGCGTTTCGTGTACCCTCTTGTGACATGGACGCCGGACCTTTGACCTACATTCTTAACTAACTCATCCGCATTAGAATATGTGCAATCAAATGTATTACCTCTCTGAGGTAATACGTTTTGTCCGTCCATTGCACCTCAAATAGAAAACTGTAACAGTGCGAAGTCTATCCCTTACGCTAAACAGTTAACGCAAAAGGGCAGTTACTGGTTTTCCTGTGTAGTGGTACGGCAGAGAGCCTCTTGTTCAACTCAAGATTGCCTACTTGCATAACACTGACCTCAATATCTGTGATCTGGGACATATCCAAAATAACAAGCGTCATTGGTTTTTAATACGACTGCATTATGGGCCACAAGCGTCAGAAATTCCAGCGTTTCTGGCTGCGCGCGGCTGAAAATTATAAGTGAAAGAAAATGAGCATAAAAATGACCATTGAACAACGAAATTCAATCAAGGGCATCACAAAATTCAAAGTTAAGCAAATTGAGCATAAAAATGACGTTTGGATTATGAAATTCAACCCAGGGCCTCACAGTGCAAAGCACTGTGAGGCAACTCAACACCTATTTTTTTGGGCATTGCTAGTTTCAGGAATAACTGAAAACTGTCCAGGTCAGATAGCAACGGTTTGCACCCAACCAGCGCAACGCCTATAGAAAACAGCGCCTCTAAACGCCTTCACGACTTCACACACAAGGTCGGCGGTACATGGTTACATTTCTGCGTCTCAGTAATGTGGGGGACACTCACAAAAATACAGTCTCGCAGATCTTCCTTGAACACACGAACAAGACGCACCGCGGTGGCTCAGAGGCTGCGCTGCTGAGCTAAAGGTGGCGGGTTGTTCGATTCTCGGCCGCGGCGGCCGCTTTTCTAATGGACAGAAAAGTAAAAACCCCCGTGTGTACGTGATTTCGCCGCACGTTAAAGATAACCAGGTGGGCAAAATTAATCCACAGCCCTCCGTCCACTACGGCGCGCCTCATCGCCTGCGTTGCGTTGGCGCGTTAAACCCTACAATCAATCAAATCAACACTTGAACAAGGAGGAGCAACTAAAGGTTTCCATATTTCTTGGGATAGCAACAACATGCGAATCTTTTTAGGGCGATTTGCTGCCATTCTCAACCGCCAGAAACAGCATACACTTCAGAAAATTCGTCCAAATTCTCAGAGGAACGCCCCACAGGCCAACGGTATCCCAACTGCGCAAAAATCATGTTTAACAGTTAAGCGCTTCTAAAACAACAAAAAGCACTCTCCACAAGGCATAAAGAAGTATCGAATATCTATGTTTAAACTGGTAGCACACCCACGTGAATCTGAAGAAACTTTGACACACGTGGCCGCACATTAACTGTTTTTGAACATTTGGAAATATTTTCTCGTGGACCCATTCAAAACAAGCATTAGTGTAGAGGAACTAAAAAAAAAACATTTCAACGGGATCCTTACCAAACATATTGTTCGATGCTGTCCTACACCACTCAACAAAAAAACTCGAAACAAGATATTAGGTCGAAGAACATCGTCTCATGAAAATTCGAGAACGTCTCCGTAAAAGAACTTCATGAGGGATATAAATAGAGGCAAAACTATGCCTAAAGATATCTGAAGCACAGTGCGCAATACGGGGTGCTTCTGTTCTAGCAAAAATAGAGCCGGTTCAGAAGTTGTCGGACAAATAGATCCGAGATCGATGAACAGCAGTCGAAAGAAACGTTTGTTCTCGTCACTTCCCAGGATGAGTCACAAACAAATACCGGAGTGATATGATGTAACCTACGTATATTTGCGCCCGAGCCATTAAGAACACACACACACGCACGCGAAAGGTTTGCATGTGTCTTTCTTCTCTGTGTGTATAACAGGATGTGTGTAAGAGGATAAATGTATGACCTTTTCGCAACGCGGCTGTGTTGCATGGCCAAGCCGATTCTCTGGGACAGCTTTGATCTTGCGGAACAGCGGTAGAAAACCGCACGTGTTACTTCCGTCAATTATGCCTGTTCTAAAATACCAAGGAGAAGCGGGCGAGAAACCTTATAGAAATACCATGTAGAGGTTTATTTGGATCATAGCTACAGCCATTTTAATACCGTCACAACACTCCAGAATGCTTCGTGGGTGTGTACGTTTTGAAATGGAGTTTCTTTTACAACACGTGTGGTGTTCACCACCTATTGAAATTTTCGCGTAAACGTTTTGATTATATTTTCACTGTTATTTTATAAGCAACATTTCTCTATGGGAATGGCCTTTTCGGGGCCACTTTTGTACATTAGCCCATTCGATCGGTTTCATTTATATGTACTGTATGTGACCGAGAAAAAAACGGCGGCAATTTTGTCTGGAAAGGGGCTTTAAAACGCCGCACACAACCAACCTGTGCCGACAAAGTAGACTGGGGTATCGTCATAGCTTTCTAAACTATATTAAATGTAATTCTCTCGCCGACACTACCGTTGTTCTTGCAGTGTACTTCCAGCAACAAACACATGAAATCGTCCTTAAACTTATCGAAGGTGACCGAGGTACGTGTGAACAAACCGTTATAACACCCCAAAGAAGGTTTTGTGGAAACTCTCTCGTCGCTTGAGGGGTACCCTATACTCTATTTCAGCAATCGTGTCTCGGCTCACGTACAGTTTCCCATAGCCAAGAGCTCGCTTAGTTCGTGCTTTACAAAACAAGCACTTGCGCTCTGGCTCGCACTGGCAGGCTATGACATCTTTTCCTTATACGCAACTTAAGTGCGTTGTGAATGTTTGTGTCGGCAAAACAACCATTTAAACGCAGGAAGCACCCTGGCGCAGAAAGAGCTCGTGGGGTGCTCTGAGGAAGGCATCTTCTAGCAGCAGAGATGCTCAAACTTGAGCTTGGTTGGTAGCGTTCGCTGAGAAAAAGTACCAATAAAAAGTGAGCGTGTGCCACGTAAGGAGCGCCCGTCGTCGTCGTCCAGGTCTACACGTGGGCTAGCGTCGTGTGATGAGCTCGCAAAAAATACCAAGAGAAATACCCAAGTGTGGAGCGCAAGATAGCTCCCGCGACAGATGTCCACTTCGCGACGCCGTTGGCCGCCGGGCATAGCGCGTTCTAACGCTGTCCACTTTGAAAGAGATGTGAAAGCCTGCGAAAAAAACTATCCGGGCTTGTTAGTCATGTAGAACTTTTAGAGGCGAGTTCGGAAATCTGTGTGCGGTGGAACAGCTGGGTGTCCAACGAAGGGATTAGGGCCACAAGCTTTGCTGTTTCTCCAGCCTTTCACATTTAGTGCAAGCTGTGCCATTTGTTTCTTTAATCGTTATTTAAGGTACTCGACCTTCTAAAGATTTCCGCCTAACTTCTCCTTTGAAGGTCTTCCATTTAGATGCACAACTATGTCTCCATATTCCAAAGTCAGAATCTCTTTCGTGAGCTCTGCTACAAGTTCATCATCCTTCAATGGAAACCAGTGAGGTTTAGTAGATCAAGTTAAATGTGATCCCCTTTCTTTGGGCTAACTAGCCGAGAACGACATAAGCAATGGTCACTCAACGAGACTGGTGTGATATTCTACATCCATGAAACTGGTACAAGGTCAAGGAATGCATTAGAACACAGTTCAGAAGTCATCTAAAGCGAAATCCCTTACAATTTCCGTCAATGCAAATGTGCATCTATCAAAAAACTAAGAACAGGTTGACTGATTGAGTGCCGAGCCCACAGAATTAAAATTGGAGAGCGCTTCACCATTGTCTCTATGCGCAGAACGCGATAGTGTTATTGTAGTCTCCGGTGAGGGCGACATCCGCGCGGGCGCCCGGCGCAAATATACGGCAGCGAATTTATCCCACCCGCATTAATTAAGTGCGAGGTCACGGCAAGCTACGGCACATTACACTCTTACGTTGACGTCATCGAAGATCGTTGCGGCGTTTGCGAATGGTGGAAACAGTCCCGTACTGTTCGCACGGCTATCTCTCCAGGAAGCGCTTTACAATCCCAAAGATATGAGTGGCAGCCACTAGGTAGGGTTACGCCCATTTTGCGCCCACGCTGATTTTTGGCTCACGGTCAATGCCACCGACGACGCCAGTTTTCGTGTGACATGGGTCCTTCACCCTGGGCGGTGCACTCTCCTAGCAATACAAAAACACGTTAGACATGATGTGAAAACGGTGGAATGGTGATAGAACGCTACCTCGCAATTACACTGCAAAGTTGGGTGCTTGCGCTGTACTGTCACTAATAGCTGCCCCCCGCAGAACAGCAATCAGCGTATGTCACAGTCGAGCAACGCCGCCAGGACAACACCGCTGTCATCTACGATATCCCATCCCTTTTGGTACCCTTTGTGTCAAAGGTCACGATCGACGATGGCCACTTTTAACAGAGGAGCTGTTTAAGTTGGAGTTACAAACGTGCCTGGCGGCGCTTAAAAAAAGTGGCGCAGCAAAGAGCAGGGCAGGAGAGAAATGCTAGGCCAAGAATGTGACGGGAAGTGGCGAGAAGGCAAGGCGTCGACTAGCAGGGGTGGAAAGTACGCGTCGCGGTTGAGACGTTCGGTTTGGGAGGCATGCATTGCGTATTGGCTCCGCTCAGTGGTGATGTAGACGCGCCCTTTCATCATTCCGTGAATTGCAAAGGTAGCCAAATTTTTTGCACTCACTTTTCGCATTTTGGTTCTGTATACAGCCCTATCGCATTGAAATATATGTTTAAAGACTGGGAATGAGTCGGCACTACGTGTATTTGCGCCATTTGTGTGACGATAACATAAAATCAAACACAAAGATCCGCGCACACACGTTTTGATGTCTAATTTTGAACTGTAACACTATATCTATGAAGAAATGAAAGTAAATTATGGTAAATGATGACGTGCCTACATCCTCAGGTAATAATACAATATCTGTTTTTTGCCGGTTTGGTCAACGGGTATTTTTATCTTCCAAAGTCATTATTTTTAGTTCTTTTTTACATAACCAGTGTTTGCAATGTCTGCATTATTGTATTGCCACACTTCTTATATAATATCCCACTACGGGCTTTTAAGAAAACAATAAATGATGATGATAATATTAAATAATGAAATATAGTGCCGGTAACCCAGCACCATGAAATGCCTTCATCCTGAAGTGGACGTGTATAAGTTGTTGTGGATTATGGTGGGTGACACATACGTGAAATTGTGAACTCAATGCACATTGTTTTTGCTTTATTCGCTTTCTTTACGTTAGGTTGAGGAAATGTGAGAATCGCTTTTTGAAAAGCTCATCATTTTGGCTCGGATCATTGCACTTTGACAATCCGCGAACATTATTGAATATCCCAAAGAATGTGAAAAGAATGACTGTTTCAGTTTTGCGAATGTAAGGCCAGGCAGCGGGAGCGGCTTTAAGGAACACTAGTTTATTGCGTCCTCCGACCGGCTAGCTTAATTCTGAGGATGATAATGATGTCACCGCCCGCGCTGCCCGTGGCCTGGTTGCTCGACTCGTTCCCCGATGTCGTCTTCTTCCGAACTAGATCACATCTCCTAGCAGCGATATTACTATGGGTTGTAGTCACGCTTACGAAGTGACAGTGCATGAAATCTGACGCTAACATGATCAGATATATGACAATATTCACACTTTCCTCGTGAAAAGGGAGGAGTTTAGAGTGAGCAAGAGAAATGCGACAATCGCTAAGTATTAAGAAATTGTTATAAACAGTACACAACATAGGTTGCTCAAACATTACACTGCGACCTTGAACGACAGGTATAATTTTGATGTTTGAATTTTCTTATTCCGGTTCTTATAACAACTCAAAGTTACGCTGTCTTGCTTTGAATATTGCATCACTAATTTGATGGTGGTGAATTCTGAGCGAGCTTACTGTGCACCAAAAACAGGTTTTAAAGAAATTTGCTGTCCACACAAAATTCTAATTTGATTTTCTAGCTAATAATTAAGCTAGGCCCATTTGGGTTCACCATATTTCCAGCACTGTTACCAATGTTGAGCAAATAATTGTTTATCTACAGAATATTAAGGGCCGTAATATTCTTCCCGGTGGTACTCCTTCTTGAACAAACTTGAAGTCTATGGATCAGCTATGTTCAGTAACACAAAAAACACGATGACTGAGCATTCCTAACAAAACAGTGTGTATAACAAATCGAAAAGTTTTTTAGTAGTCGATAAAATTTCGCATAAATATGACTTGATTAGATGATTTAAAACATAAATTTACAGGTGAAAAGGGCCGCCTTATCTCAAGGCCTTCCGGAATGTTTCGGGAAAGAGTGCTATCACCTGTCGATTTCCGGAAATTACGGGCTTTTATACCAAGAACTGACTGCATGAAACCTAACATAAGGTCACAAGATAAGTGCTGAAAGCAACAAATATGTAGGACTCGATTAAGACCACGGGCTGACACAACAGGGCCCCTGCACCTGACGAAAAAATCATGAAATAGTTTCTGAAATGTCACTTCGCGATGTAGCCCGAAAATCTTTGCTTTGCTGTTCAGGACAGTGCATGCATTCTTTCCAAGCGATGCTACCCTATGTGATCCATTTTATTGTTTATAACGGCGCCCAGGGGCCCGCCTTTAATGGGATAACGCACCTAAAGAATTTTCCGCGCCAATCTACGTAACTTGGCTTTCGTTGAACAGACACGGGTCGCGAGCTATAATGCGAGCGGCTATGCTAACTACGTTCAACGTATTATGAGGCGGGTCAGGTCCACTTTCTTATGCGTAGGCATCGGTGTTCCGAAGCCGGCGCAAAAGTAGACAGGCGGGGATAAGAATTTCGTCATAGAGTTGATGGGTGAAGAACACGCAGTTCTAGAACACAGATCACTCAGAGAACCTCAATTGCGCTGCTAACAAAAACGCCTTTGATGAAGCAAAATATTTTCCCCGGCATCACAGCTCTGGCCATCTCGTGGCAAAGGAATGCCCGCTGCACTTTCTTGGCAAGAACGCGGTGCTGACAACCAACAACGGGATAAACGAATGCACAATGTTTCGCCTAAAAGAGGGCTGCTTAGTGCAACATCATTTTACAGAAGGTCATCATGAATCATTCCTAATGATGGCCTTTAGAATTGGAGAGAAATGCGCGTAACTGGCAACCTGTCTTTATACTTTCAATTTCGAACAATTCAAAGAAACTGTTCTTGCTCTTTTTTTTCTTCACAGTGTTGGCGAGCCTGCGAGATTTTCGAGGCCGATTTCTCTCTGTGGGGTCGCATGTGCCAACTACACAGCTTTTGTGTAAGTATGCTAGCTCCTCCAGTAGTGCAAGTTTTATTGTGTTCTAGGACGCAGCCCTGTAGTGCAGTCGGGAATGGCCCTGCTGAGTACATAAGACTGACGCAGCAAGCGAATTGATCTATGAAGAGTAGAAGCTGTCCAGTGCCGTTTTCGCGTGAGATTTGGTGAGTCTGGAGCAGCAGTTCATCGCAGGTCTCGGAGGGGATGATTTTGTTGCACGCTCTAAAAAGGGGGTTGGTGTTTTCTAAAATTGTGGGGATATTGCAAATGATGTGCCATGGTTTTCTTACTATGACCCGCTGAGGACAGCGGAGTGAAGCATGTCCAACCTTTTGGAGTTAAGCCTCTTAGAACGCAGCCAGTAGAAACGAGATTTTAAATATGCAATCCATAACGTGGTAGGCCGCAGGGCAAATGGTTGGTGAAGGTAAGGCAGCACCAGAATTGTGATCTGCGGAAACAAATCTGCATTCAAATGCACCTTGTGCTGTAAAACCAGTGGGTGCGCTGTCATATTCAAGCAAATCTGTCCTTTTGTGTTTAGAAATGCCAACATGTACTGAGATCTGCTCGAAAGATACAAAACAGCAATCGTTTTTTCCAAACAAGTCAGTCCTGCAGCAAACTTGTTACGTACGTACTTATGTATATTACTTGTTACGTTTATAAAGTAGGCAAGAATTGAAGCTTCCTGGAGCATCAGAACTCAATATTTCCAGCAGCGTCTTTTATTTTCGGATAATTAGCTTCTGTGAGCTACTGTGTGAATCACATTATGGAGTCAACGACTCTCGTTTATTGAAAAGCTACTGTGTGTCATCCTTTTCCGGTAGGCCGCGTGCCGCGGTAGGTAGCCATCCTCGCCCGAGATCGGGGCGTCCTGGTCTTCGAGCTAGTAGCTCTGCAACGCGCACCCCACTGCTCAAGGGTAGGGGATCTGGGTGGTGGACATCGAAAAATAGTGGAAGCACAACCCAGCGAGCCGGCCTAGTCGGAAGCGATTCATGGCTACGATTTCGCTCTTCCTTGAGTTTTCTAAGTAGTCCTTATGTGCTTTGCGCATTGTAGAAATGAAGCACAACCGCTGTAGCTCTCTACTAAATTTCGGTGCTCATGCGTCTTCTGTGTGTACGTGCTTTTCACAGTGGTTTTCAGAGTTGGTTTTCACAGTGTACTTTAACGCGAGACATTTCTCCCCTGTAATGTGTATCGTGCGATCCAGTTTTACATAGAGCCTATGGTACGACCACATAACATTTTTTTCATCCCAGCTTCTAAATACGTGTAGTACTTCGGGGAATGCAGTAGTGTGCGAAGCGCGTTCGTTGCCTTAACGAACAAAAAAAAGTCGCTTTTAATATACGTGCAACATGTTTCAGCAACGTGTTGAAGTGCAAGAAAAGGGGTTAGAGGTTTTTGGGAATAGATGTGCTATTCGACCACACCTGGCCATCAGCTGCAGGTTTAATACCCTTATGTACCTTCAGTCCTTCTGAGCTATGTCCCGAAGACGCTCACGCTAGTTCTCGCTATGGAAGGGAAAAAAACATCATTCTTTGTAGCTTCCGGTCCACTAAAGAGGCATAGTGCAGCTTCAGTATTTGGGTAGGGTGGCTTTCTCAAGCTATTTCGGTCAGTCATACATCTTCCTCAATTCTTGGAGCACCTGGTTACGCCATCTTGTCCACAGCAAACATCCGGGCATTTCTTAGGTCGAGACTGATCCATACAAATCGACATGAGCAAGTGCCGTAATTAGGAGCGGTTCAAACTAAGATGTCCAAACTTGTCATCCTGCTAAACAGCGGCTCCAAAATGTGAAGGAATACATTTATGTTGACAGGCAGGAACTCTCGATTCAAGGTGAGTGAAGTTGTTCGCTGGCTGATGACTGGCTCATGAGACGAAGAGAACGGTCTCAACAAAATTGGCCGCGTATCGCTAACTTCGCTGTCAAAAGACGATAGTCTCCTGCCGCCCGTGCCACGTGAATGCCTATCTTCTCTGTCCCGGTCAACTCCCATGCTCTCCTCTTCTCGTTTGCTCCTCTCGCAATAAACTCAGTAGTGGTTTTCTGAAGTCAGCTCCATTTTCGGGAGTTGCACTTCTCACACCTTTTACTGAAACCATTTGTTAGAGTAGACTATTGGAAGCCGCCCCTCATGGGGCGCCACCGTGAAACTTTTGAAATTTTGGGTCAAAACATTTTTTTCCACGCGTATTGTTTTATTTAGTCGCAAAAATCGATCAGCCATGTATTTAAAAAAAAACTCCATATGGTACCTTTTTTTCCTTTATGTTGCCTTAACCCTTTCGCCCTGGTGTCCTATATTTACGACATTAAACAAAAGTCGACAAATAAGGCTAAATATGGAGTATGAACAACTGCACCAGATGTAGTAGTATAGAAATATTTCGCCTATATAAACGTCTCGCTCAATAATTTTTCGGCATTTGGCAGCGCGGCTACATGGGCGGAAGCAAACACGACAGACCAGAATTTTCCCGTTTGAGTATCCTGAGAACCACTGTCCTCTTTATAGTTCAGTTTGATGGAATACCGCCGTGTCAGGCAAAATCGTGTTTGTAAGAATAAAACATACGTCACTTACGTAGTCAAACGATCCGTTTGACATTTCGGTACCTCATTCGGGTACCTTGATCACGATGAGGATGTGCGCGGAAGTCAAGGGTATATATTGGGCATTAGGCGGCGCAATGAATCCGCATAGCTATGGTGCCTATTGCGGTCCGTTCTGTTGATAATGTCAGCGTCGTCTGAATGATGAGGGATTCGAGCAGCCATCGAGAAGATAGATTGCGCGATGTTAGTGCTTACGCCTTGTTTCCGTCGACCACGTGTCCCGTCCCCTCAGAGGGCTCCGCCAGTGCGCTTGTTTTTGCATGGCCCATTTTCACGTCATTCCGGTGCGGCGCTAATCTTCTGTAGATAGTGCCCGTTTGGCCAATGTACACTAACTTACATTTGGCACCCGGAATCTTGTCAACAACGCCTGGAAACTTGGAGCGTGAGACGGGGTCTTTCAGATTGACATGGTCAGAACAAAGCATGCTAGTGGGCACGCGCGCGATATGCACACAGCGTTTCTTGAAAATGCGTCCGGGGGTTCACTGATATGTGGGACGTAATGAATGGCAGCGTGTTTTGACACATTCCTTGGGAACGCTTCTGCCTGCTGCTGTCGTTGCGGATTCGTGCTCGTCGGCCTCTTTCGTTGTTCTCGAATAAAATGCTTTCGGTTGCCATTCCATTGCAGGTCTCTCTCGATAGTCTTCATTTCTTTCATTAGGCTCTCCGGGTCAGAGCCGGTTTGTTTGCTCTATTGACAAGTAACGTCACCACTGATCTTTTATAAGACATGGGGCGCACCGACTGAAAGCTCTGGTACCTTCCAGAGTGCTTAGTTTTCCTGTATATGCGGAACGACAGCACACTGGGATGGCCTTTTCGGAGCGTGTCCAAAAAAGAGAATAGATCCATCGGATCCCTCTTCCACGATAAAGTTGATCGAAACTTGTGTATCATTGAGATGCTGACGGAAGCGCCGAACGTGCTGCTTGTCCATGACGCGGAAGTAGTCATCGACGTATCGTACAAAAGATTGGGCTGTGTGTTGAATGAGTCCAAGGTACCCTCTTCAATCGCTTCCTTTGTCAAATTTGCGGTTAAGACCGAGATAGATGCCCCCATCACAGTCCCAAACGTCTGCTTGCAGATGTTGCCTTTATACGTAAAATACGTATTGTTTAGGCAGAAATGGAGTAACCTGCAATGCTCGGTGGTATCAAGCAGAGTGCGGTCAGGAAGCTTTTCGTTCAATTCTAAACGTTTTCTGCCGGTTTAGACTGCCAGCTCGACCGGAATGCTTGTGAACAGGAAGCACACACAGAAAGAAACCGGAACGTAGACACCTTCTAGCGCTTTGCTCTACAACTTCAAATAAAGTTTTCCGAGTTTCTTACTTGTCTACCTGTGTTCCCCACCAGCGTGGCAAAGGCCTTGTGCAGGAAGCGGGGCAACCGGAGAAGAGGTAATCGTGTAAAATCCACAATTAGACGTGACGGGGTTCCATCCTTGTGAATATTGGGTAGTCTGTATATTGCAGTCACCGACAGGCTCGGGCAGAGACGATGATATAATAGCTTTCATCTATGGCGGTAGGCCACTGAATATCTCGTAGAGCAGTTCCTGCAATTCCTTTTGTATCTTCGAGGTCCGATTATTGGGATCTCTGGAGTGCGTCGTAGCGTCTACGAGTAGTGCCGACAACTTGTTCTCGTATGCACAGCGGTCACGCACGATTGTAACGTTTCATTTGTCGCCGGAAGCAATATCTACGTTCCACCGCAAAGCCTGAGCGGTCTTCTGTTCCGCTCTAGTGATGGTCTGTGCATCATTTATTTCAAGCAATCTGGAAAAAATACCGATGGCACTTGTGCGTACTACAGCTTGTACGTATTTCTCGAGTAGTTTAATTGAGCTTTGGACAGCGCATATCATCTTACGGGCATCCGGTGACTTGAAGCCTTTTTGACAATTCGACTGGGTCAGTGGTTTATGTTTTATTGTTGCAAATTGTCCCCTTCAAAATTTATTTTTTAAATATAAATTAAATTCAAAGTAATGTATCCTCACAAGGCACAAATAATATTACTGGGAATTTTATATTTAGTGTATTGGACACTATTTGATTTCTTGTGCGTGTACAAAACTATGTGTATAGAAATGTTACGTTATTCGTGTTCAAGTGAAATATAAGAGCTTACAGATTAGGCTTAACACATCATGTTGAAGCCCGGTGAAAACCGATACCTACATCCCTAAGAAGCTACTGCTTAGTAATGCGTATAGAGGGTAATGCCTATAGGGCTGCTTCTGCATTCCATATTTAACCTTCACTGAGTAAGATGTCATTCTGTGGTAACCAAATGCGAATGAGGTTGATGTGCGAATGTAGAAGGAGGAAGCGCCGCAAACAATGTTTTCGAGTATGGAGGCGCGCAAGGACGCTATAACGATGCATGCGCTTAGACTAGTACTTGCGACACTGCGAGAGTGCTGCTCCATGAAGCCTGTTAAAATTTTTGCCGGTTTTTCAATCCTTTTGCAGCTAGCTGGGTGCCAAGTAGCCTGCACATTCCATAAAAACAAGCCCGAAGGTGAGCATGGCTTCTTCCGTAAAAGAGCTAGAAATTCATATTCCAGGTACTATTCCTGAAAGCCTTATTAAATAATAGTACCTAAATGGTTACTTACACGTCGTACTGTCGTCCTACTGCTTACCGAAGCAATGCCTGGAGCTAATTTCCTGAGGTCTCTTCATTTGCAAATTAGCCTGTATATTCCTCTACAGAAAACAGAAACATTGTTAGACAAATAACTCACCAATGCGTCCAGAATCACTAATCCACCTGGGACCCATTCATCGGTGTTAGTACCTTGAAATGTACTTGCTCACGGAGACTTCGTGTTAAATGTTTACCTCGTTTTTGGCCGGTTTCTTCAAAGGAATGGCAGAGAAGCGGAAATGTTTACTTTTACTAAGCCTAGACAGAGAGTAGTGTGTTTAAAAAGTGCGTAACACGCTACACTTGTGAGGCCGATTTCATGGAGACTGTTACTATAGCGCTTCATAATAATACAATAGGCTTCCATTCTTTAATACCGGATTTCTAATATTAGACCAATGGGAATCCCTCATTAGTAGTGCAGTAACGCATAGTAGTGAAGCAGACTTTAGATGGTTCAGTGCATAGCATAGCGGCTGTAACGCATGCTTTGGAATTGGTATACAAATCTGCAAACTTGTGAGGCATTTTTTTAACTCGTACGTCACGTGACCCGCGAAGTAAAACGCTGTAAGTTACGGGACACCGCAAAACCCCCAAGACTGAAACCCAGTTCCACCCAGCGTGAAATCTGCACGAAAGGTTGAGCTGTGGTTCTCTTGTTTTGACTCGAACGTCAGCGGCCGCTCGCCTGACAATGCCACAGGCGTCGCCGCGCAAATTCTACGGTTCCCGCGAAGAAATCGGCAGCTAAACGTCTACGTAGGGAGGCTCCCTCCCCTTGCAGAAGGGAGAAGAAACCGCCTTTGCGAGACCACGGTGCCCTTTATTGGTGTATCGGAGAACCTGAAAATCATGCGTGACGCACACCTACAGCAGCACTCACGAAAATGGCTTCATAACAACAGCCCCGCTCTTAAAACTTGATCGCGAGAGCTGTAGATTCCGCACCAAGAACTAAAAGCGCATGCAGGAAGTTGGCGGGTCCTCAGCCTAACGGTATTACGCAATGCTCAAGGCAGAGAGAGATAGATAGAGAGGGAGATACAGAGAGAAAGATAAAGTGGGGAAAAGAAAGAGAGAAAAAGAAATTACTGGAAATCGTAGTTAGGAGGGGGCGGTGACCGGTAGTTCCAACTTACCGGTGACCAAGGCAACCCGTTCCATCATACATTTCTGCGTCTGCTGGTGTGAGCTACCCAGCGCCGGCTTCCATTGCTAGGTTGTACAGATTAAGAAGAAGAGATCTTGGTTACATGCCCACATTGTATGAATGATGGTGTCCTTCAAGCCGCATGCAGGGCAGTTGCGAACACGAAATACTGGAGCTGTAACGTCAACGCAAAGGTGGTGATATTTTATTACGGATTAATTACCGTTTCCCTTTTCGGAACCAATACTGAATTTTCAGTTTGATGCGTCAATACTTACCTTATTACACGGACGTACACAAATGCGTCACTACGCTTCAATTCATTATTGGAAATTGAATATATACATAGTCATCATCCTTTCCTCGAGGGTTTTATGTCGTCTTTGGTCCTCTTCCGGAAGCTGTACGTTTTACGTTTCCCAACAAGAGTGTGGACGCTGACCCCTACCGCACTACATTTATTGCATCATTCATTTTTCCAGAGCGAAAAAAAGTCATAAAATGTTTGCTGCTTTTGCGGCTTCAATTTGCTTAGATGTGACAACTGCTTAACTTTAGCTATTCGGTAAGGCATACAAAGTTTTCTGTGCGCTACACTTATTACTGTCGTTATTCATTACGAGAGTTTCAATTATAATTCAATTCCGTAATTTAGGCTCTGGAAATAATATAAACCTCCTGATCCTTCAAAGTGCGCCCAAATACGTGCCATTACCTTTTTGTACTTAATCTCAGCAAGTAATTCCCCACAAACGAGGGAGCCACCTATTATCAGGAATACAACCGCCTTAGCCACTGAGCCGTCGGCACGGGTTACTCTCAGAAATATAGCCACTGTGGACTGCTGGATTTTTGCAAGGGTAAATCTTTTTTGCCATTTTTTGCCTTGTTGCTTCCACAAGGCTGGATCGGCAGCTGATTATTGTGTTTCTTGTAGCAGTTATTTTTGAGTATTTAAGAAAGAAACCATTTTAGCGTCATGGTAGATATATAAACAATGTGATTGCTACAAGTGGCTTGTTTCTGTCTGAGTCACCACATCTGTGCAGTGTATAGGACTCCTCGGGACGCATTCCGTCAGCCACCTCGGTTCGAGTTGCTCAAGAGGGACTGCGTGGTTACTTGGAACAGACCAATGGCACACAACGGTGGGGTCGTGCGAGAACCGCTGGTGTACGTGCTAGTAATCAAGCATCACCTGCCGGGATCACTTTGGGAAGATCTTGTTCAGGTGAGGGTGGTTTAAATATTTCCACCTCTCTTGAGAATACTTTCACTGAAGGGTGTTAGTGTGCTTTCGCTGTAGTTTGTCGTGGAAATGTGTAGGATGACATCAGACACAAAATGTTGTGCAGGTATGGTTGTATTACAACCATTACAAAGCATTACAAAAAGCCAGCGGAAGCCAAATGAAACAGATGTTTCAAAACTGAAATAAAAAGCGGATTTGTGTCTCCTGTCGTCACAGCTGGTTTCAGTTGCAGTTATGATTTCTTACACCGCTCGATATAGTTACATGATCACAGCAGCATTCAAACTTGTTCAGGAGTCATTTGGGCGAGTTTTGAGTTTCGTTGTGGGATGCTTTCACGGATGTACTGCGGCTGTAATCTCAGGCGGACAGAGGAAGTTCTCTGAGAAGAAGACACGGCAGCAAGGGAACCTTTTGATTTTTCGTCGTAGAAATCCGCGTCTAATTCCAATCTACCTGTGTCTTTATATCCGCAAGCCTTCTGTTAGGTGAGGGCCGAACTGAGGAGCACGAACGACACAGTACAGCAGCGCAGAAGATGCCCGCGTGACGTCAGTGCGCACAGCGCCTGCGCAGTGGGGCAGCTCCGTGGACATCCGCATTGTTTTTGTGGACAGGTGATGTGTGTATGTGTATGTGCGCGACCACCGCAGTAAGCAACAACGCGTTGACGCAGCTGATTGCGGATGTTTATGTAGATTTCTGCGCTTGACTCCGTTCGCATAGCGTTAGAGCGTTTGTAGTCGTGCCAGCGCATTCTGAAGGTGCTTATGGCACCTCCAACATACCCACAAGAGCTCGTCCTGTGTGATTTATGCAATGTTTGTAAATTAGTTTCAGCGTCGGAAATGTCGTCTCGCGTAGAGTTCAAGGGGATATGATATTTCTACAATAGAATAGCTCCAATAAACTGGTTGTCTTGGAAAGAATTACAAGCGGGTGTTCGTTATAAATTTTGTTGCGGTGTTGTGTAGAAGACAATATACTGCTGTGACATGACTCAGGACCACTAAAGCACAATTTTTCATTTCTTTACACTTTACATTTTTCACAATTTTACAATTTTTAGTACATTTTATGTGTTCAAGAACTATTGCAATTTACTGGAAGAGGGCAAAAAGAAAAAAGTTGCAGCCCAATAAGCGCTCGCCCACTCAGTCAGGCTGATAAATAGTAATTTTATTTATTGTCACGGGCTTAGTTTTAATTATTTAATTTTTTTCCCGCCGCATGGCGAAGACGTGTTCCTTACACTGCCATGGTTGATGTGTGCAACCTTGTTAGAAAGCAAAAATTAAGTAACAGTTGTTGCAACCCCTTGCTTTTTTCAAGCGTAGATGAAGCTGTGTCGTGTGTCCTGTGTTTAAGATTCCCTGTTTTAACTACTTACCTCATAAATATTTACTTCTCGGCTATCAGCACCCCTGCTAGACCCCACGCTCGCGTCGTATGGTAACCAATGTTAAGCACATGGTAAGAGGGGCGACAATACAAAAACACAAGAAGGTACACTTACACAGGCCTAACGCTCGTCCTGTGCAAGTGGCCCTTCTTGTGTCTCCATTTACCGCGCCTTTTACCACGTCGAAGTCATTTCATCACATTGCCCCCATTTTTGCGTTGGCTTACTTCACGCACGCCCAGCGACTGCTTTACGCACTTCACGCACGCCCAAGATGCGACATGTCTCTTGGCGGGACGCATTCGAGCTATGAGAAAGATCGGGTTGCCTGTCTCTTGTGAGCAATGGGATGGGGATTTGTTTCATATTTCGCCTCCACAGTGTAGTGAGTGTTAATTCGTGACGCTTACTGCCACCATGCGGATCCCTAGGCGTATGAGCTGGCTACATTGACAAGCATGGCCCTGGAAATACCAACGTCTTTATACATTATGCTCATTGATGCTCGCTTTGAAATTGTCGTGACGAACACTTTCAGTGCTATGATTTTCAGCGTTAGCGCTCGGTGTGCACATAGCCACTTTGTAACTCTGCTTACATGCGTTGCTCCGGCAGCTGCATTTTGCTGCTGCGTATGGTCCTCGTAGATAAGTACTCCACCACTGTGGTAACGCGGCGCTGTTTCTTTCTTCGTGAGGGCGACGGCTAGGCAGGTGGGGGGGTGCATAGTAAGTTGATGGAACTCACTCACCGATTTTGTGATCACACAGTGAGAACAGTTCCGTTCTCATTGCTCTGTTTGCAGAGAGCAGACATTTTATGCAGTGTCACTAATCAGGCTACATTATTGCATTCAGCAATCGAGGTCGGGTTGACACACCATGTCTCACAGCGGGCTAGCTCCTTGTCTCTTCACATGGTGTTCCTCCTTGCAGTAATCAAACGAAAATATTCGTATAGAATTTTGTAAATTCTCCCATTCATAAAGACGGTTACTGCAATGATCTTGTCGTAGATAACTTCTTAAATACGCCGTCAAAGAAAACAACTGTAATGATTCGATCAGCGGAATGCTGTCCGGGTAAAAGCTCAAAACTTGCTGACACCAGACACTGCGAAGACTTGACCAGTACCAGTAAAGACAACGTGTGTGAAAACCTGTAATTCGCCTCGCCCTTTGGCTACTCGGATGTCGATTTTTCTGTCGTTCTTACTTCGACGGGAAAACGGCAATTGTGAGGTGATGATTTCGTCCTAGTGTGACAATTTGTAAAAAAAGGCGCGGTTTAGCCGCTATCATTACAGATTTTCAGACTTCCTGGGAACTTTTTATCAAGAACGAAATGACTGCTGCTTCATGACATGCGGGCAAGCGGGTAAAACACTTCATGAATATAAAATACCATAAGACAATGTGGGAAGTAGGAATTGTGGGTTAGGAGAAGTTTACTAAACACACAGTGGCCACAGTTCCCTTCGTAGGGTCTTATTTACAAAGTGCTCAGTTCCCTGAAATGCGCTCATAAACAAACTACTATACTCGAGCGAATAGCTAGTATACACGCAGCGGTCTCGGGGCCTTACGTGCTGCGTTTGGCTACCTTTAAGAAATGAGACGTTCGAGCGCCGACCACGGCCGTAGAGAAGTCGCGAATGTGGTACCTAGTTAGTTTATTGCAGTTTTTTTATCATGCATCGAAACTCACGCCGCGGTCTAGGAGTAGGCAGTGCGAGCCAGTAACCTGCAAAGCCTTACAATGGGTCTGTCGGCGGCAAAAAGTGCGGCGTATGTTGTTCAGAGCAGAATAGGACATATTCAGAGGAATTTAGATGAACTAAATTTACTTTAAGCTTCAGATGGTTCACGAAAAGTTGAATAGATTAAGATTGTTTTTTGTGTATAACTGAAGATTGAGGACCCAACGCGGTTTAATACGAACGAGATAGATATCACGATTGATAAAAACAGGTTATTATAAATCAATACGAATTAAAGTGGTAAAGTACTAAAGAATTCACAACTCATTCGAATTCACGCTCACGGGTTTTATGCTCAAAGTGGCTGTGGCAGAGTGTTTTTTGCGACGCTTTAAGCTTCGTCTTGTAAAGCTGGCCACCAGGAGCACAGTCAGGTATGCTAAAGGTTTGCAAACCCTACGATCTATTGGCGTGCCTCACAATTTCGCGGGATATTTTTGTACCAGTTAGAAGGTTTGCAAAACGATCTGGAAACAGGAACATAGCAAGTTCCGAACCAAAAAAAACGCGTGGTGTCCAACGATAATGAAATGGAGGTGGACGACGCTGCGACACTCCACCGTCTGCAGTGAAAACGTTTCTGACACCTAAGCTGACTGGCATAAGTGGCACTACCACTAAGTGGCCCTGTATGCCGAGGCATAGCCTGTCTTTAACAATACGATTACCATAAACATTCACAGAAATCATCGCGTTTCTGCTTGCTTCGCTTCAAATGTCGTTGACGCATCCATCATTTTCTTCCCCTCTCTCTCTTCGTCCCCACCCCTCCACCTGGAAAATTTCTCATTGTGGTCTTCCCTCACTGTCCTCTCATGATTAATGAATATTGTAGTTTCTAACTCGTGTCATCATATTTTACTGGTGTTCCGACTGCGCGTCACCTGTTGAAACCTTTCGTTTCCGGTTTTTCCGAAAAAGCTTGACGAGACATCCTCCATAGTGTTATTTATTATCGCAACTCTCATAGACAGTGCTTATAAGGCCTTTTGTATTAGTTACCGCAAAACTACCCTGCGTCAGTTTGTAATTTAGGAAACTCGGGGTACTTTCAGCGGCAAGCACATGTTGCGCATCAAACATGCCTCTGTTTTCTTCTTGTGAACGCGCTTTACATGTGAGAGGCGTGCCAGAAGTTAAGCAGTCCGGAATGTTCTTGCCTGTATTTTATTCACCAGTTTCCTATCACGTTTTGGCCGCTCGGCCATATCGAGTGGTGTAGAAACAAAAACCAAAGTTTTCGGGTCTTGGTAGCCGAAGGAAGACTTTCGTCCCTAAAACGACACGCACATGCCTCTTCGGAACTACAACAAAACGATTTGAATATAGCGCCCACCGATCTGCTCAGCAACCCTTCCTCTCGAACGAGCAGTATTTCGGCGCCATCTATGAAGCCAGGGTGTAACAAGTACCTTGCTGCGCTCCCTCGTGGAAGTTTTAAGGACGATATTGTTTCGCGGGCTACTTGAATGCAAGAAGTTCGGTCTGTTTCTCCGGCCGTCGCTTGTTTTCAGCTTTCCATCCAAAAGTTAGATCTGTTGAACAAAACGACTATAAATGCAAAGCAACTTCAAAACTACTAATTTTGTTAGCGCAGTTTATCCTGTCAACATTGTTAAAAAACGCGTTAGGGATACCTGTGGCAAAACAATAATAGAACTTCAACTAGCAGTGGTATTGTATTAAAAGAAATACGCCAAGCAGTTTCTGCGAAAGCAAAAAAAAAAAACACGTTAAAACCATATTTTAGCACAAATTAAAAAAAAAGCTCCCGGAGGAGCCTTGTGCTCGTTGCTCACAACAGTAAAAAATGTCTGAACAGAAGGCCTGAAGCAGAGTGAGCGCAACAAAGTTCAGTGTAACTCGGCAAAACTTCATTGTGCTTATTACGGGAGAGCCTGTGCAGGAGGGGCACAGAGTGACAGGTGGGTGCGACAGATAGGAGAGGAAGTTACTTGATCTTCGAGGACATTTGGAGCAAAGCGAGTACACACACAGCCAAATTTTTTATACCCCTGTTAGGTTGCCCATTTACACTGTGCCCTGGTGAGACTAAAGTAACTAAATATTCGAACCGTACGCTTTAGTTTCGTAGCTTTGAACATGTTTGGGACGGTACAAAACATGCCTTGCAACGACAAAAGGCACTTTTGCAAAAACTGGTAACTTTATCACTGAACAAAGTATGTTTTGCTGCCAGACAAGCGCTGAGGCTACACTTTCGGGCGTAAATATACTAAGACGAGAGACGTAGGTAGCAAAGATACGCGCTGTCACGTGAACCGATGGTGGGGTTGTCTTTACCAGCTCAGAAACATGGACACAGGGAAGCCTTTGACGAGTTTGACATAACAACATTTTGACACTTGAAAACCTGCAAAGCACTCAATGATAAACTACACCCAAACGATAAACACAATCTCTAACTAAACAATCCCAACATACAATGAACTTAACCCAAAAGTCTCTACAATAAAGTTCTACACAATTCGTCCGAATCAACTTATTCTATCACCCTCTAGGTGATCTCTCTAAACCACAACTCCCTAGTTGTGTCCTATGACTGCGTCCCTATTGGACTGGCCTACCCCGGTCGTCGGCGCTGACGTGTCGCACCCTTGCGTGGCCACGGCTCGGTGGTAGCCGTCCTTTCTTGCTCCGTCGCCGGCGTTCGATGCGCACGGTCAATCTTTGGACGGCGTGGGCTCCCGCGTCCTGACGTTTCCTCTGCGGCACTTCCTGGTATCCGCTCCCGCTGGATGTCCTTATGCCGGCGTTCGACTGCGCGCGGTCATCCCTTCGGCGCGCGCTTCCTCGGTGGCTACCCCCTGGTAGCCGCTGCCGCTGGAGGTCTCAGGTAGGCTCGGCCGAACCGTAGCCTTGCGGGGCCGTCGAGACGAACGTCGACGGAGCGTGGACGTTGGCCGCTGGTGCCCGACCGATGCCGTGGGGCCACGAACACAGGTTGCGTTGCACCTAGGATGACGGTGCGATGCGAAGTCGGCCCGCTCCCGCCCAGGCAACGTTGCGAAAATTCGTCCCCCTGGCTTTCGTCACTGAACGCACGTGCTCCGGCCGCCTCCTGGTTTTTCGGTTTTTGCCTCCCCCTTCTCTGCGCCAGACAAGCACTGATTGGCTTCACTTTCGGTGGCGCTTGTGAAATGGCGCGCTCCAAGGCGATTGGCCGCACTTCGAATGGTCGTTCCTTCGTTCTTTTTCCTCATTTTGGGGGGGTTTTCATGCATCCCCTCTTGGGGGGTGCCCTGACACATGACACGCGCTGCTTCCAACTGAAATTTCATTTTCAAAACAACACAAATACAGGCAATACCATACATATATCATTTTAAAACGACGCAAATATCTGAAACAGTCCTATATATGTCGGTTTGAAAATAAAATTTCAGCCGGAGGCAACACATCTCTTTGTCCTTTGCGTCCTTCGGCTAAATATTTTACGCTGGAAAGTTTCATCGTACAATACAGACTATCTCGTACCAACACGTCGTTAAGAACTGATGGGGCAATAAATACCAAGTATTTTTATAATTAACCTTCATGTCGACAGCAGTACCCGCTGAGGGAAAAAGGGCGGTTTAAAATAAGTTGATGCGGATTGAAATAAGCTTAGATAAATTAGGGTATATGTTACAGGATGCGATTTATTGTAAATTTTAAAGAAATAAACTTTTATAAGCAATTATTTCCGGTACTTAGCCCCGATTAAGATCGTTTAGGTTGATTAACGGGGTGGGCTTGACTTATGTGGCTCAAGCTCGTTTAAGGAGAACTAAGACTGGTTATGTTGATTGAAATCAATGTGAGGGTTTTTAAGGTAGACATTAGAATACGTTTCGTTGGGATAAAATAAATTACATAATATCAGGGAAGGTATGCGTGAGGATGTTTGGTGGACTGAAAAGTAAATAATTTATATTACGGTGTATTTAGGCGAATTAAGACACATTAAAGTGGGGTTGTAGGGATTACAATAATTTCAATAGAATAAGGTATTAGAAGCTTGAAATGGTTAGAACACCATATATTAGATGGAAATGTTTTATATTATGGAGAATTAACCTGGACTGAGGTAAATTGAGGTGGCTAGCGCAGATCAGGATGATTGAGATGGGTTAGGAATAAATATAACCTAAATTGACCTGTCATCCCCTAACTAATTCTTAGGCTTAACCCCACAGCATAATTCACCAGAACCCTAACCCCACCCTAATGCCGTATTTAGTCTGTAGTAAACTACCTTGCCCTAGTCCCCAACGTAACATTAAACCAGCGACCGTACCCCTAAACGCTGTCGCTGCAATGTTCAGAGTGCCTGCCAGAATTCTAGAGCACGCGGTGCAATGTCGCGGCCCTGTACGACAAATGGATACGTGTACCGTCCCCCGTCCCCGCGTTCTGTACATGCGCGCTAGTCATCTTAGTTCGCACGTCGAAACAGCCTTGAAATATTGTAGAAACAAATCCCACTACAAAAATATTCACCTATATTGCCCAAAAATATAGATTTAGACGTATTTTTGTACCTATAAAAAACACGTCAAAAATATAAGCCACTCTACCAGTGCCACCAGGTGCAGTATTGCTGAAAGTTGTTTTGCATATCGCGTGATAGCAACGCATTGAAACGGTGATGCTGCGGGAAGTGACGAGTTCGCACTTCGGTACAAACGGTTGCTTCAGGTGGATTGAATACTTCTTTTACTATGGGCTCACTTCGCAATCTTTCTTTAATTATTCCAAATAATCCTTTTAAGGACAGTCACACATTTAAGCACCAATGCCAGAGTTTTATTAGGAAACCTATGCTAGAGTTTTTAACAACGAGACAATTTTTGGTATTTCCTAAGTGACACATTTCAGCACTTTTACAAATACCGAAAATTGTTTCATTGTAAAACCTCTAGTCGTGGGTAACTAAATTCCAATCGCTCGGTTTAGTAATCAAGTCCGAATGCGTGGAATAATGTAATACTGAAGTACACTAGTACATACAAATTTCTTTGGCCGTTTACTCTTGTTCTTGGCCAGTGAAAATATAGTTATCCCACGCCTACTAAGCTACCGCCTAAAATATTTTCTTTGGCGCTACGATGTTCACTAGAAAAGTTAATTTTCTTTTTCCCGTGTGAATGATCATGTTCACGGCAACTGCTTACGAGACAATTGCAAGGCCTAATGTAGTATAAGAAAGCGCAATCTATTTCGCGGATCCTAATGTAGTGAGATATCAGAATGGATCATTTCGTGCATGATTTCTTGACTGGTCTTCAGTTTTCCTAGTGTGAGGTCGGTACTTTTGTCATGATGCGAAATCTTCTATGTCATTAAACAGCCGTGGCAAATAAATCCTTGCGGTGCGTCAATCTGATTATGTACTTTGAAGGCAACAGCCTCGAATTAGTCAAACAAGTTCTTTGCTGCTACATCGAATTTGCGTCTCTTTCTTCTCATTGGTTTCTTGGTGTTTCGGCGCAAATGACTTTCACCGGCTTCTCTCAAGCTACACCGTGTCGGCGTTTGCTTTTTAGATGCGGAGCGTCTTATGATGGGGGGTATGTCCCGCGGCGTCGGCGGTGTTCCGGCGTCGGCACACCACCGTTTCTTGGTCATTCTCCCACGTCTTATACTCGGGGGTATGTCCCACGGCGTCGGCGGTGGTCCGGCGTCCGCACACCGCCGTTTCTTGGCCAATCCCCCACGTGGGTACGTGCTATAGAAGAGGAACAAACAACAACAACAACACCAACAACTCCGGTTATGCTTGCGCTTGACTCCGTGATTCTTCAGATGAAGTAGGATGGAAGCAACAGCCCCGTCAGTGAGTGTGCTGACGCAATTAGGTGAGAGCATCAGCGCAAACACTAACAGCAATTACACCCAACTACAATCTACGGAACGTGTATCAATCTCGTCTTTAACAACTGCAACGGCGACGACTACATACAACCGCTGCTACTAGATCCACTGACTGTGCACTTCAGCGACCATAAGGCCGTCATACTCAAATTAAGAAGACGTGCAAACCTAAATAAAGATCACTTCAATCTCGTCTCACTCGCGTATATACGCATACAATAAGGAAAATTACATCCATCTCCCCGAAGGGAACCATGAGTAGGATATATGAGCATCACGGGGTTCACTACATTTCCACCAAATTTGGCTAACTACCATAATGGAAACGCAAACGGAACCCCCATGACGCTCCGCATCCTACTCATGGTTCCCTTCGGGGAAATAGGTGTAATTTTTCTCTTTCGTTGTTTCATCTAACCACGCGAGCTATGTCCCCAAACAGACTGACACACGGTAGAGAGTCCCTAGAAAGAGGGTTTCGCGCGGATAGTGTACTCGGTTCTACTCCCGTGCCATCACGTTCAAGCGTCACGTGGATATGCACTATTTTGCAAGGTTGATGTTTCCTATTCATAGTTCAGGAATTTTGTGAAGCTGGCGCATTAGCCCCTTCAAAACAGGTGGAGCATGCCATGTGTTTTGTTAGCCATTTACCCATAGAAAGCAGTACGCAAGAAATAAAAAAATATAGCTGGGCCGTTACGCACTGGGCGGCTACTGTGGGGACGCGGGTTCAGATCCTGTAGGATTGTTCATGGCTTTATTTACTCTATGAGCAGCGGCTACTTTCTTGAGGAGGCAACAACAACAACGGCGACCACTTTTTGAAAAGTGGTCATATAAGATTTTTGCCTTAAAAACTAAGCTCTACTTATCGCTGTTAACGTGAATGAATGGCGAAGCAATGGGTCTCTGTGGCAGGAGCGCAAACCTGCCAATTGATAACAGAAAGCTTGGCTTCACGTTAAAATTCTTAGAGACATGTGGACTCACCGAGGATACCTTCCTGTCCATCTATAATGCTTTAGTCATTAGATTTGTCGTTTGACTATGTACTTTATTTACCAACCCTACTTTGTACCGCTGAATATTTTGGCCAATCTATGCACGCACTGCTTTGAAAATGACAATAACTTGGTGAAACAACATACGTATTTGAAATTACATAAAACGTAGTTCAATACATATGTTTTTATGCGTAAGTAAAATTAAAAAGGAGAGTCTTATACTCTTGAACACTACATTAACTTTTATTTAAGTTGTACTGTTGCGCGATACTATTTTAAATGTTACCGTGATTGTGGGGCTTCACACACCGATAGGTACACCTGGGCTAGGAGGCATGTCGTAGGGGAGGGCTCCGGATTAACTTTGACCACCTGCAGGGGATCTTTAACGCGCTCCCAAATCTGGAAACACTGGCGTTTCCGGTTTAAAGTACATCTGAAATGTGGCCGGCGTGGCCGGGTATCGCACCCACGTCCGTGGCTTCCAAAGCACATCTTAGTCAAAGAGCTACCTTGCCGGGTGTTATTTAAAAGGAGCAAATTCGAATCCTACAGTGTTATCAAAGCGATACATCATTGCCACAGTGGCTTTCAGGAAAGCAACTCAATTTTATCTCAACAGCTGCCGACTTCAAAACTGTGGAGAAATAGCAGAGCGTGAACGTAAACAAAAGTTCAACACGAAGCGCAATAAAAATAAGTCACATATATCAAGCGGCAGTACGAACTTGGTGTTTAGTGAACCTACACATCATTTTCTGATCCTTTGCTGTAGGTTTCATTCCCTGTTTGTGGCATATCATCTATCACTGAGCTGATTTATTTTTCCGCAATATAGCAGTTCCGCGTCCATTTCCATTATTATCGCGTACCAGCAGTTTCACGAACCCCTCTCTGTTGCACTAGAATCTTCTTTAGTGCGCTCGAAATTCTTTAGTAAAATAGTTACACTTCAACTCTCCATATTTACACAGTTTTATCACAGGCAGTATACCGTGTCTTCGTATTATCGCTTTGTACTAGCGCTATCTCACGCTGTACGGTAGGGTATGCTCTTCACTAATTTTCGAAGTACCCGAATAATTTTTCGTTTTTGCTTTCCAAGAAGGTATTAAGTGAGGCAATTTGTCTAGCCTTTACACTCTAAGCTTAACTTTGAAACAAGGTCTACCTCTGAGGTGATATACCATAAAAAGAATTTATGTTGGCTTGATGCGTACATATTTAGCATAAGAGTGCCATGTAACACCTTTATGAAGCAATATAACTTAATACTTGAAGGTTGTTTCTATTGGAAAAAATGAGAAATCACAAGAAATGTAGTCGTTGCAAAAATCCTCATAGTTGTTGTAATTTTGCGAATTTCTAAAGCGACTCAGCCCATTTTTCGGCCTACTTTAGGAAAAACAATTCTCTAACACCAGTCAAAAAATTCTAGAATGCGCCCCGAGGTGTTGAAAGCCTGCAATATTGTTGGCGACATCTAAAATAACCGCAGTCCTCAGATGACGGGGATAAGTTGTAAAGTGGTGCTAGCAAACCTTGATCAGTACCATAAGTGTTAAAAAGAGATGGTCTTGACGCACTGCCCTAGGGCACTTCCATATGTTGGTGGCTAAAAAGTGCCTAAATGTTACACATCTAGTGACCCACGGCACACTGAAATCTAACAGCACATAAGAGCCTAACTAAATTTAAAATAAGTCCTCCTCAAATCGCACACTTTCTTGAGAGTAATATACTGAGTTCTATGGAACCGAAAGCTCTTTGTTTATTCTAAATCAAAGCAACGCCCACGTCGTTGTATTTGTTGTGAGAGGTGTGTGATACAGAGCACCAAGCAGACGACGTTGACGCGAGTAGAACATGGTGCTATAGAACCCACGTCCGAGGAGAACGAAGCTGTGTGGGCTCTTAGCCTTCGCGGCGCTCACATTGAAGGCCACACGGCCCCTTAAATTTTGAAAACGACTAGGGGCTTGATGTAAAGCACTGATCAGTATACAAAAATTCCTAGGAAGGAATATATTGAAAGTATCTTGAGTCATTTCACATTGCCATCGCATTTCACATATCTCTCATTAGAAGTGTCTCTTGAGCAGTGTATTTATGTACTGGTTGTGAACAGACTATGTGCGATTTCATGGCCGGCCATGATGGCAAGAACAAACCCGGGGCTATGCCACCTTCCCGAAGTCGTCGTCTACTTTCAGGCTTCCATGCAGGAGTGCGACACCGCCTTCTGTAACAATATCACTGTGTAGAACTTTAAGGGTGCTTAGGGTATCGTTGACGCTTTCAAAATCTCCCTATGGTCTCCATATTTTGTATTAACCCCTGTTATATTGCCTCTAAAATGGTACCCCTGCCGAACATATCTGTACAGCAGTGAACCAAGTTTATCAAAGGCTCTTGTTGGAGTTCCTCGTGCGAATACATATTTATGGAGGTACTAAAAAGCTGTATTGGTTTCATAGTTTGCTAGAAGTCGTTTATAAGGAGCACAAAAAATTCTCTTCCCCCAGAAAGGCATATGTTTTTACTAGCGCACCCGACGTTAAGGGCCTTTGGTGTATATCGTAAGAATTTAGTCGACAGTCACCACTTGGTAGCTCCTGCTAATTCTCCCATCAACATGACCCGAGCAAGTCTAACGGTATAGACGAAAGGCTGTCACACACAAGCTCGAAATATTGATTATTATAGCTAAGATTTCTATGTCTCACTGCTGGCGTCCGTGCGCACCACACATTGTACTGCAGGAAAGCCAACATTCTCTGGCATTGAACATGATCGGAAGGGAACTGAATAAAAAAAATGGTTCCGTTGGTAGAATCAAGTATGGCTACCCCGCGTTATGAAACCGATGTCTATCCGATTGCGCGCTTCCGCTATTGTTGAAGCAGTTTGGATTTGGAGAGGGGTACATAGACGGGCAAAAGTAGTCGAAAAGTCATGCACCCCTCCGTCTCACGACGACGGTAGTTGAACGCTGAGCTTTCTTTGGGCGAAATCAAATACCGAAGGGTCGAAGCCAAAGCCGCTGCGATGAAAAGTTTAAAGTGCGTGCGAGTCAAAGCCAATTCTCGTAGTCTACATCATTCCAAGCACGTTCCCGGAGGATCGGTGCTCACTCCCGCTAGTTTAAATTACGAATGCGCTTCGGTCTGGCTAGTCCTAAAGTGTCGAGTCACTGATAATTTACCCTAATATTATGTAAAGATAATATATATGAGGCTTAACAAGCATATTTGTGATCTTTTAGGGGTTGGCAACAGCCATAAAACTTGCCAAAAAATGCGTCGCAAAATGTGCGATCCCGCTTTTTTGGTATCATTTCCTGTCACCATTTTTCGCTGGTATATGCGAGGGATATTCACTTCACACCATAAATATAGGTAAATATTGCCAAAAATGTGTTTGATGCCACCGTCTAGCTGCGCGCGTTTGTTATGTGTGTTCGAAGCGGAAAGCGGCTTCTTTCCCTTTCGTTTATATGCCACGCAGGGCATCTCAATGGATCGGAAGAGTGTTTCGCCTTTTCGTTCTATACTATGCAACGTTCTTCAGTGATCGCCCGTGCTCTGGATCTCATTGGACGTTGCTGGAAAGTAGAGCTCGAAACGATAAATACTAACCGGGGAAACGTCGCGGCTTTGCATTCGTTGACACTGGCCAGTACGCGTTACTTTGCTGACTGCTTCTTCGCTGCTTGTGTTCACTTATTTTATGTAACCGAGCGCACATTTTCTCCAATAATCTTTGCTTATTGGAAGAAACCTGCATTGTCCTTGCCGACGTCACAATATTATCTGTGATATTTGGCGTCAGTGGTGGCCTCACACAAACCCCATTTTGCAGAAAGAAAGGCAAGCTCATGCACTGCTGCGAGAGTCAGCAAAAAATCAGATTTTCATTTGGATGTTTACAACACCTACGTAAAAATGCGCTGGCTCCATAGCACGTGCAATGTCTTTCTTTAGGCTAGATAAGCCTTCATAGAGTGTTAGGACTGTGTTCATTGCGGAAACCTAACGAAAAATTCATGTTCACATCTTCAAGTTGCGTTCTGTACGGAAGCAGTACCTAAATGCTTCAACGACGGAAACTCAGACTAAGGCGCGTATCGCCGACAGGGAGTACCAAGGAAGTGCAAAAAGCTTTGTCATCCATTTCTAAGGAAAGTTGAGAGAGCGGCGATAGCTTTATCACATCAAAACTGCGTCAAAAGTGCCTCAAAACTTTCGCTAAAGTGTTTCGAACCGTGGTGCAGGTCCGTTCGACCGATAGCCAAACCTTCAAACACAGAATTCTCAAACGACCAACAATCCGATGCGACAACGTTTCGCGCAGTAAGTAAACACATGTACGACAACCTTAATCTAAACTGATACGTGGTTTATGAGATAAAGGTGTACAATTGTACTCTTTATTCATCATCGATGCGTGTAATGTCTTATTTAGAACCGTTCCGTTTTCGCTATTTTGAAGTAACCGTTTTGCCCCTAATGGAAGGCCGGTATCCCGCCCGCGCTGTATGTCAGGTGATCATATCAGAGCTTTTCGGTCGACCAATCGTTCCATACGGAACTGCACTGGTTTTTTGACACGACGCAAGCTGTCCCACTTTGAAAGCTTTCGGATGGAAAATGTCAGTGTTTTGGCAAGGTGGCGAAGAGTGCAACCTTTGGCTTCTATGCCACCGATGCGGTGTACACCATGATCATTAGGACTATTCTAGAAAAATAATTTCCATCAATATTTGCTGCATACCAAGCGCTATTTTAAGTCGATAATCAAAACACCATTCCTTTTTTGAACACTATACAATGAACTTTCATCCCCCTAGCACCAAAAACAGGCAGTTGGGCGAATCGACGACTTTCTCGTTCCTTCTGCGTCCCCGTCTGCGAACGAACGTGTGTGCTCGCATTCCAAGTTCTTACCACATCTCAAATGGGCCCACCAAAAACGATTGCATAAGAGTCTGCCTGCCATGGGCTTGAGCGTTCTCGTTCGCTGGTACGAAGATAGTATGTTCATGAAAATAGCGTCAGCGTAGTACTATGGAACGCTGATGGTTGCATAGGGATACGCATGTCAGAGAACGTAAAGCCGCTAGGTGGTGCGTACCTTGGTGTGAGCGTGACAGTATCGAGTAGCGCCAGGATGCAGTTGAATGAACTTGTTCGTGAAAGTTTAATACGGTAGATAAAAATGTTGCACACGTAACCAAACAAATGACGTTCATATATCACACACATGCGCCGTCGATCGATTTTGCAGTGAGGCTGTTAGCATACATTGCTCTGCATGTTGTGTTAATTGGTGTACACAAGTGTGTTGAAGCGAGGTGAAACCAAGACTTCTAAATACAAAAAAGGGCTCCGAAGAGAACAAACGCAGGACATCGGCACACAGGCCCCTCAAGGTCCGACTACATATCCCGCATTAGCAGGCATCCCGAAAAACGACCTGGTCAACACTAAACGAGCATTTGCACAGCCAGTCATCAATCACGGGGACACCGCCGGTGGGGAATAAGCCGCCGGTGTGTCTTTAATAATAAACAAAGGGGGCAAGTGAGACAACTAGCAAGTAGGCATGCCACACGCATTCTGGTTTCGACGATCGTCCTGAGCCCTAGCAGATACAGTTCAAGAATGTTTGCAAACGTAGCCCCAAGGAATATGGCAAAGACTCTTGCTTGACCTTTAGAGTTGCACATCTGTAAATAGTGCAAAACCTCAAAACGTTGCTATTCCCACAAACCGCACTTGACTTCCTTTTCTTAAGTACAGAATGGCTGCTGAATATTTTTGATCAACTTTCTGACATTGTAAACCTAGCTCAAGAAACGAGTGGGTGTTTGTATAGCCATTCGTTTCTGTATTGAATTTAGTTTTTGTGTTGAACGCGTGATCTCTTGCCAAACCTGTAGTAATTAGTCGTGAAAAACCCGGGGAGGGAAAAGAAGCTACCGCTACATTTTTAATAAAAAAGGGAACCTAAGGCCGAAAGCTCGGAGCAAAGCAGAGCTTGCGATCGGGGGCGTCAAAATTATTACTTTCTGTCTTGCAGACGCAGAACTACAGCGCTACTGTACAAAGAAGTCGGCTTCCCGAACTATCACAGCTGCGCATCCTTGCTGTCGACCCCAGCGGAGTACGAGCGTGGAGCGCAGTGAGAGCAGCGTCGCCCACAGAAAGACACGGTACCATATACATGGACAGCGGGGACGGTACCGAATTGCAGTCAGATGCGGCTGGAGCACCACGACCGGCAGTGGCATGGCCCCCACCACGGCTGGTTTCTCTGCGGAGGAGGGCTACCGGTGGTCTGGAAGCTCTCGTTGCGTGGCAGCGAAGCTCGGCGAAAGACGCAAAGAATGAAGTCAAGTTCGAGGTGGGACACGGTTTTTTATTTACCCTTGTTCGTAAGGTCTGGTCTTTGTAAGTGTAATATGTTCTTTTTAAGTGTATAATGCGGGGGAAAAGGATGGACTCAGCTAGCACTCGATAGCCATTGCTGGAGACCTTTACGAGAGGTCTGCGTCCAGCAGTGGATAGAACCAGGCTGCTGCTGGTGATGATGATAATGATATATGCGGCAAAAATTCTTGCGCCCTGGCTCATTGAATGCGTAACACCAATACGTTCTACTATAAATTTGCCAATGACAGAAGGTGCAGCTACACAAAAAGAATATTTCGCGTGAGGACGACACTGAGTAATACGCGCGTGCGACGTCATTGTGAGGCAGGAAGCGTTCTACGTTTTGTGCGTGGAGAATAGTGTTTCAAAAACAGATTGTGAGGTCGTCGTACGTTGTGTGGTCATCTATTCACGTGTGAAGAGTGTTTCGTTTATCTTGCGGACAACTATGTTTCGCCCTCAGCACCGGTCTCTGCTGACGCTTCTCAGTCAAACAAATGTGATGTTGTACATATAACTGTTATGCCGTAAGGCAAGCTCTCGAAAAAAAAATAAAACAGAGATATGGGACGTTAAAGTGACGTGTTGGCGTCGAGTACCTGTCACTTTCCCATTGAAACAAAGAAGTCATGATGGTACGGAATCCGGAGCGGAAGAGAAAACGAGGGTGTTCTGGTCAGAACCACGGATCATCCTTGAGATACTCACTTTACTCTCGAGTTTAAAGTGGGGTGTACCTATTGCTTTCCACTAAAAGTACTTTGATGCCGAAACAGCAAATCTGTTTCCATCCGGGGTCTTTACCAATCTGTGATAAACGTTGCCGCAGGTGACGTGGCGGCTCATCGACGCAGCCATCGAAGTGATGGGCCGACTATATACGTCGGACGTTCAAGCTGCGCTTCCAGTTCTCCCATCTTCTGCCTATTCTGTCTTCGTTAGAGAATTGTATCACTCAGCAGACACGGAGACGTCGTCAGCTATCACCGAACCCCTCCTCTTGGACACATCTACCCCCGACACCGAAAAGCGACCTCTACCACGCACAGGTACGACGATATTTTATTTCACATGTCGGAGCCAACTAGTTAGCTTTCGTCTTCATCGTAGCATCTCTAATGGTACATTTAAAACAGCACGGGGAATGCAGACACTCCTAAAACGTGGGGCACGGTGAAGTGGTCTATTCGAACTTGGCACCGCCACCTGTGCATTCTTCGCGAGCCTTAAGTAGAAGAATTCTTCTTTGGTTCAGGTAACGCTCTGAACAACACGCTTAGCAACCTGTAATTGTAGAACAGTCATTTCGGCATCGCGAAAACATTTAGCAATGGTTAGCAGAATTGGAGTAGAGCATGTGCGCCGTTGACACGTTGCAGAGGCAGCCCATCTATAGTAACAGCCTGTTCATACCATCGGTGCGGTGCTCCTGCGGCGTCATCTATACGGAAGCGGAGTGTGCGTAAACGACCAGAATTCCCCCAAAAATTATATCTCAGTGGAAACTGCAATAAGCAGGCGCTCAGAGGATCTGCGGGCTATGAATAGCGTTATAAGTGAAATATTGCTTTAATAAATGTTATAAATCCCAGCTATATAATTGACGATAGCCAGACCTTTTTCTTGGGGGAGATGTACGTTTCTAAATGGTAAAAAACAAATCAGCTCCAAGAAAAATCGGCTATACGCGGCCGCTGCCACTGATTGCTCGCATGGATTGCCCATAGTGAACATGTAATCGCCAAAGCAAGCAGAATACTTGGGTACCAACGTGGCAAGCTTGGTAAAGCTCCTTCTTTAAAACACACCCCGTACAAAACACGTATTCGCCCTAAATTAAAATGTTCTGCCTCTGTTTGGGATCCTGTACCTACTAATCTAATACACCCAGTCAAAATTGTAAAACAAAATTCCGACCACCTTGTTCTTTTTAACTAGCGCAGCCCCACCAACCTAACAGGAATCAGATTTAGTCTGAATCTCCTATCTTTAACATCTCGCCGTCAAACTCTTTGACAGTGTCTCTCTCACAAAACATATTACCATCCCCATTTACATAACATACTTATATCACCACCACAATATGTTTCACGTCGTCTTAATCATCATCATTGCAAGATCGTAGTACCATTATTCAGAACAAATAGCTGCTATACGTCATTCCTACCAGGCACGAGCATCGAGTGGGATCACCTTCCCGCAACATTTGCAACCATCGTCCATGACGAATTTTTAAAAACACTATTAGCTTCGATTTTGTGGGTAAGCCACATCACTGTAATAACTGCGTCTAGACAGCTGCAATTTCGCATCTTTTTAACGTCTAAAAACCGCTCCTCTCTGTAATACCTTCTGTTCCTCAGGGTACCTAGTAAACAAAATGGAATGAAATGAAATGGAAGGTCACCATTAAGCATGTTGAATAAATGGAAGCAAAAACGAAGCTAATACAAGTCAAATACAGCCCATTATCGTCCTCTCACGCTTCCCCTAGAATAATCATAAGGCTGACACCATTGCGGTGTTCACACTATAACAAACACAGATATCAAGCGCCTCTCCAAAATCCGAAATGGTGAAGCTAACGGAAATTAGGATTGTAAGTTCAGAATTTTTGTCGGCAGAGCCCGTTGCACAAACAGCGGGCCCAGCAACCTAGATATATGCAACCCCGATGACGGAGAGAGCCTTTCCTCCATTCCTTAATGGAGGTGTTCTAGTACAGGTATCCATCTGCGCATTTGTGATCTGGCGCTTGCTTGGCGGGCCGGCCATAGCGTCTGTACATTAAACACTATGGTTTCCATTACGCCGCTTAGCTTGCACTGAGAAATTGAACGTGCCGGTAAGTGTGACCTCTGCACGGTTTGTTAGCCGGACTGGATATACCAATTGAGTGTTAGCATGGTATTATTTGAGGAGAAAAAAAAACGAGATGTGAGACGCCCTTACTTTAGCAGTTTCGAATATAGCAGTATATTTTTCAAATTGATCCCCATTTTAAAGTGGCAAATAGGCGGTTCTGGAGGCAGGCTATAAATGCAATACGCCGCTTGAAACGATTTCTAGAAGTGAGAAACGAGAGTTTGCCTTGACACAAGAGAAAAATGCGTATAGTACACAAGTTCGCTATCGGTAAGCTAGCAGCAACAGAAGTGACACTAGTGAACAAAAATTAGAAAAACCCCTAAACCTTCTTACCCGTTGGAAAGTCATAGCATTATATTTTGTTTCAACATAGTGGTGATGACATTAATGTCCCTTAATACAATTAGGGCCTGTCGTCCACACTCCATTACGCTAGACACCAGCGAGGAAAGTTTTTTCATCCTTATGCAATCGTGACGTGGGTCGAGAGCACATTGCAGTGGACACAGCGCCGATGAAAGTATTGCGTTCACATTTTCATCGTCATGGTCCTTTTCATTTGTGTCGTTTTATTTTCCTCTCCTGCGAATAATAAGGTGTATGAGGCCAAAACGTCTGTAGCTATATATACACGCCATTAGCACAGACTCTAAAATGTACTAGGAATTCCGCCTATAAGAGCAGTATAGAATGTCGTAGCAAAAATATAGCACTGGCTGCAACAGAAGTTGCTTTATAAAAGAGAAGACATCATCAGCGCCGTACGAGGTACCAGAATTAGTACTTTCCTACAATTAAATTGATTACCTCCGTAAGGATAGAGGATAGAAAAGTTTAGGAGGGAGCGTCACGTGGCAATCGTGAAGCCTAGTTATAAAAAAAAAGTGGGCCCATCTCCCCACGAGGGGGGAGTCGAGAAAATGCGTCGTGTAGGGGATGGGTGTATTCCGTTAACGTTAGTGTTTGGGGGGTGGTGGTGGGGTGGTAGTGAATGTGTTAACTATTATTTCTTATTACTCTTAATTATTATTATTTCTTTCATATATTAATTATTACTTTCGTGATTTTGCGACTCGAGTCCCCCCTCTTGGAGAGATGGGCCCAATTTTTCTTTTTTTGTGTGACGCAAGAAGTGAAGGCAAGGAGTAGGTTGTTGTAAGTCGTTATTATTTATTGTTGCTGTTGTCGTTGTATTGGACGCCGAGAAACGACGGCTTCGTGGTCGGCTAAAGTGTACTGTTAAGGGGTCTTTAAGCAGTGGTCGTGCGTTGCGGCAACTGGTGAAGACGAGATCGATGCAACTGCTGCCGTGTATCAGCAGCTTCTCGACGTAGTTTGAATGAGTCAAGGATATGAGGAGCGTTCGTACCCTATCATTCTGTGTCGCTTTTGTGGCGCAGTGCATATAGTTTCTTACAGTATACACTAGGAGAGGAATCTGGCGCTAGCGTGTATGCGGCTCACATCAGGTCGTCTGTGTCGTCATGGACCGCCATTATACATCGCGCTCGCCTTAGTTTCATCATTGGCTTGGATTGAAGACGTTTTAGTGACCGCAAATTTAAAACAAAGTGCCACGAAAACTCGAAGAATAGTGTGCAATTATGAAGGCGGAAAACTAAAAACAGGCTGTTTTAAAAACCTAAGAAAAAAAGAAGTAAAGCGTATTTTTGCCGGAACGGTTGTGCCTGGCTATTCCGCAGGCCAAGGCTTGTAGTTACGAACAATGTTATTATTCGGGGGGGTAAATATTAGACAATGTAATTTTATTAATTTTACCATTATTTCGAAAAGTAAGTTGTTTGAAGAGTTTCGAAAGTTTTTTGAGCGTGCCTATGAAAACGTTCCCTTCGTGGTGAACCGGTGCACCGCGACCGCCAGCTAGTATGCTATTATAACAATAAAAATGGAAAACGTCGCGTTAAACAGTCGTGGAACGATTACAAGATAGGACGCATACAAGCGCCCGTATCTGCCGTATCTTGCTTCGTCGAAGTACGTTTTGTTTCTTCTTTCGTCGGCTACAAATTTCGCGGCGGCATATTACCCGCTCAGTCATACGTCCTTCGATTGCGGCATGAGCAACGTCAGGTGCGATCACGCATTGCCAGCTGTTTCACTGAACACGGCTACCACAGATGCGGGAGGATTTCGGCTTCCTTGTAGCTTGTAAACGTGTGAATGCATAGTGAAGAAAGCAAATCCCAAAAACCGCTTAAGAATCCAGTTGTCATGCCAAGCCCAAGCCAAAAAGATGTCTTCCCATGAACCCCCACGACGACATGGCTTACGAGGCGCAGTTTCCTCTCTAGTATACTAAGAAACTCTATGGCGCAGTGGGAAGAGCACCATGTACATACCTCGCGTTCCGCCCACAGGGTCGTGGGATAGAAACCAGGCGCCGGTAACTATTATTTTTTTATATAGTGTAGGGGAGGGGTGCGGACCTGTTGTTGAGAGCGAGGAGGGTAGCGTGATGCGGGAGAGGAGGAGTGGGGGAGAGGGCGCACCTGCGCGCTGAGCTGTCGCGGGCGGACGGCGGACGCTACATGTGAGTTTAAGAAATGCTCTGCATTTAAAAGGACGAACTTGTTGGAGTTACACCATCTCGTGACAGGCAAGCAGTAGTTCTTTGCGCCTCATGTGGCGGCCCGCCCGCACGGCGTGCGTCTTTCCGTTCGGTTGCCGTGCCGTCCGGGTATTAAGGTTTCGGCGACGAGTTGCCCTCCGGGAGTTGCGCGCAGCGCTGCCTGCAACCCGACATGCGCAGCGGCCTGCTCGTGCGGGCACAGTGGTCGTACGGTAGAGACGGACAACATCTTTATTTATTGAGCTTTCGGATCCGTCAAAGTTCACGCCGCAGTCGAAGGGTTGTGTGCCGCCGCTGTGCAAAAGTGGAGATGACAGTACGACATCCGTGCCTTATCATTTATTTCACAAAACACACCGCACTTTCTTGGTTCTTGTCGTTTTATCTTTTCAACTCCTAGGCGTATAATCTAGAATTTGTTTTTCCAATATACCAATCGCACGGATTGAGCAGTCCTCGGAAAACCAGCCCGCGTACTGCCGGTGACGTGGGACGAAAAATGATCCGTTCTCTCCGCGCCCGCGCCCAACATGAGTGCTTCTGCACCGTTTTGTTTTCCAATGCACTGAAGGAGACAGCAACGCACCACAACGTCATCCCCACAATTGCGCCACGTATACAACGTGCCACGATGCCGGAACACCGATAAGGCGAACGTATGCAAATGCGCACGCGAGCGAGCCCAAAGCTTTTCGCACCACATCTCAGCTGATAGGACACTCGTTACAGCGCTATGATGTCAAGGGAAGGTGGCGCGATGACTCCCAGCAGAATGCCAAACGCAATCGTCAAAGCACACCAGGCAAACATCGCGCACGTGTAGGCCGCGCCGTGATTGTGAATGTTTATGGCGGTGCGTTCAAGCGATAAATGTCAGAAGTTGAATTCGACTAGCAGCTCGCGAAGGTGCTTTCTGAGCATGGGATCTACGTCTCGTGTTACTTTGAACAGCGACACTACTTACACTATACGAGGGTGGGAGCGCAAAATTGGCGAAGAATCTTGTGCGCCGCCTTCTGCGACGCCGCTCGGCTGCACCTCCACCGTCAGCCAGCCGGAGCCACTAAATGCTACCGCGGGCCTGAGAGTGGTGTATCTTCCATGATGCATTGCGCGGGAGGGGCCCGAGGAGAGGATAAGGCGGAATCAGAGGAGGTTGGCTTGCCAAAGCTAGGCCGCTTGACGTCATGCTCCCTCCTAACATTTTCTTTCTCCCTGTCCCTAAGCTTGAATGACGGACCTCACACTTGAACGATACAGGAAACACATTGGCAAGGGCTGTTCTCACGGAAAACGCAGGCTGCGAATCAACTCGCGCCGCTGCAAATGTCGTCGAAAAACGGTAGTCTTCTGTCGCCCTTCCCCGTAACTACCTATTCTGCCTCATTCGCGCGACTCTCACGCTGTTTACCCCCTCTCTATGTCCATTCATTGGAGGTTTGTTGATGTTACTTGTACCGTATTCGCATGGCTGCGCCATTCGTTGCGACTACTGTGACAGGGACCGAGCAACAAGCGCGAGGGTCGGGTGAAGGCCTTGTTTTGCTTTTGAGGTTGCAACAACTTTTTTCAAAGCGTTTCAAATTTCCCGCAGCAAAATTCAAGAAAATGGGTCTTTCTAATTAAGCAAATATGGATAACACAATTTCTGTATTCATACGTACCTGTGAAATAGGCCTAATATTATCGCTTTCCTGTACAATATGAATGTAGAAAAATATGGGGTAATTCTGGGTTGATTACATTTAAAAAATTTTGTCTGAATGAATGCCTTCCTTAATGTTTTCGATGCTTTTGTTCAATACTTCTTTCATAAGCAATCTGTACTGAGAAACTGAGAATCTCATATACGTTGAATATATTTTAATAATTTAGAGCGGGCGATTGAATACAATTTAAATCATTGGTACACAGAGCCGTACGGAAATTGGCTTACAGTTGGTGAACACGACCTTATCTGTTTCCCTATACATGACCCTGCCCACGCTATTTTAAACGTTTTGGGTATGGTCCGCGTTTAAAATATTAGGTTAATAAAATACCACAATACTTCGCTTATGCATGCAGAAACATATTTCAACAGAGTAGTCCCTATGTCGTCATTTTGTTAGGACACATTATTTCATTATTTCATCAAGACAGCAATTACCAAGGGAGTTGTTTGCCGAAATAATTACGAAGGGGCAATATCGGAATTTGGCATGGAATTTCCAACACTACGTACATATATATGCGATAACCATGCGTTCCATCTGATAAAATAGATATCTGCGATAGCCACGAAGAATGCCGATTGGAAGACAGCCCAGAACAGCTCGAAATATAACAGAACATAACGGGGAAGTGTAGCGTTTTTGATAGATAAAAGCTGAAAGCTTGTGTTGCGCTACGTAAATACAAGAGCGAATATGAAAAAAACAACGCTTAGTAAATGTCTGGCCAAACAGGTATAAACGAAGATGGTGTTTCACTCAACACTTAGGTGTATTATTGTGTTTCTATTGTTTTCGCTGCTGGCAGCAATCCGCAACAGAAAATATACGGTCCCTGGTTGATATCAGTTTCGGAATTGAAACAATTTTTTTTAATGTTCTTTAACACTTCGGTAAAACTCATGTAGGAATTAGCACGCTACTTTTACGTGCCGACTACATAACAGTATTGTCAGGAAACGCGAGGAGATAAATTCACAGATGGTAGGGAGGACATACAATTTACTTAAATATTTGCGGGAAGTTGTCACATTGGCTGCTAACACCACGGCGACATCTCTTCTAAGTCGCACTTGACGTAAGTATGTTTTCTATACCCATGTCAGTAAACTATGGAGCTCCACTTGTAACTGAAAAATATTTTCGTACTACACTTACGTTTAACCGAAATGACAGTTTCTTCTAAGGGTTCACCAGTCTCGCCCAGTCTTGAGAGCAGCATTCCAGTCGCAGATGCCAAAAGTGCAGTGCAGTGAGTGCTAAAGGGAAATCAGGCATACCACCACTTATTTACATGCATTAGATTTTCACGGAAGGCAAAGTCCCAGCAACATACTAGCTAAAAACTTTTGTACTGCCTGCGTCCGAGAAACATCGACTGGTGAGCGACTTCAGTTATGTTTTAAAGCCAGTAACACTCAAAATTAATATTTTTTTGCATTTCGTCTATAATAAGCAAACGTTTTTCCAGGCCGCTGCGTTCGCGTCGAAGTGATGGCTGGGTGCCTGGCTGCTGCCTCCGTCCTGACGGTCGTCTGCATGGCCTCGGTTGTCTGCCGCAGGACGCGACGCTTGGCTCCGTCGACGTTGCCACAAACGAAAACTACGGCTTCACGGGGCTTGAAAGGTAAAAAAAAAACGAGCACAGAATTCAATGCACGGAACAGTATGGCGTGTGTTTAAAATGTTAAGGGTGAGAAAAATCTTGCCAACGAAAAAGAATTGTAGATGTATTGCAAAAATTACATATGACCGTAATCATTCTTTTTCAATTGGGAGTTGAATAGCGGTATTTGCCACCTCAATTTCACTCCGTTCTCTTTTGAGATTTAGGGATTTTGCTATAAAGCATCTATGGGGAACTCGGGTGGCCTGCCACATTCCGAAAGAGCCGGGGTGGCGGCTGACGACGTTGTGCATTCTGAGATCGCATAGCTGTCTGGTATGTTCTGTTGCGTTCCACGCGCTGTCTGAGAGAGAGCGGCAAGGAAGCTTTCTTGGTGCGAAGCTCGCAGTATCTATGCAACACGTGGCAGCCCATGGGCACGGATAGGTCTACTATAGAAGAATACGAAGTCGGGCCTATATTACACCTCGCATCACGATTTCCAAACAGCGAGGTCATTTTCTTGGGTTTTATTAGTGCGGAGTACACGCTATGGAAACCTTTGCAGTCGCGTGGTTAATGTATCCGTTTTGCTTCTACAGACACTAGACGAATGCTTTTTTTCTCAATTGGCCTTTTATTGCTACGGTAACGCCATAGGAACCATACAAACCAGAAAAAAAACAAGACAAGGTAGCACGTCTTGTTTGTCTCAGTCACCCAGAGGTCAAGCAGCAGTGAGCCTACCACCAAACGGATGTAATTTGTTTTGGCCATTTGAAAATTGAACAATCCGAAACGCGCATGTTGTTTAGGCAGAAATGTATTTTCACACACTTACAAAAATAACGCGCGAGTTTTGTCTTCGCGGAGAATTTCTTGTGGGAACAACTAGAAGCTTAGAGATATGTCGGGCTGATATAATATTTTAGGCATACATTCACCCGAATTGTCTTCAGCGTTGTAAGATTCTGCACGTTCTAAAGAAGAGGTTCTTTCGACGCAAAGGGCTCCACTTCCTTTTCCCACACACTAATTGCACGTTCACTGGAGAAATCTCAACACATGGCAACCCTTACACAGTTACCATCATGGCTTTGTTCCGCCCCCTGGCCGTTACTCCACAGCGATCGATTATAGCATAGCATGGACTTATATTTTCGGCAATAAATGGCGCCTCGAAAAAAGAGAATGGAGGGAGAATCATCAGTATGTGTGAATATTATACTTAAAATATTATTCGTTGTAATTTTTTAATCCCCACATTTCAAGGTCCGTTTTCAGTCGAACAAGCAGGAGCTGTATTCTAAGATGCGCGCAAAGGCAGTCCGAGGACAGCTAACCATTTCATATTTGTTTTGAATGGGACAGCGTGAGTGTTTAGTGGAGCGCCTGAGATGCTTCACTTCTATCTCGCTTTGTGGAAGGCCTCTCTAACGTGTCCGATTGAAAGGCTTCCTTTTAAGCCATCTTTACCGCTTTCGGTTGGCTTGGATGAGATTCGTACGCGCTGCGGCGCTGATCGTTCCTGCTGCTCTGTAATGAGAGACGTAACGAATATAGACATTTCTGCTGCTCGTCTGTTCGCTCGTTCAGCTGCGGTGTGCAAACGTGGATAACTACTTCTTGCACTGCTGAGTTCAGGCCGGCAATATTAAACACCAAAAGGGTGTAGTGAAAAAGAAAAAAAAAACACTTCTCGTGGCTCGCATCCAAACGTAGTCCCTCCCATTTCGAAGCCGATGTCCACTCAATTGCTCCATTTTTGCATCATCGAACATTTTGGATTCGGAAAAGGCGTGCATGGATATGCAAAGTTTGTCAGAAAAATCCTTCAATTCTCCCCGCCTTCCTCCATATAAATGCGGCCATTTTTTAATGCGAAGCTTTCTGCCTGCGAAATCAAATGACGAAGGGTCAAAGTCAAAGCCTAACGATTCCAAGTCCGAACCGTCGGCGAGTCCTAGTCGGAGACGACGACCACCGAATCCCTCAGGCAAAAGCTTCGTGTTCAACCATCCTTGTCGTAAGAAGGAGAGGTGCATGAATTCTCTACGAACGCCAGGTGGCGGCTTTTTTTTTTTTTGCCTTGAGCAATTATTTAGGCCTTTCGCCCTAAACAGTATGTATCGTAGTTCAACTTACCTTTTCGCGCTGGGGCCATATTTCAGTGCAGGTGTAAGTGTTTTGTTATTTCAAGCCAGTGGCGTTAAAATTAAAAATTAGCTATGTATATATTTTGCACCTTAAGGATATGATATCCCACAATATTTTAGAAATAATATTACCCACGTTTGGTGTCGTTATGTCATAGTTATCAGTTCATCCATTACTAGCCTTGGCCTCATCCGCTTAACTTTTCTAGTGAACAACAGGTGCGGATCGGCCATGGAATCATCCAGAGTTTTTCTGCATCATTTTGCGCGACTTATACGCGTAACAATGTACACCAACTTGTGCAAATGTTTGTAATTACCCTAACTTATTTTACCATTGCCTGCGCTACTTTCGTATTGCTCGGACGTGGCTCCTAAGTATAAGATCTGCAACGCTTTCGCCATTGTAATAATAGAAAGAGCCAACAGCATGTACTGTTTGGGCACTAACACCTTACATGTGATGTTTTGTCGACAGAATTAAGGTACGCTCAAGGCTACGCTGTTCCCGGCGGCATCCACTACGCATGCGACCAGGCGGGAGCCACTTTCCGCGTTGTCCCTATACACGGGGAAACAACCGCTTGTGTGGGCCACTCCGTCGACGGTTGCAGTCCCGATGACGGAACTTATTTTGTCTTTGACTTGCGGCCCTCGTGAGTGTTTCACGCATGACTGACAGCTGTGTAAAGCAATGCTACACCGCGGTATGCTGGGAATGCTTGCTAGTGTAAAGCTTACATGTCTCAATCGCATTTTGTGCCTCAAACCACATGAAGAGATCTGCAACTATTCGTAAATATCCATATAAAAGAGCGTGAGGGCCAATTTATTTATTAGGTCACATGTTTAAAACGTGCAGATCAGTAACAACAAAAGTTGGGCAAACGGAATCACATATGTGTCTTGTGAATGTTTTCCTCCTTGTCCGCTAAACATAAAGGCAGAGCAACAAGTAACAAGCCAGTTATTCTTTATAAAAATACTGCTACCACAATCTTGGAATTTCCGGAGAATTTCTGCTCCTCAGAAAGTAAAAGCGGGTTTCATGAGGGGGGGTCAGGCGGACACGCTTCCTCTGCCTGCTGAAACCACGAAATCTATTGGTCTCATTGTCCCTTCCGTACAGGCCTTAGAGACACCAGCCCCACAGACAGTTTCTGGAACATGCACTGTCGGGAAATATGCAACACAATCTGCCTAAAGAACGTTGACTTCGTACACCTTTCACTGTAATATTTTAACCATTCTTCGTGGCGTTGTTTGTTACGCTACAAGGGCCATGAGGACAGCACAGAAATTTGGTTTATTAAAAGGCTGCTTTGTCGGTATTAAGGTAAGCAATTTTCATCGGACACTTCACAAAAATGGCCAGCATAATAATGAAACCTGATGGAGCATTCGAGACTCCCCAGCCGCTTTCTGGGGATTTTTTCATCAGGTAATAAATCTTATCGGTGAAATTGTTCTCGGCAGAACCTAAGGCACTGCAGGGAAACATGAGCAGGCAATTCCAATGAGGCTTCCACTTCCCTTGGATCAAATCACTTGAATGCTTAGTTGAAGTCCACACACTGATGCCTGTGAGTTTAGTGCTGGCCCCTTTTACGTCACTCCTGCTCAGAACACGTGACCCTATTTAAAAATTTAAAAGCTTTTTTGTATGTATGGCATTCTTATGGTTAAAAATGTCTTTCGTGGCCTTAATGAAGCTGAGTGAATTACAAGCAGCAGTTTTGCTTAAAATAAAACTCGTGTTTTGCCTACTGGGCCCCTTTAATCTGAGAATAACTATCTTACGCTTCTCGACAACAGACCTGGTACCAATATAACGCCTGAAAAAAATACATAAAGGCTGCACGAAAGTAAGTCGTAACTTTCTCTTGTTTCTGTAATGCCAAAAAAAGACGTTGCACACTACAAGCATTTTTTAGAGTATTACCGCTGTGCGAAATTGTAAAACTGTAGAAGTTCAGTATGGGGACAGTCTTCCTAGGTATTTGTTGGATTGTTTTTTCATGTTTTTTATTGCGCTCATTAGGGCGCATTTTGTCAATTTTAACGAAATAATCTGCTCCAAATAATTTTTTTGTTATCGTCCGTTTATGCATCAGACGCCGCATAAATTCATTTGTATCTAGCCCTTTCTATAGTTCACTATAGCCCTGTCAAATGCACATCAGGATGTAAGTGCTACTTGGTGGGTGTGTAAGATTGTGCAGGTTCTAGAGCACGTGCGACCATTTCTTTCTTGCAAAAGCCTCTAAGCGTGAAGGCGTGTAACTAGGTTAATTATTTATGGGCTGATTTATCATGTGAATGGAAACTTCGTTCACTGGATAAAGAAAAAACAATGTGAGTGCCGTTCAAGAAGTTAAAATTGGCCTGTGACAAGGCCCTCACATTGTCGATATACCACAGTGCCGGTATGTACTGCTGTGTGCGCAATATGCTGTTCCAAAGCTTCATAGTAGACACAGTGGCTGGAGCGTGTACAGTTCTTTTGTGTGGGGCGTACACCCTGTGCTTCCGCACTAGGACGCGTGCAAGCCATCGCAGCTAATGCTTCGGCATGCAAGCGTAACGGTACGAAACGGGAACAAACTAGCTGTGGTCTACACCGCGAACACGGGCTCTGTTGTGATGGGGGACCATTTCCTCCGTGGAGCAGAAGTTTATGTTTGCATTCGGATAAAGAGAATATTATGACGGCATGTCGCAGTAGTCGCGTAAAAGCTTTTAAATAATATATATAGGACCAGTTATTTGCGTTTGTATCTTATCCGGAGGTTACTGGTTGGTTCAGACACATCAGTAGCTCTGGATTCTGCAAGACATGTTTTCTTGAATGGAATCTTTCTATGTATCGCCGAAAACACACTTGGGGAAAGCCGCCTCCATCCGAAGATGGGTGATGATTGTAATTGAAAGAAAAAAAAAACGCTTCCTGTGATCGGAATCGAAACTTGTTGCCTGCGGTTATGAAATCGATGCCTACCCTTTTGCGCCATCTCAACACGACCAAAACACTAAGAATGCGGAGAGGAGTGCATAGACGTGCAAAATTAGACAGAATGATAATGCACCCCTCAGTCCAAGGAAGACTACGGTTGAACGCGAATATTTCGGCGTGCGGAATAAAATGGACGAAGGTCAAAGTCAAAGCAGCGGTGGTACAAAAGTCTAAACTTTATGCGAGTCAAAGTGAAAGCTCAACGAGTCAAAGTACAAACACTGACGGCCACCAAGGAATCCCCTACGAGAAATCTTTGCGTTGAACCATCGGCGTTGCTAGCCGTTTCGGTCTATGATTTTGTATGTCCCACTTAGTACAGTTGGCAAAACAGTACTTCTTTGAGTTACATCGAAGTGCCCGTGAACAAATATATGTTTTGCTTTTGCTGTGCGCAAAGAGATGGATGTTATTCTAGCTCTATTTTGGTAGAACCGCCGCATTACCACCGTTGTAAAAGCAGTGCGTACGAAGTGGTGCCCGGCCAATGAGGCTGGTTTAATGATGAACTGTGACAAATAACCTGTATAATTATAAGCTGGTTTTGTAAATACATTCTTTGAGTTCTCTCATCTTCATCCGTGTGTACCTCTATCTGCGCTCTTTGTTACCCTTCCCTTTCCCTCATACACCATAGCTCGCCAGAGCTCGTATCGTAAGACCGATAGCTCTGCTTTTCCGTTCACGAAAATTTCTGTTCGCTCCGATGGGTGGTGTAGAGCCGGGAAAGATCATGACCCGTTCAGTCATGAATTATTATATTCACTACAGAGAAATTTCATACTTGGGAGGTTTAGCAGTGTCAAGTGTCTAGAGGCAAGAAAAAAAGATTCTGTCTCTCTAGAACAACTTTTACGCAAATGGCGTCGCGTCCTCATGCGGTAACACCATTACTCAATCCTGCTTTTCCCTATCAAAATAATAAATATCTTGAGGCAGTTTACAATCAAGGAGGGGAAATAATAATTTCTGCACATGAAAGAGGAGTTTTAGCCTTTATAAATGATTTACGCCACAGGATGGCAACACCCCGGAGCTCCCCAAAACTTGGTGGCGTCCATTTTGAAACGATGTTTATGAGTGCAGTTCCAACATTCCACATCACATGGTGCTACCTTTCACTTCCGTAGGTATCGAACATCAGCCGCACCGCTCTGCAGCATGAACTCTTTTCGTTTTTACGAGCAAAACAACGAAGAAAGTCGCGTCTCTATATGTAGACACGGTGACTGAAAGGAAGTAAAACCCAAACTTTTGATATTGTGAATTAACAACGGTTGGGTTTCTTCACGACGCACCAACAGTTGTGTAGAAAACACTGCGGTTCTTTATTTAAATAGCATTATAACACATAACGCGAAGCTCACCCGAATAAGTGGTGGCCGCAATCGTCGCCGGAGAAACGTATATCCCAAATAAGAACGACAGGAACTGGTTAAAAAAAGGTTTAGGAGCCTAAATCATAAGACGTAATAGATCAAGTGGGCGCATCTTCCGAACCTCTTTAATTTCTGGGGTTCAAGAGCAATAGGAGTTGTTTTATTCAGCCATACTGCATTTATAATTGTTATTGTTAGTATTATTATAAATATCTTAATTTCAGGCAATAAATTGTTCTTTTTGGTGGGAATAAGTTCGCGTGTGTACAAAGAAAGCATATTTTTAATTTATAGGTATTGTAAGAATGGCACTGGTGGCTTAGACAGCAAACAATACTCAAAATGAACCATCAAACCTAAACTGTTACGACGACAATAGACATAGGGACGTCTATATACCAGAAATACTATAATAAAATCGGTAAACTTAATAGATATATTTGACACTGCGTCGCTTTGATAAACTTGCTCATAATGATTGTAATGAATTTTAGAAACTAGCATGCATGCAAAGGCAAACCGCGATGGCACAGAGGTTCTCATTACGTCGTAAATGCGGAAGCATTAGAGTGTAATTACGCGCTTTTGTGAGTTCGGAGCTGAGGAAAGGAGTTTCAAGCAAAAATCGTTCAAGAGAGTGGCTGTACGCAGGGAGTATCAATCCGATGCTTCTGTGACTTCAGCGCCGTAGGGCGAAGGGGCGGAAGTCGTGTGTTTTGTTTCTAGCACAGAAGCCGTGCAGGCACCTGTTGCGGGCTACCTTCCGATTGATTAATTTCTGGTGATGCCTTTATGAGTGTAGTCGTAGCCAATTAAAATTTGCGTTCCTCGTTTTGTCTAACTAAATGATTGGCCCGGCATTTTGCATTAGAACCATGCATTTCCACATTAAAGCGTAACATATTTGAGGTACGCAGACACTGAGTGCCACCTTTCGCTACCTCAAAATTAGTTTTAACAGCCAATTATAGAATGGTAACACCCTGTTCGCTGTAGGAGCAGTGAAATCGCTAGCAAAGGAATGCGTTTGCCGAGATCCATGAAGATAATATTGTTACAACAAGAAAAAAGAAGTGTACAGTGTCGAATAGCGCCGTATTGGGTACCCTAGGAAGAAGCAGCAATGAGTCGCTTGAAGCCGACGTCCCTGCTGCCATGGCGAAGCCAAACATTTAAACAGAACGTTGTAGTATAAACCTATGTCCGCCTCATTTGTCCTGCCACAGCGTAAACCCGCGCCGTCACCGGATGTGGTGCAGAAGACGTCAAAATGATGGTGTATTTAGACAAAACAGTACACTTGTACCAATCCAAAAGTTTAAAATTCCCACAACAAAATAATTCGAGTACTTGGTATTCGTGCTTCACTGCGCTGTGTATTTAAATACGGCTTATTATACACAGGGCATACAAGCACGGAAACTACTAACTGCTTTATTATTCGCATAATCATTAAGAGTAGAACTACAGATAATGTTAGGGTATGGGTAAAGTGCACTAATAAAAATGGGATGTACTGGTACCCGCTTTCTTTATGTTGTACCATTCTAAGGCAACTGAGCTTGCGTATGTCCCCTTGTGTTCAATGTCAATGTGTATGTACGTGGTTTATTCCTACGGAAAAAGTTAGAGCATAAAACAAATGTTTTCAGCTGCCTTTTCTGACGAGAAAGTTTCTTTTCCATTCGCTAAACAAGATGTTCCTGTTTAAAAGCGCTAATGAGTGGCATGAGTGATTGTTTTGGTCGCCTCGTCAAGGCTCTAGAGAAATGAAGTGGTTTCAGTAGAAAGTTTTTTTTTCAAGGGTAATGTGATTTCACGGACCTCGGACATTGTTCTTTACACCGCGAGTCTTTCTATATGCATATAATTGCAACTAGCAGACCTCCGTCTTGAATAAGTCAATAGTTGTAATGTTGCATAAACTTTCGTAGTTTCACAGCTTGGCTATTATGTGTCCAAACGGCGCTACAGTCATGACAATTACCACATATTTTTTGCACTCTTCTAGAAGAGAAAAGAAGAGGGAGTGCGGGTGTGATTATATGACTAAAGTGGCCAGCCCGGCAACAAGCAGGAATTTTTGCAGTGGTTTTCACTGGAAATAGTTTAAAATGTAGGCTAATCAAAAATGAGTTCCTCAACGTTGTGCTTTGTCTCGTCCAAATTTATATTAGGCAGGAGCTTACACTAGATTTTTTTAAATATCTATCTCCCTTGTTTTCCTGCAATTGTTGGGTTTATTTTTAAAAGCAACTGAACACAACATTAAGGATCACATTTTCAGTGTGTCCCTCTTAGTGGAGGATAACGTTTTAGCGCAACTGTCGCTGAAAAGTGTTTTCCCGTTTTTATGGCTACTGGTAGATTTTACTTTCGATTTTTCACTTTGTGTACTTAAGCATGTTGACTTTGTTGCGAACGAAAAGTTATAAAATGATTAAAAGCTGGTGCTTTGGTGATTCAGCACTGGATTTTGATATATTCGTTCTTAGATTCTTTTTTAGGTAAAGGATTATATTACCTATAATGTCGAATAAGGTACTAGCCGCCTTTCTCGTAGCCTTGCCTTTCCAAGAAATTTTTATGTGTCCGTAGAGTGTACTTTAAAGTTCATTGTTATTATTCAGCTCAATGTACCCTTTGTGCAGGAGAGTGTGTGCATTCTATCACTCTACACCTATATGAAGAAAACACATTCACCACGTGTACATACGTTTAGGCGAGGAATTTGACCTTACAGTATTAGTCTAAAGTGGCTACTTGCTAGAGTTGGGTAACCATATTTAACGGTAAAGGCCACAGTGTAATGCGAGCAGATGAAGGAGGACACACAAATTTGCTGTTAATAAAACTCACAAGGTGTATCGATTCCAACTTTACTTTTGCATGTCATATTAGCCATAAGTAGTGCGCCTTGAGAGTTCGCTTTCGTAAAATGTACGCTTCGTCCTGGAGAAAAAGAGAGCTGCCACCGCCTTCCAACTTATTGCACTTGCCTTAGGTGTGACTGAGTGTTCCAAGAGAAATATTTATTTTTTCAAAGCAGCGATAATAAAGCCCATTCTTCTATGCATAAACTTACCGCGTTTTAGATTGCATTTTCTGCATAATGATCTTTGAAGCAGTCTCTCACTATTTACCTTGCAAAATGTTTTCCTGCCACTGCGTATAGTATTGTTTTCTTCCACTAGTACCTGCGAAAACTAAAGCATGCGAACATTTTTAATGGATTGTGGCAGTCGTTTATATCATCGTGTTGCGCATGTAGGTGTAGATATATAAATACACACCATAGCGTTCTCAACATGTTAAAGTATGAAGGGTTATGAAATAAAATCCATGGTCAAAAGTGGTTTGAAATGGCTCTGGTTTTATTACAAGTGCTATACTATGCAAAAATGTTTTTTTTTGTTTCAGTACGCAGCTTCGTGCTTTTTCCTACGTAAGGTCACTATTTCTCCAGGGTATTTAGATCTTCACCGTGCTTAAGTCTTTCGTTACACATATGCATATATTCATGTTTTTGTACAAGCTGCCAAAGAGTATAAGTTGTCAAAGATCTGCAATGTATGCTGGCCGCCAGGCACCCTTCATGTGGTCTCTGACCGATTTTTCGCCAGGAGGACCTGCAGCATCCGATGGTCGGAAATAAACCCCTTAATATTGATTGATCTTATCAGTGATCCGCTCTGCCTCGACTGATATAGTGAAGACGTCGGCTCCGATGGTGTACTGCCACACTTTCTTTGTCATAGCACATTCTGTAGCGAGAGAAATAACAAAAAAATGAAAGTTAGCATAACCTTTTTGGGCGTTTCACGAACAGTATTTTCAACTCGCATAGTGTTTTTCCTAATCGTGTTACATCGTTTTGTATATTGGTTAACATTTTTATTTACACCATATTTGTTTAGTCTGACGAAATGCTAAAAACAATGTTTGCTTACTTGTCTGTCTGTCTGTCTGTCTGTCTGTCTGTCTGTCTGTCTGTCTGTCTGTCTGTCTGTCATATCCGCAAGACTGTGGCCTCACTGATGAGTCCTCTGCCTGGTAGCTCGTATGTGATAGAAAGAAATTACAACTGACCATCTCTCCGATGCAGCGAAATATGCGTGGAAGGTTTAAGAACGGCCGGCCTAACCAAAGGATTAATGCCCTCCGCACAAAATATCCCAGAGCGTCCGGCTCACGCTACATTGATGCCAGGTGCTACCCTAGCAAAAAATCCCACTTCGCCCATGTTGTTAACCCAAAAGGGGAACCGCTCTGATCCCTCCCTCTTCCCGCCTCAAAGATCGGTCTATAGATGGCGTGGCTTCGGCTAGGTGGCGTCGCGGTCTAAACGGCCAAAATACATGGGTTTGAATTCGGCGCTTGCTCCATAAACAAATATGCTTTCAAATTTTCAGGAATGGTTAGCTGCCGCGCGATATCACCATAAAAATTCGCGCTATTTCACAAAACTTCTTTAGTAAGTTTGTTCGTGCTTGAAGATTGGAAATTATCGCGTAAAAAACGCACAAAAAATGGAACGATAAGTAAACAGCACCAGGCTGGACTCAGAACTAGTTTATTTTGAAAGAAAAAAAAACACTGGTCATATGCATACATCAGTCATCCATGGGGCGGTAAACTATTGCAACGAAGAAACTGAAACAAAAACACAATCCCTCATATGTCTGCAAAAGGTTGATTTATTGCCCTACGCGGATATTCCAGGGTGTCGTTCAGATAAGCGTATTCACGGTCACGCAGCACTACTGAGGGCATACAGACACATCGGTCGGGAAATCACACTATTTTGGAAGGTTTGGATTGTCTCAATTATTGTTTTATCTAGGTGTTTCGATAGCAACGTGGTTTCTTCAAGAAGCGGTACAGAGGAGCCGTGTGTGTGTAGTGTTTTGCCTGATGACCATGCGGATTCCCTTTTAGTGAACGCTCATGCTCTGGCAACCCGGTGTTTAGGCACCTCCAGGTTTTTCCACGAGGTATGTGTCCACACTTTTGAGCTTTTTTCCGCGCTGATTTTTAATCATGAACGTCCACGAACTCGCCAAAATCACAGTACTCTCAGACGAATAGGATAGTAGTAGGATAGTCTTAGACGAATAGGACGAATAGGAATAGTAGATAGACGAATAGGACGCTAAACGAACGATGACGAAGGACGATACGAAAGGCTCCACTTGGTGCTTGTTCATGTCGTTGTTGTCTTCGTACGTCTTCGTCCGTTTGACGCCCTATTCTCCTATCTACTACAACCCCGCTATTTACCACACGCCTGGAGCGGTTTAAGCAGCCAAAACCCAAACGCCAACGGTGGATATCAAAGCTAAAGTTTCTAAGGAACGTTAGCAAATATGACTCGGTCTGTTGTAGACACTTAACCACAGAGTGTTTTACGGGCAACATACCGGATTGAAAAGGTAAGAAAAGCTCCTATATCGCTACGGATACGAACAGCCCACAGAAACAGTTTGAAAACATTCTTTGCTGTGAAAAGACCGCGACTCAAAAACAAACAGCTGTTTCAACGGAGAAGGAACTGTTAATATGATCGCCTGCAGAAAGCTCGGAAGATCCCGAAAAGCATGATTTTGTAGCGGTCGCAGTGGACTCACCGCTTTTACCGAGTGGGAAACCAGGCTGCCTTTCATCTATTTTAAAGTAAAGAAAGCTTTACTACCCTAGTCGACATGCGTTCTGCCGTCGCCAGCAATTGAACGCTGATTTGGCTGCACAAGCGCATCAGGTGACTCGCCGCAACCATGTCCGCTGCCGCCACGCTCTCCGCACCTGAATAGCCGCTTGACCACTTGACTCGCCTCGTGGTTTTGGCCATGGATGAGAGGGAGGCCCGGCTGTCTTCTCTGAGCGTTTCGGAGAAACAGGAGGCTTGGAGCCATCGTCGGCCAGCGGCGCCTGACCATCTTGCGGATGTTGCCGGGCGAGGGGCTTCACTGGGGAGGGTCCGGTATGCCAAGCACCCGTACCTAGCGTCTGAGTCTGACAAAGAAGGAGCCGTTCGACTCGCAAAACACGAAATCGGGATCACAACAAAAAGTAAAGCCGTCGTACCTGGCCTACTGATGGGTGTATGCTTATGTATAAATATTACAGCGAAATCAAATGTTAGCCAAGTGAAATCAAGGCTGGATCTAGCTAAGCCATTCTTTAGCTTTGCATATCCACGTTTAGCTTATGTAGGCCGCCTTCATTTTTTAAAGAACGCTGCATGAACAGAGTTCCCTTGAAGTTACACACCTGCATTTGGAATCACGAATAACTGTATAAATATTTCAGGTATGGCGTAGGTAACGGGAAAATAACCAATTACACCAAAGAGACACTCGACTCTGGTACAACACCCTTATTCCTATTTTGAGTCGTCCTCTTCGCTTCAGAACAAAGTATGCGACAGTTATCCACAAATCCGTTCGTTCCGGTGGAACGAGTATGGTTTACGTTATTACCAGTCTCCTGGAACCGTTCACAGGTTCAGTAGAGTTAACCGTCGCGGAAGGTGCAGGCCGCCAGTAAGACCGCTTGTTGCTTGCACCATAAAAGAGCAAATGCAAAAATGTCAGAGTCCGGATACGATACCTAAAAAAACAGAATGAGCCCTGCACGGTTAGCACATTTTATTTGTCTTGCACCAGTTCCGCGGTTGTACAGAGAGGGGAGATCACACATAGGAGCGCAAAACATTTTTCAAGCGCGGACGAAAACACGTAATCAGCACAAATAGTTAGCGCTACAAATATCCACACGCTGTTATTATTATTGGCATCCTGCGCTCATTAGAAGTCGTCACAGAGAGACAAAGAGTCACAGATAGTTGGTCACCGTTTTCGAGTCGGTCGCCGCCTCCAAAACGGTGACCGACTCGAGAACCCGGAATCGAAGGCGTTCCAACCCGCAGGACTGCAGACTGCACATAGATATGGTCCACAGAACTCAACCGCTATCTTGCACCCACTGGGGACAGGTTGAAAAAAAGTCCCTGTCGAATGATAAACTGCCTAATGAAATATTTGTGGGCAGCGTGAACTGCGGTCTTCTCGGTCACGGCGCAAGGCTGCTACGTATCAGCTGAGAAAGAGCCCATTCCATTAGAAATAAGATACAACCGAATCATAAAACCACTGCCGAAGCATATGCACCCTGCACATCACCAAAACAGACGAGAACTGAGGGCACAATACCTACAAAAAAGACACCCTCCGGGTCAAAACACCCTCTTTGTGGATGCCGCAGAATACCGACATAAAACAGCATTCGCCATTGTCGTAACGAAAGGCACAGACGAAGCACCAGTGCATGCAATACCCAACCGCACGAAAAACTCAGTAGATGCCGAAGAGGCAGCAATAGCCGTAGCATTGACGCAACGCCCCACGCCCACCACAATTATCTGAGATTCCAAAACCGCTATTCAGAAGTTCGCCCAGGGCAACATTTTATCCCTGGCACTCAAAAGTCATCAGAAGAATCCCCCCCTCACCCCAGTAGACATACTCTGGACACCGGCCCACGCGGGACAGGAAGGAAACGAAACCGCACAGTCTCAGGCTCGAGATCTTACCCTCCGAGCTGGAGTGGCGCCCGACCCATCCCACGGGGCAAGGTCATCCAGAGACAGTCTCCTTAACTATACCGATATTACGGAACATTACCGCATCTGCCACCGAAAGCTAGCACCCCCGCACCCGGAACTCACAACCGCCCAAGAGCAAGACTGGAGGCTCATACAAACAAACACATACTCACACCCAACGCGCCTGCACCGAATCCACCCTACACAAGTCCCATCCCCGAACGCACCCTCTGCACAGCCCCAGCCACCCTACCCCACATTCTGTGGGCCTGCCCCCAAAACCCCTATCACCGAATCACCCCAGCTGAGCAGTGGAGAGAAGCACTGGCATCCCACGACAGGGAGGTACAGACCTCCCTGATCGCAAGGGCTGCCTCGGTCGTCATTGGGCTGATAACAACGACCACCAACTTCTCACGCTAAAGACAAGTTTTGCTTAATAAAGTTCTCTCTCTCTCTCTCTCTCTCTCTCTCTCATTCTCTCTCTCTCTCTCTCTCTTTCTCTCTCTCTCTCTCTCTTTCTCTCAGGAAGTCATTACGCGATGAGCGAAAGCAGGGCGGCGCGCGCTACTCTGCCGTTATATCGCAGCGCGTCGCCGCCGCCGAGCATGTTGTCACAAATCGTGTTTGAACGTCGCGCAGAAATGTCATGTGTTCGGCTGACCCACGCAACGAGAAGAGAGACAGTGCCTTTATTGAATGACAAAGGAGCAGCGAGGAAGAACTAATAAATGCTTTGTTTGGCGAGTTGGTTCATGGCTCCAAAGAAATTAAAAAGAGCACAAAGAACAAGAAGAACAAGGTGACAGGACACAAGTAAACTGGAACGCTCGTCTAGTCTAGTTCTATTTTATCTGTGTTCCCCTAGTGTACTTTTGATCATCTGCCCTCGTCTTTGGTGCTTTTCAATTCTTTTTCTGAAAACGGGGAGGACGCCGAACGACCTATCGACGTGCATACCGTATCGCGCTCTGGGCTTCTGCGGCACCACCTCGGCATACACCTTTCCCCTCGCACCTTCGCCACTTTTTACTCCTCCGTATTCCTTCTGTCTTCGCTGTTTTCTTCGTACGCTCAGGAACGTCACCGACGAAACCGCCGAACCACAGTAGAGGACGCTATGTGCTGCGCACTAAAAAAAGGTATGTTTGAAACAGCGCCTGTCGCTGCGACTCCAACACGCATGGCTCTTGGCAAAGACACATGTCGCCCTTGCTTTGTCTGCAAATTAATTTCTACGCAGAGAAATAAAAACAAACGAACTCACCGACAGAAGACGATGCCGTGGGGGAAGCAAGCGCGTTCTCCTTTCTTTCCACTTTTCCTCCCCCTGCGTCGGTTATAACGGCGGAAGAGAAGCCGGAGGGGGATGTGGCTTTCGTGACGAAGGCAGAAGCCGGGGGGGTCGAAAATGCAGGCGACTTCAACAGTACCAAATGCAACACGCACCTCGAAGCGTTGCTGCACCAGTTCTATCATTAAATACCAATAAATGAATGGCCGCATTGAGCTGCAAGGCATTGTAGCCCGAAAATCTGAACGATTACGGCGCAATTTTGAAGTTCAAACTGCATTAACCTGCTACAATAAATAAAGAACACTTATGAAATCAAACATTTATCTTTCTCTGTTCTCCTTGTCTTGGCAAGGCTTATCTCTCGGACACTTTAACACACAAGTGACACATATGAGAAGTTTCGTGTGTTTTTCCGGAACAGGATTTCGCGACGACCGACGAACTCTGTTCCTCTTATGGAGCTTAAGCGCAGGAATGAATGATTAATAAAATCGTTTCTGGCAACTTTGTTCATTCAGTTACAGATAAAGAAAGTTCCTACCTTCCGGGTAAGGCCGTAATTATTGCTTAACAAGGCACAGCCATAGAAGTACGGAAACACAGTAAGCTCCATTCGAGGCTATTGCAGCCACCGCTTGCATACCTTTGGGTTTATCTCGCACCTGACGACTGTCAGTTCGTCTGACTCTTCTGTAGGCAGCCATGAGAGAGGGACGTGCCAGTGCGCACTGTGACGAGCGAGATATCGCGTATGCACACCCGATCAGCACGAATGGCAGAAACATGCTGGTAGGCGTGCTTGCATGTCTATTGTGTTATACTCCTGCAGTAGCATTGTTTGTTGGTGTATAGCAGGAATATCACGCCGTTGTTTCCAGCAACACCGTTTTACGAAGACGTGGCACTGAAAATGCTGAAACAATATTTTTATCAGAAGCTTACGCGAGAGTGTTCGGAGAAAAAAAAAGACTATCTGGTTCAGCTTTTTAGGGCGCTTTCAGGGAGGAAAGCGCGTTTCAGCTGGGGGAGTCATTTTTCTAGGGAAGAGGGATTTTCAGTGGCCTTTATTATGTGTGCAGGTCGAACATTGTCTGCTACGCGAACAGCTTCCCCACACACCTGAGAAGACCTAGTACCGACAAATATGAGTGAGTTCCCGGCATTACGAAACTATCACCTCCCTGAATTTCGTTTATGGGCATTCCGAATATTTATACGCGCAAGAGGTTTCTTTTCATAATTTAGGACAAGTTAAAACAGGATTTGTTACTGCAGAAGCAATTGTAACTAACCCTGCACACGGGTGGGGCCCAATGAAGTCCACATATGACAAGGCTTATCTTGACCGTGATAGGTCACATTCGTGCACCGCGTCAGCAGCAGCCACCATAAACAAACAGTGAAGTGCTATGACTCAATCATCATATGGTGGCACTGTTTCGGTTTCGTTTTAGAAGGTATTTTATTCTGTTATGCAGCGTCAAAGTTACGTGACCGATCTTTTTCAGTTCCAAGAAAGCCGTTTGAAGTAAGTTTATGGTGCTTTGCTTGGACCATTTAACAGACGCTTTATATAGACTACTGCAACGAGGTAATCGGGGTTTCGAGCATTGGTTAAAATACCAAGCACTATTCGCAGTCTAATCCCTGTCGTCCCTATTTTTGTAGCAGCAACGTTACGGTTACAGCAATTTTATTTTGCTAGGCAATATTTATTTCTTTGTGAAATAAATGCAGCTCTAATTCAATTATGTTAAAGGAGCCGTGAAGAGAAAATACAACTTCGTTTAATTTGAAAGAACTAGGATTCAGTATCTCACTCAGCTCCATTACAGCCACAAAAGATGTTTTTTAACGAAAAAAAGCAAGAACTATTAAAACTCAAATTTGCGCCATAGTGGCGTGTTATGAGCAAGAATGATGTCATACGGGCCAACAATACAACATAATTTTCAGTGCGTTAACTGCACGTTAGCATTCAAGTGATGCGGTCAAATGGAACTAAAGACCCCATTACAGACGTCCAGTCATGTGTCGTCGCGACGGGTCAGTTAGGTGGCTGCCAATCACACAAACAAGGTTACGTGACTTCATAGAAAAGTTGCGGGAAATTGGCTAGGATTCGGGACTGCTACGCACATTTTCTTTAATATCTCCGTTATTTGTTCGAAGATTGCGACGATATTGGTATGATTGTTATCGTGACTAAGCAGTCTTTCTAATAAACCCAACTTGTATTTTGTCTTCATGGCTCCTTTAACGCATCCCTCCGCTGCCTTACGAACGTCTCGTCCCCGCTCACCGTATTTAAACTGAACCATTCACGAAATCGCAAAGCGGAGTCATGAGGAGGAGAAGGGGTAAACGACGCTTCAGGTAATAAAAATGCGCGCAGATTCGGCGAAAATGCAGACCAGGAAGGGGTGGCAGTGAGCGTTACACATCAAGTGGTAAGAGAATGTTTGAAACACCGACTGGGTCTGCTTTTAGGGGATCCTTACTTTCAACATGGTGATAAAATATGATGAACAAAGGCTTTTTATACAGCACTAATTGTGGCAAAACGTATGTTACGCTTTCTCATTATGGCCAGAGCCTTCCGGCAGAAACATTTCCACTTCTAGCAAAAACACACGGCTAACTTAGTAGTCGGCATAAAATGACTGACAGCCTGATATTATGAGCGATTTTTTCTCCGTGACGTTGTTTTTGGAATGAGTCTAACTTGAACGGCGGATCTACAAGTGTGGCGAAAACATATGGACATGCTAACGACAATTGAATATGTGCATGTGTGTGCATGCGGTCGTGCATGAGCACGTGCGCGCGCGTGTGTGCGCGTGTGCGTGTTTGTGCGTGTGCGTATGCGTGTGCGTGGTGTGTGTGCGTGCTTCCGTGTGTGCGTGTGTATGTGTGTGTGCGTGTGTGTGTGCGCGCGTGTGTGTGTATATGTGTGTGTGCGTGTGCGTGCGTGCGTGTGGGGGATGTGTTCCTGTGTGTGCGTGTTTGTGTGTGTATGCGCGCGCACGGAGGCACTTGTCTGAGGCCGAGATTTTACTTGTACCTTTTGATTCGATTCACGCCTGCGTTCTACACACTGCGGTGATACTAGTGTGTCTTCGCATTTGTAGGTTTCTGAAAATGACTCTAGCGCACAAGATGTTTTGCAGCGGAGCTGTATTAGCTTAAGCTCGGTCAGCTGGTGGCACGGTGCCACGAAAAAAAAACAAAAAAAAGGCGCAGGCGGTATCTCCTGGCAAGGAGGGAGAGAGCGAAAGCAGCGAAAGTCAGCAAAGAGCGGAAGGAACGAGCTAGCCTCCTGGCCTAGCTTCCCAGGGTTGCTACACTCTAATAGCGACCAGCTTCCAACGTTGTCGAGAGCTAGCGTCGCAGCGGGACTCAACTCTACTCGGGTAACTCGCGGCATAAAAGAAGTTCGACTACAGAAAGTAGAGAGGTAGCGGGGCTCAGCTCGAGGACGACCGGGCGTTAAAAGGATAGACTAGGTAGAACCCAGCTTCGCTGTTTCTCCAGTCTTGCACCGCTCGTACAAGGTGCGACAAATTTTTCGCGTGCGTTTCGAGTTCTGTAGGTCCGAGAAATTGTATTCTTGTAATTCGTTCTGATCACTTTGCAATTGTATTCTTCATCCTGATGGAAATGCAAGAAATTAAATTTGCTTTCAATAGGCTTGTTACATTTACAGTCTGAGTTCTTCTGTATTTTTGGCCTTAGTTTAGCGTCCTGAAGCTTTTGTATCTTGTATTTGTGCCCTGAAACCAAACTATGTCAGGAGGCGTACAGGATTGGAGTTAAAGCCATTTAGACTTCTTTGTAACCTGCCCCAGAACGTCGTCGAGGGAAGCGGTTCGTTTCTCGCCTTGATCAGAAATCCAGGTGCACAAACGGGAAATCGAAGCTACAACATCTTTGTAGAGCTTTACGCCACATCTACAATTGGACGTCCTCTATCAGGCCAAGCGAAATCCGTGCTGCGGTTTTCCGCTATGTAGTCCAACCCGGCAAGGCCTGGTCGCCTTTCCTTTGTCGTAATTTTCCCACTTCTTTTCGAGCCTCGTGGCAGGGTTCTAATGCTGCACTGTTAATACACAAATATATAATAACTATTACAACTCCCAGTACACTTCTACCCACACACAGTGTTACAATATAGTCCATAAAATAATGTATTTAATATGAAATATACGACATAGTTAACGTAGACGTTGTGTCATCCAGATTGCTGTAGTGAGCACTCGCACTCCCGTTATCGATTGTTTAAGTAGCTACCAATAAAATGCGTATTGCATAAAATTATTTGTGCAAGTAGGTACAAAATGTACATTAATGTGCGAATGTACCGTAGCTACGCATTTAATGTACGTAAAATGTACAAACGGCAATAATAAATTAATACGTTGAAACGGGCTTTAATAGCAGGAAAGCTGAGTCAGCTGGAGAGGGATCGAGAGCCTAGCAGTCACAGGTGGACCATCCATCCGATGAATTCGACTTGCGCCCCGCCAACACGCTGATGTGATAAGCTGTCGGTCAGTGTCCCTTACATAGGTAAGGAATTGCTAGCTCGAGAATGGGGTTAGGCGGGCACTGCACTTTACTCAGTATTCATTGCAAAGCTAATAACGCAAAAGCAATCCAAAAGATGTAGCTAACAAAGCGAACAGGCACATATACCAACCCGCGGAACGAAGACTTGCCTGGTAAGAATAATTATTAACCCGCACCCTTTTCGACTTTAAAAAAAATCAGTTTACTTCTTCCCCCTCATGAAAAAGAAAAAAATATAGTGGCGAACAATACCCTCTCTAGAAAAGCAGTGGCAGTTAGAAGCGATTGGGAAAAAAACCGGGCCTAGAAGCCAAATCAATTGTTGAAGAAAAAGCAATTTTTAAGGTAAAATAAGATATTCTACTTTCCATATTTTAATGAGCTCGGGAAACAGGTACATTGTGAGTAGGAGGAGCGCCGACAAGCCAAGGTATAAATAAAGGAAATGAAAACATCAACCTAAATATCCTAATCCCAGAGTGGGGTTCAGTTGAAACAGCAGTGAAAAATAAATTACACCATCTTCCCGTAGGGGAACCCTGAGTAGTATGCGAATCAGGAATAGGGTCGATTCAAGTGCCCATTAGTTTTCAGGTCGTCGTTTCCGTGAGGTTGAGGTACGTAGCTCATAATCATCATCATCACCAGCCTATCTACGTGCAGGGCAAAGCCTCTCCCATTATTCTCCTACTGATCCTGTGCCAACTGTGACCAATTTACCGCAAACTTCTTGATCTCATCTGCCCATCTAACTTTTCATGGTAACTACCTAATGACACGGTTATTTGCCTCGCACTTACATGCCCTGCCCACAGTCCATTTCTTCTTCTTAATTTCTACTAAATGGTCTTTAACACGAGTTTGCTCTCTGACCCACTCCGCTCTCTTCTTGTCCCTTAATGTTACACCTATCATTTTCCGCTCCATTGCCCGCTGAGTCGTTCTCAATTTAAGTTGAACCCTCTTAGTGAGCCTCAGGGTTTCTGCCCCGTAGGTGAGTATCGGTAAGATGCAGCTGTCATACACTTTCTTCTTCAGCGACAATGGTAGGCTGCTATTCATTATCTGAGAATGTCTGCCATATGCACCCCACCCCATTCTGATCCTTCTAATCGTATCTCTGCCTCATGGTTGGGATCTGGGGTAACAACTTGGCCTAAGTAGATATATTCGCTTACCACTTCCACTGCCTCGCCACCTATCTCAAACTGCTGTGCTGTCCCGAGGTTATTGATCATTACTTTAGTTTTCTGCATATTAATTTTCAGGCCCACGGTTCTACTCTGTTCGCCCAGTGCGGAAAGCATGCTTTGCAATTCGTCCCCCGAGTTACTTAGCAAGGCAACGTCATCAGCAAATCTGAGGTTACTGAGGTATTCTCCATTAACCCTTACTCCCACCTGTTCCCAATCCAACGTTCTGAATACTTCTTGTAGAGCATGCTGTGAATAGATTGGAGAGATTGTGTCTCCTTGTCTGACACCCTTCCTTATAGGTACTGCTCTCCCTATGGAGGATATGGTAGCTGTAGACCCACTGTAGATATCTCTAGTATCTTAAGCATAATGCATCATCACCCCCTGGTTCCGTAATGCCTGAATGACTGCTAGGTTTCGACCGAGTCAAATGCTTTCTCATAATCTATGAAGGCTATATATAGGGGTTCAGTTACTCAGCGCACTTCTCTATCCTGATTGATCGTGTGAATATGGTCCATTGTCGAATACCTTTACGGAACCGCCTTAGGTTGGATTCTTGATTACCTTGAAATGTAAAGTCAAGGGCTGTTGCAGTGGATGGATTACCCTAAAGTTGCTGAGGAGGTGCTTTCAGGTCGATGCACGTTCTGTATGTCCCGGATGATCCCTATAGAACTCGGCCACTGTGGGCTGCTTGTAATCATACATCTGATTTTTCCCCACGCCCGCCTGCTTTCAGCTACCTCCGTTCTTTACAGCGTATTCGATCCTCTCCATATTATTCGATCCAGCGTATTCGATCCTCTCCATGCTGCCGTTATATTTACGTTTCCATGGTAACGACCCACACTTTCACTTACCCAGAACTACGAAATGGGGAAATTGCGTTAACCCCATGGCTGTTTCGCATACTACTCAGGGTTCCCCTACAGGAAGATGGTGTAATCGTATTGGAGGGGGGTGGAGGTGTTAGAGTGGAGAGGCATGAAGAGAGAGAGAGACATTGTACGTGGTATGAGTTTGTCTGTATTTAAGCATTATCATCATCATGTTCCACGTAGGTGACGTTGAGCTGTACTTAGCGTTCCGCTTTATGACCGCCTTATGGTCTGTGAAATATAAAGTCAAGGGCTGTTGCAGTGGATGGACCCTAAAGTTGCTGAGGATCAGGCCGATGCACGTTCCCCGGATGGTTGTGGGCTGCTTGTAATCACGGCGCGCCGAGACTGGCCGACGCACGCTGCTGCCGACGTCGATGAAACGTCGAAGGCTCGTGAAGCGTGCTCGTCTCGCGCAGGCCCAGGAAGACACCGGCAACACTGTCGCTCCTGGAACCATAGAAGGGTAAGACGCCACCGGGCGTTCACCAAGCCGAGCATGCGCAGTGTGGGCATGGACGGCGCAGCAACGAGAACGACAAGGGAGGGACATAGCCCCCGACCATGAGATGCTTCGCATTTAAAAAATCACTATGGCTCCGGCAACAAGTTAGGAATACAAATTGTTCTTCAAATATGGAAGAATTTTCTACAGTTCGCAAAAATATGCCCATTGGAAAGAAGCGCGTTTTATCTGCGATAGTTCTGTTAACTAGAATTTTTAAGGGGTGATGCAGACAAAACACAAGATTGGGTCATTCGAAAGATTGTATCCCTAGAATGATGCTGACTTCATTTTTAAAGTAGGCTTCGCTCTCATATGATATCATTAGGAGAAAAAGTGACTGCCTGTTGAAGTCGCTAGCTAATTTCCCGCACTAGAATCTATGACGTAACATGCAGAGCGGCGCGATTGGTTGAGGCTGGTGCCACGGTAGAATACTGTCGCATCATGGCGGCCAAGGGAGCAGTAAGTCTACCCCTCAAGGAACGATTTTCGGGTCTCATAGTTCATGTTTGGGCAATGATGAGAGCGGAAATAGTATGTAAAAGCTCGGCCGCGGCAGCCGAGGCAGCGCGCGACGCCGGAGCGGTCCACTTCATGACTGCAGATCGCCACGAGCCGTGAGCCACGAGGCACGAGTCATGCGGCCGGTTCTTGGAATGGAGACACCAAGCCGACAGCACTGCACTGGCACTCGGCCACGCAGTACCATTACCGGCACCATTGCTCGCCCGTCTCCGCCGCTATTTGCTTTCAGCTTTTCGCTCGGAACTCACCAATAAATGAAGGCGGAAATACTCCTCCGTTCCCCTCATAATTGGTGACCCGGAAAACGAACCCGCACCGCAGTTCAAGGCATTCATGGAAACCATTTCAGCGGTATCACCAACACTACGTCCGCGTTGCGATCGCGTCCTAGGACACGTCAGCGATGGCCTTTACCACGCCGGTCTGGATTCTGAAGCTCATCCATCCAGCCGCCCCATCTCACTCTTCCGGAGCTGCAGGCGTTCTATGAGAAAGACAGTCCTGTGCGGTTCGCGCTGCTCGAGAGCCATTTTTTCATCCGTGGCATCAAAAACCAGGCGCAGCGCTGCAACATCGCCAGCAAGGCGGTCCCAGAGCGCATCGTGGCACAACTTCGGCTGCCGCTGCAAAGCCATGATGTGTACGACGATCTCCAAAAGGCAGCCCTTGCTCATTTCGGCTGGGCCAGCCCTTTTATTTGTCAGCAAGCTTCTCCTGCCGCAACAGCCCTACAACCGTCAGCTGCGACTGCGGAGGCGTCACGTTCGGTTCTGTCATTCGTATCGCACGAACACTCAATAGCCTCACCTGACGCCGATACACAAGTGACGGCCATCCACGCCCACGGAACTGTTGACACCACCACGAAGGTCAACAGTTGAAGTGAGCTTTTTCGTGCTGTGGATGATAAGAAGGATGTTTTTAATCCCAATTCCTACCTTGAACTACGCCGTTTTACGCCAAGGATGTCGAGGTGTGGCTGGCTCAGGTCGAAGCATTTTTCTCCGTGAACGGCATTACCAGTGACGTCCTTAAGCGCAAATTGGTGATTCGATCCCTGCCAACCAACCGCCTGTCCTGCATTCGCTATAAGCTGCTGGGTGCTTCGTAAGTCCAATACTCCCTGATGAAGCAAGCGATCCTCTCGCCCACCAGCATTCATCAGCATGACTCAGTACCTTGCCGGGCGACCTCATCCTCGCCTAGCATCCTAGCAGCCCTGACTACCCCTCAAGGCGTACCAGCATCATCTGGTTCTCAGTCACGTCTCGACTCCGCCACCGGAGTAAGTCAGACGTGCATTCCACAATCTGCCCCGGCTACATCCTCGACTACACCCACGGGCGAGTTTTCTCCATCTAAACTCTCACCACACAGACACACAACCAAGCCAGGTTCAGTGCCCGTCTCACAACTGGGACCTACCAACAAGCCCAGTGCGTCCCTCACTTTTGACTGTGTTTCTTCGCTGACGTCGGAGACATCCCCATCAGTTTTATGCTCCACATCGCCGGCTCATTCCCTAATCGTAACAGAAGCTGGGACTTACGCTCAGAACTATATCTCCGCTGATGCATGAGAGTGCACGACGTCTTCCAACGAAGAGAGAGGCGTTTTAAATTCTGCCAGCTCGAACCTGCCTCCTTGCAATTCACCGCAACGAGCAAGCCAGTTCCACCTCAGCCGTTACAGGCAGCTGATATGGCAGACCTTCAGGGCAAGCCCTACGCCCAAGAATTAAACTCCAGCATCTCAAGGATCGAAAACTTCGGTAGACGCACGAAGTTCCCACACGTCATTCAACGCAATTTCAAACGCAAGTCTTTCGGCACGACTATCCTGTCTCCAAGAACAATCTCCAGGACTGCACACCAGCGGGAAACCTGTCACCGTCGAAAATGACTACAGGCACAAGGCTGCAATCACCGATGTCAAAGTAAACGCTGGAGCAAACGGTACCATGTTAGACATCATGGCCAAAAGAAGCCCCTTCGCTTTGAATGTCCTGAAGTGGAAGCTCGTGTCAAGGCATGCCGATGTCCACCGCGGCGTGGTGTCGAAGCAGGAGCCTCATGCTATTGCTGCAGCAAGCGCTCCGCACACAAATAGCCAAGTTTGATCAACATAGTATCCTCGAGTCCTCGGTGCGGCACTCCGCTCAACCCGAAGCCCCTGAGGTTTCTACTTCCTCGACTATTCCTGCGTCGAGTAACTAGGTTACCGCTGAGCACCGTGGGATGACCGCCTGAAATAATAGCAAACAACCGGACAGCTTCAACGGCCTGACCAGGACTGGACTGAACTTGTAAATAGCTTGTGGATGCCATTCCCCTCCCTCTGGGACTGTGACTGGAATGAACATCTATATAGTGTACAGTGCACAAAGGACATTTTTGTAGTTCATATTTTGTTCATTTTTTGGTTGTTCGTTCTCTCGCATTTCAACGCCACGAGCCAACTTGAGGGGGATAGATATGGCACCTCGGCTGCGGCAGTTGAGGGTGTGCGCGCCGCCGGAACAGTGCACCGCGTGACTGCAGGTAGTCACGAGCCGATAGCCACGAGGCACGAGTCAGGCGGCCGGTAGTTGGAATCGAGACACCGAGCCGAAAGCACCGCGCTCGCACTCGGCTACGCGGTACCACCACCGGCGCGATGGCTCGCCCGTCTCCGTCGCTGTTCACCTTCTGCTCTTCCCTCGTACTCATCAATAAATGAAGGCGGAATGTCTCCTCACGTCCCCTTCAAGTACAATAGACGGGGGTGGCAGATAGTACCAAACGGCCAGGAAAATTGATGGATATAACAAGGGACAGTTCGCCGTTGTCCCGATGGGGCTGTTCTCGGTTTCACAAATCAAACGGTGCTTGTAGGGTTCTGTCCCAATGTCAAGCCATAGTGCGGTGGGTGTAGGAGTCCGGATCACTGTAGGAAATAGTAAAAATATCAGTTAAGGGTACGTTCTAGCAGCTTGCCAACCGTCCACGTAATGCATATTGCTCTGTATGGAGAAGGCTCCTTCGGCGGAAGTCCAGATTTCAGGGAAATATAACGCTGGCTTGCTTCCAGTGAGCAGTGAAATAGCCAAGAAGAAGGCAGGAGTATAACACGTGCTGCAGGACAGAGAAAACGTGATGAACGAGACGATTACCCATGGTAGTGGTGATGGCATCAGGTCCCGGTGCGGAATTCGAATAATATTTCTAAACTTCAGAAAATAATCAAGTAAAAAACATGCTACAAAAAAGGATAGAGAAGGTACAAGTACCGTCACTGGACTGGCACTGTACCAACTCCAGTGACTCTCCTTGTACATTGTCCGTCTTGTGTAGCATGTTTTTTCCTGGACATCGCCAACCAACAGGGCCAGACATCCTCTTTACCTAATATTTATACAGGGTGTCCCAGCTATCATGCACCAAGACAACCAACAGGGCCAGACATCCTCTTTACCTAATATTTATACAGGGTGTCCCAGCTATCATGCACCAAGATAAAAAAAAAGAGTAATGTTGTTACTCGAAGAAAACCTAGTGCGTAATGTTGCAGTGCTGTGGAGAAGCAGACAGTATTTTTTGTGTTATTACGAGTAATTAATGTATTGTAATAATTATATAACTCGAGAAGTACTATTCTGATCACTAAAGTGTCAATGGGGTACTTGTAGTTACCTACGAGAGGCATCTAACTGCGGTATTTTCAGCGACGAACTAATTACGTATTTATTTATTCTGCCTGATAAAGAAAACCCGCGAAATACGAAAATACCACGTGACGGCCCTCCTGCGCGCATCGTAAACCAATGCCCGCAGACAGGCTGCCTCTTAGTTAGCCAGCATGAAATAGAGATAAAAGTAAGAATAAAGAAATGCGACCGAGTTTGTGCCTTATCTGCCACACGCGTCCGTGAAATTTGTTTCTGCTGCTCCTTCAATGCATGCCATTATCAAGGTGATGCGCTGTCTCTTCGGGCGAGTAACAGGCGAAGCAATTGCTTTCGATCAACTTATTTGGGGGCGCTGCTTTACGATGCTCGCGGGAGCGCCGTCACGTGCTAGTTTTCGTATTTCGCGGGTTATCTTTATCAGTCAAAATAAATTAGTACGCAATTTGTTCGTAGCTGAAAATACCGTAGTTAGATGCCCCTTGGGGTTACCTACAAGTGCCTCATTGACACTTTACTGAGTAGGACAGTATTGCTCAAATTAGATAATTAATTACAATAATTAATTACCTCTCATTACCGAAAAATTAGTGGACGCTTCTCCCCAGTACTTCGAACATTATGCACTAGGCTTTCTTTGAGTAATGCCATTGCGCACCAATATAGCTGGGACACCCTGTTTATTGGTATTGCTCCATATATTACAAATCTTGCCTTTTGGAATAATCAGTAACCGGCAGCGGGTATAAATCGCACCAAACCTACGGTTCAAGGATTGCAGGCACACGTTGTCTGCAGGCACACGTTGTAAGAGCATAAATGGGTGCATACTTAACATGTTTAGCAAAATTGAACTCGTGTGGGTGAGCCCGACGTTGGGTGATGGTAACTAAACTGTAGCAGGGCGGCGAGTTGGGCTAATTGGTGTACTTGCATCTTGGGGAACAGCGCGAACTAACAGAGACACAAAAAGAAAGAAGTGAACGGGGCAAGCGCTGACTTTCAACTCGATTTAATGGAAACGACGTCGTAACTACTTATACATACACAGAATCCTCCTCCCCCACGCCACGTGCCCACCCCAGCCAATGACATACTAACACGACCAAGACACTCCACTGTTGTCAACGCACCCTTCTTAACACTGGAACACCTTATCGCAACGACCGCTCCAAATAAACAAATTCTTTTTCGTGCATCACAACTGATGACCCACTGATGCAATCAATCCCTCGTTTTCTGATGTAGTATCTGACATTCGCTTTCCGGTGACGATGTGTGGTCCTGTTGGTTCGCGATGATGGAATTACGTAGCAATGATGGACTCAATTTTCTTGACTTACGGCTTCGCTTTAAATCATATCACGCGTGTTTCCTGCAGCCAAGGTATAAAAACCACACACAAAAAACTACTCTTGAATTACAATTCAGGACACTCAAAACTGATAAAGAACGGGATAATATTATCCTGCTTACGGGCGTCCTTGACGCGTTCCTACTCTGATTCAGAATCTGACCCTTCCATGGTCAGGTTTCTAGGCTTAAAGAGGCAGCTTTTCCTGGCACCACACTCAGGATGACGGAAGAAAAACTGGTCAGGCTGCTGAAAAAGCAGGGAGGTGCTGGCGAAGCAGGGTTCTCAAGGGAAAAGACTAAAAAGTTTGCTGTGTTGCCCTATGTACACCCGCCCAATGTTTTACCAATATCCATCTAGCACCAAATTTGCTCGTTTTTATTAAACATTTATTTCTCTCTCTCTCTCACGGGAGCGCTGACCGTTCGGTGGATCAGCGCCGCGTGATGGAGTGATACGGCAAAACTCGGCGAGAGTAGCCGCATGCGCACTAAGCATGGAGGGAAAAAAAGCTTAGGAGAGGCCCCCAGCTATCCCCGCGCATTGGCAAAAGTGTGGAGGAAGTCACGTGTTTTCGGCGGCCATTGGAAGTCGCGTTAGCAACGGCGTCCTAGCAACAGCCCGCCCGCCGTTCGCCAGTCATGGAGGAAAGGCAGCGCCTGCCTTGTCGTCCGATTGCGAAGATTGCTGCTTCGCTTTGCTGCGCTGTGGTCTTGCGGAGCTCGAAAAGGATGCTGCGAGTTGCGACAGCTGCGCCGATGTGAATATGTCATTTAATTTCTACTCGCAAGTGCACCTTGTACCGCGTCAAGCTATTGCTCCGGTCGCGATCACGACGCGCCTATTGAAGTGCAGATATCGTGAACGCGCCGTCCCGTCGTACGCGCGGACACCCGTCAGGTAGATTTTCGGGAAGTGATACACGGTGTGCAGTACGTAGGCGACTTGCAACCGAACGATTCGCAACTCAATTTTTTGGTTATCGCCGCTGCATGTAGTTTGCTAGGCCGGCAATGCGCGGCAGTGTTTTTGCAACTGTTACAAGGTAGATTCCCAGTTGATATAATTCCATCGTCCTATTACCTTAGTAGGTGTCCGTCTGTTGACTGGAAGAGTGCTGGATCTGGAATCTGGATCTTTTTGTGGTCTCGCTCTGGATTTCGCTTTTCAACGCTTCATACTGCGAGGTTAGTGTATGAGCGTTTTCAACTGATATCACCTTGAATTTATTGACACTGAGACAAGTTGAAACTTGGCGAAAAAAAGTTTATTGACGCCACCCACCCTCTCCTTTTTTTTACTGAATAATACGTTTTGCCTCCTCCTGCTCCTCCTCCTTCGCAAAAAATCTATCGAAGGCACGCGAACAACGGTAAAAACATTCCACAATTTTTTTAGCTTGAAATCTGCATGAAGTGCTGCTTACCTATATATATAGAACGGCCGTTTAATTGACTAGTCATCTCTGGGATTGCCAGTGAAACTGCAACGCAAACTTGAGCATTTTCCAGTCCGGTAGCCGCACGGCGTTCGCCCACTGTTTGCGGCGTTCTCCATCGCTTGGGAACCTATAAACGGCGGCGATTGCAAAAAAAGGATGAATGCACACCAATGTACAGCAATACTTGTCAGCGGAATGATGCACTAACCGGTGGAAGGTGACGCCCAATTCCTTGGGTACCGATCGCGACTTGCAGCCTGGCACCGAGCAGTGCGGCATTGTTAGAGCGAGCCGCTTCGCAAAACTGCTGCGGCCACACTGAAGACGTGTAACAGTGTAACCGCGCGTTTAGGTTCACGGTCACGCGCTGCAAAACGGCCTTCTACCTGCCTATCAGCTGACTTCCGCCGGCTCGGCGCTGGCAGATGCAGACGACAAGAGAGGCGGTACAGGACGGAGGAGGCGGAGAAGGTGCACCGAGAGAGAGGCAAAAAGAGTCCGCCATTCGACTTACAGAAATGGCGTTTCCGGCTGCGCTGGGTGTGACGTCAGGGCCTCTCCTAAGCTTTTTTTTCCTCCATGGCACTAAGCAAAGGCCGCTCCTGCCGTCGTCTGCCAGGCTGTTCCAAGAGCAGAGAGCAGCCCTCGTATTTTTTTATTCGCTTATCAAACTGCCTGCCGTACTCGAAATTTTTCTTGAAGGCCAGGCACGTGGCGCCAGTTGAAAACAGAGGAATCAAAACGGCCGAACGAACCTTGCGCTGAACGAACTTTGCGTTCTGAAACGCTGATCACCCTTTTAAGTTGGCACCACGTGCCTGGCCTTGAAGAAAAATTTCGAGTATGGCAGGAAGTTTTATAAGCGAATAACAAAATACGGGGGCTGCTCTCTGCTCTTGGAACAGCCTGGCAGACGACGGCAGCAGCGGCCTTTGCTTAGTGCGCATGCGGCTACTCTCGCCGAGTAGGCCGTATCACTCCATCACGCGCCGCTGATCGACCGAACGGTCGGCGCTCCAGTGTTATTGGTAAAAAATTGGGCGGGTGTACGTAGGATGTCGCACGGACTGAAAAAGCTGGCAGCACGGTTTGGGGTAGACGTAGTGTTTTTCTTAAAAATCCAACTGCGCGCAAATTAACCAGGACGTGAACACACTGAAGACACCACAAGCGCAGACTCACAACTGGTTTATTGTTACAAAAAACAGAACATTAAATACCCAGGCGCCCCACATACGTCACATTCTCAGTGCTATCGGCTGCACACACAAATAAATAAAACTCAGAAGCACACGAATGACAGATAATTCCGCGAAGATAACACCATCACACATGAAATATCCTCCCCCTCTTCACCACGCATGCCCTGAAGAGGCTTCAAATTCATGTTTAGTGCCCATCTATGTAGGCGACTTCGCGACTAAGCAAGGCAATAGATGGGTGACTAATACAATCTGAACCAGCTTTTAAAATGTGTCTGGCCTCGACAATTTCTCTTGTCTGCTGACGTGTTTTCTACCCCGGTTAAATTAAACAGCGTTTGTCCGGCCATCCAGCGGCGTGCTGAAGATGAGCTGGGAAAGACGAAAAGTGCGTATAAAGTAAATCATGTCTCACCCTTCGTACCGTGCAGTGTGGCTGTTGTTTACAAGATTACTTAATCTTGAGGAAAAGTGAATGTAGGTCAGACAGGTCGCTGCGTAAATGTCCGACTAATGGAGCATCGCAGCACGCTTAAAAAGGATGAGTACGCACGTCTGGCCGAGCATTGTCGCACGTGCGAGCAACGTTGCTATCCGCTGTTCCGCGAGACTGATATCCGGTACAAGCACAAAAGACAGACGTACCAGAGAGTTGCTGGAATCATAATGCATCAGAAAATGGGGGAGTGATTGTATCAGTGAATCATCAGTTGTCCTGCACGAAGAACTTTTTATTTGGAGCGGTCGTTGCGATAAGGTGTTCCCGTGTTAAGAAGGGTGCGTTTTCAACAGTGGAGTTTTTTGGTCATGTTAGTATGTCATTGGCTGGTGTGGGCACGCGGCGTGGGTGAGGAGGATTCTGTGTATGTATAAGTAGTTACGACGTTCTTTCCAATAAACCGAGTTGAAAGTCAGCGCTTATCCTGTTCACTTCTTTCTTTTTGTGTCTCTGGTAGTTCGCGCTGTTCTCCAAGGTATAACTGAACGGCTACGTTGATTTAAAGACATGGAATGAAGGCTCATCTTATTCGATAGCGAAGCTTGTATCCCAGAGGACGAGATTTAGGAGCGAAACTTGGGAAATATTTATGCATTTTCACAGAAAGATAATTGATTAGAAGTCACAGTGTTTCGAGTAAGGTGTATTTTAAACCGAGATTTCTATGTCTCAGTGATGGTGTCTCAGCATATGTTGCGTCTAAAACGCATTACGAAAGACTAGCTTTTTGTGGCGATGACTATAATCGCGGGTGAAGTAAAAAAAAAACATAGGCTTCCCGTTAACGGAATGAAACCTCGGTCACTGGCATTACGAAGCCGACGTCAATACGGTTGCGCGCTCCCGACACTTTTTTTTATTTCTTTCTTAGACATGGCACAACTGCTTGACCACAAAAACGCTAAAACAAAGGAACACACCGACGCGTTTACTTCACAATTTTTTCTAATATACTAACTCATCAAGTACTGCAAACCACTGAGGCTGTTCTGACTCAGCACAATACACATCGGTTTCAAGAAATTCTCCAGCACCGTTCCCGCAGTCACATCAGCATGATTACCACCCATTTTTTTTGCATGTACGATGGATGATTACAGCTATTACTATGTCATATGATACTCCCTCATCATTCCGTACTGGCAGAAAACGATTTACATTGAGTATGATTGGCAGTAAACGTCTCAATGTTTTTTGTAGGATGTCCAATAAAACAGGGAGTCCCTGCAATCAATCAGTATGGGGACAATAGTTACTGGTACTTTAAATAACAGTTCGTGGTCTATGCCACCAACATTCCCTTCTCTGCTAACCATCTTGCGACTGCAGAGTTTGGGCAGTGGAACGTAAAAAAAAAAAACTCCTTCCGGCTTTATGACAATGTTGTAAACCTGTTAGAATGGTACTGTCCTGACCACTGAGACTACAGTGATCTATGCAGCCGAACAGGCAAAACAGTAATACGTAGATTCTGATACAGTTGGTTCTTTGTAAAAGTACACAAATTTTCAGCACATAATGTACTTTAGGCACATGAAACCAAAATACGACTTCACCGAAATACTATCTTCTTAGAGCATGAATAAAATATCTGTTCCGGATGCAACAAACTCGGGCAGGCAATTTTTCATTCGTACTTAGGGAAACGTGCGGAAAAATGCATAATTTTGGTCCCACAGGAATAAAATCCCGGAAACAACTTGTCTCGAAAATAAGTGACAATGCCGTAAATATCCGGTTTTGATATAGCTTTAAAAGATAGTCTGGGTAGTTCGCTCTAAGCCAAACAACTGAACAGAACGAATACCTTGTTGTGCTTTTCAAACTGACATGTGCCACGCACTCTGAATGCAAAACATACCACACTGTGTTTTACAAAAGTACACGCAGTGGCTCGGCGAACATTTACGGATCGCGCCCTTCCGGATTGTTCACTCACCTTTCCTGTTTCTTCTTCCCGTACCGGTGATTTCAGCGATAGTATTTAAGCGAAGCACAGGCATATACTATCGACGACTAAGTCAATTTAATATTTTGAAAAACGGCTGGCGCGTTGCTCCACTTCCCCTGCCAAAAGCCAAAAGTTGCGATGCAAATTAGTGACCGCGCCAGCATGTTTGCTGAAACATTAGGCCACAAGAGACTTTACTGGTGTATACCACATGTTGAAGCAGAATTTCGGCAGGTACATTTTCGTGGCGGTTGGCCTTTAGGAAATTCGTCGTTAACAACCCAGGAGTGGCGCTATACAAAAGTACCGTGTTTGAATCTCCCGAACAAATGTCACGTATTTCAGAAAGAACGACGCCGAAGGACCACGTTAATAGCGGATTTTATCGTTTAACGCGCCGACGCAATATAGGCGATCAGGCGCACCGCTGTGGAGGGCTCCAGAATAATTTTGACCACCTAGTGACCTTAAACATGCGCTGAAAGCTCGTACACACAGGCATTTTTGCCCTTGGCCTCCATTAGAAAAGCGGCTGCGCGGCCGGGAATTGAACCGGCGTCCTCCAATGATCAAGTGCAGTACGCGGCCGGTCATGGGCCTCTGCTCGGCCACACCGCCCTCCCTCTCACACTTTCGCCGACCTTTCCTGCTCCGTTTTATTCCGCACATGTCACGTGGTTCGTTTGCGCCGCGCAGGTTGGAGCATGCCGAACGACCACGTGCAGCACGCAGGCGTACTCGGCTTCTGCGCGGCCGCAACGCCCTGCCCCTCAAACTTTCGCCTCACTTTCATCCGCATTTTAAAGATAGCCTTTCTTGAGTTACTTAAACCCAGAAATTTTGGTCTGTCTGTATGTCTGTCTGTCTGTATGTCTGTCTGTCTGTGCTCGATTCAGCCACCCGGGCAAAGTAAAATTGATATTGCGCAATAGTCTTATATACTCACAGCCACATTGTAAACATCTAAGCCCGGTTTATGTGTTCATACTTGTCAACTTTGTTAACAAGAACAAGACATTACCCAAATATAAGACAGGAAATTAGTACACAAGGGATATTTACAGTGTTCCTTTATGAAAAAATTCATGGATGCTTCGTTTTTCGATAGCAAATGATATTCTACATCTACTGCAGAAAACCGCGGCCTCCTGGTGGCATGTGCAAAATCACGCAGCAACAGCAAAGAAAGGTTCCACTAGCTAGGTTCCACGTTCTGCTTGGAACGCACGTGGAGCACGGCCACGCGGCTCTATAAAAATTCTAGTCGGCCGCCTCCATTTACGCGCGTCTCTGGCGTACTGCAGCGCTGGCATCGAGGAACCCGGTTCTGTAGCAGTGGAACGAGGTAAATTAAAATCGCCTTGCGCAAACCTTTAGTGTGTTTACCTTGGAATGAGCGCGACGGTACAGGAACAGCATGAGAGGCGAGCGCGAAAGGAAAGGGGGGCATTTCCTTGGCAAATGTCTACAAAGACTATCGTCTTTTGACAACATTTGCAATGAAAGGAGCAGATACGCGGCCAATTTTTTCTCTGCCTCAACTCGCTTGGTTAAAACATCGTCAACGTCGCTGCCGCCAAACCATTGCAGCGGGAGCCGTAGTGGTGCGCACAAAAGCAGTTCGAGCATGGGCTCATGCGTTTTTTATGCATTTATCTGCGCTAGTGGAGTTTACCATCCGTATATACATTTGCCGTCAGTCTTTTTGATGGTGATGGTTTATTTTAATGGTGCAAGGCCAAATAGGGCAAAGAGCGCCAAAAACAGATGCTTAGGTAGCATATATCAAAAGTGAATACTAAAATTGATTTATGCTAACACCACCCTAACCCCTCATGTAGTACATAAATGGACCCATGGAGCCAGCTCGCACAACCAACGTCGCCCGTATTGGGACGAGAATTGCGTCCCTAACCATATCATTTGATATGGCATTGTGCACAGTTCAAGGCTTGTCGCCAGCCAGTATTGAACCTTGCTTCTCCACCCGCAGATGAAACGCATTCGCAACGCATTAGAGAGGACCCCTCAGTGCTAGAGAAAGGTATTGAATACTCACTAACGAGTGGTCTCTACAAGTTGGTGTAATAATGTGGACCGATACCTGTCAAAAACGTTTCACCTATCTCTTCACAAAATTTTCGAACAATATGTTCACAGACTTCAAAATGCTATCCACCATTTCAAGTGATTGAACCTTGAGCAGTGTTCATTTTCGTTTGTTCCCTTCCTTCCTTCGTGTTCCTCCTCTTCCCCAACAGGGCATTCATGCTTCTCTGATAATAAAGGCATTCCTCCTCCTCCTCAAGAGAAGTTAGCAAGAGGCTGCAGAAACGCACGTGCAAACGCTGCCGAAAGAGCCATATGGCGGATTCCGCTTGCGGCGTTGCCAGGCTTGCTTCATATCGTGCATAAAGAAGTCACAAAAATGGACATTCCCAACAATTCAACTTGTTACATAAATACCAGTGTGTAGTCTAATAAGCAACAGACTTTGAAAATGTAATATTGTCTTGACCTAATTTTAAGTAATTTTCTACTACTGGTCCTAACTGCGGGAAGGACTGAAATTTAGGCGTTCACGTGACCATGACGCAGGCATTCGGCCGGGATTTGCCCGTGTGTCCTCTCTTATATTTTTCTCTATGGCTTCATTCCCGCTGGTAAGCAGCGTCACGTAATCTGTAGTGCCCTAAATACGCCGGAATATGCTCCTGGTGCTGCAACTATACTTGTAAACAATAATTTTCGCGCTGCATTTGACGTCTCGCTGTAGGGGGTTACGCTGCCCTCAGGGTGCTGCCACTGTAGCATGCGCAGCGCCCGCGTGCTGTGCGGTGAAGCAAGGAGAGGCGTTCCGTCCACTTGCTCACTGATTTTGTAGCGTGAGCTACACTGGCCGAGGTTGAGCAGTTTCGTGTGGCTCCTAGAGAGCCGGGTGGCGCCAGCGTGACACGTAGCGGTCCTGTCCACTTCATGGTGATGCGAGGGCTGGCCGGGTGTGGCACCGATGGATCGTGCGTCGCAATACCGGCGTGCGCCTGTGGATTCAGCTTAGCCCTGGGGTGATTGGTGACGCTGAGACGGATCCGCTGCATAAATGTACATGCGTCCCATAATGCGTATACCGTGTGTGTGTCATTGAAGCAGCAGTAAGCATGATAATCAAGCAAACCCTAGACAACGAGGAAAGCTAAGAATAACCAACGCAACCTTAAGTCATGCTACGTATATCCTAGCGTAGCAGTGCTCAGACACTGCGAACTTTTTCGTACCTGGAGAAAAACGAAAACAATCCGAATAAAAAGCAGCCCGAAAAAAAATTACCCAACCTTCCCGCGAGGGGAACCCTGTGGAGATGCGACGCCACAGCGAGCATCGGCTGCTCGCTTGAACCGTTTGCGTTCGGTATCACGTTTACGAAGTTCGGAATCGGCTGCTCGCTTCAATCGTTTCCGTTAAGCATCACTTTCACGCCGCTTCGCAGCCTTGTCTTCAGTGGTTCTAGCATTCCTGTTATCACAGTGATCGGTGCTTGTTATGGTTGCGCGGGCGATAGCAGAATTGTTAGGCTCCATTCAAGCGATCGATGGAAATCGGAAGGCTGGTGCTCGAACGACCGCGGCTATGACGCAACGTGGCGCGGCTATGACGCAACACAATCCAACATAATCTACTTTAATCCAATCCAATCCAAAGCCAATCAAATCCAGTCCAATCCAAGCCAAGCCAAGCACAGACAAGCCAAGCCAAGCCAACCCAATCGAATCCAATCCAATGCCCCTCGCGAGAGAGTGTTCGCTATCGGAGAGGAGAGGGGATGAGCGGCGGAGAGCGCAGCTCGCGCGGCGAGGAGAATGGGGGAGGGGTGTGGACGGATAAGAACAACGCCGTATGGAGAGACAAGGCGAGTAAATGCGATGCAGTCGCACCTAATATCTGAATCATTATTCCAATGGGACAACTGGCGGTTCCTCGGGAAGGTCCAAAATATCCAGCAAATTCGAATTTTCGGAGCCCGAAAAAACGTTCGGATACTATGGCGTTATTGCAAAATCAAGGCGCCTAATGGATCAAAATTTTCAACTCTTCCTCTCACTGCCGCAGAAACAGCACCGGCGCACCACTTTAACGCGGGCGTACGTACATGATCACCAGACAGTACGGTGTGAGGCACATCCTTCCGTTGCGCCCCTATGCATGCATTTGGTATAGCTAGATTTCAAAATTAATTGCTGCAATGGAATGATTGCGCATGTTTCGTCAGACAGCGCACGAGAGCGAATTTTAAATCGCAGAGGAAGACCATGTATACGAGGGGAAACGGCCTCTTGCGGCAAGCGTAGGCGAGAGACAAACATTACTAAGTACAAGCGGACTAGCTTGTAGCTCAGATGGCGATGTAGCCCTAATTGGCGGAGCGATAGCGGCCACAATAATTTCCTGTTCTCCACAGTGAAATGCTCAAGGCGGCGACACTGGCCGCTGGTGTTTCCTTGGCCAAGCGCTTCTGGCGTTAGCTGGCCGTGCTCTGAAGCGGCGTTTCCCCTCGTCTCATGTTGGTACTCCGCGATTTAAACGTAGTTGTTTCCTACAGCAGTCATTAAAACTCGGCAAAGCTACACAGCATGCGTAATGGGCACATCCGTGTTGATTTATTGTACGGTTTAACGCGCCGACGCAACGCAGGCGATGAGGGGCGCCCTAGTGAAGGGCTCCGGATTAATTTTGACCACTCTGAGATCTTTAACGTGCACCGAGATTTCGCAGAAAAGGGCGTTTTTGCTTTTCGCCTCCACCGGAAAAGCGGCGGCCGCGGCCGTGAATCGAACCCGCGACCTCGTGCTCAGCAACGCAACGCCTTAGCCACTGAGCCACCGCGGCGAGTTAAGAGCACATTCGGAACCAGTAACTGGCTTAGACAGTTTAGGGGCTCGTTTTAAGTGCGAATGCACTTTTTATAAGCGACCCCAAACCATCCACCGCCGGCGGCGGCGGCGGCGGCGGCGTCGGCGGCGTCCGCAGTGCTCCTCTATATTTAAAAAAGAAACAGCATCCGGCGCCAGGTTTCGATCCGAGTACTTTGCGGCCGCAGCGCGACGCGCTACCGACTAAGCCACGGAAGCCACGCTGATATCAGTGTGAGTAACGCGCCTTATATCTTTAACGCATTCAAACTACGTCGTCAGCGGCGTGCGTTGGCGACTCAGCGGCGTTATAGCGGCTTGATAACTGCGTGGTGTACACGTGATACTACAAACCCGATGGAAGAGATGGAAGAGAAGGCGGCGAGGCGGTGGGCTGCGGGGGCCGAGCGCAAGCGCCGCAAGCGGGCCGACAACCGTGCATTCGCACTTTCACATTCTCCCCCTCGGGGAAATGCGGGGGAATTTTTTTTCGGTACTCTGCTGATCGTGTGCACAGCCCACATGCAAGGGATCTTGGAATACGATTGCTAGAAAGGATATAGAGTGAGACCTCATTAAAACCAAACGGAATATAACAAAATATTGGATATAACCAAGCAATCGTAATTGCAAATGAAATTCACATAGAGCCCCATGAATTTATGGCCCTTTGTTAACAAAGCTGTAAGTTCCATCCTAAACAGCGCTTAACAACACAACTACGAGGAAGAGGGGACACAAGACGGCGCTGACTCTCAACTAAACCTTTAAATCGGAAGAAAACACACATATATACAATCATACACCACACGTGTGTCTAAACATCATCGCTACACAGCGGTGCGCCAACAATCTTATCGTAGCCCACTCCCCCTCCAAAAAACACTCACCCCACCTCCCCGAAGGGAATCGTGAGGAAATGCGAATGCACATGTCGAACACGTATTTTGGGGTCTTCGGCTCGGCGTTGGCGTTTCGCAGCGGCTTCCCGAGCACGGAGTTCGGCGTCGGCAGCTCGCTTCAAGCGCAAGCGTTCGGCATCACGCGCTCTTCGCTTCGCAGCCTTGTCTTCCGCTTCTTCTTCTCCTCCGGTTGAAGATGACGTTGAAGCCACTACAGTGACGTCACCTCCAGCGAGAGGTGTAATGCTCGAACTGGATTGTATTACACTTCTTGCTCGAGGTACCGTTGCCGGAAGACATTCCATTTATATATACTTGCGACCGAGAGAACGGGAGAGTGGGACGAGCGTCGAGAGGAGAAGCACCGAAGCACCGCGCCTACCCTCGCCTACACTCTCCCACACACGCGGGAGCTCCGGTGAGCTCCCTCGATGCGTGCGCCCTCACACGACCGAGCGCGCTCCTCCTCTCCACTCCCTCGCCACTGATCTGCCCGCACCACCTGCTCCGGCTGCTAGGGGAGAGGAGGAGCGCGCGCGCTCGCAGCTGTTGCTATGGGAGAGGGGGTGAGAGCGGAGAGATAACACCTGCTGGCGCGTGGACGCCGCACGGCGCCTGACATGGCTCGACTAAGAAATGCATTCGCATTAAAAAAAAAACAACCTAAGGCATCGCCTTTGACAGGTAGGCAAATTTCTCATCGTACAGTGTCCCAGAAGCTTGGCAAATGCAATTTCCTTCACTTTTTTTTATATGAAACGCTTCCAAAAACTCTCTTGTCAACTCGTCATTGTGGGGCCAAAGAATACACGTGTCCTTATAGACTGGGTTGCATTTTTCTTGACTGTTTTTCTCGTGGGCCTTAAAGTGCAGAGTGGTATGCGCAAATGAAATATTCTTGAATTATTTTTTTTCGTCGGGGGAAGGGGGGGAAAGGCGGGGCGAGGGGCTAGGATAAGATTCTTCGCGCAGCGCTGTGTAGTGATGACGTTTAGACACACGTGGGGTGTATGATTGTATATATGTGTATTTTCTTCAAATTAAAGATTTATCTGAGAGTCAGCGCCGTATTGTTTCACCTCTTCCTTGTCGCTGTGTAGTTAAGTGCTGCTTCGGATGGACGGATACATACTAGCCAAGCTTTAAATTCTGTTCAAGCTGCATTCTCCTCGGAATGGGGGTACTGGACCTGTTTTCCCACAACGAGCGTTTACGAACCATTTTGGTACCCGTCAGATCAATCTCTTTTGCGCGTGATGGTTTGCGCCGTATCACGAATGTGGTAATGCAACAAACAAAGTAAAAAAAACGTGGCGCAAACTAGACGGGACAAGAGAGACAAGAAACACAGATACAGGCGCTTGTCTCTCTTGTCCCGTCTAGTTTGCGCCACGTTTTTTTAACTTTGTTTGAACTATGTACCAACTAGCTCAGCAACAAGTTTTGTTAGGTAATGCAACACTCGCGCTATCTAGGTGACAGCAACTCGAGCGCGCTAAAATGGCGGCAAGCGAATAGCTACACGCACGACGGTGCGCGTCTGCCGGGCTACCGGTACCTGAATGTTCCTTCAGAAACTCTACCGGGATACTGAATCCTGTTGCATTGCTGCTTTGGCGCTCACGATGCGGGTGAGGACGGATCCAAATTGCCGCTACTGCTGCAGCTTAAAGCTATCATTCGCGTAATGGAGACGCGCCAAAATCTATCAAGCACTCCTTCCCTGCGAAGTAAGCCGCCATCTCATGTCCTGTCGAATGGTTATGACTAGCCGTTTGGCGTTAATAAAGTAACGTTTGTTTGCTATTTTTATCGCTTGTTTTTTGTTTACAGGGGCTGCTGCGAGTTTCCGTGGTGAATACATCATCTCTTGCATGTAAAATGTCAGTGGAAAAGGGCCTTGGCTATAATGAAGTACAGGTTACGACATAGTGATTATGACCCCCCAGGCACTGCGACTTCATTATAACTAGGTTTTACTCAAAAACATGACACCTCATGATCCTGAAGGGCCCTTGCGAAGACCGCCATCCAGACCCACCTGTGGATAACCAAGCATCTTCACCAAACACTGACTTCCGGACCACAAGAGAATGCAAGCGCGCATACTACCGGTCACCACGACATCGCTGAAAAGTGGGAGGCACTGCTCGTCTACGAGGATACGGAGAACCAGAAGCATCTGGTGGACCGGGCGAAGACGGCAGCCACCGCCAGAGGTTTCCAGGACTGAGGAGAACTACCACCTCGAACCGGCAAGGACCAAGTCCTAGCTAGTCTTTTCAGTCAATAAACGTTTGTTTCTCTCTCTTCTCTGTGTCTTCGGATAACACAGTTCCACATAAAATCACGAAAGTTGACAACAGATTGTGGTCTGTATAACGTTGTCAAGAGGCAATAAAAGAGAATGTTGCAAAATTTAGCGTTGCCTGCTTAAAGAGTATCCAGAGATATGTTGCAGTAGCCCAGCTCCAGGAGCTGCGCATTCCCGCGCTAGTAGCAGGGCAATCCAGCGCCAGCGCAGGCGAATACCCGCTCCAGGAGCAGTGCATTTAGGCGCTGGTGCACACGTTTAGCAGCGTGAGGCGGCGCTGGAAAGCGCGCGCGCTTATCCGGAAGCACAGAAGATTTCGCTTTAAAAAAGTGTTCTACGGTTTGAGCAGTCCGTTCGCTACAAAACAACGTTTCTAACATTACCCAAGTGACGCCGAACGGCGTCTGTGTTTTAAAAGTGGCTGAAAAGTATAAGGAGTGTTTCAAGCAAAACTGCATAGGGCGCTGGGCGCATGCAGGAATGGCCGGCTTGTACCTATTTGGCAAGCTCCTAAAACTCGGACGCTGTATGTGCCTCACTAAAACGCTCAGTAGCCACGCATCAATTCTCCCAACTCATTATTTGGGCCCAAGCTTGCCCTGATAGCCTGTATCAAATGTTCTTTCACAGATTTTCATTCGGGAATATCAGAAGGGATTTCAATATTTATGGAAGTTAGACCAGTAATGAGCAGAATGGCGACCGATTCACCACAGGAACTGTATTTAAAATGTTCTTAAAAAGTTGCTCACTACATTTGAATTAGGCAGCAAATTTACAATCAAATATCAAAACATATAACTTTTTATACAGACATACCTAATTAAGATAACACTGGAAAAGTACAACACTTCGGGTTCAATGTGGAAATAACAGGGAATAAAATGTGAAAGTCATAGTTTCCGTCATCAGTTCGCCAGTGAGAACGCATTGTTGTAAATACAACACTCAAACGCTGAAGTACCGTTATCCAGCTACCATCGGGCTACTCATGGTTAATCCAAAACTAATCCCTTTTAAGGCACTGACTGCATTGTCTAAAGGTAATTCAAATCAACTCGCATTTCTCGTTGGGGTTCATCCGCGTACCGGGCAAGCAGTGAAAATTTTGTGCAAACTCCGGAACCTGCGAGAAAGGCAGATCGCAGGCCGAGTCCGGAGTACCGCCAGCGTCATTTCCGCGGCATTTCAGCAGGCACATCGCTATAAACAGCATCTGAGTACCGGTGTAGTCTTTGAAATCTCGCAGCCGCAGTTTGCAGCGTTTGTCACTGCGTGCGCTTCCGTCATAAGCATCAACCAGGGCGCCCATGGCCAGAGCCTCGACAAGGGCAGGAGAGACGTTCGTGTCTCCGGCAAGCGGACTGGACCGAAAGCAGTTCCTAACTGTTCCATTGGATTTCAAGGGTCCGGATCTGCGGTATGCCGTTAGCGTAAGCACAGACAGGGCCTTGGCGACTTCCGTACCGAAGCCCCCGAAGTTCACCCCAGGCACTTGCTCGAAGTCGTAAAGCGGGAATGCGAGGACGTACGGCAGGAGCTGGAAGTCGGGCAGGCCGTAGAAAGTCGCGCCGAACTGAAGTGTTGATAGGGATTTAGCAACTGCGGTAATTTCCACGTCGCTTTGTGTGTTGTATTCTCCGCTCGCTACCGCTACGGCCGAAGTGGTGTTGCGCAGGTTCAAAAGAAGGGCATTTTCGTCGAAGTCTGGGAACATCTTATCAAACTCTCCGCTTCCGCCGCCGCTCCACGGTTTGTCCTCTCGTACGGCCTTCCCGTTCAGCGGTCGGTTGATGCCGCGGAGGAGGCCGAAGGGTGCGTCGAGAGAACTCCAGTCAGCGATGACAGTGACGTTGTCCTGGTAACCACTCCACCGCAGCAGGCGCTTTTGGAACGATCTCCACACGGAGCCGGCGACGCGGGGGGCATCTTCAAGCGCTGACGCAGTGCGGTGACGCTGGTTGTATTGCGTGAAGAGGTGGCGGCCGGAAACGGCGAGGGCACGACTGAAGCAGAAGGCCGCATGCAAGGTGTTCACTGTCTTTTGGTCGCCACCGTAGAAATTTGCGATTAGCTGGTCGTTTGCAAATAGGGCCCCTACCTGTAAAAGGTGAGAATGTATTGTCACTCTGCAAAGAAGCCGCCTAATTGATTACAATACCACAATTATGGACACTTTTGAATGGATTAGGCTTTCCTTGCTTAAATAATCGCTTTTTCAATGCGTCGCCTCCAAAAACATTGGCCATGTTTACGTGCGATCGCCCCTATTTACAGGGCCCAAAGGGCAACTATTAGCCTCAGCTCGTTACGAAAGGGAAGTGAGTAATGAAGGCGGTAATTGCTTTAAGACAAAAGCCCCTTGAAAAATACCGCTGAATACATAATAGAAAGTTTAAGTATAGCGGAAGTTAGCGGTTAGCGTGAGCAAAATATTGCGTTTGCGCTCTGCAAACGTTTTCTACCAACCCCGCTTTTAATACTGCGCCAGCAACGCTCCGCTAATAGCGTGGTCCTGCTGCTGATGATCATCGTTGTGCCCAGAAACCCTTTGTTTCTGGTGGACTAGCGTCCTTTCTGCCTTCCCCATTCCCCAGTGGCTTCGGGCCATTATTTCTTAATAAAGTTTCTTTCCTTCCTTCTGGTGGACATCTAAATGTTCAAGCCAGGTGAAAAAGTTTTAACAATGCATATAAAAAAGAAAAAAAAACTGCTGAATGCCCAAAGTTACCGCATCGTCCCCACCAGCGAGAAAGCTCAGTGTTGTCGCTAGCGCCATCTAGAATATAAACAAATAACCAGAATTTAGCACGCCGACCAACCCATACAAACGCGACCCAAGGTAAAGGGCGGTATCGCCCACACCGGCGGTGTTCGGTACGGCTTGGCACAGCAATACAGTGAAGTACAGTCTAGTATTCTGTACGACCGCAGGTACCTGTCACTGTCAGCAACGCGATATCGTCGGTAAAGCTGATGCGCGCGCGCACAGAACCATTCCGGCCGGCAGCGGCCAGCGGGGGCAGGCCGTCTCGAGCAAACAGGCTTCGCGAGACCAGCGCCAGCGGCGCGCGGCGAAAAACGGCGCAAAGTTCCGCCCGCCAACTCTGAAAATGGCGTGCGTCCGCAAAACGCAAACCCTCCTTTAGCGGACTGCGCACGCGCACTAGTGCGCGCGCAAGGAATGGCGCGCGCTAAATGCTACCTCCCGCTATTCTAAAACTCTAATACAGGTGTTGACTGATCGGGTTTTTTGAGCGGCCTAGAGTACGGAAGCTTGGCTCTAAAGTTCTCTAGCAAGTTCGCGCAATTTCGATTGTATCTTTCCCTTAAGGCCGAAACGTGTATTAGTTCTGTTTACACACCCCAGATTACGCTAATTATTCAGCCGCGAAAAAGCACAGGGCTTGTAACATCAAAACTATGCTAGCTATTGACATTACCCGTAAAGCATGTGAATTGAGAGAAATTTATCTAAACATGTGTATGTTTTGAAACATATCTATGGTGCATCCTAAATAAAATGCATGTGTTCAACCCCGCCACAATAATACCAATGATCGAAGGATAATATATGTGCTCGAGGGAATTACCTTGTAACCTAGTCTGCTTTTCTGTGCTTCGAATTAAGCCACAGAAATCGCAGTTCCACCTACGACGAAATTATGTCTTGTCGTGTTTCTTACTAAGGTTTCTACAGGAATGGTCTTAGGTGTCACCCGGTACAGGGCTACCCCATCCTGCAGTTGTTATACAATATAGGTGAACTCTAAACATATTCCTGAGGAATCAGAAGTGCGAATCGTACAGCAGATTCACCTACGATCATTGAATACTTCATATTGCCTTCAGCCGCATCATGCGCCCTATCATTCCCAACCTACGTACCCCTCAGGTTCAAAATAGCAGCCTTGAACAAACCTCAGCCACCGCTCACGCCACCGGCAGGGCAACATGTTTTTATACCTCAGTTTGAAACAAAGGCGGCGCTTTTCTTTTCGGCTTTATTTCCGACGCACGACCTGCGCAGCCATGTCCTGGGGGCATACTTTTTGTATTCATACCACAACCTAGAGCGCCGTGTAGCCTGCGGTGTCGGCTTAGAGTACAGGCTAAATAACCTTCCTGTCACCATGCTTCCCTCTGTTCGAATGCCTTCCCTGCCACATTTCAGCTAAGCGACTGCTGTGTGGCGCCTGTTGTGGGCGATTCTCCCGAGTACGAATGTCAAGGGCATGAAAAACCGAAATAGCATCTTAGGAGCTTGAAAAACAACGAGGCTCAAGTTATCCTTGGAGTTGGTACACGTGTCTTCACATATCGCTGCCCTGATCGCCGGAGTTTAACAAAGACATGGATTAAAGTACACCATTTTCAATGCACGCATGAGCAGAGAAAGCGACACGTTCGAAATAGTCCACGCAGTGGGAAAAGTTGTTAGGTCAAGAGATGTTTGCGTTCAAGAAAAGTTTCCACGTGTGCATTCACTCGTATGCGACTGCGACGTATTGTGGAGTAGCACTTTTTCATATTCACATACACATGCAGTAGAGCAGGGTTTTCCTCGCCAGGACGTATATGAGATGGAAGTGACAACTGCAATGATCACGGCTGATGTCTGTCTTTTTGTCCCGGTTCCAGCATCATTGGTATATCTCTCAGTGAGTGTAACCAACAACGCCACCATTTAAGTGCAGCCACTCTCTGGTGGCGTTATGGTAAACTTGACGTAAGATTGATTCCTCCAGTAAACTAGGTTGTATTGAATCATTGTGGAGAAACAATAACGCGTGAGCAGAAAAAACAATGGTATTGCGCGTGTTACAAACGCAGCTCTTCTTGGCAACCCTAACAATGCAACCAGGGATAATGTTCTGTTGAATTGATCCCTAAAGGTGGCCAGCATTTTAAGATCCCGAAACCAAAGAAACCCTTTACCTGCGCAGTGCTCCAGGAAATAAAAAGGTGCATCTTGGCGTTTCCTAGTTCTTGCCAAAGCCGCAGGAAGGTGTTGACGTACTCTGTGTTTACCGTCCGGAGTTGAAGGGCTGAAGGCGGCACGGTGTCGTTGAGGCCGAACTTGTTCAGCGCCTCTTCCCACGTGGAACGGGAGAGTCCCAGTTCGGGAACGTCCAAGATGTTCTTGATTTGGGCAGGGACTTTTACCTCGAAACTGTAATAAGCCTTCCTGAGCCGGGGGATCGATATGTTCTCAACAAAGACAACTTCCTCGAAGGACACCTCGTCAGTGTAGTTTCCTCCGCTGCCGAGAGGCGACGGCAGTAGGTGCTCGCGAAGGACGTCGAAATAGCTTCTACGATGCTGTGAATTCGCAGAAAGAGAAGTCTTGTTCAGGATCTCGATGATGGTCCTCCCGGTGTTCAGAAGCACCGTCCTGGAGCTCTTTTCAGTGGACTGCCGCCACAGCGGCACGACTCGGAACATGACGTCCCAGCCCAACTTCAGCGAGGTGGCAAGAATCACGTGTGGTATGTCGACCTCGGTCGGGCGAAGCGGCCACGTTATCCCGGCTTCCCTCAGAGGCTCCCTGACGCCAGGCAGTCCATTGAGTTTGCCTTGTAGCACGGCGTGGCAGCTGCGGTAGAGGGCCAACCCACGCTGAGCGCTGTCTTGGCCGGCCTTCGGAAGAACATGTCGAAGCGAAAGAACGTATTAATACGAAAGTAACAATAGTGTACCTTAGAACACGTCCATGTGGTATTTGTGAGCAAAGAAAATAAAATTTCTCCTCCAGTAACCACTTAATCCGCAACAGGTTATTCACTGAACAATTCTCTTCCAACAATAAGATTACGTTCCAGCTTAAACATATACGTTCACAAAATTTTTCACCAAGGCAGAACCATGACCTTGCGTCAGATCTTAGCTACACAGACGTGTTGACTTTCACGCATAGGGAATAGATTGTATAATTCTCCTAATAAAGCATGATAAGCCGATGTGTGACCACAACGTGTCGATGCCCATGCATATGAATATTTCAGAACCACCCCTGTCGCTTCTCTCCCGAACAACTTTACCAACCACTATGGACACGGCATCTCTCCACCGACTTTTTACTTTGCAAAGCAGTCTAACCCCCTACGCCTCACCCCCCCCCCCCCCCCCCGTTTTCATTCCGGTGTCATCGATTTACTCGGCGCCGTTCTGGAGCTCCTCCTCCCCACCGTGGCACCTCTTTCCCAGCTATTTTCCTTCTCGCCTCCACCGATGCCCCCTTGTAAAGTTGCGCAGGCGGGGAACTAACGGCGATATGCGGCTATCAGATGATTGCGAAAAATAAACTGAAGCACAGATGGGCGTTAAAAAATGCACTAACGATTACTGACAAAAGCCCCTTCGACTCTAAAATTACCCCTATACAACACATTGATTCGCACAAAACTAGAATACGAAGCAGCAATATGGGATCCCTTTCACGTCAATTTTTTACAGTCGCTAGAAACGGTTGAGAATAATTCGGCTTGTTCCATTACATGTAATTACAATCGCACCGCAAGCATATCATCCATGAAAGCAGACCTTAGTCTACCATCCCTTGCATCACGCCGTAAAGTTTCCCGCTTATGTGTTTTTCACAAGCTCTATCACCATTCCTTCTTACAAAATGAATTCACAATTCGCCCAGATCACCTTTCACAACGTTTGGATCACGCCTTCAAAGTCGGCATTCATTCCTGCAGAACTAACTTCTTTTCGCAGTCTTTTATGCCGCGTACATCGAATGTATGGAATGACCTTCCAAACCCGACAGAAACCATTCCAGACTTCAACCTTTTTAAGAACGCAATAGCTAACATTGTATGACCAAAAACGTGCTGACTGTGTAACTGTTGATGACCAGAAATGCGCTGACTGTATAACACAACGCAAGAACAAAAAGAGAACAACAGTCATACAGTCAGCACGTTTCTGGTCATACAATGTTAGCTATTGCGTTCTTAATTTCGTTCTTGCGTTGTGCTGTTTTTTTTATTGTTTCTCCATACCCACTCCCCTCTGTAATGTCTTTTGACCTTGAGGGTAAATAAATAAATAAATACATAAACAAATAAATAAATACTACAAACTGTGCGCAGCAGGAGCTGCAGTCTTCTCTGTCACGATGCATTTCTACTGCGTCTAAGGAAGTGTTGGCGTGATCAGCGAACGTACGGCGGCATGCGCTACTCGGCTGTTACCTTGCAGTGCACCGCCGCCGCCGGCCAGCATGTTGTAAATCGTGTTCGAATCTCCCGCGCCAATTTCCCGTGGTTCGGATTAGCCCCGCGCAAGGGAGCAGCGAGCATGTTCTTGCATATCGTGTTTGAACCTACGGCGCAAAGGTCAAGAAGTTTGAATTAGCGGAGAAAGGAAAAGCGTTTGGGGAAAGTGTAGGGGGAGGGCGCTCCTTGGTGACGACACATGAATCGTGTGTGAAAGAAAGGCAGTGGAGAGATGACGCGTTAGCCGCACGTGTCGTACGGCACTTCCCCTTCGCTAGATGCTCCTCTCCGTTTTCTTTCTTTCGTCGCTGCTGCGCTCGCTCACTCGGTTACGCAGACATGAACAGACGCCGCTCCCGCGAATTCCAGGTAACGGCTGCCAAAGCGCTGCCATCTAAAACGACTGAAACCCGTCGGCGTGCCGAATGTCACTTCTAAGCACGGGTACACGATAGGTTCCCGGTTTATGCGTGCGCAGTTTTGTAGTGAAAAATGGTCGTAAGGAGGAGGAGAGACGTGCACGTGCAGCTACAGGTTTCATGCCCGTACTGATGGATGGTATGTCTGTTGTGCCTGTACGAGATTTAAACGCGGACGTTAAACGGCCCAATGGGACCTGTCCGGAGTCCATAGTGGTAGAGTGGATTGGGTTTGTGTGTTAGGCTAAGTTCAGATTACCGACGCAAAACACATATCGTGATCTATGGACGTAAAAAATGCCATGTCACGCAGTCCGGTTAGCTGAGACGTGAAATAACGTCATTCTTTAGGTCACTGCGACAGTTGCGGCAACAGTCTGCACCCGGCCTTACACAAACAGTAAGATGCTTACGATGCGGGAGGGACACAGGCAGTTGCATGTTTATCTGCAAGAACAAAGCTTGGATCCGTCAGAGGGTCATTCAGCTAATCACATAGGAAATATGCTCCATCGCAAATTACGACAAACGTGTTTTTTTCGCGCGCTCCGTGGACTGCGTCCAGCTTTGCAGATCATCCTTCTTCACAGAGTGGGAAGGCACTACTTTTTTACATTCTACTTGTCTTTTCTTTTGTAGGGTTGCTGATACGGCTCCTTTGGTTCACTTGTTTTTGGTTTCCGCCATATGACAGGCGATACGATTGATTTGATTGTAGGGTTTAACGCGCCGTCGCAACGCAGGCGATCAGGCGCGTCTTATTGGAGGTATCCGGATTAATTTTTGACCACTTGGGGATCTTTAACGCGTGCCGAAATCTCGAAGACACGGGCGTTTTTGCTTTTCGCCTCAATCAGAAAAGCGGCCACCGCGGCCGGGAATCGAACCCAACCCCTCGTGCTCAGTAGCGCAACGCCTTAGCCACTGAGCCACAGCGGCGGGTGACAGGCGATATGAATACTCTTACATATTATCATTACAGTATAACGTACCCACTATCAGTTTCTTTATAATTACAAGCCTCACATATTCTCCTTAACGAATACAGTAATCATTTTTTTTATTCTTCCTACGACTGGCGACATTCTTTTTGAAAATTTCTGCCTCGAACGTTGCACACAAAGTGCCGCCTTTATCAGACTACATTAGGTCAGCTAAAAGAGTTTCACAGTGTTGCTTTATGAAATGGTGGTACAACCACGTTATATTGTAGCTTTAAATGCCAGTGTTATGTTTAATATATGTGGGCCCATTGAAATCTGGTAAAGGTATTGAGAGCTGTTAGGCTGAAACGAGTGGTATATGACATGTATCCACCCGCCGCGGTGGCTCAGTGGCTGAGGCGTTGCGCTGCTGCGCACGAGGTCGCGGGTTGGATTTCCGGCCGCGGCGGACGCTGTTCTGATGGAGGCGAAAAGCAAAAACACCCGTGTGTACGAGAAATTTGGCGCACTTTAAAGATCCCCTGGTGGTCAAAATTAATCCGGAGCCCTCCACTACGGCGCGCCTCTTCGCCTGTGTTGCGTTGGCGCGTTAAATCCTGCAATCAATCATATGACATATATCCAGTATGGACCGATCCTAGCCACGGGGGCTGAAAACAATACATACTACATTGATTTACTGCTTCAAAAATAAATTTTATTCCATGAAGTAAAGTTCTAATAGCCTACAATTGCACAAGAATTGCTTCTTAAAACCCACCTGCTACTTAACGAGCGCTAGCTTTAACTTTTTTCAATTTGTGAGATGTGTTTAGAATATCATCTACACGCGAAATTGGTCTTTCCATTTGTTCTCCGCAAGGAACCCGAGTGGAATAGTACAAGTAAAACCTGTTTGATGTTTTGACGGTTGCTTATCGGCAAAGGAACCCTCCACTCTTGGAACGAAGTGGTGATGGTGACGAAGCAGGAAACAGGAAGTCGGGGACAATGAAATGTGAATTCAAAAAGGCTGTAGCTACAATTACTTTTAAAAGTTTATTCACAACGTCAAGGACATTTTGCTTCCTTCGTGGTCGCCTAGTCTCAGTTATGCCATAGAATTGAGAAAGGGACCCTCATTTCTTCTGAACGCAGTCAAGAAACACATATAGACCTTAGAATAAGTGGTCCGAAAGTACCTCAGCCAAACCTTCCGCCTGTATGCCCATAAGATCACTTAAAAACTTGCTGAAGAAAATGTCCTCTCTTTACTGATTTTGGCGTTATTCGAGCTCTTCAATTACGTCATTACAGCAGCGTAGCGGCTATTGGTCGGTTTTCAATCACTAGCCGTCGTAAACGCTGTCGCTAACCGCTTCTAAAAAATACCCACAAGAGCAAATCAGAAACAGAAGGCGCAAATGCTGGGACCAGCAGATCACGCCAAGCTTCTCAGTGCTGGCGATAAGTGTAGCTTGCGCAAGCTTACAGATGTTAAAAAAAATCGCGCCAATCCACCCCGTGAATGTGGTTGGAAAGCAAAGCTGTAAATGGCACCCATAACGATTACCCATGCGAGGAAACTTAAATTCACTCACCTCGTTTTGTGTATAACGCCGAACATGCCACGCCGGTGCAGTGGGGGAAAAGAACCACGTTTATTACACACCTACTGCATATATAGTATTTGGAAGAGGGCGTGTCTTTCACCTTCTAACAGATATGGTGTTGAGTGACAATCTTCGACACGTGCGCTGCTTCCAGAGAAACTGCGCGTGCGCGGCACATTAGAGTTGGGTGCTCAAGATACGATACATCTTCCTCCGTTACAAAAACAAGAAATAACAAAGAAACTACAGATAATACCAATGAAATTTTTGAGGCACTAGTTCAAGGCACTTGCACGAAGTTCTGGTCGTAGGCCAAACGTTCAGGCGGTCGACGTTGTCTCAGGGACCTTCTCAGTGCCGGTGTGGATGAGACACTTGTGGGGGCAGCAGGCTCAGCAGGCATTGTCGCGGCTGCGGGCCCTGCCTCGACGTCATCTTCATTGTCGTCCTGGTCGTCGCGTCGAAAGGGTTCCCTGGTCAGTAGTAGGTGCTGGCGGTTGCGTCTCAACACCCTGCCGTTTTCCGTGACGACTGTATACGACCTGGGGTGACCGGAATGTCCGAGGACTTGCGCTTTCGTCGCCCATGCACCCATCTTGATCCAGACCGAATCTCCTGGGTTCAGAGGTACCATTGGTCCTCTAGAATGGTCCGTCTGGAGGCGCCTGATTACCTCGCGACTGGGGTTGCCTTGAACGTCGGGAATGGTTGTGCGGAGCCGGTCGCCCCATCAGCAGCTCAGCAGGCGAGGGCCTGACTCAAGTGGAGTGGTCCTGAAAGCAAGAAGACCCAACCAGAAATCTTGTTTCGCCTCTGTCGTTTTCTTCAGGATGCGTTTAGTTATCTGGACGCCCTTTTTAGCCAGTCCGTTAGAACGGGGGTATCCTGGACTAGACGTGACATGCTTAAAGTCGTACAGTCGTGAGAACAATGCGAATTCACGACTGGAAAATTGAGGGCCATTGTCAGAACAGACTTCTATGGGTATGCCGTGCCTGGCAAAGACTGAACTTGCTACGTCTACTACCGTTTTGGCCGAGGTGTCTTTCAGCAGTTCAACTTCGGGAAAGTTTGACATGGCGTCATAAAAACATAGGTACGACTTCCCGCCGTACTCGAAAATGTCCATGCCGACGCGATACCACGGTTGGTCGGGCACAGGGCGCATCAGTAAAGGCTCCCGAGGCTGGCTGTACGCATACTTTTTGCAGATAGAACACGTCCGGACGAACGATTCTATGTCCGAGTTTATTCCCGGCCAAAACACAAGGCGTCGTGCTCTCGCTTTGCTCTTGTTAATTCCTAGGTGCCCTTGGTGAATCCTTTCCAGTGTCTCACGTTTCATGCTAGCCGGAATAACCACTTTGCAGTCTTTCAGCAGTACTCCTTTTACATGCGATAGCTCTCCCTCGAATGGTTTCCATGTCCCCTCCCAATCGTTCTTCAGCTTCTAGATCGCTCAGGCACATGTTTTCAGCTGTTCGTCTCGCGTCGTTTTCTGTCGCCAGCTGCCTCCATGTGTCCTCACTTACGAGGGAAGAGACTATACTCACAGGCATGTACCTCTACATCGTTGCTGTCGAGGTCGCACGCAGTGGTCTCTGTTGTGGCACGTGACAGCATGTCGGCCAGGAGGAGCTGCATACCTGGAACAAATTTGAGCTCAACGTCATAACGCAGCAATCTCAAAAAAATCTTTGCAACCTCGGAGGCGTGTCGCCAATTGCCTTCTGGGAGATAGCGATCAAAGGGCGGTGGTCTGTTTCAGCCGTGAACTGTCGGCCGTAGACGAAGTGATTAAATCTTTCGCAGCCAAACACCACGGCCATCGCCTCCTTTTCAATTTGAGAGTATCGCTGCTGTGTTCGGTAAGCGCTCGTGACGCATAAGCCACAGGCCTCCATGGTGTCGTTGTGACACTGCAACAACGCGGCACCGATCCCGTCCCGTGACGCATCGCAAGACACTTTTGTTGCTTTGGCCGGATCAAATATCGACAGCAAGGGCTGTTTGCTTAGGCAGTCTCACAGTTCTTTCCATTCTTTAGCATGGTTGTCGGTCCATTCGAAAACGGCATCTTGCCTAATCAAGCTCCTCAAAAGAGCTGTTCTCTAAGCTAACGAAGGCAGAAACTTGCTGAAATAATTGACGACGCCTAACATCCTTTGCACCGCCAGCTTGTCCCCTGGGGTCGGCATGTGCAGCAATGCAATTTATCAGTGCCGAGCTTGGCCTGATGCCCTGCTTTATCGACCACATCTCCAAGAAACTCGATTTGGTGCGCGCCGATACTGCACTTATCAGGGTTGAAGGTTAATCCGCCGCGTTCTGCTGCTAGCAACACAGATTTAAGACGCTCATTGTGCTCTTCAACTGACGAGCCCCATACCAGAATGTCGTCTACGTATATCTTCAGGCCGGGAAGACCTTCAAAAATTTCATTCAGCGTTTTTTGGAAGACCTCCGAGGCGGACGATATGCCGAAGGGCAATCGCAAAAAGCGGTAGCGACCGAACGGGGTGGAAAAGGCGCAAATCCGCGATGTGGCGTCATCCAAAGGGATTTAGTGGAATCCAGAGTTCGTGTCTAAGCGGGTGAACACTGTAGCACCAGCTAACTCGGCTTCGATGTCTTCTCGCCGCGGCATCATGTAGTGCTCCCTCTTAATGCACTCGTTTATTCTCCTAGGGTCAATGCAAAGACGAATTTTCCCGTTCTTTTTCCGAACTATCACCAGAGGACTCACCCAGTCAGTAGGCTCGGTGACTCTTGTAACGATGCGAGCACGCTCCTCGTAATGGTTCTCTCAGGGCCAATGGCACGCGTCGGACAGGTTGAATGACTGGCACGGCGTCGTCTCGAAGAACCATGTGATATGCTCTTTGAACGCAGCCGGTCCCGCTGAAAAGGTGACGAAAGTCCTTCACAAGTTCCTCGCAGCCGTCGTGCGATACGCTGTGAACGCGTGACAGCAGCCCAAGGTGTTCGGTTGCCTGAAGGCCCAGGATTGCCTGACCACCTTTACGTACCACAAAAATTCGACAGGAACAGTTCGATCCCCTAGCGTAACTTCCGTTCTGATGATTCCGAGGTGCTTGATTGTGCCTCCACCGTATGAGTGAAGCACCGCGCTGCTTGGCTTCATTTCAGGACTGGGGCGCATTCGGCCGTATATTCCAAAGGGAAGCAAGTTAGCCTGAGATCCAGTGTCGATCTTTAGCTCGACAGACACGTTGTTGACTTGAGCTCGAACCATCCAGTCCCGTTGGCTTATTACGCCTCTTTCAGACACCTCTAGAACGCTGAAGTCGTCTTCGCGATCTTGAATTTCACCCACCATTACAGCGGCCCTGCAACAAATCGCAAAGTGGTTTCTTCTTTGGCATTTCCTACACGTTCGTCCGAAGGCGGGACAGCTTCTTGGCTGATGCGTACGTCCGCACTTGGAGCATTTGTAGACCTTGGATTGCCCTGTCTCGGGTGTCGGGATTACCTTGCGGACCGCGTGTACTTCCTGTTGGTCTCGTGCCCAGGCTTCTTGGTGTAGAGCCGATGTTTCGGCTGCCTTACATACGTGCTCAGCCTTCTGCAAAGTCAGCTCGCAGTCTCTGAGCAGCTTTTCCCGCACCTTGTCATCGTTGGTTCCGTAAACAATTTGGTCTCGGACCATGGAATCGAGAAGCGCGCCAAAGTTGCACGCCCGCGCCTGTTTCTTCAGGTCTCTCAAGAAGTGTTGAAATGGCTCCCCTTGGCTCTGAACTCTCTTCCGAAAAATGTAGCGCTCATGCACTTCGTTGGTCTGCAGCGCGAAGTAGTCGTCCAACTTCTTGATGACCGTCGTGTAGTCGGTCTTGTCCTCGCCTTCTGCGAAGCTCAGCGTGTTGAATATCTCGATGGCGTCCTCACCGGCGACACTAAGAAGGAGCGCTGTCTTCGACGACACAGATCGCTGCTTCTCATTCGGTTCCGATGCCGCCAGGAAAAGCTCGAATCTCTGCTTGAACGTCTGCCAATTCTTGCCGGCTTCTCCTGTCGTGCTCAAAGGGCCAGGCGGCCTCAATGAATCCATTGCGTCGTCTTTGCTGCCCGTCGAAGATCAAAACCGTGCTTGGATCCGCATCCCACTTCTGACACCATGTATCGTTTTGTGTATAACGCCAAACCTGCCACGCCGGTGCAGTGGGGGAAAAGAACCACGTTTATTACACACCTACTGCATATATAGTATTTGGAAGAGGGCGTGTCTTTCACCTTCTAACAGATATGGCGTTGAGTGACAATCTTCGACACGTGCGCTTGCTGCCAGAGAAACTGCGCGTGCGCGGCACATTAGAGTTGGGTGCTCAAGATACGATACAACTGATGTTGGCGTTATTCGAGCTCTTCAATTACGTCATTACAGCAGCGTAGTGGCTATTGGTCGGTTTTCAATCACTAGCCGTCGTAAACGCTGTCGCTAACCGCTTCTAAAAAATACCCACAAAAGCAAATCAGAAACAGAAGGCGGAAATGCTGGGACCAGTAGATCACGCCAAGCTTCTCAGTGCTGGCGATAAGTGTAGCTTGCGCAAGCTTACAGATGTTAAAAAAAGAAAGGAAGCGTTTATCGGAATTTTTCCAGAGTACCTCTAAGGATCGACCATTTTGCGGGTATGACCTAGATACAAAATGTTTACATGCAGAATGCACGGTGACTCGATGCTGAGATGCAAAAGATACTGCGAAATCAAGGCTATCGGGCATTAGTACGTGTTTATTACTTTGTGGCAATGGTGTTACGCTCTTCAGATTCGGTTCTTCACTTTAGATAATTCAATAAATCAATGGCGAGGCAAAGGCCAACGAACCGCATACCTACGTTTTCCACGTGACCAAAACGCACAAGTGAAAGGAGAAAATCGACATCTACTAAAGGGTATATGTCGATTATATTACATTTCCTCTAAAATAAATGTTTCCAATATAGTTAGTTACACAACGATTGGAAAACAGTCTTGTTGGTACCCCTCCACAAATCAGGTGACGCACATAGCCCCCCTAATTATCGTGCAATATCCCTTACTTTGGTTACTTCCAAAATTCTTTAGCACATAGTTTATTCTAATCTTGTTAAGTTTTCAGAAGCAAATAATTTCTTTTATCACTCCTAGCCCGGTTTCCGCAAATTGTTTTCCCGTTAAACACAACTAATCATATTTCATAGCAATCTGCATGTCCACCTTGATTAAGGTTTTGTGACTGATATATATTCTTAGATTCTGCCAAAGCATGCGATAAATTAAATCACCAGCTGTTATTACATCAATTATTCCATTTGAAAATCGATCCAGTAGTCCTACAGTTTATTCGAGTCTTTCCTGCTAACCGCACGCCGTTTGTATCAGGTAAGGAAACTGGCTCTCCTGAGGTGGCTGTACATTCAGGTGTACCTTAGGATTCTGTGGTGGGGGCTTCACTCTTTCTAATATACATTAATGACCAGCCTTCTAAAATTTCTTCAGTTTGCCTTTTTGCTGACCACTGTCTGCTTCACCGTAAAACGAATAACGATAAAAAAAATTCTGTCTATCCAATCCAACCTTAACAACATTTCCTGGTAGCTCTCGTGCATGGATCTTAAAGTTTCTAAATATATATAATAAAACTTTCGCGCAACCTACTACCTAGTGCTGATTACTTTCTTAAAGAAGTCTTACTAAGACTAGTTGATTCCTATAAATATCTCGGTGTGCACATAATAACCTATGCTGGGCGCACCACATTGAATATGTAACATATGATGCCAACCACATGCAAGGTTACGTCAAAATAAATTTATCTCTGTCGCTGCCTAACTTTAAAAAGCAACTTTATATAACCTACGTTCGTCCTAGGCTTGAATACGCTTCATCACTTTGGGACCCTGCATACGTTACACTATCTAATAAAATTGAAGCTGGGCAAAACCGCCCCACAAGGTTCATTCTTTGCAACCATCAACGCACGCCCAGTGTTACTACTATCAAATCCAGCCTTGACCTCCCTACTCTTGCCACTCGCCGGAATCTGGCTCGCCTTTGTGTGCTGCATAACGTGTATCACCACAACCCGGTACTTAAATCGCCTTGATTAAAACCTCTCTTGTTTATATGTGAATGCCTCGACCATCATTACAAGGTTGATATTCCGCGCCAGAACACCCTAACGTGCCCGCATTCTTTTTCACAACAAACGTGCATGATTTGAACAACGTGCGTGCGTCATTAGTCGCCTTTACCAAAGAACGCTTTCTGTAGGCACTAGAAATCTTTATGTGTAGATATTTCAACGTAAGTTTTTTTCGTTCTTTTCTTAGTTTTTTTTCTTAGTTATTTATTTTCTGCTGGTCTTGTTACTGCTCAATTGTGTATCCGACAAAGTTTATGCCGATTTTTTAACAGTGTTTTTAGCATGCATTAGGCTGTAATGGTAATCTGGCGTGGTGCATACTGGTTTGATTCTTTCTTGTATCTTTCTATATTTTTTAAGCATTGTGGTTATATGCTATTTTGCTAAATTTGTTTGGTTTTCATTCACATGCCTGTATTTTACTTATCTCCTAACCCCCTCCCCTCTATAATGCTTTATTCCCTGAAGGTACAATAAATAAATAAATAAATAAATAAATAAAAATAAAATGAAACCTCCTATCTGAAGTGAAAGACGGTTAAAACGCGAAGCTTCCTCCACTCCAACCTGAGTCAAAGTCAAAGTCGAAAACCGAAACTGCTTCCACTGTTGTAATGGCGCCACAGAAATGACATGGGCTTCATAACACGAGGGACGAAGGGGCGTTTCTGACCCCGGAAAGGGTATCATTCTTTAGACGCTTGATGCGGGTTTCGTTATCATCATCCCCATTTTGTGACATCCAAGTGGGTTTACCTATTTGCGCTTTGCTCGGACGAACGACGCTAAGAATGAACCTTAGAAGCTTCGCTCTAGGAGAAAACGCCGCAGGGGCATGATTTACGCAGTCTCCGAAGGGCTCAGGCGCTATCGGGGCAACAAGTGTCGTTCACGCCTGAAAACCTAAACACTGCATTTATTGAAGCTCCGTTGTAAACCTCCGCAGGTGTGCAGGAAGACGACCCACGAGAAACCCCTTTAAAATTTCCCACGAAGGGTGTCGTCGTAGTTATAAACTATGTTTACCAAAATAACTATATGGCGGACACTGCAGACATACGGGAATGGAAAAGCTGACCGCTTACGAATGGCCCTTCCGCGCTGCCGTATTTTAGCTCGCTCGTCTTCCTTGTGGTACCAATAAGGGGTCAGCAGCCTTAGAGTACTGGTGCACGCATATAAGATAACTTGCCCTTTAACTTGGAATCTAGCTGAAGAAAAAATTGCGCTGCTTGTACTAGCGCTGCGATGCTAGGGAAAGAGTAGGGCTGAGGGTCGACCTAGTTTGTCTCCACACAGGCAGCAGATCCCAGGAGACAGAAAGCGGAAAGAGGAAGTAAATGCACTTTTCTCACTTTCCTCGTACGGTGGGCGGAAACTCAAGACTCTCGCCCTAGACGTTTACGGCCACCATGACGTCGTCGCCGCCAACCGAGTAAAATCCTCTTACGTAACCTCTCTGCGATACACCCATGCTTCCTCGTTTTAGCGACCACGCCTCAAAATTCACTAGCTCAACCGACAAAAACGTCAGGTGGGCTACACAACGGCTTCCGACTCTACAGCCGAAGCCCGGTAACGACCGGCGCGCCATGGGTCCTCCATACCGAAGACGATGACGACGATGGCGACGACGACGACACCCCCCCCCCCCCCCCCCCCAGACTTTGGCATACGCACCATTTCGCTATATGGTTTTCAGACGTAGTACCTGCGTCAGTTTTTGTTGTTCTCCGTTTTGTATATGCAGACAAATGTGTATTCGTACCAAGCGGGGAAAGCTATTTTGCTGCGTCTGTTTTTCTAGATTTCTTATGGTTCCGCCATATATCATTACGTGCTTCACCGGCTTGCTTCGCCTGCCTATAAATTGCGGCATTTTCTAGCAAGGCTCCAATTCCTACATTTTGTCTTGACACGCCAGCTTTCCGCAAAATTCATTTCTGGTGTTCTTTGTTTCTTTGTCTTCCTGAATACCTTTCTTCCTTATCAGATTTCTCACCCAGATGCAGCCTTCATCCTGCATTTATTTATTTATCATATACTGCCAGCCTACGTTGGGAGCCAAAGCAGGAGTGGTTACATATTTATGCATTAAGAACTGTGGTGCAGCAGAGAACTCACGCGGTATAATGAAACACGTAACCGAAGGCAGCAAGAATTTTCCTTAGCAGAAACCAACAATCAGAACAAATATCGTGTAACATTTCAGTTTGGTATTCCTCTAACTGAATGTATCTTGTATTCTTTCATTCAAATCCTCTTTACCCTGGTCCTTGCCATGTGCAAGATCATTGAATCTCCCACCGCTGACGCTAACACGGGTGACCTATAAGTCGATCGCATTTGTTTGCTACCCGTTGGTCAAGCAACGGCTGTAGCACGTGACCAGGAAGGAGATGGAAGAGGATATAGAGTAAAAAATGGGAAAGGGAAAAAGTGTGAAGATGGGTGTTAAGGGAGTTACAGAAGCATTGAATTGAAAGGGTAAGTGAGGGTAAGAACCGGAGGACAGGGCAGTTTTATCTTTATTTTCACGAGTGACCTCTTTTCTACAACAGCTTTAGCTAATGCAATTGCGATGTCAAAATAGGGTTTTTTATGGTTTTTGACGGCGTCTGTTCGTAGGTAGGTACAAATGTAATAAGAAAAAGGGAAGGAAGACCGTAGCTTTAAGTTTTTGAGGTTGATTTTGCCGCGGCCAAAAAAAAAAAAAACGCAGAAGACCAAGCGGGAGGTACCTTAGGCACGGACGTGGCGTCCACGAGTCGCATCATCGTCTCTATCGCATCTGTTACGACGAGCTCGGGGAGGCCCAGCTGATTGCGCTGGTGCCAGCCGTTACACATGAACTGCGTGAAGCTGTAGCACGGATTAACTGACTCGTCCAGCGTGCCAGCCAGGAGCCGTGCGTACTTGTGGCAGCTGTGTGATCGGCACACCTCTCGGTTGGAGCTGCGGCCAGAAAGCGCCAGGTAAGCAAGGAGGAGAAGGGAGGCAATAATGCTGACTGCCGCGCCAAGCCCCACAGGGATCACAAGCGGATTTTGCGTCGTGAGTTGGCGAAGGACCTCCCTGCCGGACACCTGCGGCGCGGGAAAATTACAGGTTGGAAACTCTGTCGCGACAACTCGGCTGAACGGCCAAGATGGTCAAGAGAGAACAGCAATCCCTCAAGAGATTCGAAGAAAGTGAAAGAATCCTACCTTCGGTAACCTGTACACAAACACAGGGTGCCACTGAGTCATGTATGCGCCGAGGTAAAGGCAAGAAAATGGCAGTTTCTACTGCAGGATTGACGGCCCCCCTTGCCCTTTACTCCGTGGCGAGATACCGTTTCTTGGCGAGTAAAAGTCAGGCATTTATTGTGCGGACACAGCAACATCTACTGCTCTGCTTGAAACACTTTCTTTATTTTATGTAACTGGACCAACGCTCATTGAAGTCAGCAGCGCCTTAATTTGTTTCGTCTACACAGGAACATGAGCCCTGTCATTCTACAACTTCTCTCGCGCAGACAACAACGAACCCATACATTGATACCAAATGAATTTGGGGTTAGTTGCGAACATCAAGAACTTGTTAGTTTTTGCTGCAGCGGCTGCGTCGTTAGAACACTCAGTCTCCTACCGCGAAGAGGGCGGTCGGGTTTCTTTTGCGAGGAAAACTATGCTTGTGAGCGTCTATTCACAGTCGATGGTCAGCAATAAAGTCCACAGTTAGCAGCGTGTAAATTGGTAGCACTTGCATCGCTAGGAATTCCGGCGCCAGGAATAAACCCAACGACAGCAAGTTCAGAGTCCCAAACATTTTGCACTCGTCTACCCATTTTCTGCCAGGACTCTTATCTGGCCTCGTTGTCTAGTCGATAGCACGTCGGGTTAGTGTTGGGGTGGACTGCGAGGGAGGGAGTGGTTCGATTCCCCGCGGGCGGAATTTTTTTCGCCGTTCCTAGGTCATCTCCGTGTGGTGAACGGAACTGAGCAACAGTTCGTCCTTAAAGGGACCCAGAAAAGCTTTGTGAAGGTGGCAAACAAATGAATTCAGGTGGTAGAACACATAACGGGGGATTTTTGATCCAAGTGTGAGCCCCGTACGTTGTACGGATAATTGTAAACAATTTTTGAAGATCGCCTTTCTCAGCCGATGAGCGCGACGCCGCTGCGAGCCGACCGCGGCTGACGCAAAGGCGAAGGCGCCACTTGATTTGCCCAATCGCCGGGGAGGTCGGCCGGCGGCAACGTAACTGCCATTGGCTTCCGGCTGCTCTTCCTCCTTCCTGCGCGATCCTGACGCAAAGGCAGCAAAGGCGGGTACGCAGCGATTGACGCGTGCCTAGGCGCAGGAATATAGCTTTGCGAGAAGGGAAGTCGAGCGTCGCGATGTCACATGGCTTATTCCCAGTGTTTTCAGCTGCTTAGAAGGAAGCAGAGAGGGAGAGGGAGTCGACCGGCAAGTGGGGAGAAGTGCATTTACTTGCTTCTGGCGCAGCAAATACTGCATGTAGATCAATAATTCTAATGGCATTGCATCGCTATATTAGCGCTACGCGACAATACAGGCATTTTGTAACTTTGACAGAAGGCTTTTCTAGGTCCCTTTAACAGACGAACGGTTTGCGGAGTAACCATTCGCTCCTTTGCATTTGCTCCCGTAGGGGACTATTGGATTTGGCAACGCAGTTAGTCCCCTAAATTAGCCAGTTAGTCCCCTAAATTCCCCTGTTGCTCCCTTTTGGCTAAGAGTGTATTCTATATAAAGCGGTGCCAAATGCCCACCCCGTGCACAGATGTATTGCGGGAATAGTGTAACAGAGGCAACTGCCGTGTCGGTGCCGGGACACCTGTTTATTAATGAGTAGCATTCTTTGCCGTGAACCCCCACAGCCATCACCGTGTAACGCCCTACAGGCATACAAAAGTGAAGATATCGCAGAAGTAAAAGCTGTAATCGTTATATTAGCATAATGGACATGTCTGGTTGGCCGGAATTTTGAAAAAATAAATTACGCCCACCTCCCCTCGCGGGAACCCTGGTGTGATAAAACGCATATCAGGGGGAGTTCCATTGGCGTTTTCCATCGTATTACGCTTATAGCAGGGATTCTCACGCGAAGGGAAGGTGGGCGTAATTTTCCATTTGCACCATGCAATGCACATGCAGTACACATATGCTCAGGTACGGCCTTTATTGGAGACGAGAATGAGTGCCTTGTGTTCCGTAAAGTGCACAGTTAGGGGCTCGACGATTGCATCAAGTTACGCGGACGACCGTCGACTGAACCGTCGGAGCGCGGCATGCCGCTTTATATACACAGCGCTTGAAGGAGAGGAGAGCGTGGATAGAGAGAGTACTGCACATGCGCAGCGCGCGCAGCGCCGATTGCAGCACCGCCCATCGGCGCCTAGCAACGGAGTGAGAGCGCGCTGCGCCAACCCGCAGCTGTTTGGGAGAGAGTGTTCGCTTTCGGAGAGAGGAGAGGACGAGAGGCGCAGCTGTGCGGACAAAGCAGGACAGACGCAGGAAGGACAGAAGGGCGAGCATGAGATGCGTGGCATCTAATAACAAACAACAATGAAAAATACGAGAAATGGCGCAACGTGTAACGCCCTGCGTTTATACAATGTTGCAGGATTCGCCAAAGTTCCACCTGTAATTGTTATAATAGCGTAATGGAATAAAGTGGTTGACAAATTTTGCAAATTAAAAAAAATTCCCCCGCATTTCCCCGAAGGGGAGTATGAGGAAGTGCGAAGCACGGGGTGATGCTATGAGGGGGAGTTTGTTGAAGTTTGGTGGCATTTTGCCCGTTAGTTACATTAACACCCCCTCGTGATCACGTTCGGTTTAACACGCCTCGTTTGTCCCTCTGCGGAAATCTTGGTGAATTAACGTGTATGTTCGAGAGATGTTCGAGAGGGAATGTAATCACGCACACACACACACACACGCAAGGTAAAGTGAAACGACAGTATTTATTTCAGCACTTGTTTGTGTTGTCGTTGTATGCGACGGTCATTACGACCGCCTTGTGGTCGCTAAAGTGGAACGTTAAGGGTTGTTGCACACGCAGTTATCAAGCCGCTATAAACGCCGCTGAGACGCCAACGCACGCCGCTGACGACGTAGTTTGAATGCGTTAAAGATATAAGGCGCGTTACTAACACTGATATCAGCGTCGCGTCCGTCGCTTAGTCGTCGCGCTGCGGCCGCAAAGTCCTCGGATCGAAACCTGGCGCCGGATGCTGTTTTTTTTTTATATATAGTGCAGTGGCCTGGCTGGCGCGCCGAGAGAGGGTGTTGCGAGCTGGAGAGTAGTAAAGGGGCTTTAGGAGAGTAGGCGAGGGGGCAGAGGAGGCGCTATGCGAGCGCCCTCACGCGTCGGAATCCGGCGCCGTTGCTAGGCACGGTAGCTAGCTCCGTTGCTAGGCTGCGGACGGAGGACGGCGGTGGAAGCAGGAGTAGGCCCGACTAAGAAGTGCTTCGCACTTAAAACACAGGAAATGTAAAAATACGGAAGAGCGCGAAATGTGTGACGCCCTGCACTTCAACAAAAACGCCGATTTGGCGAAAGTTCGAACTGTAATCGTTTAATAGCGTAAATAGAAATAATAATGTGTCATCGTTATAATAGCCTAAATGAAGATAAATGGGAGCTAGAAATTTCGGGAAAGTAAAAAATAGCAAAACTAAAGAAATATAGAGAAAAGGAGGCAACTTGTAACGCCTTCATTTCCCCAATAACGCAGGTTTCGCAAAAGTTCCACCTGTACAGCTGGGCATCCAAAATTTTGACAAATAGAAAAATGGCAAACGTATAAAAATTACGGCAACAGGCGAAATGTGCAAACCTTCTGCATTTCAACAATAATGCAGATTTCATTATATTTCCACCTGTTATCGTTATAATCGCGTAAATGCAAATAACTGGGCGGTCGAAATTTTGCATAAATACAAATTGGACTATAAAAAAAAAGGGCGAAACGTAGTAGCATGCATTTTCACAAAAATGCAGATTTTGCGAAAGTTTCACCTGTAATCTCTGTAATAGCGTAAATGGAGATAGCAAGCCTCCCAAATTTTTAAAATCTGGAAATAAAATAAATAAAATTACGTAAAAGGGCAAAAAGTTTACGCCCTCCATTTTCTCAATAATGAAGACTTCGCAGAAGTTCCTCTCGTAATCGTTTTAATACTGTAAACGAACTGGCCGAAGGATATTTTGAAAAATGAAAAAGGAAAAAAAATAGCGGAATTTAAAACCATTTAGCGTCCTGTATTTCAAAAATAAGGCAGATTTGTGGAAGTTTCACCTGTCGTCGGTATTTTTTTTAAACAGAGATTATTGGTTGAACGAGATTTTGAAGCACTAAAAAAATCAGAAATATATATCATTATGTAAAAACATAAAGCCGTTTCACTCAATGCGAAAGCTGTCGAAAGTGCAGAGGAGTGATTCGCCTTGATGGGCTGTACCGCCGTTATGCGGGTACTGCTACAACCCCATGCAAATCCAATTTCCTTCATTCGCAGCGCTCCCGCTCCCCCTGCCTGAAACTGCGCCAGCGGGAGTTCTGTTCTCGTGGTGCTTTGCTGCCTGCACGTGCCAGTGTTGCACTGCCTTATTCTGCGTTTACTACCGTAAAAAACCAACCTAACGGGCGTCCTTAGCTAAAGGAACGCGGGCGCTGCCGGTTAACTGCGTATATTTTTCCTCAAATGCACGTATAGTTTTCTTTGCGCTAAACAACGAGAAGATGTCTGACAAGCGCCAGTGTTTTACGAGCATCGAACGCTTATGATTATATAAACCGCTTGGCTACCGAAGCCTCTGGGGTACGCCGCGCACAATAGGTTTACCTGGATTGAATTTGGATTGGATTACTACACTGGCCGAGGTTGGCCAGTTCCACTTGGCTCCTCGAGAGCCATGCTGCGCAAGTGCGAGGATGGGATTAGACTGGATTGGCTTGGATTGTATTCGTTTTGAATTGGATTGGATTTGGATTGGATGATGAGCAACAGGAAGCATGATAATCAGCAAATACTAGACAACCAGCAAAGCTAAGAATAACCAGCTGGACCTTAGCTCACGCTACGTATATGCTGGCATAGCCGCTTGGCTTTCGAAGCCTCTGGTTTACGCCGCGAAGAAGGGACCGTGACAGGTTACATGGTAACGTTGATGCGATACCGTTGGCTCCAGTGAGCGAGCTAGGACGACAAGGCCAGCGCCTAAAGTGCTCTGCACTTAAAATCGGATTGTAATTGTGGGTTATTCACACGGGGGAAACGCGCTGCAACCTCATGAAGAAATGGAAGCAGAGCCGCAACAGAAAGCCTACTAAAATACCATCTAAACTTTGATAGCAAGCCGCAAAATAGGCAGTGCAGCCCTGCGGTAAGAACAGTATCCAGCTCTGCGACTGACTCTGTGATACCCTCACCGCATCAAAAGCTTGGTAACTGCTGAAACACCTGATTGGTCCTGTTAATTCAAAACAGGTTTTTCCAGATAATTGACCCAAAACTTCAAGGTCTTCCGAGAGTATCTGCATGGTAAACTGCATCAGAAAGACGTGCCCAGGCAAATTGCTTGGAGGAAGCCTGATTACGTGGGAGAGCAAAACCCACAATTGGATTTACCCATTGACACAGCCGAGGCGACGGTTGCGCCAAGACCCGCCAGAATACAAAATCTTCGTCAGGACCACAACACGATGCAGTGACCTTCGTCGATGAATCCAAATATTAGATCCCTCATCCGCTACTACAATAGGCGCTAGGAGAAATGAACCATAACATTCGACGAGAGTTCCGCTGAAGCGAATACCGAAACCAAAGGCCCCGCCATCGGGAGCACGGGGTCAATGAATCTAACTTTGTGTATCTGCAAGCTGCCCGTACACGTCGTGCACAACCACCAGCAACACTTTCTCGAAAACACAAAGCAGTTCCCACCGACTATGTTCGTATTACAGCACCTGCGTAAATAATGCAGTGCTGCAGCACATCATCATCAACATCATCACCATCATCATCGTCATCCGCAGCAGCACCAGCATACCTAGGTCAACTGCCGGATGGCGACCTTTTCCATTGACGTCAGAGCACACCTGGTCGCGTAGCCGGAGCCCATTCTCTGCCTCAGAATTTTCTTATTTCTTTCTTCATTCGAATTAACGGCATTTCCTGCTTCTATACCCGCCTGTCGGTAGTTATCCTGTTACACTTGTGGTCCACTCGTCATTCTGTTGCACTACGCCTACATCCCATGTGAAATTTTTTTTTTTGTAAATTGAATTCTAATACCTTGTCCTCGAGTTGGTTCCCTAAATAACACGGTCGTTTCCTGTTCCTGGTCGTTAGTCCTATCATACCTCGCTCAATGGCCCGTTGAGTCGACCTACGTTGTCTTTCCAGTGGTTTAGTAAGCCGCTAAGTTAGAGTGACATTCCCGATCTGATCAAGAGACACACTACTGAGGTCATCCTGGCAGTAGATTTAAAAGGGACCTGTGACAACATAAGTCACAAAGGCAACGTTAGTAATCCCAACAAGCTCGGGTGTGAAACTCGCAAGTGCACCCACGTCAGGCACTACGTCACCGGGCGCAATGCTGCACTCAAGATTGGAGGCATTCAAACAGAATCAAATCGCACCAGCGGATGCAGCACGTCATATGCAGAGTTCCGGCCTAATCGACTATTCAACATTGCCTTTATTGGCCTGAATGAACAATTGGAGCCAATTCCGGATTGACACCATGCTCTTGATGCCGGCGATAGAAAAGTGTAGGCCGGTATGTACAGTGTTGGTAAGATACAGAACCACCCTGAAGTGGCGGCTGAAAACGTTAACAAGTATGCCAAAAGCCTCCGAGTCTTGTGTGGCACAGAGAAAACTATACTGCTCATTGCGCTCAGTCAGTGCACCAGGTTAACCGATGTACCTAAATTGGAGATCATGCTCGACATGCCATCATGATCCCGTCTCCGCAAATCAAAATTCTACGGATACTTTTTCAAGGATATTTGGAAACACCGAGATGATGCAGAACCACGAAGCGTACGGCTGGCCATATTGCTCACATGTTCCTTCGTATCACATCAAAGGAATGAGGTATAACAGCCGCTTTGGCTCAAGGGCTTAGGCGTTGCGCTGCTGAGCACAAGGTCGCGGGTTCGACTCCCGGCCGCGGCGGGCGCTTTTCTGATGGAGGGGAAAAACAAAAACGCCCCTGTGTACGAGATTTCAGCGGACGTTAAAGATCATCAGGTGGTCAAAATGAATGAGCACTCCACTAGGGTGCACCTCATCGCCTGCGTTGCGGCGGCGCGTTAAACCCGACAATCAATCAATCAATCATCAAAGGAAACAGGCATGAATGAGGCGCATGCGATACGCCCCGTCCAGGCGTTCGTCGTCGCGAGAATCACCGACGTGAATACTAAACTTGACGAAATACTATGACAAAAGCAAACACGATGCTCTCATGCAGAAGGCATATTAACAAGCCCTACACATTTGCAGACTGTTACCCCAAGATTGGGGTACACAGTACTGTGCAAGATCTCATTGGAGGCCATTTGCTGAATCAGCTGGCAGCGATGGATAAGGGTAGTGCCCTCACGCTTCGAATGATTCGAATGAACATACCTAATCGCCCTCTTGAATCCATGGACGATCTCGAAGGTAAACTACGTCAAAATATAAGACTGGTCCCGTTAGCTACCAATGGGCTACGCATGGGTTACCCCGTGGGCTAACCCGGCTAACGATCCATGCGCCATCCCTCTCTCAGCAATACAGGGGAACACTCATGGCATCTACTCGATAGTGGCACGTACCCCTGCCCACCCGAGCTACAAATATTCTGGCCAATGCAACGCTACTCGCAGCACCGATTCTGCATCGAGCGCTGCCCGATGTATCACACATTTTCGGAGTGCTAGCCTATCTCCACGCTTTCCTCCCTTTCCCACCCCTCAAATGATCATTGGGAGAGAGTACTGGCCAGTTCGAGAGCGTCGACGATAAGCGTCGCCTGATACACCGGAATGAGAAGGCAGGACGCACAACCGCGGATCTTAGCTGAGGGAACCGACTACTTCACCTTTTACATTAAATTAAGTTTGTTTAGTCTCTCGAACACTAAACACAGGTGAGGCTATCCGGTAACAGAGAACACTCCCCACAGAGCCGGTGGCCCCCATGTCTTATTCTACGCCCTTGATTTCGCAAGCTTTCTTCAGATTTGGAACGATGTTGGCCTTTTCTCAGGCCATTAGCGCTTTTCGAAGTTTGCGGAATTCTCAATATTCCTGCAATCCTATTCAGTGCAATAACTACCCTATCGCCTCGAATAGTATACCGACCTACACAACCACTTCCTATGTCTCTGTTCCCTGAACCCTTTTGTCAAAGTTGACCGTCAGTAGGAGTTATTGCCCCCACAAAAAAAGCATTCATTAATGAACTGTTTACTGGCGTAACGCTGCTCGCTCACAATTGTGTTCGGAAGTTTTCGGTTAATTTATTTCTACATTCATGTTGTTGGTTATGTTAGGAGTTTCATTTGTTAGTGTATACCTTCTACCGTAAACAGCAAGCCTAATGTTGCCCTCGAACTCGCTAGCACATTTTGTACATTTTGTATATTTTGTACATATTGTTGGTTCGTTGCGGGAATGAACGTAAATAAACTGGCAACTTTGTAACTAATCGTTAGAATCTCCCTTTTGAATTCGTGCCTTCGTGTTCGACACTGTAACATTCCTGCTTTTGTGAGTAACTTCCTTGGTTGACCCGCCGCGGTGGCTCAGTGGCTAAGGCGTTGCGCTACTGAGCACGAGGTCGCGGGTTCGATTCCCGGCCGCTTTTCTGATGGAGGTGAAAAGCAAAAACGGCCGTGTGTACGAGATTTCGGCGCACGTTAAAGATCCCCAGGTGGTCAAAATTAATCCGGAGCCCTCCACTACGGCGCGCCTCATCGCCTGCGTTGCGTCGGCGAGTTAAAACCCTACAATCAATCAATCAACTTACTTGGTTGGAAAATTATTAATCAAGTTTTCTTTCAAGGTTCTCTTCCTCGTGAGCTACAGCTTATCGTGTTTTAGTTTTTCATTCACTAGGCTTGCGCAGCCTTCGCACTCATTGATTAGGGCCGAAATGCGGGGACAAGGATTAAGTCTAAACTTGTATTTCTGGTTTCTTCCTGCGCACATATCTCGTTTCATAGTTCTTACTAGTTTTGCCACCTGCGCGTGTTATCCCGTCTACATATACTCGTCCCCCCTTGTTATCACTGCTATCGGCGTTAGCCCTCGTGGCAGTTTTGTTCACGCCGACGACGCTCGGTTTTCGCGTTTAATTAGACATCTAGAGATTCTGCTTCATTCTTTCAAGAACACGGCGGAGTTTCACCAACATGTCTAGAGACGACGCAGAGGCTAGCACGACTTCACCGGTCTCATGTGACTACTGGGCTTCTCTCTGGGCGTCGCAGGGGTGCCGCCGACACTAAGAGAACGGACATGTGGTTGGGCCCTAACTTTTCAAACATAGCCACCCTTTAGCGACACACGAATGGGCCACGCTTAAGAAAGCAAAAAACGGTCCGGGTCCCTCTATATTATTTGGAGTATGAGCCATCCACAATATTTTTCTTACCGACTGATCGGTCGGAGCCACACTAATTTGTCCAGAATATCGTTCCGTGTGCAAGAGTCGCAACTGCGTGTAGTCGATTGACACTTTGCGCAGCTGCACCTGCGGAACGGTCTCGGCGCTGGTTGTAGCTCCCTCTGAAGACCTGCGCAGATACGGGAACGATTACTAGGTCGGTGGTGATTAGGTTGTTCATAAAGAATGCATAACCTTGACAAAGCTATGTGATTGTATAGTGTGCACTGTGTCGCAGAAGGCCGTCGGACGCATGCAATCATGCTTCCATCTACATACGCACTCTAAATTTTTTTCTGCAGTTATCTCAGAGTTCCCCTACGCGCCAATTCGGTGCTGTCGGTACAGAGAAAATGAAGAAACATTAGAGTTATAGCAGAGCGGAGAAGCGATTCCGGTACTGTACCATGTAGGCGATCCGCGCTAGTGCACGTGCGCACAGGCGGAAAAACTGTTCGCGCGCATGCGCAGGTGTACGGGACACCGTTCGCAATATCGGTTGTAAGCTATACTATAAACTTCTATTTTGGAACAATCATAGGCCGTGTTCCGAAATGATTTCGTTGCGAAATAATGATCAGAATGCGCATGCTTTGTTTCGTGCCTAATGCGCTTCATTAACATTCAAAGCTGGGCGCACATTTGAAGAGGGTAGAATATCAAGGTTGTTGATGAAGAATTTATCTTTTGCTTGGCCCTGCTTAGAATTACTCGCCACAGAGCCAATCCGCCACAAACAAACAATCTGAATTCCTTTAAAAATGGCTGCAGCGTAGCTCTGCTGGCCTTGGCTATGCAAAGCAAATGCTTGGCTTAGCCTGGTTCAGTCTTGGTTTCGCTTGGTCAACCTATGAAGCAGATGCATTGTGACCACAAGTCAAAGCAGTGCCTTGCCGTGCAACGCCCACAGAAGGAGGAGCGGCCAACGAGGCGATCACCGGGATGAACGCGACGCTCATTCACGGCGAATGCGCAGTTCCTCTTCGCTGGGCGCGAGACGAGTCATGTAGCCCGAGACGACCCGGGGGTGCATGCCTGTTGGGCTGCAAGGGTGGTCAGCTACCGATCAGCTGATCGGCCGCAGCGGCGGCGCGGCCCCCGTCGTGCTGAGCTGAACAACTTCAAACGGCGCTTCTTGCGCAGCGCAATAAGCAGGCCCGGCGAATCACGCGATGTGCTTTCAGGGGTGTGTCACCGAGGGTGTGTCTCCGGTCAAACGGTTAAATTCCGCATCAGCCGCGAAACTGTTGGACGAAAGAAGTAAAGCAAGGCTATGCTTTAAAAAGCAGCTGCCGATTACTGTACCCCCTAACGCGGAATTCGGGCGCGGCGCGAACCGAAGGCTTTTCGGTAACAGGGTCTAGCTGCTGCGTCCCAGGCAGGAAGGAAGGAAGGAAGGAATACGTTTTTAGGTGTGAATGCACTTCTTAAGCGAGCCTGAAGCGTCCGCCGCGGTCCGCATAGCAACAGCTGCGGGTGCGCGCGCTCCTGGTCTTCCTTGGCAACGGGGGGAGATGGGCGCGCGCTGCCTGGCCGCTGACATGGCACATACCCACGTGGGGGATTGGCCAGGAATCTCCTCGTCTTCCTTGGCAACGGGGGGAGATGGGCGCGCGCTGCCTGGCCGCTGACATGGCACATACCCACGTGGGGGATTGGCCAGGAATCGGGCGTGAGAAGGGCTAATGCACCCGCTTAAAGGAGTACTGACACGAAATTTCAAAGCTGAGATCCGCTCTAGCAATCAAGTACAACGACAACACAAATAGGTGTCTGTGAATAAATGCATCTTTCTTTCTTTGTAGTTGTGTGTGTGTGTGTGATCTCTCTTTCGCGAACATTACCGAACCGCGCAAATTCAACTCGTGCATTCGCACTTTCACATTCTTCCCCTCGGGGAAATGCGGGGAATTTTTTTCGTTCATCGGGATCAGGTATTGGGGGTGGAGGAGGCCCAAAGGGCCGCCGCGATTGGCAGGGCCCGGGAGGTGGTCAGGACTTGGCCTGACTCCCCCGGGTCACGCAACATCTGCTCCCAGTGGTGAGGGGAGGGAACGGGGGGTACGGGTCTGCGGGGCATTCGCAGAGGGAATGGTAGTGAGTGTCGAGTGCCCCGCAGGCTGAACAGGTAGGGTACATCTGGTCTTACGAATGCCCCGTCGATATATAGAAGCCAGGCAGCGATCGCGTGATAAGCAAGCACACGGCGGCACGTGCTATTCTGCCTTTATCTTGCAGCGCACCGCCACCGCCAAGCATGTTGTTGCAAATCCTGTTGCGAACCTCAAGCGCAATTGTTAAGTGAATCGGATGAACCACGAACGGAGGGGGAACTCTGGCGAAAGTATGAGGGGAAGGGCGCTCTTTGTCGACGCCTGGCGGAAGTTTGATAGGGGACATTCAGGCATGCTGAGCCGTGCGACGCGCTGGGGGATGACGCCATTGCAGCGAGTGCCCTCCTCCCCCCTCACACTTTAGCCAGGTGATGCTCCTCCGCTTTCTTTTGCCTTAGTTGTCTTGTTCACTTGCTCGGTTACGCGGACACCGCCGCCGCCGCCAAACTACTGCAGCGGCCGCCAAAGTGCTGCGCACTGAAACTGAAAATTGGAAATGTCCTCATATGCCCGTGCCTGCCGCTGTTCTGCACGCCTACCCTTAGCTGCTGCCTCACTAATGCACACGCGTGCATTGCGGCAAAGTATTGTTCCACTGGAGTTAAGGAAATCTGGTATAAAGTAGGCAGGCACTAAAGCTTTCCTAATACACCAGAAATACTTTCGGAATCACAACGAAGCTCTAGATTTAAGCCAATTTAATGCTGGCTTTAATACCACGAACACACATGCCTGAGAAAACATTTTTATGAGGGAGACAGAGCATCTGACGTCGATATATAGAAGCCACAGCTGTGATTATAAGGTTCATTCGTAAGACCAGATGTACAACTTGATGGAAGCGTTACAGCCTCAACCCCTTTTCATGGGGTTCGTAACAATAGACTAGCGTATTTTCAAAAAGCCGCTTATAGAAACGGTAGTCTTTCTAAGGCTCCTCAAACGCGAACAATTTGTCTGTGTGTTCGCCTGTCTCTTGGTCCCCCGACTGAGGCGATAGGCCAAAGTTAACAAATTCTTGAACGAGACGTTTATACAGACAAACCGTTTTACATCTACTAAGTCTGGAAACATGTTCCATGTTTTATAAAAATGTTCAGGAAAAGGGAAACACTAGAAATATTTGAGAAAAACATCGATATTTAACTGGTGCTTGCAGGGTTCTTTAATTTAAAACTAATACGTGCACGATGCTTGCGATTGCAAGTAAAAAAATTGTTCAATACAGTGTTTTACCGAGGAACACAGGAAAGCCTCGCACCGCAACCGCTTACTCGTGGCCTTAGCGCCTACTCCGAACCACCCAAAAAAGATGGTGCTCAAGCAGTGCGACCACCAGTAAAATAAATTCTACAAACATCCAATTGACCGAACAGCCACACGACAGGACAGCCACATACATGGAGAAGTCTGCAGAAAAGACAGATGAGGCCGGTAGTTATGTTGCAGCGGCGACAGAAGACGAATGCCTTTCCACGACATTTGCAGCGACGCAATAAAACGTGTGGTCAACTGAAGAACATTCTTGAAAGGCTAATAAGAATGTAGGGAGGGCGCAAAGCCGTTATATCAAATAGCTCCATAAGACCCAATATATCCCCAAAAAACGGTTAAATGGAGACTTTTCGCGGTTCAAATGCTATGGATAAACGCACTGATAATAAAATACTTGTGTAATGGCAACATATCGCACGGAAATATTTCCTAACGATCTTTTTTATTGCCCATTCTGACGCGTCGGAAGAACAAAACGGTGTTACGAACGTCTTTCCTCAATAAGCCCCCAGAGAAATGCCTAGGCTTTTAAGAAGCTTAAGATGGTTACTAGTTTAAGTCCTCAGAACGCCTCGCATTTTCATAAAGAGAAGCTTACTGCACGAAAAACAAGTGTTGCCAGTCGGATAATTATGCTGGTCACCTTTCACAAACAGGCATTTTTAGCACCACAATTTCAGTGCCGTGAGGGTAGCGAAGGATATACGGCAAAGGAATATTTTAATGATCGTTTTAAAACATCAACATGTGCTGCACATACATGGGCGGGGCACGCGAGATGACAAGGGCGGGCTGCCTACTCGCAGCATTCATTCAGAGAATTAGCGCTTTCTAATGCACTTAACTTAACCTAATGGAAACCTCCGAGTGTTAGCATCCGCGGCGGAATCTCGTTGCGGTACATTTGAGTTCCAAATTTAACTATCCATGCACGTTTTGCAGAGAACCATGCCGCGGGCGCAACGAGACATTTCGGATTGCGGAAGTGGCTCGGGTAAATGTTTCCATGCTGCAATGAATAATCTGTCGCTTTCATTTGTTAATCTAAAAGTTCCACCAGCCTTGTTAACATAACTTAGGCATGAGTGGGCATTAGGATAAGCAAACATCAAACAAGAGGGGTACAATGAACAAAAATTGCAAAATAATCTGCAACCTGTTAACGACCATTCTGTTAGCGATTATGCTAACTAATAGGAGCTCACCATTCTGACCGCAGTGATTCCGTCACTTTAGGAGCGCTGTCTGGAAGGTCTTCCCGCGGATATTGCAGCTGAGATGGATGGTGCGGGTTGGCGTCACGAGCACGGTGACCGGACCCGCCTCTAGAAACGGAGCTGTGGGAACGTGTGGCACGCCTTCCAGGTTCTTGGCTGTGGCTCCGCCTAGAAGATTTCCGGGACCTGTGTTTTCGCTTGGGTTCGGAGGACATGTCGGGACAGTGAAGCCCGGACTTCAGCGTTGCTACCGGCTGGGCAGTCGACGCAGCGTTAGTTTCCGATGTGCTGTGGCGTTTGAAGCGCACCCGTCCAGGTATTCGCGCACGTCGGGAGGACGCTAATTACGCTGGAGGAGCCAAGCTAACTGGGCCGAGGTAATGGCGTCGGGCGAACAGCTCGTGCGAATGCGCGTTCCCTCGTGGGCACCGCACACCGAGAAACGACGTTGAAATGCTTAAAATTCATGAGGGGCCAGTAAAGAGAATGCAGGGAAAAACTAGAGCTGCTTTATTTCGGCACTCCCGTTATTCAATCAGCAATTATAGCCTATACGAAGCGGTTGTAATTCCCATTTTTCGTCTTTCTGTTTTCATGGTCAATAAACAAGCCACAACAGTGGACTTGCATTAACCTCGTAAAATTGGGCAGAATATGCGAGGAAGAAGAGGAAGGGGAAGATTTAAAAATCTGCCGGTATGAGGCCTTGCTCCGTCCTCGTTGACTACACGGCTCGCAACAACTCCTACGTTTACCACCAGTGCTCGTATTCATACGTTGCTATTGGTTAGGCACACTCCGTGAAACTTCGCAAGCTTCAAACTATGACAACGTTCCGTGACTACGAATAAGCGTGCAAAGAAAGATGAATGAAATGAGTACTACAAAAAGTAAGAAATGTATACCAGATAAAACAAAATCACTCAGGCACAGATACTAGATGGTGAAGAGCAGGCAAATAAACAAAATACTTGCGCACACGCGAAGTGGAAAATTTTGTCAGAATAAGAGTTGCAGTGCTGTTTTGATGATAACATCATCACGACGTAAGGGAAGTGTCTATATGGTTACGTAAACAGGCTCTCACGACTCGGTCACACCAACCTCACGAGGCTCTTACCACTTCACCTAGTAAACCAGTCTGTGCAGTGAGGCTTGCGAGAAGTGAATGGGACATACACCAGCTCATTTAAGCTTCTCTAAGATATTCTGAGACATTTGAAAATGGCTTTCGGGAAATTTCGCGCCCTGACCGCGAGAGTGAAAAAAAGAAACAAAAAGTAGCTTGTGCCAGAGAGTTGGTCACACATGGTTCCCCTGCTATCTTCGTCTTCCATTGGTAGCGTTTGCAGACACGGAATCTTATGACTTTTATGAACTTTACCAGGGCGCGATCACTCTTGTCCAAAACGAGTGAGGATAACGTGACTCCGACTAGCTGTGTTGGGAAAGACGTGAATCGAGCGATATGCGCGAGGAGAACAGTTTTGAAAAGTATGAGCAGGAGAACCATTAGCCGTCTTGATGGCATAGCTCAAGCCCCACAAAGACTGTGAAACTGCTGAGGGAGCTTTAGGGCCCGGGAAGGCCCAGATGCATCATCGAACAAAGGAACACGGCCTCGTGACTCTACAGGTATTAAAAAAGATACGACTGTTTGAGGGAGTGATACAAGGACAGCTTGCCGTGCAGGCGCCATGGTCTAAATAGCAGCCCAGCACCGGAAAGGTACCAAGGTACAACACTCGCAGATTACAGTGGACGTGGAGCGTAAACGAGCTGCATCGCTAGTACCGCAAGCTCCTGGAGCGAAGGCACAAGTAGATGTCTATGTAGAGGAAAAGCCAAATGCACCCACGAAGGGTGTTTATTCAAAGCGGTCCTTACGTTTCGGAGCCTACTCGGCTCCTTCATCAGGGGTGACTGTGTGCGACAAAAAGCAGCGGTTATATAAGGTGTCTTCTTTTTCTTTTTTTATTTTTACTGGGATGTTGCCCTTGCGCATCGGAGGCCGTGGGCGTACCTGGCTACGAGGGATCTATTCAGGCCTTGCCGCTTCCCTTGTATGTGCCATACTCAAGGAGTAATCTAGGTATAATGGCTTTTGTTGCCAATCACCTGCGCGCGGTGAAAGTTAATCCTGTGGTCAACTTCTTCCCAGCGCTCAGCCAATGCACTGCGCTGAGTGCCCGACTTGTGAACGTCGTTTTTATGGTAAGTGCGAATGCACTTCTTAAGCGAGTCTGAATCGTCCGCCGCCGTAGTCCGCATAGCAACAGCTGGGGGTGCGCGCGCTCCTCGTCTCCCCTAGCAACGGGGGGAGATGGGCGCACGCTGCCTGGCCGCTGACATGGCACATACCCACGTGGGGGATTGGCCAGGAATCGGGCGTGAGAAGGGCTAATGCACCCGCTTAAAGGAGTACTGACACGAAATTTCAAAGCTGAGATCCGCTGTAGCAACAAGTACAACGACAACACAAATAGGTGTCTGTGAATAAATGCATCTTTCTTTCTTTGTAGTTGTGTGTGTGGAAGTGTGATCTCTCTTTCGCGAACATTACCGAACCGCGCAAATTCAACTCATGCATTCGCACTTTCACATTCTTCCCCTCGGGGAAATGCGGGGAATTTTATAATAAGGCTTTCCGGGCAGTTCCTGGTCCCCCCAAAGTAACTAGCGGGGCATTGTGTGCAAGTAATTTTGAAGACGACCCCTTGTGCTTTTTCTTTTGGTGGCCGCTCTTTATTTCGAGGTATGAGACGTTCAAGCGTTGACACTGGCTTGTGGTAGGTGACAATGTCTTCCTTGCGAAGAATGCGGGATAATGTTTCACTCGTTTCTTTACATAGGGAAGAGCAATACAGGTGAGTCGGCGGGCGGAGAGGGGGGCGGGACAGAAAGCGGAGACAGGAGAGGGGTTGTATACCGCCGGCATAAATAGAGAGGAATCTTCTTGGTTGCAGCCCGATCCAGGGAGACGGCGTTTGACGTGTCGTATGTAGTTGCTAGTGTATCCATTTGTCTTCAGGCTAGCGATTACAGCTTTTTCTTCTTTCCTCCGGTCCCCTTCTTTTCAGCATACATTTCTGGCTCTAAGTAAGAGAGCTGAGACTACAGATGATTTGTGGGAATTTGGGTGGCAAGAATCAAATGGCATGTAGCGGCCGGTATGGGTGGATTTCCGGTACACTGTGAAATTTTGTCGATCTGGCTGTCGTTTTATCAAAACGTCCATGAAAGGTAAAGTGCTGTTCGTTGCTTTTTACATGGTGAACTGGATGGGTGGTTCAATCAAATTTAGCAGCAACAGCAAGTTGTCTGCTGTTGTTTCTTTGATTGGACAAAAGCAGTAGTCCACGTACCGGAGGAACACTTTGGGCTTTCCGGGGTAATTTTCCAGAGCGGACCTTTCAATCTTTTTCCTTTGAAAGAACCGCTCTGAACGAAAGAGAAAAAATTGAAAGGACTGCTCTGGAAAATTTCCCCGAAAAGGCGAAGGTGTTTCTCCGGTAGTGGACGACTGCTTTTGTATCGTTAAAGAAACAGCAGCAGGCAACTTCCTGTCGCTGCTAAATTCGACCGAACCAGCCATCCAGCTCACCACGTAAAAAGAAATGAGCAGAACCTTACCATTCATCGACGTTTTGAAAAAAAAAAGACAGTCAGACCGACTAAATTTCGCAATGTACAGGAAACCCACCCATACCTGCCGCTATACGCAATTGGATTCCTGCCACCCAAATTCCCACTAATCACCTGTAGTCTCAGCTTTCTTACTTAGAGTCAGAACTGTATGCTCAACAGAAGACGAGCGGAGGAAAGAAGAAAAATTTACACCATCTTCCCGCGAGGGTAACCGTGGGTAGATGCGACGCATCGTTGGGTTTCCGTTACGTTTCCGTTATGTTGTTTCCAGTTAGCGTGTCAATTTGTTGTTGTTTCCATTATATTACGTACGGTTGCGCCGACCATCGCGATAGCAGGCCTGTTAGTCTCCATTCAAATCAACGGTGGTCATCGGATGTCATCGGAGCGGCGGAACGACTGAGCGGAGCGGCGCAGTTACGGCGTTTATATTTACCGCGCGTCAACGATGAGGGGAATGAGAGACAGCAGCGCATGCGCATGCGTTAGATGTTTAACCGAGCGCTAACGCGCGCTGACGCACAGCTGGCACGGCGACGGGAGCGAGCGCTAACACGCAGATAGCGCTGCGGTGAGAGTGGCGTTAGCGCGCAGCAGGCGTGGCGAGGAGAATGGGGGAGGGATGCGGACTACGGACGCCGGAACACACCGGAGGGCAAGGCGAGTTAAAGAGATACGTTGCATCTAAAAGCCGCAATCGCTGACCTTAAGACAAATCGATACACTACCAACATCATACGACGCTTGAAACGCCGTCTCCCTCGATCGGCCTGCAAACAAGAAGATTCCTCTGTATTGACGCCGCCGGTCTACAACCCCTATCCTGTCTCTGCCGTTTGCCCCCCCCCCCTCGTATTTCCCTCCCCTATGTTAAAGGAACGAGTGAAACATTACCCGGCATTCTTCGCAAGCAAGGCGTTGTCATCGCCCACAAGCCAGTGTTAGCGCTTGGACGGCTCATACCTCGACCTAAAAAGCGGCCGCCAAAAGGAAAAGCACAAGGTGTCGTCTTCAAATGTGCTAGCTCACAATGCCCCGCTAGTTACTTTGGCGGTACCAGGAACTTCCCGGAACGCCTCCTCAACACAAAAATGACGTTCGCAAGTCGAGCACTAAGCGCAGTGCATTGACCGAGCACTGGGAAAAAACTGACCATCGGATTGACTTTGACCGCGCGCAGGTGATTGGCGCCGAAACTAATTACTCACCAAGAGTACTCCTTGAGTCCTAGCTCATACAAGGGAACCGGCAAGGCCTGAATAGATCCCTCGGAGCCATTCCCACCCGGTACACCCACGGCTTTCACGCGCAAGGGTAAGATCCAAGTAAAAAGAAAAAAAAAAGAAAAAGAAGACACCTTATATAACCGCTGCTTCTTGTCGTACACAGGCAGCCCTGATGAAGGAGCCGAGTTGGCTCCGAAACTTTGGGACTGCTTTGAATAAACGCCCTTGGTGGATGTATTTGCCCGTTTCCTCAAGTTTAACCCAACCAGACAGAGTTATGTCGAAGATGTTCACATTCAATATTTCTAGGTACTACTCACTTTCGGCGTAACACGAGAACCAAATCTCTTCCCTTCGTAGTAAAATCTTTCCCACAACCACTCGAACCTCATAGCGAATTTCTGTCGGCGGACAGCAGTGTCCTAAAAGTAGGAGCGCAAAACCGCGAGCTGAATGATTCCGATCAAGCGCGCAGTACGGGAAACTACTCGATAAAGATGTCGTGACCGAGGTTTTGACTGGAGGCTCAGACCAGGGTGAGGTGACCACGGGGGCTGCACAGGGACCAGTAGGCGAGAATCTCTATTTACACTGGCTGCAAGAAACGCGGCAAGGGCACTGCAGAGATTGCAATGATTTGGCGCCTATACGCGGAGTTTGCGTAGAAGATAGAAAACGAGACAGCTGGATAAGACGCAACACGGTGTCTTCTCTCTCAAACGGTGACGTGTAATTTGTCTGTGTGCAAAGGCAGTAGGACAAAAGTCTTTAATTCAAACAATAGAAGGAACGTCAAAATATTCATAACAAATTGAAGCGATGGGCTAAGTTATATTTCTAAAAAAGAAGGAAACAGAAAGATACTTAAAGCCGAAATTAGGAGACACTACAACTAAAAGAGGAAGGCGAATGTCGTACAATTCCGAGCTGCGCCTTCCCACAGTCTAAATTATAATTTTCCTATGGCAAATTACTGCCTTGATATACACGTAAACTACACTGGATGGAAAAACTTCATTGGGGCCTGAGGATAAAGTCCTATCTCTATGTGTTCATCACTTGGCCGGAGTCGTCACCACAGATGTAGGCAGCATGGTTACGGGACCCCGCTCCCGTCACCGGGTCGCCGGGGTCCCCCTACCTATCGAGCGGCAGGATGGCTCACTGGAGAACATGGAGTTGAAGAATTTCCTCTGTCCGCACAAAGGCAGGCGCCATCCTTTCTTGTTTTATTCATTCGGGTATGCGAGACAATCCCAGATGATGTGATCGAGTGTTCTTGGGGCTTTGCGACACACCCGACAGGTGACATCAGGGTATTTCACAGGGTAAATCTTGTTCTTTAGGTAGGGATTGATTAATTGTAGTGTTTCACGCGCCGGCGCAACGCAGGCGATGAGGCGCACCGTAGTGGAGGGCTGCAGATTAATTTTGACCACCTGAGGATCTTTAACGTGCGCCGAATCTTTAGGTAGGGGTTCGGGACCACCTGTGTTTGGAGTTGCCTAAAGAAGACCGCCTGCTCCCTGTTCACTCATTTGCAGTGCGGCGGGAGCATGCGTCTATAAAGTCGATAGGCTTGGGTTTTTTCTTTGTAGGTTGTCATGCGGTCTCGTGTGCTGTGCCACAAATGCTCTCCAACACTTTGTTGGCGCGGTTAGTGAGCTCGCACGCACGAGGGTGTGTGGTTATATTGTGATTCTCAGCTCGTTCGGACTACGTCTCTGCATGGGCCGAAAACCACTTGATTCTTCTCTTCCCCACGAGGCTTGGTTGTCTTCGCAGTAGTTTCTTTACGGGGGAAACCGTGCCCCTGGAAAAGGTTTTACAGCTTGCCTAGAATCACTCAGGACCGTAGTGCCGCCTGGATCTTTGCTGGCGTGCGCGATCGCCACCTCCTCTGCTTCCTCGGGTCTGCCACTCGTAACGCCGACCGCTGCTCGGACGTGCCCTGGGCGTCTACCACCGTCACCACAAAGCCCCGTTCGTTGTAGTATTCTGTTGCATCGACGTAGTGGGCATCAGCGTCCCCGGCGTCTAGTTCCGTAAGCGCCCTGGCGCCTGATAGCCGCCTGCCCTTGTGCTCCGGGTGCGTGTTACTCGGTGCTCGCGGACTCCGGTAGTGTAATGGCCGTTTTATACGCCCTCCGGATGAGCATTTTTAACTTTAGATGCAAAGCATCTCTTAGTCAAACCTCCGTCGTCCGGCGTCCGCACCACTCCCCTTCTCCACAACAGCTGTGATAACGCCGTTCTCTCTCCCCTCCTCCTCTTCACACCACCTGTGCGCTAGCGCGCCCTGCTCCTCCTCTCCACACCACCTGTGCGCTACGCGCGCTGCTCCTTCTCTCTCCCCTCCCTCTGCTCTGCAAATAAACCCGGCCGCGCTCCGCTCAGTTGCTTCTTCGGTACTGCGCCGTCCGATGACTGGAAAATGGACGCCAACGATTCCGTCAGCGAAATGGCTGGCACACCTTCAACTAGCGCCTGCCAGCACGCTGTCAGAACCGCGAGCACCTCCGAAGACAAGGCTGCACAGAGGAGAGCTCGCGACGCCGAACGTAAACGGCAGCGTCGAGCAGCGGATTCCTCGCTTCGAGAACGAGAAGCCGCTTTGAAACGCCAGCAGCGAGTAGCTGATCCAGATGGCGTTCAGGAACGTGAGAACGCTTCTAAACGCCAGCGTCGAACAGCGGATTCCTCGCTTCGAGAACGTGAAGCCCAAAAGGTCCCCACTGCTCGGTAAATGAAAAAGACATTTAATACGCTACTACACGTGCCTTTACTCTACAATCAATTACACGCTACTACTCCACGGCTTTGCATCCCCTCAGGGTTCCCACGTTGGAAGATGGTGTGATTTTTTTCGTCTTATTGGTCTTCCACTTGTGAAACGCCGGCACGTATGTTTTGTGGCTGATGAAAAATGACGAAACTTGTCGTATGAGGTTCTCCTCGCGCAGCCCTTCCTCTCTATTGGAAACCCGGTTCGTGAGCCGAATAGCGTTGGCCGCCTTGTCACCGATAGTCGACTTTGTGCCCCCATTGTTGCACTTCTCGTCAAGAAGCATGCCCAGTACTCGGATGTCGGATACCCTGGGGATCGCCGGCCCGTCATGGGTGTAGAGCTCACTATCGCCTGGTTATTTTCTTCGTTGTCCACGCTGTCTGCCCTTGGGCTTGTACAGCATCAGCTCAGTTTTACTAGAGTGCTTCTCAGGCCAGTTTGCTCGAGGATCCCGTCGACCGTCCTCACTGCTTTCTGCAGGACCTTTTCCACTTGGGCGGCGCTACCCTTCTTAACCCACAAGGTGATATCATCGGTGTATATCGCATGATCGACGTTCTCCACCTCTGTGAGTCGGTGGGCGATCCTGATCATCACCAGTTAGAATAGGAGTGGCGAGATCACGCACCCTTGCGGCGTACCTCGGCTCCCGACCTCCTTTACTTTCGTCTCGACGTTACGGGCGATGATCACGGCCAGTCGTCTTGTCAGGAAGCTTTTGATATACCCGTGAGATCTTTTGCCCATGCCCAACTTCGAAACATGTGCGAGTATCTGAGTGGTTAACGTTATCAAAGGCTCCTCATAGGCAGAGCCCCAATACAGCCCCGGTGTCTCGGGTGTCCCTCTCGATGGTTAGGTGTCTCATTTTCAGCACGGCGTCTTCCATGCAGCGATTCCGTAGGAACCCAGCCATCGTTGCGGGGTAGAGGTCGTCATCTTTGCGGTAAGTTTGCCACCGCACCATCAGGACGTGCTCGAAAACCTTGGACACGCAGGACGTCAGCGAGATTGGTCGGACATTTTTTATGCTTGGTGGTTTGCCCGGCTTGGGGATCAGGTTCACCCGCGAGCAGTTCTTTCGGCACGATTACCATCCTCCAAGAGTCGCTGCAATATTTAGGAAGTGCTAATATTGAGGGAGACGTCAAGGGCAGCCGTCACCCAGAAGACACGTCGCAGAGGCAGTGAAAACAGCGCGTTTATTCTGAGCGGCAACCAAGAACTCCAGCCCCAGGAATGATGATGAGGATGGGTATGAAGAATAGATGAGGTACGGCATGATGATGATAATTGTCCTGGGAAGCAGACGAAGTATACTATGAATTGGCCACGACAGTACAAGGCCCTTATCCATGTCTCCTTGAAGTGGGCAATAGCGCATCGGACAGATTGATTCTCAAAATATTCACGCTTCGCCCAGGTTACGGAGCGCCCTATCTCGCACCCTGACTACACTCTTAATCGGGTTTCATATAAGTTCCAGTTAAAAAGGGTGATCCACATATTTTATGTGGATCCGAACGAAAAAATAACTGGAACGAAGGATATAGGTGGATCTTATCTAGAACCATCAACTTGTTTTCTTTACGTTTGTGGTTTTTATCTGGAACCGACAATATGGGGTCGTGCGATGTCGGCGGTTCCGGTTACTGTTCCACTTATGTTCCAGTAAATGGTTGTTGATAGTCCGTTTGTATATTTTTTGCTCGTGTCATGTTCCACATAACTCGTGCACGGCAGTAAAGTATTCGCTCTTTCATGCATCAACTGGAACAATGAACCGCATATATATTTGGTGCTTCTTGAGCGAAGGTGCACTTGCGTGTTTAATATACACGCGCACCCCGCATATTATAATGAACTTCGCTGACATCTATGAAACTCCCTTGCAGCAGTTACCTTTCAGAATACGGCTAGGGTGTAATTTTATTGATGTCCTTTGACAGAAAACGAAATCGCACTTCTTTGCCAACGCCGTACAAAACATTAACAATGTCGAAAGAAGGCTATCTTAGGGAAAAGAAGAAATTGCAGGAACCCATTTTCAGGTGTTCTGTGGCACTCAAACCGCTTTCGTGAACATCTTATTTTTCTAATTTGAGGCGTGAAGTACAAAATTACCAGTGACTTGAATTTGAGAAGGACTAAACGTCTTCCCTTTCTTCCTTTGCCGTTCGGGGGAAGCCATAACTGCTATAGTGATGAATAATTCGTGGTGCTTTTGTGAGAACCTTCATAACGAAATACTTGTTGAGGATATTACATGTTATGCATCTGGTTTACAAAGCTTCGCAGAAACGGACGTTTTTTTTAAACGCTCAGTCATCATATCGCTGCGGTGTATGCAGTACGCGCTCAATGATACTTATTCCACGTTACTTATGTTGTGATGGGGTACATACATAATGGTAACCGACTGCGTCACATTTTACACAGCACACTTCTTGCTACGAATGCAGTTATATGCTTAGGAGTTCGTTTTTGTATTTTGTCTCGTCTCGGCTATTAATTTTCACAAGCAAAAACGAAAGCCTCTTTGCAGGAGGAGAACGACACAAAACCTGGAGATATAAATCTACCGCGCGGCATCTGCCTTACATTCTATATATTTATACTGAAATGGCATTCTTATTTCAAAATATTCATTGCAGTATCAAGAAAATCCGCAGTTTTACCCTAATGTTGTTACTTGCCATAGTAATTCAAGTTCACCGAATGACCTGCCTTCTCCTGCTGGTCCCCCCGTTGCTGTTTTCCTGCACTATTGGTGTTCATGAAGAAAAATGCTGGAAAACGGGCAGATGTATTATTGCTCGCTAATTAGCTATGTCTCACTAGATTCACTATACGGAAGTTGTTTTCTATAAGGTGGGTATCAAAGAGCGTCGCAGTATATATTATTGGTATTGGAAAGGCTTGTTGTCAAGAAAACGCAGTCACTGAATAAGCGTCGTCTTGTTTTCACTGCAAACAACGAAGTAAAGCTGTCATCAAAGTTTATGCACACATACCGCACGCGCTCACGCCCCGCGGCGAGAAACAACTTTAGCCCATCTACGGTGTTCGATTGGCCGATATCTGAGCTCTTTGTTCCAGCCTCAGAGCCGCGTAGACGTCCGCTTAGAGGCCTACTCCTATTTTCCAAAGCACATAAAAGCGATCAAGGGTTCCGAGTTTGTGCTCTCTTCCGCGGACAGGTCACTGGCCATGGCGCGCATCGCCCAAGCCACGGAGGACAAAAACGTTGGCCAAAACCATTACGAAACGACTGCCACTTCAGTGCGCCATGCCGTGCGCATGCGTTGACAGCCGTAAGGCAGCGCCGGGTGCGTTGATGCATGGTATAGTTGGACGGCAACTGGTACAACGACGGTGAGCGAAAAACGGGACTGTGTGAACACTTTTAACGACCGCAGCGCCCCGACGTCTCAACGTTTACTCAAGCTAGTTTTTGTTCTTCCGCATTCAGCGCCGCTAGTGGCGTTCTATAGCGGTTTTCTCGATTGCTCGCGTTATGCGCCTGATGTACTAGATTAACTGTCGGTCAGACTGGCGGGAAAGGTTACCAGTTTGGTTGTGGCGAGGAACTGCGGATTTCTTCATTTCTTGAGGCTGTATTTACTGTTCGACGAAGTGACGTTTTGCTAGGTGGCGCAAAAAAAGTCAGTGATGCTTATGTATGTTCTGGTAACGGTTCTTTTTCATTGACTTGTTCATTACTGTCCGATAAACGTACCGCTCCGCTGCCTGTTCGATGCGAGAAACGTTCGCGGCCGTTACTCACTTAAGCTTGTGTGTTTGTAGCTCGGAGTCGGCTTGAAATTTCTAACTGCGTACGTTAGATAGTGCTATTTAGAAAGTTTCTGGTGTGCGCATTTTTCGAGTCTGCATGTCCCCTTATGGTGTGGTGTTGCTTAGTTGCGTATTGAGGGTTGCTGTACCTGTCAGTGGTACTGAATCTTCTCGGGTTAGTCGCACGCCGTTGTCTCGCGCGCACACACTGCAGAACTTGTTTGTCAGAGCGTCTGTCTTTAGACTTATCGGCATTTTCAAACTTTCGTGTTAATTGCGTTGTGTTGGTCTGCTGAGAGCCATAAATTTACTGTGCTAATCAGGCTATTCCACCTAATGTTACTGTGCGTTCAAGGCGTTAGCGGCAGCACTGCTTACGTTTATCTGTGCTGTGTGTGTAGTTGTTTCCAGTTTCTTCCAATGCCTTCGATGAATACCGATGTTCTATTTACACTAGTCAACTTTAGTTGGCTCCCTGACGTATGGTGAAATGCAAGGGAAAGTGCTTGTCTGAGGAGTAGCGTAGTGACAAAACGTTCCTTTTGTGGAGTGGAAGGCAGGTGGCAACACACAGAAAGTGTGGTGCCGTTTCTATGCTGTCAATGTCAGTGGTAACCTTAGATCTCAGAATAATTATCCATAAATCTCACGCGTGGACTATTAAAAGTTTTAACACCACAAAGTCAGTTTAAAAATAATCCATTCCTGCAATTTTATGCTATCAATGCTGGTTGCTCCAGCTCGAGAGTTGGAATAATTTTCAAAACGCTTAGGGTGAAAGTTGTTGCATCATGATGTGCACCAAACGTTAATCCATTTCTGTTCTCCTTTGAACGTAGAAATTATACTGCAAAAGCAGGTTGCTCCATTCTGTATTCCTACTCTATGACCTGTTCAGAAACAGTCTATGGCTGATTGCGGAGACATTTGGCCCTGCACTGATAGGTTGTGACAGATGTTTTTATTGCACTGCAAAAAAAAAACAATGAAAACAAAAATATTTCCATTCCTTTCATGCTCCTGCGAAGGCATGGCTGTGGAATTCACTATGGCTGAAGACATATTCGGCATGCAGAAGGGTCGTTGGGGAGAGTGTGGCGGATTATGAATGCCCTGTGGAGCTCATAAGCCACAAAAGGGTACCTTTTGAGTCGTGCATATTGTGCAGATATTCATTAGTTCGCATAGACCTAAGACAGGTGAGCTTAAATTATGTTCAGATATTTTAAATCTCAAATTGTTTAGCAAGAAAAGTTTACCAGGGCTTCCACTGTAAAAAAAAACATTCGAGTTTCGTGGAACGAATCAGACCTTGTTCAATATTTCCTCGTGCTCCCTGGGTAAATCAAGGCATAATAAGTTTCTCTGATATTTTTGTACTGTTTATTTTCTAGGCAACAGACCGAACATAGACCTAAAACAGCAGAAAAAGGAATGCATATGGCCATTGTAATTGTATTCGGACCCCTCCTGGGAAGTGTATGATCACAAGGCAACACATTAAAGCTCTTGCACGGGATGAAATCATTGCATTCTACAAGTAAGTGCGCACTGCCATTTTGGGTCTTTTATGGCGCGTTTTTAGGTAGTTGCTTTATAAATAATGGTTTGAAACTTCTTTTCAGTGACAGCTTGGCCTGTGGTTCAAGGTGGCAGTAGGAGCTTTTTGGAACACGTTAGCGAAACATTTTTGGAAGTGCACTTTGAGACGGCCCTGGCAGAAACACCCGTATCTTAATTTTGGTTGAGTAAGCTGGCATTTTGTTTTGCGGGACTCAATTTCTGGGACTGTTCATCCTAATAAAATCTCACTGTTAAGAAGTTATCGTGAACGCCAATATTGGCCATTGTGTTCACATTCCGCCTATTACGGATGCTCCAACAGAGGCCAAAAAGCAGGGTGTCGAACCGAAAAAAATACCGGTTCGGTTACGGTTCGGGTTCGGGTGAAATAATTTCGTTCCGGTTCAGTTCCGGTTCGACAAAATCACGTACCGAACCGGTTCGCGAACCGGTTCGGGAGCTTTAACCGGTTCGCGAACCGGTTCGATTAGTTGAATTATCACTAAAATTAGAAAAAAAACATTTACTAGTTTAAAACGACCGTCAAATCAAAACAAACTGACATTCAAAATGGTGCTGCTCCCCAAGGGCAGTGGCGCAATTGCAAAGGAAACTTTAAACAATTAGGAGATATTAGAAAAACACATGAAGTGGCGACGATTTACCACCTTCTTTATCGCTCAGACTTTCTGTTGTCCTAGCAACTATTCATAAAGCCAACGCCAAGAGATATGATGGGTGGGATATATTTTCTGTCCTTTCTTTTTTTGTGAAATGAAATCGCAATTGTCGCTATGCAATCGCCCATCACGCTAACCTTGAGGCCTTAAATTTAGTCCTGCGTACGGGCGTGTTCAAATACCAGCGCTTAATGACAATGGCGCACATTTTTTATATTTGTAACAAAACAGAAAAATTCTACAACAGGCACATAAATACTCCAATGAATTATATTATTTGGTAACCCTGAATAATTTGTTAGCTGTCACCTTATCGAATGTGTTAGCCACACTTTTGTTAAAAGTAAGCTTTAGTTAACGCTCAGTCACTGCATTATTGCTCTGACCACTGCAATTCCTTTTGCGATACCGAAAGTGTGCATTACAATCAGTATGTCATCGTACCGCCTGAACCCCTACCATCGTTCCGTGTGCTACATTGCGGAATCTTATAACAGTTAATGCGGTTACAAAATGAAAGGGAAATTTGACGCGTGGAGCATGAGATGGGACTTTTTGGGTAGACGCTCTTTAATTCGTCCACAGCAGTACTCCCCTCCGGAACGAGTAGCAGCAGTTATAGAAGCAATGTAGCGAGTTGGGCAAACGGCTTAGCAAACAGCTTAGCCACTGAGCAGCTCCTGCGGTCACACTTGTCAAGTATTAATAATTTGCAGGTGTCGGACCTTTTCAACAAATTATGAAATGCAAAAAGTTTGCACACATCGGGTGTGAGCTTTCGCTGTTGCGCAGTGGAGGAGCACTCCTGCAGCCTGATTTCTCCAATGAAGTCGCAGCTAGGGAAGGGCAAAGTCGTTTTATATCACCTGCAAGCTGCCGAGAATGACATTTCGTTTGGTCAGCTTGCACTACGCTCGCGCCTCCAGCAGCAACAGACCAATGCTACATTGGTGCTCATTCATTTCCCCTGTTGTTACATAAAGCGTGATAGTGTTCAATTGTCTGGAGGGGAAAGTGCGCGAGCAAGTACGAAGTTGATGGTACGGGAAAGAAAAAAAAGCTGCCTGAATTGCATTGACTGTGCAATATCAACAACAGAGGGTTGAACCGTTTCGGCATGAACCGGTAACCGTTATTTCTTTTTCCGGTTCAGTTCCGGTTCGGTTCAGCGTGCTCAAAAAATAACGGTTCGGGTTCGGGTTCAGTTCCGGAAAAAATACCGGTTCGGTCCGGTTTTCGGTTCGGTTCGGTTCCGTTCGACCCCGCCAAAAAGTCCACTATTTTGTATTTAGTTTTGTAAATATTTAGCTTTTACACCTTGAGAGTGGTTGCGGTGATTTGCCAGCACCACAGACACGCCCAACGTGGTTGGTGCTACAGCAATACGGTAGCAACTGAAGGGTTAAGTTTTCCTCTTTTAATACGCCCGTAGTACCAATAATACTCCCAAATACAGGCGTAGCATGAGTAATGCTTGCATTGGATTTTGATTCGTGGCTAAATAAGGGTAATTTTTTAAGCGAATTGTTTAGAGTACAGAAAGTGACATCTGCAATAAAATGTGCTAGAGTTGTGATTTATAAGAAAATTGTGCAACAGCCTAGTTCAGCATTAGCTCTGCTTCTGGCTCATACCACTACGCACCATGGAGGAATATATATCGAGAGGGAAATACTTTAGGTGGAAATAATTCCACAAAATATTTCTGCCACAGTGCGATATTTATGATTTCCTATGACTGGCCATTTATTTCTTTGCGGTAGAAACATCGTTTCGCTGTAGGTTATATTAAGCCAGCCTCACTACAGCACTCTAGGGAGCACATTATACAGTACAGACAACATTGTTTGAGACAGAAGGTGTGTAAATATATAAGCCGAAAGGTGATTATAGTAATTATTATTTGATTAATTAACGAAACCTCTCAAGATTAAAAATATTATATTCAGGATACCGAGGCAGCAAAGTGGGATACTTTCCAGAATCAGGGCAATTTCATTGATTGTCTGTGGTGATATTGTTTAGCGCACTTTCACCTTTAGCAGCACTCCCAGAAAAAACCCAAGAAGTCACTGATTTTAAATCAATTACTGTGTTATAAAGGGCCTAAGCAACTCACTCATTAGAGAGACCATGTAACAAAATTTTCTTGTTCCTTGAAGGTACATGAGGTGAGCAGTAAGCCTTCTCGAGGCCCGGTTATTATGAGAGAAGGGACTGGCGGCATCAATATTGCCCGCAAGAAACACATCATGGATGCGCCGCAGCAATTGTCCCTTCGGGATGTGGTCATCCTCTTTGCCGCATGTCATCTTTTTCATCGTGTCATGTTCTTATGGTTATGTGCCTTTGGAAGAGTTCTTGGGACTTTTGCAGCGAGTTTTGGAAAGCATGAGAAATTTGACAGTGGCCTGCCGCCTGATATTATTTAAGTTGGAGTCTCTGTTGAAATATTTAGGTTCAGCTCTACTTGGGATTTAAATTATTGGTAGAGGTAAAGTACT